>JAVKLA010000093.1:18803935-18827848 GCA_034782735.1 Sagittarius serpentarius | reverse complement strand
CGGGAGGGAACACATCCTAACAAATTTTATTTTCCCACTAAGTCAGCATCTCAACAGCTTAACTATCTATAAATGAACCTGTCCCTTAAGACGAAACTGATTTCATTTAATTCTCTACCATTCTGCAAGTAAGAGGACAGTATTCAGAACAGATGGCACAATTGACTTCAGCTTTTCTGCTACAACTAACTGCTCCCACGAATTCTAAACCACTTTCCAGTTTTACGTACAATGACTCCAGCTGGTACAAAACAGAGAAACTTCTCCTTCAGTGGGGTAAAGGGAAAACCAGAATCAAAACACTTTTCAGCATGCCAGCTGACCAAAACATTGCCCATAAATACAAAGAAGAACCATAAATTACATATTTTTATGCACCCCCAGTCCCAAGGTACCAAAATAATGGAAGAACCGGCTGAGGTACCAATGCAGATGTGACCTAAGAGGCCTCAGGCACAGACAAAGAAGTAACTTCTGCAACTTTTAAGGCAACAGAAGTTCCCAGCTGCTGGCTTCTCTTCCCCAGTGTAATAAGATGTAACACAAATTCAGTTTACAGTATGATGCCATATTTTGGCTGGAAGGCATAAGAGATCTGAATTTAACAATGTGTTAAATTGGAGTGTAGCACCTGTGTCTTACTACCAGTGCGCTTGATTTCCCCAGGGCAGGAGATGTGCCTGCCACCTGGAGATGGGCAGTTCAGGCTGACTTACTCATCCTAGGCAGAACTACCTGGGCACAAGGTCCCAAACCTGACCGCAGATCCTAGGCAGTGTGATAGTGGTGGGGAGGGAAAGCACCCTCTGAATGCTATCAAACACTTCAGAGAAAAGGGTTAGTCTCTGAAAGAAAATATTTAAAGTCATTTACAAGCATCTCTCACATTATCTCCTCCCACTTGTCTGTGCTGATATAACAAAGGTGGGCATACATTATAATTCAGGCAGCTGCTTCAAGTGACCACACTGCAGATAGAAGCATCAACACCTGCTACGAAAGGACAGCTTAGGGAGACTTCTCTCTCCTGCAAAATGCTTTAGAACAACGTGCTCTGCTACCGCATGGACTCTAATCAAACACCTGCATTCTCTCAAGGCATCTTACTGACAAACACAGGTAATATGATGTGTAATGAAAGGGGATAAAGCCTTGCTTCCCAGAAAATAAAATCAGACAGCTGATTTTACCAGAGAAAAAAAGGAGGTTGAGGCTCTCACTAATGGCTTTGTAAGTGTCCAATTTCTAATGCTAAAAGCTTCCTGCACTTAGGTTATGAATTTGGAAGGCAGAAATTATGAAACAAAAGTATGTTACACGTTGTCTCACAGGCATGTTAACTTTTACCTCTTCCGTGAAGGTAATTTATACACTGCAGTTTTCTGCATTTCGAAATTTCATCATCTTTTGCAAGAAAATAAGACATGTTGCTGAAAACATCTCGTATTTTCTAGGCTGACCTTGTGTTCACTGCTTCCCTGCACAAACGAATGCCAAAATACCAAACCAACCCTTCTGTCCTGCTGCCTTTTCTCTCTGACCCCCAAGTAAGTACTCCTAATATTCTGTGACTGCATGGAAAAATATACTGTATTCCCACCCCCTCAAACCATTCCTCTGTAAAACAGTTAATCTTGAAAATACAATGCTGTCACCTTCCTTTTGCAGGTTTCTGCCATTGCTGTCACTATGGAAACAATCAGAACATCAAGTATGTCAGTAAGCATGATTTATAAAATATGAAAGTGCCAAAGGTAAAGACTCTACATAAAAAACAATCAAGACAAAATTAGCTTGTTAGCATGGAAACATTGGCTTTAAAGGATTTTCAAGTGCATATGAATTCCTAGGGAAATGCTGCAGCGAGCTATGGCCAAGGAGAGAGCTGCCAGTGCAGCATCATGCATGAAGTCACACAGCCAAAGGCTGCAACTATGTGCCAGGACAAAATTTTGTCATCATCCCTTTTCCATCCATTTAAAACACAAATATCAGACAGTAAAGAAACGTCAGTATAGCCCCAAAACATTACACCAACATAAGAAATATTACAAGACATACAGACATTTGTTTCTTTGAGATTTAGAAATAAATTAAGGAAGGCCCTTGCAGCTTGCATTGCGTGTATCTCAATAGCGCATTCAGTCATCCTCCCCTCTGTTCATCATCTTCATTCACATCTGCATCAGAAGCACAGTCAAAGCCAATTATTCTTAGCTTCCCAACCAAACAAAGATTTAAAGCAATTCTTAAAGAAACATCAGCTACAGAGCTTGGTTGGACAGCTATTCTGTTGTGTCGTGGCTTCAGCAATGCAAAAGCAGAGTGCTTATTTTGCTGTAAGATGGGGTTCATCCAAGCCCTGTATGTGCAGAAGAAGCAGTTTTCCCCTGCTCCCAAAGCTCGCCACATACTTCACTTTGACATGTTGACTCAATTACAGCACACAGGAGCCTCCAGGGAACACAGCATTTTGAGACAACTCCCTCTCCACCACACACACATTCTCTCTGTGCTTTTTTAGAAGCTCATTTCAGGGAATGTTTTGCCTTTCATCATCCCATTGTTCTCTCTTTTTCTCTGCTCACTACATTACTGTGATGTACCTACTCCATGTTGCTGCTTTTCCTCACCTGCACTGGCTTAGAAAGCAAGCCACTATTCTACCTCAAATTCAGCTACTGAAGTTACAATACAGACACAGCAAAAGCAAGAGGGACCTCTTCTTATGACCAGATGGAACATTTCAGCTTAAGAAAAAAGCAAGAAAACAGCTCAAACACACATTAGAGCCACAGAGCACTAGGAGAAGAGAGGAACAGTCATGCAGCTGTGAAGCACTTTTAAAGTAGTGTGGAGTCAAAAAAATAAATGTACACTTTTCTTAATAATTACATGGCAAATAGTAAGCTCCAGGTGCCATTTCAGGTAGGGGAGACAGTTCGCCAACTAGTCAGTGCTGGACAGGTGACCTTGAAGACTGGTTGCTGCCCTTAGGACTTGGCTGAAGGATTTCTGCACATCCACTACCTTCAATGCTATGTGCACACAGAGCAAATCCCCTTACATTCAGACTCTCCCAAGTGGCTCAGTAAAAGAAATAGTCTACAGTATTCTTGACTTAAAAATATTTTTTTTTGACTGGATATCTTAATAACAGTTGGAAATTTACCAGATTATTCACTTTTTGCCACAGGACTGGCCACTTTGGCAGCAGTTCAGGTACTCTAAGGTGGAGATACTCCCTTCCTCACTTGAAACATACGCTTTTGATTCCTGATTTCCAAAATACGAGATTACATACTTTGTCTTAGATTCCCTCTATTAGACTGCAGGAGTCAGCTGGGATGAATCCAGACAGGAGCTGTAAGGAGAGAATGACTGAAGGATTTGGAATCCTGCACTATCAACAGGGTAAGGAAGAACAAAAGAAGTTATACATTACAGAACTGAGAGGAAAGGTAGAACACAGGACAAGGTAAACTGAATTAGTAAATACTCTGTGGGAGCTCCCCTTCCACAAAAAGCGTCTTCCAGAAACAGTGAATTTTGATGCACTGTTCCCCAGTGTTAACAATGACATTAGTTCACAATCTCAGGAAACTGTATGATAGTACAGAAGACAATTCAGAGCTGGAGTTTATCTTGCTCAAATATTGGACAATTTGAAATAAGCCATTTCACTCCTTTTGAAAAGTTTCAAGAAATCCTAAATTAAAATATTTATGGAAATAATCAGTCTTTACAAACTGACTAACACGTATCATGTCAGTTTATACCCTCTTCTACCTGGCTCTTTTTTTCCTTCTCTTTGATCAGTCATACATGCTGAGTCCCACTGATTCCCATTTACACCTCAGAATTAATAACAAGCATGGCCATGAGTCCCATGGACAAATTTGGGCATGATAAAAAGTGCCCCCTGTTAGCAGTTTAGGTTTGTTTCTGCTCAGCTCTTCTGAATAACTCTTTGTTCTTGCACAGATAAAGAAATGTAAAAAAGGAGGTTTTAAATTACCTGTGTTAAAGTATTCACTGCTTCCAAAATATATTACTTCGGATTTGTCATGTCTTCAAAAAAGTTCAAATTTTTAAACTTAGAATCATATTTACATGGTACTGTGCTACTTCTCATTTGTGTATGTACCTTTGTATTCCTCTCTTTCTCTTGTATTCTTTCCTGCCCTTTAAAGGGATTACGAAACACTGCACTTTGAAGTTCAGGTAACAATATGGTATCTACCCAGTATTTTCAGTATTATCATTTATTGTGCATTTCAAGAGACTATAGTACAATTCTGAGACCATAATTAGGCTGCTTTAATCAGGTTGATGCTAATCACAATATGACCTCTAGTAAAGACGGCTCTTGGGACTCTGAACAACCACCAAAGTCAGTGCCACAACACCAAGCTGATAAAATCTGATAAACATTACGAACTTCTGCATTTACTGTATGACTTCTGGATCATTTACGCCACCAAGATCAATAGGGGAGATCATTAGCAAAACTTCTTGACACAGGGGGAGCTTTTATTCTTTGGGCATTTGGAAAGGAAGCTAAAGGAACAGCAAACTCAGGTTAACTTACTTCCAAGTAAGACCACACCATGATTTAAGCTACTTGAGTTTACCACATACTGACTTCCTATCTTTAAAAAGTTAATTTCACCTTTCCTCAATGCATTCACGCAAACAAGTCTTCAGCAGTCAACATGGTGAAACTCTCCCACCCTCCACACGCCCTCAGAAAACAAAGTGCAAAGTAGAAATGTTTCAAGTGAAAACATTTTCTTGTGATGGTGGACATATCAAAAATTAAAATTGATTTTACCAGACACTGAAATAAGTACTTTGTCTCAACGGAGAAAAGGTCCCCAAAAGGGTCATTATGTCACTATAAACATCGTCCCCTATAGCCCTGAGACTGATTACTTTCAACCCCGTTACTTGGATGTAACTTCCAATGATCCTCTTAGCAGGAAGGACCTTAGAAAAAACATAATACTAAACTCCAATTTATGGAAGGAAGACCTGGGCAACTGGGGACAAGGTTAATTTTATCAGCTATCTGAGCAGAAATACTCAGTGCAGGAAAGAAGTCCCTGAAGCCTGATGCATCATGTACATAAGTAGCCAGAAATATTGCCTTCTTAGGGTGACTAGAAGTATAGCCACAGTTAATCATCTAACACAGCATTTGCACGTTTAACCAAACATATCTGAAATCTCTCAAGTTGGCCAACAGGCATTAAAGGCTGAAGAAACCAAGCATATCCAGATCTTTATAAGATAAGAGATTGGTATCAGAGAACTGAGAAGCTTCGTGGGCAGTTATCAATGCGGCAAACCAGTGCTAGTGTGGAAAAAGAGGAGTTTCATTATCTCTGATTCCACTGAAGAAGACAGAAAATTTTTATGCATCTTCCTTACAAAAGGGCATACAAAGAAAGCAACTGTAGAACTGAAGAGAAGGAGGTAATCCTGTTTAATGGAAAAATGTACCTGGAGTCTGAAACACATACACATTTCATCTTCTCAGGCCGTTCTTGCTTAGTATATCCAGAAAATAAAACCGTGTCCATTACCTCTTCCCTCTCTGCTTATCTGATTAGTGAACTAAATATCATCATCTTACTCTGGGTTCTTGGAGTTTCGTTTTAATAGATTAATGACAACAGAAAAGCTGCAACATTGAATAGCATACACTTGCTATTTTCTTTGCCTTTCATGTATTTTCAAACAGCACTCTGAACTAGAAGATACTTTTCATACACATATGCAAGGTTCACAGGTAGAAACCACAAACAGAAAGGAGGGAACAAGGCACTGCATGCAGTATAATCGAGCCACAAATGTGGGCTAGTCAGTACCAACTGTATCTGCAGCAGACTGAACTTGCTCCAGATATCCTGATACTCTAAAACAGAGTATCAACAAGGCAAATAAGCTTCAGAAGATTTATTTGTTTTGGAAAATGACAGTGATTCTCAGTCATATAACAGTCATCTTCAAAGAAAATAAATGAAATCCAAAGCATCCTCCTGATTCTGCGCTGTTTGGCAGCCAGCACTTAACACTGCCTACGCCAAAACGCACCTCTATCGGAGCCCAGCAGGCTCTCCAGAGGAATATCAGACTATCAGAACAACAGTCGAAATCAACATGTAAACCCAGGTCCCCATGCTACATGGTATACCCCAGCTATTTCAAATATCCCTTCATATTAACATAAGGGGCAAAGACAACCTGTTTGTTAAAAATGAACACGTAGCAGAAAAGACAGGATAAAATGTAATTTATTGCTCAGCAGATACATTAATCCTATGAATGAATTGCATTGATGACATTTGTGCCCCTCTTCTTTGGCATAAACATAGTAGTTACCCTGCTGAGAGAACAGAACCCCTAAATCCAAATTAAGTTTGCCATCCATGCAGAGAAAGAATAAGATGACAATCATGTGACATACATTTATCACATTTCTAATGCAGTTCTGGGAACTGGAGATGTTCAGCAATAAGCACAGCGTAAGAAGTTAGAACAAAATGAAACACCTGAGAGCATGACTGTTGATAAGGAGCTCTCCCCAGGAAGGACTGAGGAAGGATGGCCCTTCTCCGCAATGTTTCAGACCCAAAGCATATTCAAAGCTTTTACTTTGTGGAATCTCTCCTGCTCTTCCTAGTTCATGGGAAATTTCATCTCTGCCAGACAATTCAAGGGAAACTGAACTGCAAATTCCATCAACTTGAACTCTGAGACAGCAACTCGGCTACTGTGAGTCACTGACATCTGGGAACAATCCTGCCAGCCTGGGAGAGACACCAAATTCAATGCAATATCCACCCCCGTACACTCTAGTCCACAAACACCAGCGCATGTGAAAGGAATCACAAGGATGCTACTGCTTACTGGAGAGGGGGAGATGTCAGTCTGCTTGAAAAAAATCCCTCAGCAGGAAGGGCCTGCTTCAGGCAGTTGCTGGTAACACAGGCCCATGTGCCCAGAGCTCCTCAGCAGAGGAGCGCTTCATGTTCAAATCCAGTGTTTCTAACACGAAGGTCCAAAACTCTGTCTTGCGCCCAAATTTCTGGTTTGAGTGAGGATGTGAAAAGGGGGCTTAGAAGGTTTTCCTGCAGTAAACTTACGTACTTACAACCACTTCCAAACCATCAGTTCTCTGGGTATGGAAAACGAAGAGCAGCACGCGGTATCTTAACATAAGGGCTTCCAAAGATCCCTCTACAGATTCCACAAATATCAAAGAAGGTGTTCAAGTCTTCCTCCATCACAAATTGGAGCACAAAGAAATGGATACCACAGAATATCGGGGTAAGCAATCAGCTTCTTTCAATACCTAAAATTACATTGCTAAATCCAACAATATTCCAAATGAAGAAATATTTTGTATCTCTGGTTTCATCAGGCTGTCTGATTAACAAATCTGACTTATGCATTATATACTGCTTTTGTTAGCTGCATGAAGTTACTGCATGTCTACAGCTCAGCCAATTACACGCATGTGACAGAAGGCATACAGTAACTCAAAACGGGTGAAAGAACTGACACAAGGAAAGAAGCAACTTGATTCAGATCAATTTGATTCAGATCCCTAAACTCCATCTTTTATAAAATATCACTTTTGGAAATAAAGGTAAGGCAGTTTGTTTGTTTGAGGGATTTGTTACTTTTTTTATTTCTTTTTAAGGAATCCATGCCTTCCAGAGGACAACCACAAAACCACAAGTATCCTCAGTAACTGCCCTAACACTTTTCAACACATAAACTTTGCTTGCTTTTAGGGTCTTGTCTACAACAGCAAGTTTTGGAGAAAAAAACCAAAACGCTATTTCCAACTCAGTTGTACCACTGAGTGTCACATAATTCAGCTGCTAACTGTAAAAGGACCAAAGATGCTTAGCCTCAAGAATACCTTGGTAATTGCCGAATTAAACCTTACTGGAAATTATTATTCTCTGCAACCCAAGTACAGAGAATTATTCTTTATGATTATTTAATAAAATTACAACATCATAACTCTAACTTCTTCCAGTCCAGATCCTTACATCTACCTGCCACCTCCCGCTTAATAAGCTCGCTCCTTGCTTGCTTGCAAATCTTCTTGCATTGTATTCCTCATGATTGCTCCTCACCACTTCCTGACAGAAGAAACATGCCAAACACAACTGGTAACTCTAATTCAATTCATTCTGTTGTGCCAAATGTCAGTCAGGGACACACTTCTGACACGCAGAACTAGTTTTTGAGCTGTATGCAGTAGACTCCTCCTTATTCTGGTTTTCTTCTGTTATGAGACTGTAAGTGTCCTTAGAAAGGTTTTTCTCATGGATGTCATACAGCAAGAGAATCACAGAACAAGATCTTGCTCTACCAGGCATATTTATCTATACACAAACCCAGGAAAAGAATCTTGCTTTGCCTTTATGATTTCAAAATTTACTGAAATTTAGTAGACATCTTTGGAATTGCTAAAGTCTGAAAATAACCCAAAACCCAAACAAACAAAAACCCAAACAAATTAAAAAAAAGAAAAAGAGATAGAAAAGTGTAACAGCTTTTGGACACTAAACTCCATGAAATATTCCTATAAGGTCAGAAACATGATTGTGATACGATAGTGGCACATTAATATGGACTTCTGACATCAACAGACAAATCTTCTAAGACAAGACAAGGAGGCTTCAGATCAGACCAACAGCAAAGCGTATCGTGAAAACACTCTGATTTTTATAACAAGTGGATTTAAAAAACAATCCAAATTGCAGTTACAGAACGGGAGCTCTTCCAACCTCTTTCCTTTTAACAAATACCCATATCTCTCCTAAGAAGTGTTTAACAGCTTCTTACAAGACAAGGCAATACTTAAATCATTATTTTTAGGTAATGAATGAATATTATATTAAATATATATATAATAATCACATTTCTCTTAATATGATACAGTGATATCTCTATTAAAAACTTTACTACAGGAAAAATCAAGCAAACAATAACAGTAACTGACAAAACGTCAATCTATGTATCTCAGTATGTTGAAATTTTATCAAGTATAGAAGTCCAGCTTTCTAATGAAATATACAATATTTGCTTTTAATCTTGAACATTCCAAGACATTTTTCTTCACGAAGTCAAGATATTTACTTTATATACTTTACTGTATATAAAAAGCCTTTTTCGGCTACTAGTTGGAAGTTTCTAGAATGTTTTACCCATGACTCCCTTCAGTTCCTAAAATATTAAGCTAATGACTAATGCAGAGTGGTTTTACAGCTAGAGGTAGGTAACAACAGTATTTTTAAATACAGAACATATATAAGGAAAATTGTCTGCAGAAGACCAATACACACATAACCTCTGACAGCACAAAGTTTTACGGATGCTCCTGAAGAATGATCTTCAAACCTTATGCATGACATCCCCATTTCTGAGGGTTAATGCAGTCTCATGGAAAACAGACCAATATAAACTTTACAGTATCACATATTTACTTTCATCTGCCCTTCCTTAAAGTACTAATACTCTCCTATACACAAAGTTTTGTTTGCATGCAGATAAAACACAAACATTATTTCCCAACCATAAAGCACCCTAGATGTTTTTAAAAAATGTCTTCTGTGCTAATCCTCTGTTGCTTTACTCTATTCACTGCCGATTGGAAACACTTGTAAAATGACACCCTCCTCCCCACACTACACCTTTGCATGCCTGGCACACTCAGCATTTCACTGACTGAAAGGAAAGGTTTTGAGAAATGCCTGCTAAGTACTCACAGCCAAGCAATACCATTAAACTTATCCCCCATCTCATAAGTAGCCTTCTCGATTTGATAAAAGCCTTTTTTCTTTTTCTTTCAGTTAGTGCTCCGGTACCTCAGCTACCTTTAGAAGACAGCTGATGTGAAGACATTAGATTTGATGAAACGTTCACACAACTATGTAGGAAATGGGTAGTCAAGCACTCCTCTCGGCCATCCCTTCCCATGCTGGTCATACAGCAGGAACCGTATTTTTATTACTGTTTATTTCCAGGGTCTCAGAGATTTCTCTAGCTCTAAATTCAAATCTGTTCAAGAGATGAAACATGCCTACCTTTCAGCTTCTCTGGTCTGCAATGCTGCAGAATGCCACACAATTTACACTAAACCAGAATTTAACAGTGCTTTGATGGCTGATGCTCATGATTTTATGAGCTGGTAGATTAGATTTTCTCCATTGCAAACCTAGACACGGTTTAAGGTGACGGGTTTGGTGAGTCTAAATTTATCAGTTCCTCTGATTGTAAATCTGCATCAAAGAGGACGGAAGTTAAGTACTTACCTTTTCAGCAGCACCTTTGTTCAGAAGCCAGCACACTGAGAGAAAGCCAACAATGCCTGGCTCACAAGTACACCCTCCAGCTGGGGGTGGGGGGGCAGGCAGAATAGTAAAATGCGGCTGGATTAGAGATACACAGGAAAGAAAGATCAAAGAGTACTTTATTTTATACATATATGAAGATAGTTGCACACGGGCTGAACAAACCACCACTTTGTTCTAAACACGAATTATTCAACAAGACAGTGCACACACTATTGTGCCTCCTTAAAAACATGGCAAGTGAAAGTGAAGACAGTATTTCTTTATCACTGAAACTGATCCCCAGTTATATAAAAGGAAAAGTAGGAAGGGGAAGAATATCCTAAGAACTCCTGGCTTGTTTTAAGAGCTGACGGACCACCAGTCAGAGGGTTGCAACTTGCATGACCGTAAGCATCACAGCACCGAGAACTTGGCTTTAAATTTCACATGAAGACCCTTCTTCATAACAAAAAAGTTAAAACACTCTCAGATGAAGTCCTCAATACCGGAGCTCAGGCAACAGCTTAAACCCTTGCACAGACTGCATGTAGAGACCATGTACAGAAATGCAACGTAGCATCGGAGATTCATTTTCTCTTAGTGCTGTTTGAAAACTAAGGTTGTGGGGTTTTTGCTTTACAGAGGAACACCCCAAAACTGGAACACTTTCCAAATTCTTTAGTCTCCTCAAATTAATCCCAGGGCTGCCTCCCAGCCAACAGGGATCAGCCAGCAAATGCCAAGAATAGCCACGTCTTTCCTCTCACAAGCTAGAGACTGGGGCAGCGGCTTGATGCAACTCCTCATCTTCCTTCGCCACACCAGAGCCTAGCAGGCACCTCACATCTATGCAGACAAGAAGCCAGCAAGAGCAGCAGTGAACCTGTACACCTTTTACTATTTACCCTATCGCACAAGCCAAATGGAGCAGCTTAGGGCTGCTCTCCATCCTCCCAGATGCAGTCAAACTGACTTCCTGGCTGCAATTTAAGATGCACTTTGTTTCATTATGGAAAAATTCTCTGCTGCCTTCCTCTACGCTAAAAAGGTTTTGCTCCTGTTCTTACCATCCCATCAACTGCAGGTTGGCCACACGTAACACAAATAGTAACTCACAGTCTGGGAGCTCCCTCACCTAGATGCAAACAGGAACAAAACAGTGCAACTAGACCTCTATTAGTCTGCTCCCATTTATTTGCAGCTCCAGCTTTTAGGCAGAATGTAGCAAGACAATATTCTTGAAAGTCATTCCCAAAGCTTACTTGCCTTTCTTTCCCCCCGTATAGCTTTTCACATTGTTTCCCCAACTGTTCCTTTTTTAAACATTTTTCTAAAGAAATACAGCATCTAAGTTTGGTATGCAATAACGTAGATTTGAATCAGCAGGAAGCATTAGGGAGGCAAAATTAAAGAGTTAAGAGAGGCTGCCAACTTGCCTCAATACCTCAAAAGCAAACATAAATAGGTAAAAGAGACTTACTAAATTATTCAAGCTATTTTCATCAGAAAGCTGACTCTTTGATGTTAGATTATCTCCTGAATCTTTCTACCAGTCTTATATATTACATACTTGCTCTTCCAACCTTTCCTTTGGGCAGACTATTCCATACTTTAATATATTTCAAAATCTCATTCCCTTGTTTCTAGTTATGCCCCTTCTCACCCTACTAAATTAATTAGTTTGTATCTTTCAAGTATGCGCCTCTCAAATATTTGTAGGCTCTTATCACACCTCTCCGCTACACTTCTAGTTATCACATCACCAAGGCAGGCATGTTTGCCCATTGGTCCCTTGGTCTGTACTCATTTGTCATTCGTCCCTCAAGTCTCTTCAGTTGGTTTACATTTGTATAGAAACAAGATGTTTGGGCCTGCACACTTGGCAAGTTGTTCAAGAAGGAACTTCTCTTTAATTTGTATAACCCCAAACCATATTACTTTGTATTTTGCTGCCATGACACATCTGCAAACTGATTTATCTACTGCGCAGCTATTCACCCCAAAGGCTTCCGGTGCTTGGAAAAACACTAGTGCTTTTCCAGTTTCACTCGTCCCCTGGCGCACACACAAACATATTTCAGGTTAAACTTTTTTTAACTGCATTCTCTCCAGTGCCCCCCCACAAATGGGAAATACCTAATTTTGATACTCTCTCATTATTTCTAGGATCTGTAGTTCTTCTCTGTTAATGTCTTCGTCTACATCTGATTCACCTCCAACATTCAACATCTTAGAAGTTTTAAAAAAAACAGCCTGTAATAAAGGTGTTAAAAACATACATTTCTCAGTATGGCACAATGAGACAAGGTCTCCACATGGCTAAACATGACGTTGCTCAGCATTACTGTGGTTACATTTCTAGGACTTTCTGTTGAGAATTTCCTACTCTCAGCCTAAATTACCTAATGCAAAAGGAAAAGGGCAAGCCAGACAATCCGACGTTATCTTAAGCCAGGTACGATACACAGTGAAGCCAACAGCACGGTCAGAAAGCAGCAGCTCTCTCTCTTTCTTCCCCTCCCTTTCCCACACATTAAGCAGCTAGCTGCATGCTGCCTTTGTCGTGCTGCCACTGCCCTGTGCTGGCATACGCTGTGGCGAGCCAGGTATTTTTCAATTTTGGATTTAGTGCATTGTGCATCTGCACAGATACTTGTAATTGCACTATGCACCAGATTATGCAGGGACAGAAGAAGAGTGGGACTGTGTGAGAACTTACACCACTGAAAAATGTCCATGGGATACTGGTCCTGTATTCGCATTTGTAAGCACCACCTCAGCACAGGAAAGTAACCCTGAAATCCTGTAAACTGGGAAGTCTGCAAAAACCTGCCAACTTCTCAAGAACAGAGGGAAGGAGAATCCTTCTGAGCGTGCGAACACTAAAGATTTCTGCATAGTTGGACAAGATGAATTGAACACAAGGTAGATCTGTCAAGGAGCTGAATTCTTTCAAGGATTAGGAAAAAACCCGATGGAGTAAAAGAATACAAGAACACATTGTTTATTGGAACTTTCTCAAAAGATTTGGTCAAGTCCTCCACAAAGGGCTACTGAAGTCACTGCGCGAGGCAAGAAGAACAAAGTACTGTCACAAGTGGGCAACTAGCAAAAAGAAACAAAACCAGAGTCACTGATCAGTTCTGAGTATGGAAGAAGGGTTTTTGTGGAGCTCTGAAAGATTAACATCTATTTTCTTTCAGGTTGTTATTAAATAGTTGCAAAAGAAAGCAAAAACTGAAACAAAATTTCAGCTGAACACAGCTTTCACTGAGGTTAGTTGAATACACAGAATAATGTGGATTAGTTTAGGAAATTCTAACACAGAGAGCTGTTGGGCAGTTTGGGGCCACAGCAACAAAGAAAATGAGGAAAAAAAAAAAAAAAAACACAGAGAAGGAGGTCTTTAATTATGAGCTATAAATTACCTGTGGTTACTCTGCAAGAATTTATGTTGTGTGTCAGTAAAAACAGTCATTTGATCAGCATGGTAAAAAAGTAAACAAGACATTTAGAAAAAATAATATTGACATTATCTATATTAACATTCTTTAACATACATTTTCTTAACACCTATCTTCACCTTTAATGTGTTTAAATCCACCTAGACTGAAACTCTGTTTAGCAGAATGAAAAATCCTCAAGAAAACGCAATGAAAATTATCAGGGCAAAGACTATGCTTAAAACTGAAGGGAAGCCATACAGAAACAATTTTGGTACCCTTGAAATCACAGACAACAGGCTTGGAAGGAAGCACTTTCAGGTGGGATCAGTGATACCTTAAGCATTCCTGACACATTTGCCTGTTATCTCTGCTAACATCTTCCAAGACAGAGCATCCAGAAGGTCCCTAGGCAATCCAGTCTACAGATTAACTGCTTGTGCTGCTGGGAAGTTTTTCCTGAAGTCTACTATAATTCTGCAATTTAAGCCCTTTATTCCTGGTCTTACCCTGTGTGAACACGGAGGAGAAATTGTTCTTTCTCTTTGCAGCACACTTTAAAATTTTTAAATTATTTTAACTTCTCCAGCCTGAACAATCCTGATTGTTTCATTCTTTCCTTGCAGGCCACATTTTCATCGCTATTGTTTTCTCCTGAGCTACTTCCAGTTGGTCCCCATCTTTCCTCAAGTATGGTGTGTAAAAACAGCCGCAGTAGTCCATCATTCCAGTAGACAGTAGAGAGAAAGACTGCGTCTCAGATGCTGGGCTCCTTCATATACATTATTTGCACTGTTGACTCACGTACAAGGTATGATCCACTACTACACCTGCTTCTTTTCCACAAGCCTACTACTTAGCTAGCCTTCGCTGTTCAATATTTGTGCAGCTGATAAATCTTGCCTAAACCAGATATTTACCTTAAGCAACAACAAAACATGCAGTAAAATTAAAAGTCAAATTATTTAAAGTGGAAGGGAGGAATTAAGTTAGAAGCCGTGCATACCCATGTAATCCATTATCAGAGCAGTATTTTAGTAAAAGCTAGCAATAAATGTGAAAACAGAAACATCTTTAGTTTGTACAAACACAAAGGAGATAGGCATTTATACGATTTGGTTTTTTTTAACCTCCTTTCCTTTCAGTGAGATGTGTGTGCTTAAATCTCTTAAGTGTTTCTGAAACTCTCACTCATAATTACATAATTGTCCATTATGAGATTTGATCACTTCCTCCAAAACAGCTGATCACCGGGTACTACTGGAAACAGAACATCGTATTACACTATCATTTCTCTGACTGGATACGGCATTTTCATCTTTTGTTTTTATTTCTCGTAAGTGCATTTTATGATACGAAGTAAGCCAAAAAGGTGACTGGGTTTTATAATAAAATGAATCATGATATCAAAGAAACAAAGTCATTAAATGATGGATAGAAATTTTTCTTTTATGTATTTATGCATGGACGTATGAACTCTGAAAGCTATCATACAGTATTTATGGCAAGACCTGAAAACGTCATCTACTGTTAAAAACAGGCAGCTGTATTTTGTGACCAAATTGTTAGGAAGGTATCATATCATTTGTTTCACCTATATTCTCATTGCTATTTACATTACAGCACACACCAAACAGCTTCAGCCAAGGTTAAGATTGCTATATATTATGTATCTATCCAAACACATACACAAACACACAACTCTATCTGTATATATAAGCAGATTTCTGTATGCCTAACAGAAGGCAGTCCCTGTCCCACATACTTTTCAAAAGAAACACAGGTAGTACCCAAGTGTTAGAACAGAAGTATTATCCTAATTTGACAAAAACAGAACTGAGGCAGCAATGAAGTAAACTACCAAAGTTCACATGAAATGCAGACTAAGGTACCTAGGTCTATTTTTCTAATCCCAGTTACAGCATATTAACCACAAAACAATCCGCCTGCATTCATTTCCCTAATCACCACGTAACACAGGTGTAAGATGCCTGCACCTAACACTTATTCGCTGTAAAACTGGTGGCTAAACAACATGTAACGATTCTCCAAGAGAAAGCAAGAAACAATTTCATTCTTTACTGTCCTGAACTTGGCAAGCCAGTATCACTGTTTCCATTCTTCCTTCTTCTCTGCCAGTTCATACCAAAGGCCTACACAGGCAGGGTTTAAGCGGGTAATTTATTTTGCAACTGAAGCAAACTAAGAACTCAGCCACTACAGTGACTAGGCAGTTGGTTGTTAAAGTCATGAGAACTAAAAAATTGCGTTAGATACTTCACACTTAAAACAAAAGTATCATGGAGTGCTACTAGAACACCTGAGAAGAGAAAAATCACACCTTAAGTTGAAGTACAGTGCTTCTATCTGTGAACAGACTTTAAGAAACAGAAAAGGATTGACTAAAGAAACATTACCAAACCTGTCACAGACATTTTCATCTACACTTGAAAAAAGCATGCAAGAAGAGGTAAGACTGGCATCAGAAGTGAGCGTGTATTTTCATGAAGAAAATCGGAAACACTGCAGGAAATGATGGAAAAGAGAACAGTTGAACCAGAAACTAGGTTAGAAAGGGACATCTCCCCAGAGCCCTAACAAATCCATTACAAGACCCTAGGGAGATACTAAAAAACAAGGGGCTTTTGTAGCGATGTTTAACACTCCTTTATGTGACACAGTGCATATATTTACCAAGAAGAGTAACGCAGCACGCAAACTAAAAATACAATTGTGTGCTGAAAGAAATTAAGTCGACAAGACACCACTTGATCAAAGACACACAAAAGGTTAACAGATTACAGAAGGGTACAGATGATGTGAGAAAAAATGATATGGGTTTATTTCAAAGAACACAAAGAGAGAGCTGGCGGAAAATATCACAGAGGTTATACTTGCAGTTTAGTGAAAAGCCTAACGCAGCATTGGCAGCAAAGCACAATCTGCAATAAGCAAGCAAAAGAGCCAAGTATCAATGTGCACAGTGGACACACAGGAAAAACATCTAACTGGGTACCTTCATGACCTATTTTTTTCATTTTATATTAATGATAGCTTTCTAATCACTTTATGTTTGTATCCAGGCAACAGTACCAACCATGCATGTAGGAGATCAGGATGCTATTAATATATCTTTAAGCTGGGGCAGATGACAATTTTTTACAGAGGCAGTGAAGAATCCCAGGCCTTGCTCTCCCCTTCCCAACTAGAAAAAAAACCAACCCATCCCACTCACACTCCAGATTATACGCTCTGCTGCAATACAGCAGCAAACTACTCCCATCACACAAATTATCATGTGATAAGTGCCAATTCCACTTCTATCATGTAAGAGAATTACTTCCAATCAGAGGACACAAAAATATCAGTAAAAGTTGGCAGGAAATGCGTAATCGGGACAATTAATAAACTCCTCAACTTGCTTTCCAGCACGCCTGCAGAGTCCTGAGAAAAGGGGGTGGACCATGGGCCAGATTAACTTTTCTGCTGCCATGGATCCGATCTGCTGTCTAACCTTCTCACCTTTGAGCGAGATATTACAGTTCTCTCACACAGCTTTCAATCTAGCAACATCAGAATGATTTACAGAATAAAATAAGTGTCCTCCCAGTAAAGGTAAGGTAATGTACACGAACAGCTAAATGGCAATGGGATTTTCTGGCTCATGCCAGGAAGAGTAGCACACTGACCTCAGCTAAATACAGAATCCATCCCTTCTATCCAAAATAAATGCCTGTACGCTATTAATATCACAAGATGAAGCTCAGCTGTACAAATAAAACCTCTCATTTCAGCTAAGTCTTCATCATCTCTCTGGCATCCACCACCTTCTCCTCTTCACAACAAAACTCTCAGGAGGGCCTTCAGTGTAGGTTTTCTGTAGCAAGCCTGTTGCTCAAGTGCACTGGCCAGGAATGCAAGTCTGGTTTTATTATCTCCTCTTGGCAAGTTAACATTTACAACAATTAGGCTGGAATTAAGAAAAAAAAAAATCTAACAATGAAGTTCTGAAGGAAATGCTCAAGTAAGTATTTGCAAGTCAGCATGGCTTAAAATGGAAATGTATTGTCTGGAAGTCAAGGGGACCTGCGTGCTCTTTCAAAAGACTTGCTGACATGCTGGATGACCTCAAGCACATACTTGATCTCTCCCACATTAAAAAAAAAATTTCCTCATACAACCTTCCTAGGTACCTCACTTTGAGAATTAATAAATACACTGTAAATACTCTTATTATTACTGCTGTTACTATGGGTGCTGGAACTGTCATCAGCAAACAGGCAGGACATAATTTAATTTTCTTCAAATATTTATTATGTGACAACATAGCCATCTGTTTAACACTCACTATATTTAGTTTCTGTCTTAAAAAACACAGGGAAAGAAAATACCAGCTTCTGCCTCTCACTTCCACATATCCTTTCCAGCCACATATGCACTAATACACGGCCAATATCCTCTCAACTACAGCACACAAGAAATTGCAGGAAAGCAGACAAAATTTCAGCTTGGATGAAAACAATTCCAACCACAAATTTATTCTCCAATATACCAAAACCAGAATCCCTAGTTTTAGCAGTATTAAATAAATTTTAATTTCAGCTTGAGGATAAAGGACAGGATATGAAGGAAAATGGAGGGACAAGAGGAGATAGATGGCAATAAAGCACTGTGCACAACAACCATATGCTAAAAGAGGACAGATACAAAAATATTACATATCTACACAGAAAAAGTAACTTTTCAGTAGCATTAATTTCTCTCCACTACATTATAAAATAAACCATCATGCTTAAGTAACGGCTGTTACACAAAGGTGCCTTTGGCATCTAAACGTATTCTATTCGAGCACTTTTATGAAAAAGCTTCTCTTCTCTCTATTTGCACTGCATTCTTCCATCAGCCTGTACACAAAAATCTTTATCTAACACGTCTCACGTCACATCACTGGGACTTTGAGACAATACAAGTCAAGGAGGTAGCAAAAAAATCTGAACTCATTAACGCACACTGAGTGAATTTGCTAATGAGGAGAACAAAAAAACAGAAGGCACCAGCTAAAATCCACTCATCTCCTTTTATTCTTTCCTATTCCCTCCTCTACTATTCCAATCCTGAGATCATGAACCACTCCCAACGCACCTCAGCTTCTGGCAGCAGCATCCCTTACCGCGCCAGTCCTGGTCCACCAACGGAATTCCAACACACAGAGCTCAGCCCTAACTGGGAGTACGCCCTAATTTTCTAGAGCTATTTACAAACTGGGATACCACATAAGGTCAGTCATGCCTCTCTCAGAGGCCAGTATCTGACACTGCAACAAAAAAGGGTGTGGAGCTTAGGCCAAAAAGACTCCAGCGCATAGGTGAAAATGCCTAAGCCAAACGCATAAATGCAAAAAGATGCCCAAGGTTGTGATGCTTGGATTGTTTTAAACAGTTTCTTTCCAGATCTTCTACTGCTGACAAATCTCCCTCTGTTTTCACACAATCAAAAGATAACATGTTATAATAGTGATACACTGATATAATTATTTATTGGCATTTGATAGTTGAATGAATAGCAAAAAACTCCCTAATATAGTGTCAGTATTTTGTCCATCTACAATACACATTTGTTGATATGTCTTTTTGCTCATTAACTGTAGATTCCACATACGCGAAGCAAATGTATTTTTCAAAAAACAGGGACTAACGGACCCAATAAGGATCTCAATATTACCTTTTTGCACAAAAACCAGAGAGAAACCTGATCATTTAGGAGAGATAACGACTGTTTTGAAAATACTTCTGTGTTTGTGACCATAAGCCACCAACTCAATTTCTCTCACGCTAGCTTGGGGCATTGCACGCTTATTCAGAAGCCATCTGGCCAGAAAATGTGCAGGTAGCCCTGCTGAGGCCCGGCTGTGCCCTGATGCCTCAAAGGAGCATCAAAGCTACAAACAACAAACCAAATCAGGGCTGCTCTGTACCAGCATGGCCCAGAACTTCAGGTGTGGCAGAGCAGGACTGGATAATACAGGGCCTTTCTATGTGCAAATGACAAAGGAACATCAACAGGCTGCCAGAGCATCTCTCAGTCCACCTGTATCCAACCCATATCAGCAACACAGAAACACAGCTGCCCGCTTTCAAGTCACACTCCTGTAGAGCAAGGGTTGAGCACCGGCACCGGCAGAGGCCTCTAACCTCTCTTCAGTTTCTCAACAAGGACAAAGGTTTAGACAAACGCAACAGCAGACTGACTTCAGTCCGAAATGAGGTAACGCTGGACTTTGTTTAAATCGAACATGACTTGAGAACAGGTTACAGATGTGTCACTGCCTGCCTGATCCATCCAAATAACAACTAGGTCTACTCTCTGTTATAGCTCTCAAAGACAGCTCAAAAAAAAAAAATAAAAAAAAAAATTCTACATTATTCCTCAATCCCATCAGAAGCCTGCATTTATTTTAAGGAGCCTGCCTGCATTGCAGAATACATTTCTACCTAATATTTTATCACCAGTGTAATAATCTGAATATAACATCTTGTTTTTAGTGTGTGGGGGGTATTAGTAATTGTTTTGTGGTCTGGTAAGAATCACAGTTATTTAGAACACTTTAAAATTATATAGGACATAAAAATGTCATTCTGAATTTGGCATAAAACTCATTCACATCAGTATCCTATCACCTGTACTGTCTGGTTCCAGGTATTTCAAAGACTAGCAGAAGAAAGCCTGGAAGATAAATTTGCAAAATAGTCATCAGGAAAAGTAGCCCTTGTTATTATCCTTTATACTTAGGGATGCCTGAAGCTCAGGGAAGCTGTCTGTCCCTTCCAAAAGGCCTTAAAAGTTTGTTTCCATTTGCACAATTTGTCTGTAACAATTACTACCCTCCTAACACATAAATATCAGATTACTTTTGACCCCACAAAGTTTTAGCCTCAATGATGTACTGCAGCAGTAAGTTCCACAGACCAGTTTGTGCACTGAATGAAATACTTTTCCTTTGGCCAGAACTGAATTTGTTACTTTCCAGTATCACTGACAGTCTTGCTTTCTGATGATGGCAAGCTGTCTGTTCCTAAACCACTACTCAAAACAAGAAGTTGTATCTCTTTTACAGAGAAACTATTTCATAAATAGAAAGTACTCTGCAATGACCTAATTCGTAGAGATGCTGTAATCAGTATGAAAGCTAATGACGATGCCTATGCTGCACCTTCTGCATCTGAGATGATGTTTCTTACTAGCAATATTACCCTTTCTGTGCACCCCTGCACTAGGGCTTAAAGAGCAGAGCTCAGAGCACCTCCCTCACAGCTCAACGCCCAGGCCTACGAACGTCATGAAATTACCAGCAATACCATAATTGTAAAGAATAATGGTAAATACAGTTTTTAAAGGGCTGCTGGGTTTTCCGAGCACATGTCAGCGCAACTGCAGTATTTGAGAAAGAGACACTCCTCCCTTGATGGTGGGAACAAGTGTTACAGCTGTACAAATTACCTATTCACTGGAGTGCTGTTCTTCTGAACTTGCCATCAGACATAACTCCTGTCTGCAGGATGTAAGGTTTGCAGCAGTCAGTGCCTTCATGATGCTGTTTCACAGAATTAAGAAAGTGGCATATATATAAAAACCAGGCAAATGATACCTAAAAATTACTGAAAGAGGTGACTTACCTAACTGACGGAAAGGAAGAAATACACTGAACCACCCCCTCGGAGATTCCAATACAGTAATTTGTCCTCTTCATCCACTCCAGATTGTTAAAGTGGGCAGAGTAAGGCATTTCCTTATACTTTTCACTGCCATGAAGTGGATCTTCTGTCCTGATCTGGCCAGAACTACTGACAGAAGCTGCAGCCAAACCCCCGTCAGTGTGCTGGCTAGCTTCCCCTCCATCATCTGAAAACCTCAATAGGAAGTGTGTGACTCTCTCCCCAATTAAGAAGCCTGGCATAGCCAGTAATTCATCTCTTGCAATTACGGGTGCCCTTGAAATAGATCAAATATCTTGCTATCCATCTTCAGATGTACTCTTATTTGATTTCAGTTTTTCTTGTATTGACAACTGGAAAACATGAACAGATACCTAAATATTGTTAAAGAGATCTGGTATTATCTCCCTGATGTTAGCCATCAGGGCTTCACTTGGGCCAAATAATCTCCCCATTTATTAGAAGAAAAATTCCACACGATTCAGCAGTTTTTAAAATATTAAATGATGTCTCCCATAGGCCTAACGATGAGATCACCACTAATTCTGAAATGACAGAAGCTTATGCAATGGTTTCAAGTCATTTGACGCTGGCAGTGACCAAGTATCAATGACATCGTGTTTTTAGGACATAAGAAAAAAGGACTTTTCGCACTTTAGAGGGGGGTTATGACAAAGAGCGCTCAATCTGGATGAGCCAGAGACATTCAAACTGGTCATACACCAAAACATCCGTGAAACAGCATTTTTCATTATTTTTGTCATATTTATCTAATGCTAAGAAGTTAAACATGATGGATATTTGCTGAGTTCCTCCTTGTCAACACGGGCTGTAAGTGAAGATGGTCCCACTTCCCTGACTCTATTCCCTCTCTGAAGCAGCAGAGGTGCAACCACCACAGCTACTGCTACCCCTTCCACTGCACACATGCTTCCAGTCAATCTGCGATACAATCCAGTGACACCTACTTGGAAAACCATCATTTTAGCAGGTCCTGTGAAAAAACAAAACAATAGTACATGATCTACCCACAAACACTAAGACAGGACAAAGACCTTCCCTGCATATAAGCTGCTGTTTTCCTGTTTATCTCATCACTGAGAATTCAGTTTAACTATCTCCAGAGCAATCTGTGTTCTACTCAATTCACCAGTAGTGACAAATAACTAAAAATATTTACTCGCTAATTAAGGAGTCAAGGAGGGGGGAACAGTATACACAGCAGGCACCTTCCACCAATGTGTTATGCAGGTGAGATAAAAGGCAAGACCATTTTACAAAAAGGCCTCAAGCAAATGCCATTTTCCATTTGATCCCTAAAAATAACTTCTAGCACAGACAAACTACCTAGAGCTTCAAAACAGTTGAATTCAACATTGGGTGCAAAATGAAAAGGTCGATTACAAATCAACATCTCCTTTCAGTTCCTTTTAAAAACATTTAAAAAAGGACTTCTCCGCATCAATTTTCTCTCTTCTGCCCAAGTTTCTCTTCCAAGCCTCAACACCTTGCACAGCAAGTTAATATGGAAAACATGTATCCAGCACCTTTTTCCTGTGGGTGTTGCTGACAGAGGTAGAGGAATGTGACTCACTTCCTGTTTGTTTTTTTAAATCCATCAGCAAAATCTGTGGCTGTCTCCTACCCTGAATTCCTGCTCCGGAAGATCTGATGCCCGCTCCCACCACCAGCCAAGCAGCCCTGTGCAGCCCTCAGAAATTAAAAGACCCTGCAAGCCATGGGTCAGCAGGCAGTAACACCAATGTCTGTGGCGTCCCATATTTCTCTTTAAATCTGTATGCTACCTATTCCATGTAGTGAGCTTCTGGATGCAAGGACTGCCTCTTCCCTTCTGTAGTGGAAATTTTCTAGGGCTAAGTAAATAAAAATATCATTTAAATACCAATCACAACTCTGAGAATTAATGGATTTCCACGAAGTTACAAAAGAGGCAGACACCTCAAAACTTGCACACAGGTTGCCAGCAGCTGTCTCACAATAAGGTGGCCTCGTAACAGAGCCAAGGTGAAGCATTTTTTGGTTTTAACACAGTGATCAAGTGATTGTTAACCTCTTTGGTCTCTTCAATGTGAAGACACGGATTTGAACTAAGTAATATTGAAAAATGAGTCTGCTTTAATTATAGTGCCTAGTGAACCACTGATCACACAGAGGTTTTTCTTCAGGACTGCTTAAGAATGAAGTACCAGATCATAGGACTGCTCAGCTACATCCCCAAGTGCAACACAAACACAACTATGTAACAAAAGATACTCAATTCTACAGAAAACACAGCAACTCCACTAAGAGCCCTGTGACAGTTGACCCTGGCTGGATGCCAGGTACCCACCAAAGCCGCTCTCTCACTCCCCCTCCTTGACTGAACAGGAGAGGGAG
>JAVKLA010000093.1:18772717-18787728 GCA_034782735.1 Sagittarius serpentarius | reverse complement strand
GCCCCGCCCTCCGGCTGCCTCGCGCCTGTGGCCGCCGGGCCGGGCCGGGCCGGGCCGGCGCCGGGAGCGGGAGCCCGCGGGGAGGAGCGGCTCGGGGGGACGGTGTTTTTGGAGCAAAAGCCGGGACAGGCTCCTGTCCAGGAGCAGCCGCGTCGCTGCCACGCCGTTACCGAAACACGTTGCAGCGGGTTACTTACCCCCCGCAAGCTCGGCCGCTCGCTGCCGTGTCGCAGCCGGGACTGCGGGAGGACCTGGGGGACGGGGACACGGTCGCAGGCCGGGATTAGAGGGCAGGAGTGCAGCGCGGAAGGCGTGGGATGCCCAGAAAAGTGGTAGGTAGGGATGGACACCGCTGCAACATCCCCACCGAGAAAAACAAAACACACACGGGGTGCAATTTCTTACTTAGAAAGACGGAGAAAATTGTAGTAGGAAGCCAGAATGGGATAGGGAGCCACATCACAGGAACGTTTCTGCTCAGCAGAGGAGGGAGAAGCAGGCAGCGGTTTGGGAGTGCTGGTAAGCACGGTCCCACTTCTGAAGCTGCTGTGCAGAAAGCACCCGCTGTGCCGTGGAGGAGTGAAAATTTGTGACAGGTTAGCACGAGTACGACCTGGAGCGGTCAAAAGCAGCCGAAATGGCTGGTGGCAGAAGAGGAGCATGCAAAGGGAAAGCAGGTGCTCAGGGAATGAGGCCTCATCCCAGCAAAGCACTGCTTCCCATCCCGCAGTCTGAGAATTGCTGGCACCCTGGGGATGACTGCCACGAAACCCTCAAACAAGCAACACAAGATGTAAATTTGCTGTATAGGAAGCTGCTCCCCTATTGAAAAAGTTGAAAAAACTTGAAAGTCACTGCTTTTGGACACATTTTTACAGGGCTTCTCATCTTCACCTGATAGCACTGACCAACGCTTCTCCAAGCCTGTTAAGCCTGAGTTAGCAGGTGAATCAAGTAACCAAAGCAGAGCAGACAAAGCTATGAGCAATCGTATCTTAGTGCAGTTCAAAAGCCTCTTCTGCTTCTGGCCGACAGCACCCCACCTCAGCAGAGGCTGAGGCGGCAGCTGCTCCCACCACCTGCACCAAGGCTGCGGTCCCCTCGCACCGAGTCCACACACTGCCAAAATACCCAGCAGCACCTACTTGAACACGTGATTGCACTTCTGTTGCATTAACCCAAACACGTGCCACAGTGCTTACATCAGATTAAATATCACCCCCCTGCCTGCAGCCACCCTGAAGCTAGCGTGGCAGCAGCAGGTGGTAGCCCATCTACCACAGACCTTGCACTTTCCGAAACAGTTGAGCAAATGTGAGCCAACAGAGGGAATCCGTGGCGGTTCAGCACTTCGTGTCATGTGCTTGCAGCGTTTATGATCCAGTACTACATTCTGTGAAACTGGATTTACCATTTCAAACCACAGTTTGATATTCTGGTATAAAAATAGTTTTTTGGCAGTTCCCCTCTCTCCCCCAGTCCAACCAATCTCAGTTACACTGAGGGAGGGGAATCACTGACAGGAGCATACGTTGTACACTATAGTGCACTATACAGGTGCAACAATATTGGCTTAAAATTCCATTTAAATCTGCAGTGGAAGAAACGACCCCAAAATATGCCCCATCTCTCCAAACTCCTTTCCTCCCTCCTCAAACCACCAGAGCAGAATTCACCTGCCTTCTCGTTTCACCACATCACAACTCCCAATACCTCTGTTGTCATTGTCCTTCTAGCTACCTTGGATTTAGATTCCTCAACTCACTTGCAAGACACCTTTAAAGCCATCTTGCATCTCTGCTCTCTTCCCCGCACCAGCCTCCTCACACTCCAAACCACTCCACATGTTCAGCTTTATTACTCCCTTTCCATCTTCCAGGCTATCATATTGCTCTGTGCCGATCTCACTTAGCACGTGCTATCCTGCTAACACTGCATTTCTCTGAAGCAGCTTCTCATTCTTAAGGTTACATAAAGAAACAATCCTTCCCGGGATATTCAGTAAAAAACTGAGTTATAATGAATATTTCTATTTGCCCACTTCTACTGAAGTTTTAATGGGTCAAGCAGCAGGTTTCTTTCAAAAGGGAAGGTTGAAGTATGATGCTGTATAAAAGATTAAACGTGTTACTGTTTGTGTGGAAGCTCAATGAGATATTTCTAATAGGTATGGAACATTTTTACTGATATTGTAACAGATTAGAAGGTGTTCAAACTTGCTGACTTATGAAATTTAAAATAATTTCAGCATTAATACTATTTTGGAATGAACAAGGCTGAAATCTGTTTACAATTCTTAAAAACATTTAAGACAATTTATCTCAAATTTGGGCCTTTTTTATACAAGAAAAATATGATAAATCCAAAGCAATGCATTTCAAACAATACATAAGCAGAACATATCCTTCATGTACAAGTACTTATTTTCAGTTTATTTTGAACTTCTAAACACATAGTAAGAAACAAACAAACAATGGCTTTCTGGAGCAGGAACAACCATAGTGCAGTAGCACTGCTATAACTAGTGGTACAATGTATAGGATGTCCCAATGTAAACAAGGCCTCTGAAGAGGCCTTGATGCCATTTTTGCAGGTTATCTGTTGGTATGAGCACTACACTTTTCCACAGAAACATGAAGGAGAAATAAATCATGATGAAACAGTATTTCATCCCAACAAGAACTGGCTAAATCCCAACTCTGCCAGTATGCAGTCGTATGATGCATTAACAAAAAGGTTTTCTGTGAATAAATGCCGCCCTGCCCATCCATTCATGGATAATTATGGTGAGTAAAATTATGTAAATTGTCACAGATTAGGGACAACAACCCTTCCCTCTCCCCCCATCCACCTGTGCTTTGAGGACTCCACTGTGGCATAAGGTACTTTCAGACTGAGATTTTGACTTAATTATTTGCATCCTTTCAGTGTGGCCAGGTTGTCCTAAAAACCACAAGCATATGCATTTTTGTTTTCTAATACTTGTAAAGTACAGAAGAAAATGCTTGCTTAAAATTCTTCACAATACAACACACCGACCGGTAAATTCCTATTCCTTACAGGCAGGCAAGGCATTCCTGCAGGTGAGCAGTTCTCAGGCACTGAGGATCTCAAGGGAAAAATTCATAACCCTCCACTCAAGCCGCTTTAAGTGCCCCCAAGGACCACCTTTCCCAACTCAAATAAATTTCTACCAAACCCAAATAAACAAGCATTCCAGCTGCATTAGTCTGCAGCCCCAAACCTTTCAAATTCCCAGGGAAAAAAAAAAATGCTGCCTGTGATGTGTAGACGCAATACCACCCAGCTGCTCTGCATCACTGTTCATCAATCTCTTCCAGCGGTTTCTACAGAGGTCAGTCTCATTATCTGCATGGACAAATGGGAAAGCTGAAGCACAGAGCACACAAGTGGCTTGTCTGCAGTTACCCTGCCGAGCCATAGCAGAACCAGAAACAGATCACAGATCTCCTGATCGCCAAGTCAAATGCTCTGTCCATTTGTCTATATTATCAGTTACACATAAGTAAAAGGTAACAGTTTTCGTAATAAAACAGAAAGGATATCGACACTTAAGGTCTAGTTCTGCTCATGCATCTCCCCACATCTCATACATATGATAGCATAAAAGCATCCTGCCAGACTTTGTGCCACTAGCCCAGCGAGTAAGAGCAGAGCAATGCTAGTTTAAAGGGAAATCTGGTTTGGGCACAAATAAAAGCCACCATCAATCATAGGTGTCCCACAGAGTAATCCACCTATGTGTACAAGCATACGTGTGCATATCTTGGAAGGAGGGAGGGAACCTGGAAAACCATGCTCAGACAATTCTCTTGGGTAGGAAGATGGCAAAACACCATCCAATAAGGCATACTGTAAAATAAGATTCTGGGAGTATTACTGCTTGATAGCTCGATACTGGAGCTATCACACTGCAGTAAGTACCACTCCCAATCCCTGCTATCAGCTAAAACACAGGAAAACATAAGAACCCTTTCCAGAGAAGATTCTATCCCATTTTTCAGTGCCCCTGCCCAAGACTGACTAACAGAGCACTTGCAAGTGGTAAAGGCACATACAGTACAGCTTAAATGGAACATCGCCTTTTTTTAAATGTACTTAAATCACACACATACACAAGAACCCTCTGAAAGGCCCCATATATATGCTACATAAATATCCTTGACATAAGCATTAGTCTGACTATTGTGCTTTCAGTAAGTGTTTAAAGTATTCTTGTCCTGGTTAGAAGAGCTACTAAGACCATGGGAAATCATCACGAACTTTATGGGTATCTTCCTAGTGCATATTTGGATCACGCTGCAACATTTCTTCAAAGATCATTAAGATATGATTAACTGCTTCAGGAGAGACCTTACCTGATGAATGATGCTGCCTTGGATGTCAGAAATTATAGCAGAACCTGTCTTTCCCACTGTAATAGCAGGAGCTATCCCTCCTGGCCATGAATAGATTGTCTTCAGTCCCAGTGAAGTGGGCTGTAAAACTCTTACCTTCTCCTTTTAAACACTGAGGACGATTTTCCTCCTGTGTCATCAGGCAGCAAAAGCAATCATTTCTTTAAGCAGCAGCAGCAACTGACACCTATTTACTAGGTAATTGCTGCAGTTAAAGGGGATTAAGCACACCGAACTCTCTTTTGGCGGTAAGGCAAAGCCACCCCCTCCCATCTGCAGCGCTCCCCAGATGCACCTGAGAAGGGCTCAGGGGAGCGAGCTGCCAGCCAAGCCTGCCAAAGGGGGGGCACAAATGCTAGCCAGAGCCCCCCAGGCTTAGCTGCAGCCAGTACCAAAACAAGGCGTGTATCCCCAGTGCGATCACAGAAGTAACTCTGCCAGAACCCACACAGGCTCAGCTGCCGCAAGGCCAGCGGTAGCAGGAGACGCAGAAAAGCACACAAGCATCCCTGGCCCACCGACAGCCGCGCTCCCCGGCCCAGCTGGGAAGGGGGCTCGGCAGAAGGCAGGAGCAGCACGCACTGCCAGCTCACCGCTGAGCGCGCCTGCCCCTGAGAGCAGCGTGAACGGTACAAGGCGGGAAATACAAGTAAAATGCCAAAGCAGCGAAGGCCTGAGTGGGACAAAGCCCACCCAAGGGAGTGTAAATGAAATGCTAGCAACAAGAGACAGCATAGACGCAAAACAGGCTAAATCCAACTAACTTCTAACTTCTGTTAGGAAATCACGCTGACGCTGCTAGACCAGGCAAATTTGTACAGGTGAGCGGTTGGTCTGTGCCTCCGCAGGAGCATCCCGTCTAGGACCCAAAATACACTAGCTCACAAACATAAGAGCTGCCACCCTACTCGAGTTCAGCATATTTACATCAG
This sequence comes from Sagittarius serpentarius, assembly GCA_034782735.1. Lineage (NCBI taxonomy): Eukaryota > Metazoa > Chordata > Aves > Accipitriformes > Sagittariidae > Sagittarius > Sagittarius serpentarius. Next base: position 18,782,378 of record JAVKLA010000093.1, on the reverse strand, counting down.
GCAAACCTAATGGCAAAACGGCTTCTCCCACAGAGTCTGAAATATCAGTGAGGAAAACAAAGACCAAGAAAGGAAGCAACACCGTAGGCTTGCCAAGGGTTAGGCTACGGGGAACAGAAGCAACATTTCCCTATTATCCCACAGTCTGTCAGGGAAATGCCATAAAGTTCATTTTAACAGGTTCTGTTGTCCTTTTGTTTTTATTAACACTGGTATTTTTTTGTTGTAGGTATGGTACCACTTACCTTTTTTTCTTTTTTAAAAATGACAGTTTTAAAGCACATTATTTACTAGCAGAAAAAAAAAAAAAAGCTTTGCAGATTGATTCTTATACAAGAGCCAATTCCGCATTGTCCCCTGGTTTAAGAGAAAAACGTGACACTCATGCACTGTTTAAATGTTATTTTATTAAATATCTTCAGTTCAAGGTTTCATTGTAACAAAGCTATGAAGGTTCTACCAACATTCAGACCAAACAAACAAACACTAGCTAACTTTAATTATTTCTATATCATGCAAAAATTCTGCATCAAATGCCTTCCATTTCCTGTTTAAAATGTGATATTTATAATATATATTATATAGATGCTTATATTAGCCCCATAAGAGAACATTAAGAATGCTAAAGGTGTACAGCTGTGTTTGATAATGGCCATACCAAGCTAAGGTTCTCATTAACTTAAAAGGAAACAAAACAAACAAAAAAAAACCCAAAAGAGTTTGTCTCCAAGACTGTGCAAAACCAAAAAACCCAACAGTTCCGTTCTTTTAAAATTTTCTCTGAAAGATGCAGATACTTAATACAGAGGGTTTTCTTTTTAATTATTAATAATCATCAGGTAAAGAGACAAGGAAGATCAGACCTAAAGAAGGCATGCATAATGCTTTGTATTTACCTTTTTTTTAAATGGCATAATTGTAATCTCCTTTGCTCTCTCTTTGTGGCTTTAAAAAAAATCTGAGTAAAATATCAAGGCTTTTCACTTTTCCACTGCACTCACTGGCTTAGTGCTGTCTTAAAATGTTTTAAAATAATAAAATCTAGTGTTTGCCCCCGATGGGTTCAATCCCCACACTCCTCCCTGGGGTGGTGGAGGGAGGAAGAAAAGGGTATTTGCTCAGACAAACCTGGGAAGTAGGGATGGTCTTTTCCTTCATCAGGGGTTAGCTGATCTAATCCTGGCGTGGGATAGCACCTCTCTAACAAAGGGAGCAGAGAGCTATCTGTTGCAAAGCGACAGCTCCACTTTGTGCAACAGCCTTTATTTTCCGCATTCTGTTAAATAAGGATTAAAATTCCAAATTGGCTTTCTTCTCTTCGGTAGTCTGTAAAAAGCTTGTCTCACACTTAGTATGCTGTCAATGCAATCACTTTAACTCCCTCAAAAGATCTGAAAAATGATTAGGGGTAGACAGAAATTCAGGTAAAAGCCCATCCCAACTTCTGCAAGTGATGCCTTCCCTTGGTCAAGACAAATCCTATCAGGTCCACCAGAAAGGCCATTTTCTTCTTGGGGCTAGGCTCCCTCCTTGGCAAGTTCAACAAAACACTTCCACATTCCCCTCCCAACAAATAAAGGAAATGGACTCCTTTTGCAGCAAAGAAAAAAAGGAAGATGAATTGGCCCAAAGGACAAACATCAGATCACATGTGCTAATTCCCTTTCCCCTCTGCTTCATGAGGTATCCTCTAACGTCCAGAGGCAACACAGGGAGGTGGCCTCGAGTCCTTCGGCTACGGTTTTTGAGGTTCTGATCTGATAGTTTTCTGTTACAACATCACTGTAAAAAATAGAAAAATTACCCAAATAAACACTAGGAAACATGACACTTACAAACATCAGATGGGTTAGTGGTGGGGAGAAGCACCTGGCTGGGGCTGCTGGCTCCCATTGCTACTTTACTCGGAGACCAAACAAATCAAACAGGAGGCCAGGTAACCCCTTTAATTCTATGGGTGCATATATTTCAGTATAAAAAACACACGCTATTTATGCCTCATATAGGAGTGTATGTGCAAGTTTTCATGAAGAACATAACACTAAGTTTTTTGTCTGCTTCCTAAGGAACACGTGTTCTGCAGCACTGTGGATCCCAACTATGCTACTAGGAAGGAAAAAAAAATAGAAAATCCCATACATGTACCCTCTTCCTCTAAAATCTCTGCTCTTAATGCAATGCTTCTTTTGTTTTGTTAAATTAAATAAGCTGGCTTCAAACCTCCATGTTTGGCCAGGTAGTGGCTGTTTCTAAAACCAGTATCTCTGAAGAGCAAGCTTCTATTTAAGTTATATTCACTTAAACCCATTTTTTTTAATCCCTACTTCCACCTTTAGTTTTATCTCAACATCCCATTATTTTTTTTCTTTAAAAAAAAAAAAAAAGTCTGTTTTGGGATCCAGCAGCTGAGCAGCCAGCTTTCCATAGCGTTCTTGCTGTGCAGAAATCGAAGAAGAAACAGGCTGAAGTCAGTCTGCCGGGCAACAGGAAGAGAAGTGCCTCCTCTCTCTTGAACCCCAGTCTTCACACTGGCTCCTCTGGGGTCTCCTCGCCGCCTCTCACGGACTGAAGTCGCAGCACAGCCTGAATGCGATGTTAACTTCCACCACGGCTTTGCGGAGCACAGTTCAGCCATCCACTGCTCAAGCCGCTTCCTTTTTTGCTCTCCCTCTCTCTTTCTCTCTCCTTCACTTTTGCTTTCCCCCTCACTTCATTTCTGAAAGATGTTCCAGCTGCTGCCATTTTCTTAGCCCTGGGGGAGGGGGCATGTTGGATAATCTGTCATTTATTTAGCATTATTCCTGTTTGTTATTATTTTATACAAACAACATGTCTTTTTTTTTTTTTTAAGATTTAAAAACACCTTCGTACAGCAGAAACAGACACGATGGATCCATGGAAAACAACAGAAAGGCAGCGCCCGGAGCATCAGATGCATGCAGGGTTTCGTGCATTTGGCTGCTGCCTGTTTGTAATTTGTATTTATTTTTTTTAACGTCAAAACAGACATGACCGTTGCTGTCACTCAGGCACTCCAGAGCTGCTTGCTAAGAAGATATTGCCCTCCAGCTGAGTATCTCCACAAGTTGCTGCAGTCAGGAAGAGGTAGTGTCCACCCAGAAAGGAGAGGGGAGAATAGGATGGAAGATGGAAGGAAATAAAGCCAAACATTAGCTGTACACGATTAATAAAACATGTTTTCTACAGGCTAATTATTTGGTGCAGGCAGAAACCCTTCCTAACGCAACACAGGCTGGGGCTCGTGAGAAGAGCCCTGAAGACAACAGGCACACACTTTCCCTTACAGGTGGCTGTGTGTGCCAATGAAAACAAACTACTTGCTAAAATGAATTACTTGCTTGATGGGAGCAGGCCTGGGCCCACTATCTAACAATGACATCCCAGAAGCTGAAGAAGTTTCCCAAGGGGTGATCAAAGGCTCTGGTCCTAAGGAACAGTTTCTGCCTCACTTCCCATTGGCTTTTGCCAATCATTCTTTTCTTTTTTCCTCCTCTTTTTTTTTTTTTAAGTCTTAAATAATCTTGTCTCTGAGTGTTCTTTATATTTAAACAAATGTATGAGCTTTTCTGCAGTTCTGCAAGCGACTGCTTTTAGCAAAGGCTCCTCCTGGCTAATCTTCTGTCAAGTTACTGGATTTATTTTGATCAGTTTTAAGTTTGGGTTTTTTCATGTTTGTGTAGCATTGTCCTGCCATGAAAGCGTAGCCAAAATCTTCTTTCTACTGTTTCTTAGTTTGCAAATCTTTGTCGCAAACCCTCTTACTAGTCTTCTCCCTTCTCAGTTCCTACTCTCTCCTTACATGGAAGTCCACTGATTAACCTCAAACTTCTTTTACAGCTGTAATTTCCTCTTAAGATGACTTACCCAAAACTGAACTCTGCCTCCCAGGTGAGAACAAACCACTGATTTCTATTTAAGCATTCTTATTCACCTCATTCCTCCTTCACCCTTACTCTTCACTGCACATGGGCCAATGCTGCTCCAAAATGGTGCAGTGTGTTCAGATGGGGGCTGCCCACACTGACCCCACTCATAATTGCACGCGGTCACACCTCCTTCAGAGCCCAGAAATGCAGGCAAATACTTCAACTTTAATTTTGTTTATAGGTTTTTAAAAATATTGTTTTAACCAACATTTTGCGGTTTGGAAATGGCTTCTGCTCTGCAGTTTTCAGAAACCTTCCAGCACATACTTTGGGAGGAGGTGCAACATTTCAGCAGCCAAGTTAAGAAAACATACCTCTTGTGTAGTGGCTAAGACTCTCCATTCCTAAGCTTCCTCAGAACCCCTAGGCATAGCCACTGAGCCATACTGATTCTTTAATAATTTCTTCTGCATCTTTTTTTGACTAAATCCAGGATAGAAGTGTCCCTCAACATCTCTGTGATGAAAACTGACGCAAGTAAGTTATTTTTTGTTTCCCTGCAAAGGCTTTATCCTTCTCACTGCCTTACTCCCTGGAAATTCAGCTGATTGTCCAGCTCTCTTGAAAGCTTCCTTGCTTCTGGTGCCCCCAACTGGCTTTTGCTTTTCAAATTCCACCTGTGACCTCTGCAGTTTGTTTGTGATAGTTCACATTCCTTTCCACTGCCTTCAGGAGGGTTGAATCCCTCACAACACGTAAGAATAAAAAATACTCTTGGCTTAGTCCCAAGTAGTACACAAGACTAGGACTCAAGTAGTAACTATACTTGAGTGGTGCATCCTCAAATGACCACATTAAAAAAAGCTTGTCTCCCAGGTGTAGATGTTTTTTGTTTGCTCTTAAGTAGAAAATCTTTAGTAAAAAGGTCCTAAGATTAGGAAACCTAGATCTTCAAAATGAACGTGACATATACTTCAGTATAAAACAAAAGGAGGCAGAAAGAATTTGTACATCTAACTAAAAGAAACCAGAAGGGCAATAAACAAGAATGCCTAAATGCTGCAGAAGTAAATGGATCTGCTGTCCTTCAGGAGCAAGCAACGATCATTTCTTCATGTCAAATTTTATAATCAGTTTCCTCCAATGCTGAATTGTGGCAAGCTAACTGGGGGATATTTTAAATCCTCTGATATTATTATTTGTTTAGATTTTTTTTTCCCCCGAGTTTTCTCAATACTGTACACTAAATAGCTTCTGCTAATCAGAAAACTGGTAGTAAAATTTATGTAAATAAATCTTTACCCTTATGGCATAGAAATTGTTCTGTACAGATTTTACAATATCCTCTCTAGAATATGACATTCTTATCAAAAAAGTTCTCTGAAATCACCTCCAGCATGTAAAGGTAGATCCCTAACAGCTAGGAAACAACAAGTCCGTGCACAGCATGAGATACTCTTCCTCTCTGCTCTGGATTAGCACTCTGTCCGAGCACAGAGCTGAGTACCTCAGAGGAAGCACTACGCTACAAGGGTAGCTGTCCTCAGGAACAACCATCTGGCACGTGACTCCAGTTTGTCAGGAGCGGCAGCTAATCCTAGTGAGTCCGGAGGACAGGGCTGAGAAAGGACCACCAACTGATCAGCAGAAGATTTTAGCCTACAGACAACTACAAAAGGTTCTCTCACAGCCAGCTAAACAGCCCCGAATACCGAATTCCCACATACAGCAGCCTTAGCTGTGTGTATGATACACTTCTTCCTTGATAGTCCATACCCGTATTTGATCCTCACTGGAGAGGTGCTGCAGGAGCTCCAGAGCAGTGGTAGTGGACATTCAGCCACTTGCCATCTCGGCGGTGCCAGACGCGGGTCTCTTCAGACTGCGTGGTGCGGGGCCGGCCTTGGCCATCGATGTACTGTGTCAGGCGGATGTACGCGATGCAGGCAGCATCTTCGCCAATGACATGGACATGGGGGTTCAGGATGGTGGTGTGTATTGGCTTGCTGTTCTTCGACAGTACTGGCAGAACATGCAAAACCATCAGCTTCATTTTACTACAAAGGAACAGCCCCTCGCATCCTCCAGCCTCTTTTGTGTTCTACTCACCTTCCACTGGATTCTGGGATACAATAACAATTGCTCCTGCAATTCTCCACGCAGAATCCAAGCAATTCTTTCCCCTATCACCTGTTCTCCTTAGGAACTGCACACTTACTATTGCCTAGAATCCCCTGGCCCCTTTGCTCCCACTTCTTCTGCAAAGCATACTTGCCACATTTTCAACATCAGTGCTGCTGTTTCTTCAGTTATAGGAAAAGATCTTTGAATTACAGAATACTGTTGCAAAGGAGTCAATAATCAGGAGATCTTTAAACTAGGCCTGCATTAAATATGTACAAGCCTCAGAGAGGGGTAAAAATCACTCCAGAACAGGCTTTTGAGAGAGACAAAAGTCTCTGCATACTTAGAGCACTAGGAATTGACTATACTAAGGACCTTGACCTAACCTCCAAAATAAAACAAACTGAACAGCTCAGGATTTAAATTTCAATGATGTCATCCTGTGGAGACATCCAGGAAGGGAAGCAAATCCACTAGTATAAATGATAGCATTTCTCCCAACTCTTTTTCCTGCCCCAGGCTGACAAGGTGACTCTTGTATTCACTAGGTGTTAGGAGATCTGAAATGTCAAGGGAAAACTCAAAGCGAAGGCGTGACCGATTCGTGCATGACTATCTTTATATCTGATGATTCAATATGTCTACCCCAAACATACATGTTGTTTCCATCAAAATATGCTCATTTTTTCCATTTCCATATCAGTAGGAAATCCAGTGCCTCAAACTTCTAAAGCTCCTGCAGCCCATGCTTACAAAACATTTGCACTACGCAAATTGTATGCCCACAGTGAAGGGATGGGGGTTAGAACTGAAATTGTTGCTGAAAAAGGCTTTTGAGAGAAAGCACGCTGGCTCTTATGAATGTGTCATAACCCATGCACAATCAAGTTCTCGCTGGTTCTGACAGCCAGTAAAAACAAGGGCAATTTCCCCCCCAAAATGTGGCATAAAGGAAGATTAGAGAGAAAACTGTTGGTGTTACCCAATTTACCCACTCACAGTTCTCAAAGTAAAACTTATGGAAATCCATTCCTTCAACCAGGTTGCCCAGTGCTTCAGGTTCAAATGAGGTCAAGCCAGGATCACAGATCTTTCTGCAAAGACAAGCACGACAGGCTTACAGTCTGCATTTGAGCCCAAGGGCTCTTTACACAATGAAGCACTAGTACAGCATTTGACTCACACCCTGTGTCCACCTAACTATTTCCCTACTCCAAGGAGTAAGTTCCTGGAGGACTCAGTCCTACTGCAACACCACAGAGTTGGTGCTAGTTGGCACTGCACATAAAATAAGCCTCTCGGTTTCTGGCTTTTCTTTCATTCTCTTTCTGCCCATCTCACTACTTTCCTTACAAAGCCAGGACATTTTCCTTTTGTCGCTCCTGTTGCTGTTTGATACCTGACTTCTACTTGATGTTCATTTAGAGAGCTCTACCACATCCCTACTCCTAACTGATGGAGGCTAAAAACCATAAAACTTTTTACCATCCCTGACTGCATGACAGCTCCCTATACCCAGGAGCCAGAACATCACTTGCACGCAAACTGATAAACAACTTGTAGGAAGACATCTGTACTTACGTATAAGCCTCAAAGTCTCCATTGTTGATGGCTTCTATCAGCTGCTCTGTTATCTTAATGATCTCCTGCTTACGCACTGCGAACAAGAAGAAAGAGCAATTTAACTGTGCATAAGACTTCAATGGGAATATGGGGCTAGTGGGTGCTTCCTACAAGCAATTTGCAGCACACGGCTAGTCTAGATCTCATAGGATGCTGCTCCCTGCATTTTGGAGATATGCAGTAATGACAGCTATCCACATGAGAGTAGGGGGGCAGTGGTATGAAAGGGGAATGGTGATCCCATAATGCAGGGAAAAAGGAAACAAAGATGTCATATTCATTTTTTTTTCTTCTAGAAAGTCTAAGGCACCAGAGGTGTCTCCTGAATGACAGCCTGAGGTGCTTCTCGAGAGTCTGACCAATGAATGTCAGTGAACCTGCCAATGTGAAGCACTTGTCTGGCAGCTTAAGGTGTGGAAACCCTTCACCACAGTACTCATATACAAATGGCCACTACACAGATCAAGCCAATTGGAAAAAGTCTCCCCACAACTTGCCTATCGCGATCACCAATACCTCAGCTATTATGAATGCTGCAAACAAGCAACTGGGACATGTAGGGTTGACTTCCACAAGCCAGAAAGACAACCGCAGCAGGATGGATGGGTTGGATGAACAGGTCCTAGCTATCTACCAGTGCCACGCCGTTCCTTAGGCAGTTAGCTTCTGCCAGTCCCTATGGCACAATTCTTTTCAGCACTCTGACAGCACTGCCATTAACCCAAACCAGCACCCTGGACTTCAAGATGAATGAAGACAGGGGCTAGCTGTCTGCTGTTATATGGCCCTTCTCTGGACAGCACCTCTGCACTCTTCTCTTGGTTTCCCACAGCCGATTGCCCAGGCCCAATCCCTTTTGAGGTGTTCCATCACGCATGCTGATCTCAAGACTTCTTAACACTTGCAAAGTTTGGGTCGGCTCTGTTAAATAACACAATTCTAGTTCTATGACTATATGTGCACCATATATATGCCTGAGCCTGTATGCACACCCTCACATCTCTTCAGCCTTCCCCACACTTCCCCTGTAAATAGAATATCCTGCACATTATACCAGCATTTCAGGAGGTGCACTAGTATTACCTTCAATGTTACCAAATAATTTACAATTCATAACACCAAAAGTGGAATTTGCTGCCCTTACACATCTAAAGTGTCTGAAATGGAACCAGTCACCTGACTGTTCCTCCTTTAGGCCCTGAAAGAAAAGCATTTCTGGAAGTCCCACCTGAGACATCTCAGATGTCTATGATTAAGGGGACGGTGTTTAAATCCAAGCTACCATGTTTAGATGTCCAAATCAGGGAAGCTAAATTCCACTCTAAAATGCCAGAAGATGCTAGTCTGAACTGCCCTCCCCTGTAAACTTTCATCCACACATGCATCTCATCCCACCACTGATAAGTGCAGATGAAGAGCAACGAGATGATAATCTCACTGGCTATGAAAGCTGTCTGCACCCACTCTGGAAATCAATTAAGAGAATTATACTACCCAGCCAGCCGCAGAAACATCTCAGATAGGGGACAACTGGCTCATAATAGTAAGGGAGCTGGTTTTGCCACTCAGGCTGTATACATTTCCACACGTTGAAAGATGTACACAGGGAACGGATCAAAATGACACAGTGGGCTATGTGTATTGTAAAAAATGTCCTTACAAGCAAGCATTCTGGAACTGCTGCCGCATGAAGCAGGGCTACGTGTTGGACCTCCCTCCCGTGCAGAGCACACACCAATGTGTGCAGCGTCCGGAAGCCAGAGTCCATGGGAAAGGCTCCGTTTGGGATGAGCGAGGACATCTGCAGCCCGCAGCCACCGTGTGCTGACTCATCCTGAGGAGATTTGCACCCCCTTCCCAAGTGTCACTATGCAGCAGCACCAACCCTGTCCTTCAACCCAAGTCCATTCCATCAGACTGTGCTCGTCTTCTCGCTTTTACTACATGTCCCGAGCTACAGCCAGCGCACAGGAGGTGATCCATTTTTCTCCCGACGGACAGAGCGCCTCGGGATGTCACGGGGCGGG
>JAVKLA010000093.1:18757361-18772203 GCA_034782735.1 Sagittarius serpentarius | reverse complement strand
GGGGGGCCGTTAGCTCGGAGGGGCGCTCCGTCCCTTCTCGGACGGGCGGGGGGTGAGGGGCACAGAGGTGGAGAGAAGAAGGGAGGAGCTTCACCTCTACGGTAACTAGCGTTACTTGCACTACGCCACTACTGCTACCCAGCTGCTAACTTACACGGTGCGCGGTTAAGTACAAAGGGAACTACTGGAGTTAGCAAAGGCTCCGACCGAGCACGCTCTAACTCCAATGTCTGCCCTGGGCTGTCCCAGGCAAGAAGCTTCTCTTCACAAGACTGTGTAGCTGCAAAACAAATGTAAGCATTAAAATAATAAACAAACAAAAACCAGAAAGCAAAATAAAAACCAACAAAGAAGTACAAACACACGCAGCCCCAAGCCCGGTCGGCACACGGAGACATCCACATCCCAGCAACCTCCACCCGCTCTCCTGCCTCTGTCACGCCTCAGCCGGGCCGGACACTGCTCAGAGGGCACCGCCCTGGAACCGGTGCAGAAGACCCCTCAGAGCACAGCAGGAATCGCACTAACGCTGCTGGAGGCAGTTTGAGGGCGACCTACAATACTGGTCTGAGTAGTGACACAGCAGCACGAGGGCAAGTACGAGAGGTGAGTGAAAGGGAAAGAAAGTAGGGCATCCAAATCACTGCAAATCTCAACTTGGAGGGGAGCAGGGTGGGAGAACGCTGTCCCACTTGGCAGAGAAGTGATTTGGCACTCCTCAGTGTACCAAGCAGGCCACGAGCTAGGGGAAGGAGTTAATAAGAACGCAGTGAGGGACAGTTCACAGCAAAAAGGACTTCAGGAGAGATCATTTCCCTTCCGTTCTGGCTGGGCAAAACACCTTTCCCATTGCACCTCACGAACCAACAGTCTGACATCCTTAGAGCTACTTCAAAAATAAGTAACAGAGAAGCTCCGACTGCTGCATCGTATGAGATACTGGTGCTGTGTGCAGGAAACCAGGGAAAGAAGACAGGAGGAGACAGAGCAGGGCATGCCTGTTCCTTCCTTCCCAGACTGACCTGAACAGAATCAAATACTTCAGACGTTCCCAATTCACATTAAGGATCCTTCCACTACAGCTTCAGATAGGCAGGCCGCTAGTATGGTATGTCCGTGTAGAGGAAAGGCTGGGAATCCTACCTAGATTTTCTCCAGCCTACTACCTTTTTTCATATCCATTTTCAGAGTTTTTCAGCCACAGGCTCCTCTAGGGAGGCAGCCAATTCAGAAGAGATCAGGCAGGCGGTACCATAACTGGGCAGACTAACCACGGTACCAGCTAACTGAGCTAGCAAGACAGACACGCAAGATAAAGCTCACAACAGAGAAATGCCCCTGAGAGCCAGCATTATCCAAGGATTTTCACTCGGAGCATCTGACAATGGATTCAGAAATGCTATGGGGTCTTCCAGCTGCCACAGCCTCCCTTCCAAAGCATCCTTGAAGCAATCTGTAAAAACTGGTTTTTGTTCCTTTCATACTTCCCGAGCACCATCCATGTCTGGGGTGCTCAGAAGTTCTTGACAAGCGAGACTGAATTCAGCCTCGCACATCCCCTTCATAAGCAGACCTGCGCCAGTGACCCCAGTTATCACAAGGCAAACTAAGAGATGCAGTGACTTGCCCGAGGAAACCCCAAAAGGCAGCGTCTCTGCAAAGAGCTCCACATCTCGCCCAGATGAAAGCAAGGGAATGAAATTAGCTAAGATGAGGGTCTGGTTTTTTTCCAAAAAGGGAAGGAAAGGTTTGGAAATTTTCAGTGTGCAAAGGAGGGTATTTTGCAGGAAGGGAGATGATTTCTTTTTATTCTGGGGTACTGGAAAAAAAAAAAAAAAAAATCAACATTCTGGAAGGAAGTTGAGGAAAGGAAAAATCTTGGGGAAGGAGAAATGGGAAAGGAGAAGGGAGGGGTGGGAATAAGATGCCGTAAAGCACTGCACCCCTGGACTTACTGGCTGAGAAACAGAGAGAAAGCTGGGACTGCATGGACTCAGTCTGTGTTTTGCTCTCACTGTGCCTCCGTCCTTCAAGCACTGAGCTGCCGTCCCCGGTGGAGAGAGGGGGAGCTAGCATGGCAGGGAATTAAAACACAAACACAAACAAAACACGCAAGTTCAGTAAATAAAAAAAGAGAAAGGAAATAGGAGAACATTAAAGAAACCACAATGCTGGGCACAAAACATGCAGGAGTATATCCTCCAGGGCAAAGCCAAGTAGACAGCAATACAACATGGACCTGCTGTGCAATTTAGAATGACACGGGCAGGGGGGTGCTGCCTTTAGCCCCACCACAGTGGAAATAGCGTAACCCTGAGGCAACTGTCACTGATGGATCAAGATGATGTCTCCTACACCACAGCAGAACAGATCTGCATAACCTGTTGTCTATTGAAAATAAGAAGTTGGCAGAGGAACTGCACAACCACTGCCCTTTTCCCAGAGCCATGGCTATGCAAAACGCGGAGAACTCCAACACCCCCAAACTTTTTAGTCTATTTAGTTTTGCCTGAGTGCTTGCTTAGCTTAAAACACAGAGGGGCAGGAGTTGAAAAGGAACACTGGTGAACACTGCTACACTTAAAACTGAAGCACTAAAACTACCAGAGCTGGCCGTAGCGCAAACCGTTACTGTGCAAGCTCCTTCCCTCCCAACCACCGTTCAAATGCTCCTTTGATTAAAAATCGTAACAAAATTTTCTAACCTCTGCCAAAAAAAAACCCACTTAAAACAAAAAACCACCTCAGTTTTGATCTGCAGCAATGCAGCCCTATACAATTTTTTATAGATTTAGCCCTGGCCAGCTGCCCTCCTTCCCCCCTCACCTTCCGTTCCAGTTCTAGCCTTCCTTTCCTCACAGGATTCATATTCCTGACTTACAGGACCCATTGCCTCAACTGGCTCAAGCCTTGGACCTCTCCTCAACAAAAGCTGCCAAAGGAGACAAGGTTCTGGATGGATATCCAGCAGAGATTACATAAATCAATTTCATTAGTACACTACCAAAACCATCCAGTTCCCTTCCCTCAAAGCTAGGTTCTTAAACCACGGATTACTCTTTGGCAAAAAAGTTGGAGCTAGAATACTGCCCTGTAACGAGGTCAGGTCTTATCTGAAAATCTGTATTGCAGAGCTCATTCGCTCACTGGCATGGGTTTCTGCTCCCTGTGACTCCTCAGAAGAGGAGCCAGCAGCTTGTGATAAGCCACGGGAAAAGCATCAGGAACTAGCCCAGCTGACAGAGGTGACGTTGCTGCTCCACCACAGGGTCAGCATTGATTTTTTCCCTGGATATGTAGCTAAGACTGACCACAGGGAGAATGAGAATACTTCTGCCGCAGAATGCAAACTATTAACACATTTGCCTCAGAATGCAAACTGCATTCACCCATCCCAAACCTGCACATTGATGACAATGTCTGCTTGTCCTTCTTTAGGAAGGTCAGGAAAAGGACAGCTGCTCAAACAATATGAGCAGATATGGGACTTGGAGCTCCTTCATCTGAAGAGTTTTACAAGCACAGAATATTTATGATATGGTCACTGAAATGCATGAAATCTCTTCTCAACCTCTGCCTCTGCTGATAATCTCAGTCAAGGACATGAAAAATCATTTCCATTCAGAGACAACAGGTTGAGAATGATCTTCATCTTCAAAACAAAAATAGACCCAAAGAGAAAAAAGTAAAGAGAGAAGTGTGTGCATGTCACTAAAGAGATTCCCAAAAAGGGGCGAGAAGGGTGACTGAGCAGTAACAGAGAGGTTTCAACTCCCTGTAACCTATAGGGAAGCACAAAAACACCACCAGACTCCAAACCTCAAGGGACTGGTAGGGAATTTCCACACTTAGAAATGGACTGGAGATGAAGAGATTATGGTATTTGCAAGAAAAGAATTCCAAGTCTGAGACAAAAACAAATTAGCTCAGGGCAACAGTGTTTATATACCACAGGGGCCAAGTCAGTTGTTTCCCCAATGCATGGTCCCACTATGACAGGAATCACAGCGTCATGGCAAATTTATGAACTGAGTCACACACAGGAATCTGGGAAGCTAGTTCAAGGCAATGACCAAATCTCCAGGATCCCCTGCCTGCACTTAACTGTATGAGAAATCACAGGCAAAACACCTACCTTTCAGATCCTCATCTTCGGTTGTGGTGTTACAGCTCTCTGTGGAACCCTGCACGGCAGAAGAGAGCATTACCAGGCATCAGCAGTCGGGAGCATGAGTAAATAGTTTGATTTGTTTGTGAAGAAAGATGGGGAAAAGCGCAAAAACATTGGCAGGGATGGCAGGGGGAGGATGACACAAGGAAGATTGGGATGGAAGCAGGCCAAATATTAAGCAAAACTTAACTCTGCTCAGCTTTTGTGCGTTCAAGCCATCCACCCAGAACTTTTACAAGGACAGAAGTTACCAAACTTTGTCAAATGAGATCAAATGGGAGTTGCTTCTGTTTGGAAGAAGAATAGCCACAAGAAGCTAAAGAAGGGCTCCTAGGCTTTCTCAGAGGAACAGGTCTCCACTTCCAGAAGAAAAAAAAAAAAAGTGCGTAAGTGCCTGTATCTTCTCTTCCACCCCACATATGAAAGAGAGCGGTGATGACACACCGCAGTAGGAAAGAGATGTTAATAGTTGAACAGTTGTCCCTACTGAGCCTCTTCCAGAGATCCATACAACACAACCCTCCCAGACTACTGCCAGCAGTATTCAGGAGCATGCTAAAAACCAGACGTCGGAAAGGTAGAAACTGAAGTAAGACACACAAAGACGAGAACAAGAGAGAAACAGAGGTGTCTCTGGCAACACTCCCATCCCTTACCTTTATGCCATCTGTAGCATTATGGACAACAGTTGTTTGAGGCTCCTAGGAAAGGATGGAAGAATCATTAAACTCCAGTTCCAAAGCATTCTCTCATTTGTTTTCACTCCCCAGCAAGTGGAGAAAAGGTGACTGACATAGAAAAAAAATAATCAAACCACAAACTCCAAACAGCACACGTGTGCTTGCGTGCGCACGCACACACTTCCTGCACAGAAGGTTTCCTGAAGAGAGAGGCTGCACTAAAAGCTACAGTCACAAGGAGACAAAGCCCCCAGCTACGCTGTAACTGCCCCCAATTCCCAATTTGCCTCCAGTGAACCAGGCTGGCACAAACACCAGACCGCAACTGAGCAGCCAGTCTGCACCCTCTGCAGCTATTCATGAACTAATGGTCCCTCAGCAGTGCGAAGACCGCTTCAGAAGAGGGATAGGGGGAGGGAAGGGAAATAGTGGGCTGGGGCCTTTGTCTCCCAGTTTTTTTGAAAGTTTGCTAGGTATTTTAGCCTAAAAAAGGGACATTCGTAATTTCCATGATAAAAAGGGGATAAGCCAGACCACCTCAATGCCTCTCAGAGAGGAGTTCTAAGGGAACTGGGCTGTGAAAAAAGGCACGTTTTTCTTAAAGTCTCTAAAATGAGATCCAATTTCACTAATAACAACAATAATCAATAATTTAGAAAGGCTCCCTCAGTATCAAAACCATCATGAACAAAGCCAGTGAAGGGAAAGCAGAAAATTATGAAGTGTCCCAAGAACGCTTCATCCTACAACAAGCAACAAAACCATCAAATCCCACCCTTCCACCCCCCAAAAATTGCCAAATCCAACTCTCCAGAAACACACAACAAAGAGCATCTACCAGGCCTACGGGTGCTAACTCGCTCCTGCACTCGTCCCTTCATTACCGGGACAAGACTTCAGGATCCTGCACCATCTCCTCCCTCTGCTGTCGCTCTTGCAGGGCGGTTCAGCGAGGGCACCAGGGACTGTGATGGTGCAGTGACATACACTCACCCGTCCGCCTGTCACCCACTGCACTGCTGCCTGATCTTCCCAGCATACTGAGGCAGACCACACCGAGCTGTGCCGTTAAAACGTACTACTAGGCACAGGGCACCATATGAAGCCCGCTGCACACAGCCCAAACAGAAAATGCTAGCCCAGCAAGTCAGCGAGCTGCAGAGGATCAACCACACAACTGAGCAGGCCAAATGGGCCATCCAAGGATTCCTCCAAAACCCCTTTGCCTGCCCTTTCTTCTGTGCTGTCCTGAAGTCCACCCTCCATTCCCTGAGTGTTGGAGAGTGGATGGAGCTTGCCACTCTCTTCTTCCGAACCAGCCTCCCCAAAGCCAGCAGGAACAGTTTAACCAGACACACAGAACTATACAGGGATGGCACACGGGGAAGTCCAGGCAAGCTGCGATCCCCACATCCCACCACAGCTCTGCTCAGCACCCCCACCCCAAAGCCTGTGAGGCTGT
The DNA here is from genome assembly GCA_034782735.1 of Sagittarius serpentarius. Taxonomy (NCBI): domain Eukaryota; kingdom Metazoa; phylum Chordata; class Aves; order Accipitriformes; family Sagittariidae; genus Sagittarius; species Sagittarius serpentarius. Next base: position 18,765,890 of record JAVKLA010000093.1, on the reverse strand, counting down.
GATCAGGCCCCACAGCAGCACAGGGACACAGACAGAACGAAGCCAAAACACAAGCTGAAACAGAGCAGCACAAGCAGCACTCAGGATGGGGGGGAAGGAGAGGAGGGGAGAGGACGGAATCAAAATTAAACCAAACAGGAAAAAAAATAGCGGTTGGGGAAGATACCATGGACGTCTGCACTGGGGGTGTTTCTTTTGCAGTGCTTACTATACTGGTTTTGTTGTTGCTCTGTGGCTGAGACAGAAAAACATGGTTTTAGTTCCCCTGCTGGGCAGCAGAGGCAGCAAGAAAACGACAGTATTTGTTTCAACCCCAACCATCTCCTCAGACCCTCCCCTCCCCACAGGCTCGATCACCAAGAAGAATGGGGAAGGAGTGCTGCCTGGGTCGCTGGACATCATCCTTCCCTCAGAGGCAACAGATGTTGTAAGGGATGTACCAAAACCCAAATGTGCATGGACTGCTAGAGCTATACGGAAGGAAAACAGCAGGGAAAAAGGCAGCAGCCCAAAGGGATGGGAAGAATCCCGCAATGAGCACCATCAAAAGTATTTGGTGAAGAAGAATGAGAGATGTCAGCAGTCTCGAGAGAAAGAGACTACAGAAGTGAGACACACACAATAGTCACGGTGCAGTCTCGAACAGGGGACAGATGGGAGTCGTGTCTGAGGAGTCCCAAAGTGTGCAGGAACAGTCCTAGGTACGTGATGATGCCGAGGGTCTCGAGGAATCTACTGATGCAAGAAAAAGTGAGGTCAGCCCTAGAAAAGGTAGAGAAAAGGTGAGGTATGGTGTGTTGTGTCCCTGCTGCGACCTGAACAGAGACTTGAGGACCAAAATATGGAAAGGGATGGGGGTGGGATGCAAGGAAAAGGCCACGTAGTTCCCCAAGCAGCAAGTCCTCTGGATGGTGCCCAGTAGTTTTTCCATCTTCCCCCTCTTCAATCTCTCTTGTAGCTGTGGTAGAAGAATAAAATCTCCATTTCCTGCATTCACACAGCACAACAGTGAGGCAGTCACCAGCCTGCTGCAAAGAAATGTCCCATTGAGTCATGTATGTCAGTCACGTCAGGAATGAGCAAAGTCTATGTTTGTACGTAGCCAAACCTGTGTCCGCTAGCATAGTTCCTAGCCTACAAATCCAGACAGTTGTTGGAGAATTAGGCCCACAGTTACACTGCTGTGTAACCCCCCACCACCAGGTACATGGCTCTCCTGCTGCCAGGCACCAGCAACAACGTCAAAATCAGCACTGCAGGAGCCTTACTCAAACTCCTTGGTTTACAGATCAGGGGTACTAGATGAGAGCTCACAGCAGCATGACCTCATCACAGCTGCTCTCCATCCCACCGTTCTTGGGGAGTGCAAACTCATACTGCAAAACATCAGGCCCTCATCACCCAGTAACCACCACAAAGAATGCAGAAGTCAAATACTGAGCTGGAAAACATCTGCCAAAGGTTTAATTATGTCAACCAGAGACAGATCCTATGAGGTTGAGACTTCACACACACCTACGAATACTTCAGTTTTTCTTCACAAGCAGCATGCCCTGGCTTAGCTATCCCTTTTGGAGAGGGAGAGAGAAGAAACAGAAGAGGAAGACAGGGCAGATGGAGAGGGGAGGAAGTAGAAGAGAGAGACAGGGATGAATTCTTTAGAAGTCCATGGAAAAAAAAAGAAAGAGCGTATGACACACACTCATCCCCAAAGCTAAAAAAGGAGAAACGCTTTACAAATTACTGTTTACTGCCTCTTTCTATACATCTCCACATTGTCCTAAGACTTCGGCCTTCCAAGAGCTTTGCTTCCTGCACGTATTTCCAGCCTGATGGCAGAAGAGATGACAGGCCACTGGGGATGTAAGAGAGGAGCAGATCAACCTGGAAAAATGAATCCCAAGCTATTTTGTGGCATAAACACAACCAAACTTCTGGCAACGCCTGGGTCCATCCCTCCACACAGCACTGAGGTTCCCATACTTCTTCAGAAACACTGATTCTAATGCAGAGATCTATCTTCCAAACCTCTTCCAGAGAGAAGAGCATAGCCCATTTTTCTTAGTCCACTGGGATAAGAAGATAAAGTTAGCACGAAAGAAGCTATACAAAAATACTCCTGGTTTTTTGAAGGCTTTATAACTGAGGCCAAATGGGAAAAAACCCCAAACATCCAGGAAGCCACTGTTCTGAAAAAAAGTTGACAGCAGCTTGTTAGGTGTGGGACGTCACCTTACAAAGTGCAAACCCATGCACACCCAAAGCATACAGCCTACCCTCCGGGCTGCACTGAACACCCAGTTCATCCATCATACTCTTCCCCAGCCAGTGGGCTGAAGAAGACCAAGTATCATGTTTGCTAGTACAGAATCACATAGCATTTTCCTCCAGGACAGAGCCCCAAGGAAATAAGAGGCAGAAGACTTAGCCTAAGTATTTTGCACAGCTCTTTCTCAGATGGAGGTATCTGACATACTGAGCTTCCTGCACACACTCGTGTCTTCTGGCCACCTAGCCAACTGCCCTCCCCTGGAAAAGACTGGCCTGCCCTTTCCAGAGCCCCAGGCGGCACCGCCAACGCTTACCCCTCCTTCCCCTCCTACTGCCAGCCAACATCACAGTCAGTGGGCAGGCTATGACCCTTGGTAATTTACAGCAGTACAGCTCAAGTTGAAACAGGCCAATTCACCTAAAAAGGTGCCAGGCCCTTCTTAAAATCTATGTAACCACGATTAGTTTTGGCACAGCAGTTGGCAGCGCTTCCTGAGCTAGACAAGAGACAGACAGACAGGCACAAACAACACAGAGGGTGCAAGAGAAAGAAAACAGACCAGTGATCATATCGCTAGGGACACACATTTCTAGCCAACTAAAAGAAAATAAGTACCAACACATGGGCCGTCTCTGGTTATTTAGCCACCTTCACTGCTTCATTGTTTTCTGAGGCTGACACACAGTTTACATATCCCGGCTGCTTTAAAACAACATGCAGGGGGAATTTAAGTATTGCTGGCAGGGGGCAGAAAAGAAAGGCAAGGAAGGCACAATGAACTCTTGCGCTGGAGTTTCATAAAGGCAGGGCTGGTGAAAAGTCAGTCCCTCACATCAGATTTTCCGAGCAGTACTTTGGGATTACTTTTTTGTGTTTACACAGTTTTAAGCTGTCATTGAAGGAGAAAGAGGAGAAGTATCTTCCAGATAGTAATGTAGAAACAAATTATTCTGCTTTCTCAGTACAACACCACTCCTGTTCCTACCTACAATAGGGGAAAAATATCTTCTCTTCTTTTTCTGTGTAAAGGAGATAATGCAACAACTGATTTTTGTACTTTATTTACTGTTCATATCTCAGTGTCAGAGACAAAGGCATCATCTAATGGGCTGTGTATGACTCCTTACAATATGGCACTGGCCAATTTTCTCTTTGCTCTCTTGAGAGTGGATTTGACTACTTTTCTGACAAATTCTATGGATGTCAAACATCTGGATGGATGAAAAAAGGAAATGAACAGGACAGGGGAGGCAGTTACTGGGTATTTGGTCATGCTGGGATACATAAACAAGATCAGGACAAAAGGAAGTTTTGGATTATAAAGGCTCTGACAAACCTTTTCAGTAAGTATGCTAAAAAAAGAAGTGACCGGCAGCTCTGAGCTGCCTGGCGGTGCTGTGCCCACACATTTCATCTGAACAGTGGAGCCCCATCAGCCTCTGCCACATTTGTAGCGACCCCCAGTTTGTTCTACATTGCAGGGCTCCCACCAAGGATGAGGGCATCAACACCAGGCAAAGCACCTGCTCCTCTTTTTGGCACCTCTGCAACAGAATGACAAAGCCCCATGTCCAGGCAAGGCACACACCTGCTCTGCTGAGCCCAGGAGAACCACTGCCTTTGTTTCACACTGAGAGCAGGGAAGCTCAAACTGCATTGCCAGCAGTTGATTTTCTGCACAAAGTGGGAACTGAACGACTGGTCGGGGGCCGGAAAAATCACAGGGCCCTTTTAGTGAGGACATGGACCTTTCAGTGCACAATGATCCCCACCACCACCACCACCCCCCTGCACAGACATGCTATGTAGGGTGATGAGCACAAGCCGAGCGTGCATGGCATGAGAATGGCGGACGCACGAATCGCAGGCAGCTTACGGGAGGTGCTCACCATCAAATGCACACTGGAGCTCGACTTCCTTTTCTGGACACACCATTGAGAGAGGGAAAGAGAAGGGAAGAGAGGAGATGAGAAGAAAAGCACAGAAACTATTCACACATTAGTGTGCCAGCAAGGGCCCCCCCCTGCCAATAACGCTCCCCTAGGGACAGGTAGAAGCAGCAGCAGAAATGCACAGACACGTGAGAAGGTGCAGAGAGAAGTCACCATTAAAGAACATGACTACACACCAGGGGAAAGGGCAGGATTGAAGACCCCCATCCACTCGAACATCAAGGTCAGAACATGGGTGACCCACACGTTGGTATAAGGAGAGGAGAAGAGAGAGGAATATATATGCACAAGATGTGGGGTGCAAGGGGGTGCCTCTGTGTGCTCTCCCACCTCATAAAATTCTGCAGCTTCCCCAGCCATACTAAAGAGGTAGGCAGAAACCCCTTGTGTGTTCCCATTTGGATGGAGTAGAGGTGTGTTTGCAACTAGAATCAGAGGGTAGGAAGGAGGGACATCCCCAAGGGCTAAAGAAAGACAAAGGAACTTCTGTGCATAGCATGGGGAGGAGAAAGGCTCCCTCACACAGAAGTTGGGGCTGACTGCAGAGGCAAGGTGCATCCATGCTCAGACATACAGGAAAGGCAAGAAAGACAAAGAGGCACTCAACAGGCAGAACACCTTGCGCTCTCCAGTACTGGGACGAGAACAAACAGGCAGCAATGCTCAAACACTACCCAACCTTCTTGGACTCTACTCTTGTTCAAAGGCATCTTCAGCCATCTTCAAAGACACCTTCACACCAAACTGCACTCTCCAGTAAACCAGGCTCAGCATGCATTTCTCTGCTCTTTCACAACACTCTTAGTGTCATCCTGTCCAAGGTAAGCCTGGCAGATCTTTCAGGGTTACAGTGCTACCCCTTCCCCCTGCTGTCTCTACATACATTTTCCATCTGCCCTTCTCTTTTGGTACTATCTAGGTTATTTCTCCACTGCTTACTACAGAGTCTAGCTCACAGAGTAGTGTAGGACAGGACATTCCAGCCAAACACCACGATGGCATGGGCTCAGCTGCGTAGCTCTGGACTCCTGCACACTATCACGGCCCATCTCTGGAGCAGCCCTTGAACTCAGTACAGGCCATGGAGTTGTACCTCCCCATTTCATGCACTTACTAAGCCTTCACAGCTATTCTCACATCAGAGCTCAAGCATACATACAAACTGGCATGTCTTTGAGAGCAGAAGTGCCCATGCTCACCTCATACCCAGAAGCACATTCCTACTCACACCATACAGTCCAGAATCATGCAGGCACTGCACAGACTCAAACTAGCAAAGCTTCTGCCTCATCTGATCTTTAATTCCAGTATGGACAGGCTCCGAACACTGATCTGTTCGACATTCGGCTCAGGAATCTTCCACTTCATGGAGGCACAACACAGGGCTTGCCATTACCTGGTTTACAAACTTGTGATTCCTCTCATCTTTTAGGACAATTTAGCTTCTCCACAGGCTTTTCCTCAAGCTAGAGCTAGAACAGAATGTACTACCAGTGCATGAATACAATGCTTACACCACCACAACCCAGAGGAATCCTTGTACCCAGTCACAACAGGGAATTTTTAACTGGGAGAAGTGGAAACTCACACCAGCTGAGAAACTGCTCCAGAACTTCAGTTTTTTAACGTATCCTATAAGTTGCAGCAGACAAACAGAGGCTATATGGATACTGCAGGGGAACTTATCTCTAAGGAAGACAGTCTCATTTGAAGTTCATACAGATTTCCAATGAGTTACAGAAACAAGAAGAGGGGCAGAAAATGTCAGAGACAAGCAAAAGGTTCAATACGAAAGAAGCGTCAACCAAGCCATACAGAAAACAATCACTCTCCTGTATTAGAGGCACAAGTAACACTGACACAGAAGGAAATAGAACCCTCTGCAGATCAGAATTTAATTAGAGTACAATCTAAATTTAAAACAGCATTGGTCTATTAACATGTCATCATGTATTGTAGAAATCCCAGAAAGCACATTATTACTGGCTACTATAATAAGAGGGGGAAGAAAAGCTAGCTAGGCAGTATGGAAAGGGTGGGGAGTGAGGTCTGTGTTAAGACCAGAGCATGAAAGTACTACTACAACTCAAGACAGGTTGGATAATGCCAACATGAGGCACCAGCAGTAAGTGCTAAAGCATCAAAACTTTTTAAGTCAAAACATACACAAGGAAATTACTAAAACCAGATCAGTCTCCCAATCCCCTCTGTCACAGCTGCATCAGAGCCATCTATGTCACCTTCCCAAGCTGACTAGCTGAGCGAGCAATCCTTTTTGTTCTTCTGGTAATGTGACTGCAATTTAGCAAAGTAAATAAGATAACAGTTCAGTTACGGGCAGTTCTCTTTCCCTTCCATAACACAGCTACATCTCTAAGTATTTCTAGGCAGTGCAGAGACGTCCCAGGGGATGCAAAAAATTGTTCAGACAGATAGCCTATGGTAAAGTACCTCACTGATCACTTTAAGCATTTCCCTACATCTGAGCAACAAAACATTCTCCCAAAGAAATACAGACAACATTTTCCTCTCAAACCAAGGGATGAATGTTTGTTAAAGTTCTGTTTCTGTATTTGTGTGAAATTCAGGTGTTCATCTCAAAAAAGGAGCAGACTGTCTAAAATGAAACTTAAGGAAGACTCTTGCTTTAGATAACAATAAACAGAAGTCAGCAGGTGACAAAAGACAACCTGAAGAATCACTGTCCCTTCAGCATAGCAGCAATACTAGAAATGGCAAGTGTAAATCATTCCGAGCACCTATAGAAAATACAACACATACTAGGAGAGGCTATCTATCGGAAGTGGAGTGATTCCAGGCAAGGTCCCATTCACAGTTCTGGGCACTTAACATGGGTATCTTTTCACAACAGCTTTTTGTGTTTGTCTTCTACATGCAGTTCTCCCCTGGTTTGATACTGACAGTATATTTATGTTAAATCATCATGCCTGCTGCAATTCATATTCCTACAGAGAGTATAGTCATTTCAGGACTTAAGGTGGGAAAAAAAATGTTGAACTCGAAGCAGATCAGTGAGAGGCAGCCTGAACTAGCAGATTTGAGGTCCTGTTTCTACTTCACTTTAGCCCTTTTGTGTGACGCTGAGCAGATCATTTAATCTTTGTCAATCCATCCTCTTTCTTGCCCTTTGTCAGCTTGTCTATTTAAATTGTAAGCTAAGAGGCAGGGATTTTCTGCTTAGGCATCGCTACAGTGCTAAGCACACTGGACCCTTGATCTCAGTTGGAGTTTCTGGCATTACAACAATGCAGCAAAAAAAATGAATGCATCAAAGGTGGATAGAATGTGTTACTGGATGTCAGCACTTAAACAGATCTGAAGTACTCCCCAAGCGTCTTGCACAAAACAGTTCAGCATAAAACTGTGCTGTTCAGGTGAACTTGGGTTCTCCTCATTTAACTTCACCATAACAACCTTTAAACAGTACGGCTTTAAGATCATAAGAAGTCCAGACACAGAAATCAGAGCATTAACTCCTGTTGGTTACTGCACGGATGTTACCTGACCCTTGAAGATTTCCAATACCTTGCAGATTTTCTAAGGATTCCCTGTTGGTTCACCTTCCTACTGTGCCTTCTCTGCGTAAGGCATGCTTTCACAAACTGCTTTCTCAGCAGCCATGCCAGCTTACAGAGCATCCTGCCTTCCCCACATACTCTTTACTGGGCAAAGAGCAGGGAAAGCTGGTACACACCAGGCATAAAATGTACACTCACTGCAATATTCCCTACAAACAGCAGAACAAATGGTATTTACAACACTAACCTCATCACACCAGAAATCTGGATTTTTACTCTTTCAGCCGAGTTCTCCTTTCACAGCTATGCTATACAGCTTTTACTGGGAAAGAAAGTGCGCTGCAGAGAGACAAGGTAGAAAACCAATAAATTTTGCAGAGCATTGCAAGTGAATGCTGTTAAAATCTCCTGCATCCCATAGCATCCTCCACAAGTTACTATTTACATATAGTGTTACACTGGGCCTGAACAACATTATTGGAATCATTTTGTATCCTCTAATCACAAACCAAAGTGCTCAGTGAAAAAAAAAAAGAAAAGAAAGAAAAGAAGAAGAAACTGACAAAGACCTTTGAGGAGAACTAATTTTAAAATACTTACAGTTACATACTTAACTAAAATTAGCACTTTGTGCATTAACAAATTCTGTTTATAAATATGGATCTGACAGGCCCTGCTAGAACTGGAAACACACATATCCTCTCACACCAGTAGGAAGGGAAATTCCTCTTTGGGAAAAGAGGGAACACAATTGTTTGAAGTGCTG
>JAVKLA010000093.1:18720770-18757347 GCA_034782735.1 Sagittarius serpentarius | reverse complement strand
CCCCCCCCCAAATCAACAGTAGGACTGTAACACTAACTACAGAGAGCCCAGACCCTGACAAGGTCAGAGAAAGGACATTCAGCATGAAGTGTCCTTAGTCTTCACCCAGGTGTCTGCCCCAGCCTGTTCCTTAACCCCTCCCTCAACCTTGCAGTGGATGGCAAGTCCAGATTACAGGCAGAAAGGAGAACAAGAAAACCAGTAGATTTGACATGAAACTATTTAAAGTAAATTTTAAAATGGCAGCTGCACAATGTTGCTCACAAATTTAGAATCTTAAAAAAAATACCTGGGACCTACAGTGGTGGCCACAAGATAGGCGGTATGTTACATGGCTCTGCAATTCATCACCCAGTATCTTCTGGCCTCACTTTCTCGATTTGAAAGCAGAAAAGTGTGTTCCTTGGGGATAAAACCTGGGCCTTCTTTGTGGCTACACCATCAGCTTGAATCCAGATTCTGCCTGAAGAAAGCGAGTGCAGCACTACCAAAGTTTTGGCGAGAAGGGACAACTTAGGATTCAAGGCTGTTTAAATCATTCATTATTTAAGATAATGGAAAAGTTCTCAAGTGCCAAGCTGATGAAGTATCTACCAATTAGCAGAATTAGTACTTGAAATAGAAGCAGCAGTGCAAACTGAAATCCAGGAATGCTTCAAATAGATTTTGGAAAGGAATTTGCCAGAGAAGTTGGTCATACACATGGAAATTTATTACAATAACCCCAGTGTGAACACACCCACATTGGAATTAAAAAAGAAGTTTCCTTCCTGTCCTCCCCTCCTGATCTGAGTTGCGCCCCCTGCCCCAAAAATGGTCTGATGCAAGTAAAATGTATGCATCCCCATTGCTTTAGCATGGTAGGCTTCCTTCAGCAAAGGATTAAAGCCAATTCCTATAGAAACAAAAACTCTCTTTTTTTCTTATGTATCAGCTCAACATGACTCACACTAGATGCCCATATCACCACATATGACTAATATATCATTCCTCTCTCATTTATGCTAAATCAGCAACAACATGCTGCACCTTGCATCAGATATTCACTAACACATTTTCATTGAGTTCTTGGGAATCAAGCATGGGAAACATATAGGCCTCACTGAAACTTGCCTAATACTATGAAAGAGCAATTCCTACTGTATTTGTCAAATAATGCAGGATTCTAGCATAGATAGCTCTGAATACCAGCCAAAAGGATGGGAAAGTTATCTTAAACAGAAAGTAAATTAAGACAAACCAGCAATGTTTATTTTTTCAATGGGCTAAAAGTCATTAATTTTTACGCTACTGTATTCATCAATCTGTGCATGAAATACTTCTTTCCATTCTTATCTACTGTGTGGATATCTGTGGCAACACTCTCATGGAACACAGTCACCCTGGACCAGATAAAGCCAGTGAAGAAACTGAAACATATTTCCTCTCAAATCTCTGTAAGGAATTCATTTCCAAGAACATTTTAAGAAACAGACAAACAAAAAACCTAATCACCAAACAAACCAGGAGTCTCCATATCTGGAAGGAACATAAGAAACAGCCTAACCACATGGAATGTGGTCAGCAGCAGTCTACAGTTAAAGATACAGCATGCAATGCTTGTTCTAAACCTACATCTGATGTAAAACTATTTGTATAGGAAGTGGGAGTGAAAAGGATACCACAAAGCTGAAAATCTGTTTGGTGTTCCAAGTCATGGTATCTGTGCTCTGCGCTACTGCAATGGGCAGAAAATCATAGTTTGCTACAAGTAATGCAAGGCCAGATGCTCTTAACTCAGTCAGCCACTGGCACAAGTTGTTTGTCAGAACTATCCAGGATGAGATGATCAGTGGGACTAAAATTACAAGTTTCCCCGTGTAAGGAGCAACGCATAAAAAGCAGGCTGGTCTCAAGAGTGAGGCCACCAGCCAGTGATCAGCACAGAGACTGCTGCACAGCAGCCAAGTGTGCCAGTACTGCTCCAATAAGCAAATGGAAGTGGTAAAAGGCTACACTTCCACGGGACGACTAACGGGAAGCAGCACCGTACATGCAGACAGTAGGGGCAAGAAAGGAAATAAGCATGTAGCCACAGAAATCCTACAATAGAAGTGTTCAGGATGTACTACAAACGCAGACCACCACCTGCTCTCTATTTTGTCCAAACATAGCACTGGGGGAAGTGACCTGTACTTTTAAAAGTCTGCATAACTAAGCAAGAGGGTTACTCAAAACACCAGCTTTAAGAAGAAACATATAACTTCTGAGTTTTAAAATTCATATAAATGAAGACTGAAAAGCCACACCTGGTAGGTGCCACTTGGGGAAAATGGGAAGCTTAAACAACACTTCAGACGGCCCTCAGCCCAGGTTGAAAGCGTGCGAGGCCCCTCATGGACACCACTCAGGTTCATACTGCAGAGCAAGACTCGTCTAACACTTAGGAGCAAGGAAGCTTCATGCAGACTCTTGACTGCATGTCTCCAGTGTCACGCAGAAGTAGAGAAGAGGTTCCCAGAGGGCAACCCCATTCACCATGTACAGAGAATGCTGTGCTTTCTAATCTACCTTCCACTTTATCGTAAGTATTCAATTATATATATCAGGAACAATATATACTGTGAAGAGTTGACGAATACTTCAAATCAGCTAGAAAAGCAAATCCCGCTTTACCCTTTTCAGAGGAAGACACCGTGTTCTCAGTGAACCAAACACCACAAGCTTTCCATGGAGCTGGAAGTCTCTAACATAACAGGTCTACTTGTCACTACATGACCAGGAACCTGTGCCTCAAAACCTGTGTGCACATCACCTGTCCATTTCTGGAAGATTTTGACCCAAGCTGTAGTTGAGAGCCTGCTGGAAATCAAGAATTCTGAGAAGAAAGCCAGTTTTTTTCTAGGTAGGTGACAAAAATACGTAGATGTGTTATCTGCTGCTTTTCCAGTTCCTTCTCCCCTGCCACACTGGGATTTTGAAGCAAGTATCTGCCAGTTCTCATTTCACAACATGTAGAATCATCCATTCTTATTCCACTGGGATTTTACTGTAATGTTTTCCGTATCAACAAATGCGACAACTCAAACGCATTTGCTGTATTAGTGTGTATGTGTTCCATGCACGTCTGTACAAAAGGCAGGCATGCACAAAGGCACAAAAGCTCCCTCTTGCAGGCACATTTCAAAGGTAAGTATCCTAGGGCAAGAACAGCAGTTTACACAACATTTTGGTCAAAAAACCCCAAAGACTTGGGTGTCATTAGCGCAGAACACACTAGAACTGCAGAATGCAGGTTTTACTAGAGCAGTCCCTAAAATAAACACAGCTCCTCTGAAAACACCACTTTTCCCAGCAGCCTGCTTGTATTGTGAGCCCTCTGGAAACAGAGCCTCATTAAAATGGAAAAAGGCTAAGAGAGCAGGAGAGAACAAGTGTGCTGGTCCTGCAGTGAGCATCCCCAACATGGGGAGAACGAAGACCGTCCACAGTGCAAAACCAGGAGATGAACTATTCCGCCTGACAGCTGTGGAGAAATGTTTGGACTTCAAATGGAAACGCAAGCAAATAAACCAAACCCTACTTTCCCATGTGGAAGACAGTTATCCTTTGGAACACTTAGGTGAAGACAGTGCTCTAGCCCATAACTGTCTCTACTCCAGTACCAGATGGTAGAGGGCTACTGCCTGCAACAACTTACAGCCTCAGGAATGGCCTATTTGACCTCCAGAATTAAAGGATGACTATGCACACAAAATGTGAAAATGAAGTGGGGAAAAGATTAATTCCCCTCAGAAGGGAACAGGGAACTGCCTGGCCCTCAGGGACATGGACCAAACTCTAACACAAGACCCAGTTTCCATTCTGTCCAAACATGAATATCTGGAAGCTCTTCCTTCTCCACCCCTCTTCCCAGCTCAACCTTCAGCATCTGCCCAAGGTGGGAGACAGATTTCCATGGGGTCTGCTGGGTATCATCAGTCACTGGCAATCGCTCTGTGCAATTTCGATACCCGGAAGCATTCTGCACTGAACAGAACAGACTAGTCAGAGGCATGTGTCACACCTGAGCATGTCCTTGGTCTTTGTAATCCACAGCACCGACCAGTTCGCCATACTTCAGAGAAAGGGAAAACAGAAATCTTGCAGGTACAACAGTGCACTTAGCTAGCTGTGTGATGTATATGGTGCATGTAAAGAACGTTAAGATCCCACCCGGGGCTCCATAATGATACAACGAACATAATCCCAGCCACAAGACAGGGCTGTGGTTTTACCCTGGAAGGGGATGGGCACCAGGGAAAATGGCTGCCTTCTGTTCAGATGGTGGGAGAAAGTGAAATGGGAAAGCAAGAACTTACCTTCACTCCATCTGACTTCTTGTTCAGCAGGCTTTTGGCAGCTGTGGAGAGAAGCAGGAGAAGTAGGTCAGATTTTGTTTTCAAGACTAGTTTCTCTCTCTCTCTCTACCCCCACATCCCTCAAAATTGCAGACTTCAGAAGGAGAACCATCCTGCTAATTCCTCTCTAACAGCAAGAGACCTGGAGAACAGGCTGAGTCACTCATCAAATCCATCCTGATAGCAGAGGGTCACCTGTCCTACCTATTGTTCACCTATTTAGGCAAAAGTCTCCCCCTTTCACCATCTCAGCAAGACCAAGTCTGAAATGAGACTTGAGAACTTTATTTCAATCCTCCACTCACATATTGTGGCCCTATCCAGAAGTACCAGCACTTACAGGAAGAAAAGCTAAAAGAAATCTGCCAGATCTTTGCAACAGGATAAAGACTTTACCCTCAAGTACAGCCATTCACATAACAGACTTCGCTTATAAAGGGGGCACTGATAATGAGGAGGCTTCCTAATTACTGCTATTCACAGTTGCTCTGGGGAAACATCTGGATGGCTGAAAGGAAGAGACTGGAAAAATGCAAAGGGCAGCCTCTGGTAACTTTAAAAAAAAAAGAATGAGAAAAGAGACAGGAACTAGGCTGAATTTCTTCACTGAAAGATAAAAGATGCTCTGCTGTGCTCAACTTGAACAACTGACACTAGCAATGAAAGTGAGAGCATGATAAGCACAGACAGGGAGCCCACAACAAATGTCTGGCAGAAGGCACACTTGGGACTGGTGAAGGAGCTACTCCATCTATTACAGGAAAGTGGCATGTTGACAACGACTGTCAACAGTAAGACCCCATATCTACAACCTCAACAGATATAAAATGTAGCTTGCTTACTCATGAAGAACGTATTCAGTTGTTTCAACTTCTGTAAACAGCATGCTAGAGACCTACTGGACCAACACACTGATATGCCTCTGCTAAACTGCTGTTGGGAAGCATACGGGTCTGGGTGCTTGACCTGGATTTTAGGTCCAGAAAAGATGAGGCCTAGAGAAAAGGCAAGTCCTAAGATAATGCTCACATGACTGTTGAAATGCTTCACTCCCAAAGACGTGCTGACCAACTCGTGCACAGAGTGCTCAGTCTCTCTCTAGAAGCAGCAACATTAGGCAAAAATGTTTTTGCGATATCCAAGCAACTGTTCCAAGTTTTATGTCAAAAGCATCTTCCACCCTGCTTTCCCTACCACATGACCCTACACATATGGATTAATTAGACAATATTAGCTGGGCTGGTGCAATGACTACAGCGTCTCCTCACAATAAAGAGGTGGCACCCCATTTAAGTTCATTACCATCTCTGAACTGGTCTTCCTAATTCTACTCCCTAATGCAAGTATAAAGCTAGATCAGATTTTGAATTCAATCCTGCTCTCAGAAACCATCCAAGAACACTGGAAGAACGTCATGCAGAAGTTTTCTTAATGTGACATGTCCAAACACAATGCTCTAACGTGCACACATGAAGGTGGGCAGGCAAAGTGACCTGAGCAACTCATCCGCGCTGCAATGCTTTCTTTGCTGAGCATACACATACTAAAGCATTGCAAGACTGAATCTAACAGAGAAGTTCTTGCCACCTTTCAGGCACAATGAAGACCAGCTTGATTCCACATGGAAGCGAGGAGAATGTGACCATGGGGTCAAAAGGGGTTCAGCATTTATACCACACATACATCAAGGCACCTCACACAACTGTTGAAAACAAGAAACTGTTATGGCCTTACAACACTTCAGAAGGAGTAAAGAATTCTGCAACTTCACAAATACCACAAATGGGACGTCCTTGAAGTGGAAAAAAAAACAAACAACAAAAAAAAAAAAAAAAACAAAAAAAAAAACCAGAGAAGAGAAACAGCACCACCATATGTCCTGGGAATGACCCAGACACAAGCTGGGAAGCAGCATTTCTCACACTTTCTGCAATTTCTCCAGAACCTCTCATTTGTCTTTGTGGACAGAAGACAGCTAAAACCACATTCTATGGCATTAAAGCAAATCCAGCTGAGAGTCCCTCTGCGCGGCCCAGTACTATGCAATGATGATCCAGTGCTCCCCAGTGCAGCCTGCCTGTCTAGCCTCCTTCCCTGCTTGCACCTCTCTGCACCGCACACACTGCTCTCCCGCAGCCTGTCAGCATCCCAGCACTGCAGGACGAAACTCTGTCTGTGGTGTATTTAGTTCATGCATCACACTGTGGTTTGTAAGGACAACCAGAAAGCCCATGAAATGCATTCACATGCAAAGATGACTGCAGACACCTCAAACAAAAGGGAGGCATGCAGATTTACCCACAGGTCTACGTGTGCATGTTATGAGACACAAATTAATGGGGATGCAAGTGCAATTTCTGCAGCAAGCAACAGGCAAGACTTCCTGTAACAAGAATCATTTTAGAAGACAGGCAGCACCACCCAACATGCAGCTTAGCAAAGAAACAACAGGAGGGGGGGAAAATCCAAGGACACATGAAGGTAGATTCTTTACTGTTCAGGAAATGGTCTTGTACCCATGCTCTACAGTTCTCCAGGCATAAAATACTAGTATCTATTTTCAGCATCCTTCCCACTTCCTCTACACATTAAAGGGATTAAATTCCCTCTTCCCAGTGGAGTTAAGAGTTCCTCTATAATGAAGCAATACAAAGACACATGCTGCTAATCCAGTAACTTAAAAGCACAGTTCTGTTCCTGGTTTAACAAGACACCTTCCAGTTAATCTCTGAAGAGAAACACAAAAGGCGTTTCTGCACACACCCCATATACCCCTCCGTCTTCCCACATTTCTCAGTTTTGACCTCCATAGGAAACAGTCTGAGCTCTGGACCATGCTTCTGGCAGAAACCCAAATCCCTGCTGCTGAACTCATCAGCAATAAACACTAGACACTGGATGTACCAGGGCCAAGGGGGGGGGGGGGGGGGGGCGGGGAGCAGCAGTGGAGAAGGGAATTTCCAAGAGGGACTCAAATACCCACTCTAAACACAGCCATGGATAGTGCCTGCCCCCTGCCAGCCCCACTCCTCCTCTTCCAGAGAGAGCAGCCCTTCACTCAGCCTGCCCTGGTTTGCCCAGTCCCCAGCTGTCAAATCTGTTACGTTTCTCATCTCGGTTAAGCTTCCAAAGAGTATTTTTTAGGATGCAGGGATAACACTGAGGTTGCTTTTATTAAGCCTGACTAACTCACGATGCTAATCTAACAGACAAGCCAAATTCTGGCTTCTAAACACAAGCATTTACATCATGAAGAATTTTGGACTTTGCTGAGACTTGATTAGCAAAATAAAAATTGTATCATGCCAACACAGAATTCCCAATGACAGAGTTGCAGCTTGTCATCCTCATGTTCTCAGTTCAAAGAAAGTTAGATTAACTAATTCTCAACTCGATGTCACTTGTGGGGCTCACCACAAACCAACTGACAGTCAGTATATAGCCACAAAGAGGCACCTCTGGCTACCATTACAAATGATGCCCATGAATGCAGTGTAACTTCCAAGAACATCTATTTATTAAGGACAAGATAGAGCAAAGTCTGATGCTTAACTCTCTGCCATGATGGCTATTTAAGCACAAGCCACTCCAGCAGCAGCCATTTAAACACAGCAGAGTGATTTCACAGAATACAGGGGAGTTGTCTTGTGTTCTCTACCCTCACTTTGGTTTCTGTCTCAGCAGTTCCCTTTCTCTTAGATTCTCCAGTGACTTGCTACGGGAACATGTTGCAATAGCAGTTGCACAGGAATGCTATGCACTAAGTGAGAGACCAACAGAAAGACAATCTATCTGCATGGGATAACTGCCTGGCAGAATTTACAATGTGGACTTTCTCTTGCTGAATAGTTGATTTCTGTTTTGTTTGTTTTTTTTTTTAATCCTGCTTTGCTGTTAACTCCCTCTGCCCACTATACACCACCACTGTTCCAGAAATGTACCTGAGCAATAGACAAGCAGCAACATTTAACATTCCCTGCCTTGATGAAAAGCCTTCCATGAGGCCGTCTATTCCTCAGCAACACTAGAACGATTCTGTTCAAAGAACTGCTACAGGATAAACAAAGGGTCATGGAAAGCAGTCAGTCACTTCAATACACTCTTTTAAAAACAAGCAGAGAGAGAAGGGTAAAACCAGGTGGAAAGGCAGGTAAAAACCCCAACCCATTAGGCAATGCAAGCCTTTATGTGGTCTGGACCCACAGGATCTCTAGACATAGCAGACACCTTCCTTCCTATCCAGTTCATCTTATCAGGCACTGCCAATGCCTAGCACTATGCACATACTTCCAAGTGCTTAGAGAAAACCTCAAAGGTAGATAGTGTTTGAAGATGCACACCCATCTCCCACACATGCCCCAATGGTCTTCAGAGAAAGATTAAAAGAGGGAGCATTCATTACAACTAAAGCCTGAAATAGACAATCCAGTGGTGTCCTCTTGGCATGAGCCACAGAGCTCCCAGTTCTCCCACTAGTGAGTAACAGAGAAATTGTGTGGGAGCCAGGTGATTTCCTTCTGCTTTTTTCGCCTCTGCCAGCCTCAGAAAACCAAAACATTCTCCAGCAAGACTATGTACAAAAAGCCAGAAAACAGGAGCCAGCCTGACAGTTTGTGACATTTCAATTAATGTTTTCAAACACCTTCCTGACAACGCAAAAATTTCACACGCTGAAGGACAGTCTTTGTAGGCATGCATATGTACACACACAAACATGAGCAGAACCTTAAACGGTTGAAACACCCTGAACACCCACTGTATACTTTTGAGCCTGAATGTCCCAGTCTGTCCCAAATTGAAGAGTTGATAAAAATATGCAAGCACCTCTCTTGCAGTATTACAAAAACTCCATTTCGCGACAAACCAAGAAATGAAGGGGTGAAGGGGAAGCTCCACAAGAAAAGGCATTCACAGAGTTCTGAACTTTAGGGAAAGGAAGATAAAAGTAACAGGAATTATTATACTAATTTAAATCCACTTTTGATGATAAATTAGACTCTCAGGCCACAGTGATAAATATTTAAATGCAGCAATGAAATCCACGTGATTCCAGGAAGCTGCAAAATGGAAGTTTACTTACTGAAGTACACTACTTCAGCAGGTCCACGCTGTAGTAGTTGAGCATCATTCTCTGAAAACCCTGACTGTTTCTTAAGCAACATAGATACAGAGAAAACACTTAAAAGCAACTTAATTTTTCATTAAATGTGACCTCATCTTCTGCTTGGGAAATGTGGTTCCCAGTGATCTCATATTCATTTATTCAAAGCTATCTGGAAACATTTTGATACATTTTTCCCTCCACATTTTCATCCTTTGAATTCACACCAGGAGGTTAGTGTTCACGTGAGTCAGATCATACAAATTTCTGGTCCTGAATGGGTATCTACTTAACTTACACAACACAGCAGAAACTTCAAATATATTACTCGCACAATTTTAACCTTACTTTGGTTAAAGGAAAGAACCCAAATTCCAATCTGAGTATAAATATATATATATGTATACACACACAAGATAGCAAAAATTCAGTTTCACAAACATTTCTGGAAGGCAGGTATAACAGGACAGTGAAATATTTCAGTACTACTTCAGTATTTGTATTATTTCCTTCGTCTTGCTCTTTAGTCAGCTCAAAGGTGTCTCTGTACAGGTCACACCAAACATGCACAGGCATATTCAGCCCTTCTTTGCTTAGTTAGAAAGCAGTCTGCTCCCTGGATCTGCCTCCAGCCTCCCTCAACCTCACCTATCTAGTTAAAAACCCCAAACTGCACATCGGAGACTTAATAAGGATCTATAGAAACAGCTAATGAATTCCAGCTATTATCACAAGCTGCCGTAATAGCTCCCTCACAAAACTGACTTTACCAAGCAGTGACAATTCCCAAGAAAAAAGCTCAGCATCAGTTAAAAGCAGAGGTTTTGGGCATAAGGCTTAATTACCTGCAATGTCTGCCTTAGGATCTGTTTTGAACACAGGGTAGCACACCAGACTTGTGCTGAAACACTTGAGAGAAGTGAATTTCATAGAGTGTGAAAGTTTCTTGAACAACTCCTCCCCAAACTAACCGTTGCAATCCAGTTAGGAAAACAGTGCTAAGAATTTCATGTAGTCCATTTGTAAGTCTTGCATAAAAACTAACTTATGGAGAAAAGCCACTTCTCAGCACTTTGTGAAGATGGCTGTTCCTACGATGAAAACCAATTTTGTCCACCCTTTCACTCAGTTTATAGCAGGCTTACTTACAGAGTTTTATCTACATAAATGAGTCCAGGCACCCTTAAATACTGCAGCTATTAAGCATCTCTGAAAACCTTGCCAACCTTCTCCTAGCAATACATTTACATTCACTGCTCAGAAGGTGATTTAGGAGTTTCTTGCATATGATCTAATCAATTGATTTACCTGACTGTACTTCTGTATTCTGTAAGTGAACGCAAGTAAGATCAGCGTTTGCTTGGATCATCTGAACATCAAAAGCCACAAGTGAGCACCCAAATCATCCTGTGTATACCCTGTTGTGACTCTAAAGATCCCACAGCAAAGTTTAGACTGTAACATTCTCTCTCGCAGCTGAGTGAATACCTACCAGAGTGTGGACAGAAACTACAAACCCCTTATTATAACTAGGTCTCGATTTCCTGACTTACACTTAAAGGAGTGTGACTGTACCTGCTTTTAACAAATAGCCTACAGCTGACCCGAGACACAATCTTTTTAAAAGAACCACAAACAGCCAATATTAAATTGTTGAATATACCAGAACTGGGTAAAGGAGCCAGATCACATTTCTTCATCTTCCGGAACTGAGCTGGGGCAAAAGGCACCTAGCAAGCAACAGATTACTCACAAAAGAAAAGAAAGGGGGGTTTTTTTGCTTTGTATAAAGTAAGGTTTCTTGATGGGGAAAAAAAGAGAAAGAGTACTGCTACAGACTCTAAGCATACAATTTGTCACAAGCTAAAACCACAGTCAAATGAAGGAACTCCACATTACAAAACGTGTGACAGGAGATAACAGTGACAACAAGATTAAAGAAGTCATCTCCTATTTCCTGCAGATAGTACTATCACGCCTAATCAATTGATACCAGGGTCACATGAGCCTTCATTTTCTTCTTGGTTCAAAACATCTGTGAAGAAGCTTTTAGAAGATCTCATCCCCAGACAGGAAGAAGCTGTCTTCATAAATCTAGCTCCCTGTCTGATGGGAATGGGGCTTTTAGAGGCCCACAAAACAGTGTCCCCAATTTAAGAAAATAAAAACCCCTTAAGGTCTTTAGGGAAAGAAACAAGTACTATTTCAGAACTTTTCAAGAGCAGTTAGATGACCTATCATGACAGGAAAAGTCTGAGCTCTACCCAAAGTTCCCACATGGACTTTCTAACTCTTTACTTTCAGTTAGCACGCACTTATTCTTCAATTCCAGCAGATTTATGTATTTCAACTGCAGCAATTAAAAAACCTAAGTAAATTAAAAAATAATATTACACAGTCCTGCAAAGAAAACAAGAGTATCTGATCTCCCCACTTTCAAAACACATCAAAATATTAGGAATTTCTACCATGTGCAGAGGCTATAAATGCTTTGCATCTAAATTCACAACATTTCTTTCTGGACAGTTTCATTACCTGGGATCACAACTTATATTCAAAGCAGAACTCGGTGATACTGAGAACCCTGCACTCACTATGGGTCACCTAGGATTTCCTTTGCTTCAGCTGTTAACTGAAGCGGATCCAGCGGCTTCAGCCCTCGAGACAGAGAAGAATGAGCAGAGCAAGCCTTTTCCTTCTCAATACTAGCTCAGGGAATAAGTGGATGTATAGGTCACACACCATTAAGGAGAAGCCTTCTCTCAGGCATTTCATGTACTCAAAATCTGGGCCACAAGAGATTTTCTTACCCAAGCACTTCTGCAGCTTCATTAGAAGTGACAACATTTGCAGACAAAAAATTACTCAAACTGCTGTTTAAAAAAAAAAAAACCCAAACAAAAAAAAAACCAAACCCCCTGACTATTTCAGAATCATCAATTAAGTGAAATAAAAACTAGCTGTGTGAATAGATCAAAAAGTTCACACCAGCAGAAAGCCCAAGAAAACATTAAGTTTCATACAGTCTTGCAGAAGCCCTGTCATTGTGCCATAGCTCCTCAAACAGTTATTTCAGAGCCATTCTCAGAAAACAGTGTATAATTTTTAAGTCCTGTAACAGCACAATCCTGGGACAAGTGAATGGAGAAAATTATTCTGTCCCTTTAAGGCCAAACCATCAGAAATGCAGTAAAGAAAAATTGCTGCAGCCACAAGTAGTCCTGACATTGGCATAGGTTCACCTGAAAGCAAGAACCAAGGAAAAACCATTCTGAAATTACTGAGGGTTGTCCCTTAATTGTAGCTTGATTTCACATCCTTTAATTTTTTTTTTAAAATCACCATACAGGAGGTTAAAAATGCTGCCTTGATTTCACAAAAGAATGTAGGCATGAATGCACACTTTGAATGCTTGGATGATAATTTCTCAGAGGTTTTCATGCCTATTTGAAGTTTATTGTAACATCATCCAGATTATAAGTATTGGCATCCACCATTAGTAAATGGCCAGATGAAATTAAATAGATTTCCATTTCATTCATCATCCCTTACAATCCATACAGCAGACTTTCACGCGAAAGTAACTGTAGGCAGTTGCAATAAAAATCTGACTCATGCATTTGATGACTGCCATTTTTAAAAGAGGAAAAAAATGGCAGAGGGCAAAGAAAGCAAGCAATCCCATAAACCAAAAGCACTTGCAAATAGAGGTTTTCCACCCAAATGGAAGTGAACACAGATAAGACTCCATCACCTAGATGTGCTGAGCCAAGACAATCATCTTCCAAAAAGCACTGATTTGCATGTTGAGATTTGCATTTTCAGTAAGTGCACTATGTAATGGAGTTGGGTGGGAGCCAGACTACCAGTTATTAAGCTTAAAAGGATGAAAACCACTTCTGAGACTCCAAGAAGGAAGACTAATAGCTAGATGCTTCAGACCCATTTTTGATGAGTCAAAGTAATACAATACCCAAATAGCTCCCATCCCTATTCTCACCAGTATTTTTACTTGCCCTGTGTCCCTGCCTCAGGTCTAAAGGAATCACTGCTACCTAGTAAGAGTTCTTGACTCGTAGTTTCAGACATGAAAGCTAACAAATGCCAGCTAGAATTTCCCAAAAATAATTTGATAACAAAATATCATGAGATGATTGTGGCAGCTGACTTTTATTTCTGTTTTGTACTAGACTACAGTGCCATGTGCTCCTCCCCAAACAAACCACTTCATATTTCACACTGGTTACCAGCCAAAGCAAAGCGACCACCATTACACCATGATGAACTGTAAGCATGTTTCCTTCCCTCCTGCTCAACCCCAAAATGGCTAAAATATCCCCTGACTCACTCACACAAAACAAAACCAAGAAAGGGATGGGAACAATGAGAGCTTACCTGAAAAATTCCGGGACACGAGCATCGTCGTGAGGATTGCACCCTGTGGGGAAGAGAAAGCAAAGATAACAGACAGCATCGGTCACTTCAGAAAGGGGCTAGGCTGACCCATGGAGAATACAGTGCGTCAGATGCCACAGCATAGGTATCCCAATGCTACCATGGAAAGCCCTAGTTATATTCAGGATTCCGACATGTGGCTGTTGGACCTGACATGGGACCACCCAGAGTCCTGCCTTTCTAGGGCAATAGCTAGAGGCCAGGCAGGATAGCTTAGGAAATCTAAAATGGCACTAAGTTATGCTTAGACACATAGTTGCTTTCTAGCTTTCAAATAGCAGATAGCTGCTTCATGCACAGGCCAGAGGCTTTGCCCTAGCTACAGGCAACTGATACACTATTAACTGGGAGGCAGACAGCGATCAGAACCAAAAGCCCCAGTATTTAAGAAGTAGTTCCTCTATTTCAGCTCTCTTGCAGAACGTAGAAGTGGTGATTTTGTAGCAGAAGAGGCATGGGAAACTTACAGCTTTGGAGAAAGAAGCTACCTGGCTCCTCAATACACTACTTTAGTACCCTGTACTGGAGGCCCACGTAAGGTACTTCACTAATGTCAGTGAGCTAATCATAAAAAAAAGAAAAATATTGTTGCTAGGAAGGCATTAAACAAATTCAGAGGATTAAAAACAAATTTATGGCAAACTAGCACATACCTTTAGCTTCCTTCTAGCATTGAACTTTCTCAAGCATTCCACAGTCTCCTGCCTGTGCATCATCGAAGCAACAGTGGATCGTTGCTGAAAAACAGGAACAGTAAGAGATCAAGAACATACCCTAACCAAATCAGCCTGGGGAGTCTGCTCCACTTGCACACAACCATGACATGCAAGCTGACATGGCCAAGCCTCTCACCACTGCATGGCTGCAAAACACTGTAACCAGTTCATAACTTAAGAACTTCCCAATACAGCAAGACATGTTAAGTCAAGGTTAGCTATTACAGGACTGTGCCCAAGAAACTCTATGACTGAGGTACAGGTGAGAATCAATGCTCCCTGTCTCGCAGGCACGCAAATGGATCAAGACAGTAAGAAGACAAAGTTCCCGTGGGGGACTGAGTTAGAGGCACTACAGAAAAGGTCTGGGTTGCACTAGTTACAGCTTGAAGGGGAAATTCCAAGCAGTGAGTGAATACTAGTGAGCGGTAGCCTCCCTGGACATGGCAACTCCCTGAATGCAAGTGCTTGAATAGCACAGGCCTCGGCATCTTTGCATCAGTTTTGCAGAAACTGATTTTCAGTGTGTAAGAGGAAAGATCATATAGCTCTATTGTACCTATGCAAAATCCTGAGCGTAACCTCTAGGCAGTGATCCACACCTGTCACCCACAGTAGACTGGGATCCCATCAGCTGCAAAAAGAGAACTTCCCAGAAGTGTTGCCAGTCATTGAGAGCACATGAGGAAACCAGACTGATGCTGCCAGGCATTTAGAGCACATGAGAAAACCAGAGACTAATGCCAAAGTAGCTGTTGCTCTTGCATAGAGCCACAAGCCTGAATTCCCTTTACAAGGACGGGGTGTGAATTCCTAACTTGGCAGATCAGCCTGTACGAACTCGTCACTACCTTTCTCCTGCTTGGAAAAAAAAAATCTGCAATACCCAAAAGAACTGTAAACCATGCTCATATTCACCTAGTTTCATGGGAAGTCTCTGCTTTGATCTTGTTGTCAAAGCTGGTCACCTGCTGCAGTACACACGGCAGTGTGGAGGCAGAAAGCAGCTAACCTGTCCTCTAACAACTTTGGTGGTCACTGTTCATCCAGCCTCTTTAGGAGCGACAGTCATGTCCGGTTGTTCAATGTGGGCTTACAATAGTCAGGAGACATACTTCAGAAGTTCAGTGATGCTAAGAAACTGCGTCTCAGATAAACTGTTAAGATTTCCTACCACATTTACTTCAGAGGAGCAATGTATCTCCAGAAATAAAATGTATGTTGCACACACAGACTGCACAGCAAATGGAAACAACAGACTCAACAGGAGGCAGTTTGGGTGAGAGGCTGAAATGGCTGTGAAATTGAACTCCCCATAACTCAGAAAAGGAAAGCCTCTCTTGAACCGTTCTACATTATGTTGCCACAGGGAACAACCTATTGAAATACACACAGCTTTGGTTATAGGCATTGGGACAAAAGTCAAATATACAGGAACAGCTATTGATTATAAGCATGCAAGGAGAAAAAAAACCAGAGATGCAAAGTCTTGGCTAGTGTGAAGTTTTGACTTCCAAGGAACTTGCATCACTTTACAGCATTCCTGTTACACAAATGTTCACGTAAGTAAGTTTAAATTGCCAATTTGTTGTTTTGTGGCGCGAGGAAAACACCACCGCTTCTTAGGAACAAATGAGCAAAGGAACATGTTAGACTCATACTAGAAAGCAGAGGTATTAGCACCACCATTAGGTTGAACTATTTCATCCTACAGAGATAAAGGTGCACCATTGCTGCATTCTGGGATTTCCTTGCCAACTTTGCAAAAGATGAAAAATGCTTATGTGGGGTCTGGCAAGGCAGAAACTAGATACACAGAACAGCAAAAGATTTTTCGCTGATTTCAAGTTTACAGCCAGTTAAGCTGCAGCACAGCAGAAATGTTCCAACACTGCAAAGATGCAATGCAAAAAACTGAAGTAGAGACGAGGAACAAAACAATCCTAAAATACTCTGTCTGATGCCAAACTCCATCTGACATTTTAGGATGATATGGATTGGAAAAGGAGATGTGGGGAAAACCAGAAACTATGGGCATTCACAAAACTTCTAAAGGAATAAGGGATTTTTTCCTACAGCAGCAATAAAAGCACCACAGCATGACAAAAATGGCTTGTTGAAGGTCAGCCTCCAAAAAAAAAAATCACAATTTGAAATATTTAAAATATTCTGGGTTCTCTGCAGCCAAGTCTTCTTGACATGTCAGTTCAGGGTGAACCACCAATCAATCTGTAATAGAGGAAAACACTTACGCAGACCCATGGATGTTTGAGAGCCTGGTCAGCTGTGATACGCTTTGCTGGGTTTATCGTCAGCATCTGGTTGATCAAATTCTTTGCTTCAGGAGTCACGGTGTCCCACTCAGGTGATGGGAACTGAAAGAGGAAGAAGGAACAGATGAACTGAAAAGATCATCTAGTCGCAGAAGAGATTCTCCCTCCTACACAGCTGAATTCCAGCTTTTGCCCTTTTGATACCAGGGCCAACATATTCGCAAAATCATCAATTTTTGTGAAAACCCACGCTGAACGAAAATCGTACAGAATCCAGCAAATGAATGGTACCAGACAGAAGGACACACCTGTACCATTCACCAGACACAGGCAGGAGGATTAACAGTTTAAAAGCCTTTTAAGAATCACTCAGACCTTTGAATGTCTTTCACACTCAACAGTCAAAAAAGTAAAGTCACAGGTCTTTTTAACTGAGTTCTGACATGAAAAACACAAGCACTGTATTTTTTTACCCCATCTTGCTCTTTTTCCTATAATAGCATATGCAAAATCACGAACACTTAACTACAGCAAAACCTCATGAAAGCGTAAACCGCTAACAGAGAACATCCCATCATGTATACCTTCCCCACCATAAAGCACAATATCCTAGAACAATACCAGCCACTTAGGTGTAGCAACCCACCAGCAAGTTGTTAGCAAGCATCTACAATACCAGAAATAATTATTTGGGGAGCAAGAGAGATGTAATAGTGGATGGGAATACAGAAGCATGGAAACAAAGAAAAGAATCTCAAGTATTTCAGCTGCTGATCATCCATGGGGAGTAACTGCTCTCTCCTATAATTCCAGTAATAATAATTTATGCCATCCTCCAGATGCTTACATGTGGTACAGATGACAGCATGCTGAGATTAAATGCAGTATGTCTCACTTCAATGAACCTACTGTACACACGCACAGGCGAACTTGAGAACACAAAGATAAATGTGTTGTTGGGATAAAGTCCCCTGTCTTGGGGTGGGGGGTGAAGATTGATCTATCCTGAGAACATTTCCTTACAGTACTACATTATTTAGGAAGTTTATCCCATCTCTTTTCTCCTGCATTTTGTGCTTTGCTCAGTTGGGTCATAAAAATACACTCACCATATTTGATTTGCATATAATCTTATTTCTGCATTCTCAGGCATCAGCAAGACATTATACAATTTGTTCTGCAAACGTTGCAAGAGACTACTCAAAAATTATGATACTGAGCTTTCAAGCCAGGACAGTTTCCCCCAACCTGAACCCTGACGTATTCATGGTAATGCCTTGCAAAACGCTTACCCAACAGCACAAAGCCCAATTCACGTTTGCCACTTCCTCTATGGACACGAGAGTACAACAGACCAGCCCAGTGCATACAGGCCCCTTGGTGCTGGAGTAAGGACACCAGGGGCAGGTACACCAGTAAAATTTGAGCTGTTTTCTACCGGGCAAACATGCGAGCAATCTACTGGAACTTGTTCATTGTAGGTAAGAATTCAAAAACAACAGGTAGATAGGAGGCATCAGGCACTTCACTCCTCATGACTTACAGAAAGAGTTAGACATTTAACCCCTGAAGTGCTTTGAAAATCCCCATCGATATAATCGGTACAAAACCACTTCAAATAAGAACACGCAACACAGAAAAAAGAGGGGCAGGAAGGCAAGAGAAGAACACAAGTCCATCTAAGGCCATCAGGTACAAAGACATCACTTTCTTTTCACTCAGGAAGCCACTGAGCCAAGACACAGCGTTAGGCAGACCTTTGTTCTCACCAGTACAGGTGCTCTCATGGTCTCAGGCACAGAAGCTGGGAGGTAACTGGGGTCCAGCAGAACCCTTGGGGTTTGTTTGGTTTTTTTTTTTTTTTTTTTGCTTTCTTTCCTTTAATACAAACCACAAGACAGCCTACAAAATGAATTCTGCAACTTTCTCTTGATATTCACGCCCACAGGCTTTGAGCTAGGATTTCCAGGAGTTCCTTCTTCCCTCCTGAGCCTCTCCTTACATGGAAGAATTTATGTCAAACATTCAAGCTGTGGTACCCAAACCACATTTTACACCATCTTTGCTCCCCAGTACTAACCTCCTTGCTATTCTTCTCCCTCAGGCACTTTTTGCACCTCAGTTTTGCCACGCTCCGAGAACTGTTCCATGAACTGCTTGGCTTTTTACCAGAGTCTCCAACCCACCACATTGATCCCCACCACAAAGCCACCCCTCCAGAGGCCCCTGCCATTCAGTCTTCTCGCTGGGCTCCGCTCTTTCCACGGCTGGAAGAAATTCCACTATGGCACTGAGGAGAACAGAGGCCATAATTCAAGCTATTATTCTACGGAATGCTTCCCCATACTTTTAATTAGGCCTTGATAAAGACAGGCTCCTTCATTCTACGTTCCCTCTGCTCCTCTGAAAGAGTTAAAATTGGCTACATCTGCAGCACTTTGCAGTAAATGCACTAGAAGACACCATCTCCCACCATCTGCATTTCTAGCTCTGCATTTCCCTAACGACCAGCAACACCTTGGTGCCCACTGCGGTGCTTTCCACATATCCTTTTAGTAGCCCCGAACAGGATTGTATCCCAGGCAGTGAAGACAATGAGGTGTACGAACACGCCCAACACCACTTTGCACAGTAGCTTGGGGCCTGCTGCTGGACACCAAGTACAATAGTGCCACATTTTGGATGGCTTCTACACCCATGCAGGTACTCAGCAAGAAAGTGCCCTTACGTCATAGGCTCCGGCTTTGATCTGCTGATAGAGTTTGTGCTGATCTTCATCCCAAAAGGGAGGGTACCCCACTAGTAATATGTACAGAATCACTCCTGGGAGGGAGAGACACAGATATACTATGGTTAGGCTAATACGCCAATTATTCCTTCAGCCCCTTTTCCTTCCCTCTTGACAGTCCCCAAGGCAATGATTGCTCTATATCTTCATTTGCCATCATATTTAGCCTCCCGAGGTAGAAAAAGACAGTACAAACCTCTCCTCTGCTGAACCTCACCCTGGCACTTCATGTTCAGCTCTTAACGCCAGCTGTCAGGAGCTAGAACAAGGTGCATGATGTCCTTCTACCCTCCTCTGGCTATCATGGCAGGTGAGCCACAACTCCCAGCTGCTCTCAGAATAAAATGAAGCCACATCCCCTGGGGTTCCTGGGCAGCAAGGGACTTTTTAGGAAGGACTGTGTTTTTAGGTGCTTACTGTGCGCGGTCTTGGGATAAAAATGACACTGACAAAGCTAACACCCCTGGCCTGCAGAGAACCATTTAGTCCATGTCAGGCAACACTGATAACATATATCCTTAAACTTATCGGTCCCAGATACATTTACACTTTGTTTTTTCCTTTTAAAAAAATCAGCTCTCTTCAGTATTTCATCTTTTACATATTTAGTGTAATAGGAAATTGCTAGTTATCTAAACAACTGATTCTGCAAAGCATAGACAGGTCCTATCTCTTGAGTGTCAAACATCTCATAGATGGCCTAAGGAAAGGATTAGGAGCCAGAATCAAATGAGTTCAGGCTCCAGTGTTAACTCCATCTACACAAGGTGCTTATCCTCAAGCATGCCTTCACCTCTTCACCCAATAAGAAGGAGCACTGCGCACCCTCCCAGCAACAGGTTATAAGGAATTGCTCTTCTACGTGAAACGCTGTTGTTTAAGTGTAAAACGTTTTGACGGAATCTTACCACATGCCCATATATCCACTGGTTTTCCGTAAGGATCTTTTCTTAAGACTTCGGGGGAGAGGTAGCCTGGAGTGCCAGCAAACCCTGCCAGGAAATCGATGACATGAAGTACTTACATGCCCAAGCAGAAGAGATCTTGCCGTATCACAAAATCCACCAGTGGCAACCAACAAATTCCAAAACCCATTTCCCACCCTTCATCTCATATTTGCTAGAGCTACCTCTTGGTAAACCAGCAGAAAGAGAAGAGGAAAAAAAAAAAAAAAGATGGGATCAATTGTCTATGTATTGCAGGAAAAAACAGAAAAGAAAGAGGGACTGTGTAAACCAGCTGGGCACAAACTCGTATGCCTGGCCTTATACCATTACGTATAATGGCTTGGAGTTTGAAAACACAAGACACAGATGGGACACATCCAATTGCCAAATGGTATGGGCAGACCAGGAGAAGCAGCCATCTCTCCAGAATCTCTGCAGCACTGCAGAGTCTCAGAGCTGATGTTTAGCCTGAAAAGGTCTTATTTCTAATTATGTTTTAGCTAAACAAAGATAAGGCCAGATCCAAATGTGCCTGAGGAAGGCCAGGTCAAATGCATTTCTGTAAAACGACCAAACAAAATTCCAGATGTCTACACTCCTGAGCAGTGTGGAAGTTCAGATCAGGGTCTAAACTTAGCAGCTGCATTCATCTCTGACACTAGCATCTACTGTAAACGAAGAAGAAAAATAGAGAAAAATACATAGCCTTTTTTTCTGTCTTTATTTATCATATTCTTTCCTCTACTGCACCTAGCCTCATGCCCAAGGATCCAGAGGCTGTGATGCTTGGAAAGGAAGCAGCAATGCCAAATACACACAAGCGTGCTGGAAGAGCTGAGAGTAAGTACTCAGGGAAGGTGCAACTCAACCAGCCACCAGGAAAGGGGGGAGCAAAAGTGGGAAAGCTCAAACACTCTTACCAAACCAGGCCTGCTGCTCTCCCTGGACTTCTATAGCCAGTCCGAAGTCAGCCAGTTTGACAGCAGCACCCTTACATTTACTTGCCAGTAGCAAATTCTCAGGCTGGGGAGAAGAAAGAAAAAAGGGGGTAAGAATGAAAGACTGACATCCTCTTTAAAGCCTCCTACCTCAGTATTCACATCATTAAATTTTATCTGCTGACTGAACTTAGCAGACGTACTAAAGCTGTTGAGGTGAAGGCAGAACAAGAGCAACAAATGGCCTTGACCTAGACTGGCAGAAAATCCTCAAGTCTAACACAAACCCTCTGTGGGAGCTAGAGCGTCTCCCAACTCAGCCCATACATTACATGCTGACACCAGAGGGCACTGGCAGTACAGTTCCTGCAGCACAGAACCCAAAATTTGTTTCTGTCATCCCCGCAGAGAGTAACTGGAGGGGGCGGGGGGAAGATGCAGTAGATACAATCTGCAGTGATGTTTCTCCCCATGAACATTACACAGTCCCCAAGGCACTGGAAAAGTAAATATGATGCTAATAAGGGCTGCCAAATACAGCACCATAATGCGGGAAGACATCATTTGGATAGGCAGTAGCTTTCATCCCTTACAGAAAAGCCTCAGCCTCAAATTGGCATAAGCAGCACAGCACTGAGCGTTCTTGTAAGCTGTTTTTTCATGCTACATATTTACAGCAGTGTAAAATATGCTCTCTTGCTACTGCCGCCGTCACCTATACCATAAGCAGCCATGTCACTTCCCCCATGCGCCAGGAAAGGGAGACAGACTTTTGCCCCTCACATTTCCGCCTCACATGAATCTCACTCGAATCATAATTCTGTTGTGTTCCAGCAGATGACGTCAGCAGAAGGCTTAACACAGCTCCAAAAGCTGGACTGAGAGTCAGCAGCTTCCTCTGAAGGACCAGAGCAGCTAGTTACACGGGACCCTTCAAAACCCCAAAGCCTTTTAGGTGGTGGCTGTTACAGCTCTGCAGGAAACCCAACTTGCAGACAGGCAGGACAAATGTGATTTCTCATCCTACCCCCTTTTGATCATTTGTGCAATTCATATCAACTTGATTTTTTAACTGAGCAAGACGGAAGCCTGGAAATACAGAAACAGGAGCTTGTCTCGGTTTCAAATACATGATGAAGGTCTTTTTTGCAGCCTGCTCACCAATTTAATCCCACAGCAAGCCTCTGTCCCTGTTCTGCCTGACAGGAACAAGATGCTTTGCTCATTCACCTGCCTTAGAGTACTGGGCAAGTACCTTGCTTCTGCTTTGAACAAACGAAGAACAGTGTTGCCCATCACAGTCCTTGCCATAAGCAGCATGGAAGGAAGGGGAACTGGGTTCAATACATTTGGATGCCACTGGCTTTTCACTATATGGGAATTGGAAAGGATTGTGTTAATCAAGCTACACTGATGAAAATTCACCAGTGTAAACAAGTCCCTAAAGCAGAAGGCCAATGAAGTCTTCTGAAAATCCCTCTCGACTTCAGATCACACCTGGGCTTGGCTTGACTAAGCAGCAAAGTGAAATTTAGGCTGGGCTTGTGCTAGCTAAGCAATATTTGCTTCTAAAATACCGCTACAAACACCTTAAGGCTAATGGTGCTTATCCACTAGCACGTGTGCCAACATATGGGTTGTCTCAGTTTTCACATACTTTTTGGTAAGGATGTGAATGCATTCCCTAATTTCTTATGGTCCCTATGGGCAGCTCAACATTTTAAGTTCTTTAAGAACATGTCAGCCAAAAGACAGGCTTATGAGAGGGAGCTGCAAAAGACAAAGCTTCACTTGAAGCAAGTTCTGCAGTTATTATACACTGATCCTGAAGCCCAAGCTTTTGGCAAGGAGCTAAATATTAAATAAAGGGCACAGGATCTTTTATTGCTAAAAGGAATGGCTACTCCACAGACTTGGAGAGTTTCAGTTAATCAGAGCAAGCAACAGAAGAAACACATTAACTACAGTGGGGAGTGTCTAGCAGCTGGTAAGTTCTAAAGAAGTTCACATCTTTCACACAAACAAAACTTGGGAAGCAAAACAGATTATAACTGAACACAGGATGCAAAGGAAAACTTAAACCATCCTGTACTGGAAAACACTACTGATTTTCAGAGAGGCCCTAATTTTGGGCAGTAGTGTCTCTTGGAGTCTGCTTTCTCAAGAGCAGGTGTCAGCTCTAATCCAGCGCAGCCATTCTGCAGTAGATCACTTGCATCTTCTCACAGTGCTCTGAATCAGAAGGCCACAAGTGTTGCATGGGAGTTTGCCAAAAACACCAAGGGTTAACAGCCGTCCACTAGATCAAAACACTGGGGGAACACTGCCACAGAGCTTGCAACATGCTTTTACCTTGCTCTCCGCAAAATATTTTTATACTTTTCCCCTTATGCATTGTATAACAGGCCAAAACCAACACTAGTAGCAAGTGTCATCCTGCATTAATTTAACCGGACCACTGGTGGCTATCACCATTCCCACTTTAGACAGAGAAGGCTGCAGGGCAGGCAGACCTTCCCGCACAAACCTCTTCATTCTGGAGCCTGCCCAGCTCCCAGTACAGCTGGCACTGCGTGGGAAGGGAGTTTAAGTTAACTACACTGCGGGGGCTCTGGGTCTATAAATGTGTTATAACGTGGCAAATGGTTGATTCACCCAGTGTTTAACTGGCCAGCAGTTTTGGGTTTAGATTAAAAGCACTTCTACTGATGAGAGAAGAAAGAAATGACACGAAAAATTCTTGTGCATCTCTGTCCTAGCCCAATGGCATCTGTTTGGCAACAGTGCAGAATAAAAATATACATGCTCTGTGCAGACAAACTCATCCTGGCAGATTGAACAGAGATTGCCCCAGGTCTCCAGAGAGCTCTTCAATGGCAGACTAGAAAGTGTCCTTCATTCTAATGAATCCTACCCAAGTTTCTCTGAAAGCTTGCTGCACTCCAAGATTCACAGCTACTCCATCCTGGAGCTGCCTCTGAGAGGCTGAGAGCTGGCAAGGTTCACGAAGACCGAAAACTTCCTCAGAAGTTCAGCACACCCTCTAGAAAAATCTGAAGGAGCAAATTTGTGCTTCAGGAACCCCTGAGCCCAGCTCAAGTGAAAAAAAACCCTGCCAGCTGGCGAAACAGTATTCCTGTCTTGCCTCTTCCAGTGATCCCCTGGCTGCTCTCCTCAGCCTCTGTGGCACGGAGGAAATATTACCTTCAAGTCCCTGTGCACGATATCATGCTGGTGAATGTGATTCACACTCTCCAGTATCTGATGAATACAGTGGCTGCAAGATAAAGGGAGAGACACATAAGAGTTATGTACACACACATACACTTGGCATCTCATCTCACCCCAGAATTACTTCCCTAACTTTTATATTTGTACCAGGGAGAGTTCGAACCCAGGCTGAATCCCTTCATCATGCCCACTGGATGCCACGGCTCAGTACTGTCACAGCTGGACACCTCCAGCCCCCTCAGCAACAGGTTGCTAAACATCCTATCTATAGCAGGACCACAAAGCCTTTTTCCCTCTTCCCATCACCTCCTTCCTTTCCTCCCCATCACACTAAGCATCTCACTTGTTCCCTCAGCCAACAGTGCCCACCCCACACAGGAGACACAAGTCACCGGAGTATCTGCAAACAGCAGCTGAGACTGGGCAAGCAAGACCCAATCACTCCAGGAAACATTCAGCTGGGCTAGTCTGGAGCAGAGATTAAACTTTTAGAGAGCAGCAGCATCCCCCTGCAAATTCAGGATGATGACTCCTGGGTGCCTGCCAGTTTGCAAAGCTTTCAGAGCAGCATCTCAAGCACTTTACATACACAACGTGCGCACACACCCGCTTGCTGGGTGCCTTTTACGTACAGATCCCACTTAAGGGGTTAGTGATCTGCAAAGCAGACTCACTCCCTGTTAAGTGCAGTGTGCTGCACTCCCCCAGCTCACAGAAAACCCCTTCTCTGCCACTCTCTCTGCTGTAACCACAGGGGCAAAAGCAAGATGTTGTTTACACCTGTTGCATAAGGACAGCACAACACAACCATGGGTGAGATTTCTGGTTGAAAACATCTCTTCCACTAAACATTTACTCAGCTCCCAAGGGTGAATATGGAAAGGAGTAGGGATTTTGACAACTATGGCTTGCAGTAAGCACCCAGATGAGGGCAACTCAGATGGGTCTGTGTCCTCACTGCAGGATCAGTCAGTCAGTCCCCTCACCAAATTCTACAAATCTCAGGGGAACAAATTCGAAATGAGTGAAATATTTGAGGGAACAGAAATTGGCTACTGGAAAAGATGGGAAAAGGGTGAGGGAAGGAAGAGGAGAGGAGGTGCAGCACTGTGTATTTGCTGCTACCGCCACCCCTCTGGAGCTGGCAGTACAATCCTCAGGGTCGGAGTCCATGAATATCTCCCCGCTCCCAAAACAAAAATGTATAATTAGAACAGAGCCGAGTCTGAGCGAGAGAGATTTTCTGGCCAAAAATGGCAAAAGTGTGAGGTGTCCCAGGCGAGCCAAGCGCAGCGGATTGGCACAGACCTCGCTCCCTCGCTCTCCCAGCCTGCTCTGGAATTCAGCTCGGCATGGGGAGAGAAAGGGAGGAGTTTCACTCTGTCATCTTGTGGGCACTGCGAGACCTGGCTGGCTGACAGTCAGAGGGCTGAGCACCCTGAAGAAAGCTCACAGAGCAACAGGCAGTTCTCCTTTTCCCCTAACCTTGCCATAATTTTCTTGAGCAGTGTTGGTCACTGCCAGCTCTTGACCATTTCAGGGAACAGGCACTGGCAAGAGGGAGAGGGGGAAGGATGATGATTGATAACCTCAAAACTTCCCAGCTTCAAGGCAGAATAGCTTGAGTGGCTGTGTATCTATCCAAGATGCTGTGCCTACTATGTCTGTACACCCCACAGAAAACATCTACAGGGCTCTCAGAGCTCTCTACCAGGAGGTCCATCAGAGATGATGAGCTCACTGGCCTTCCTCATCAGCAGATGGCTCATGGCAGAGCACATGGTGCAATGCCCAAAAGACAAAGGCTGTAAGCATACCACAGGGAAGGCAAATAAGTGGCCAGACTCCACAACAGTACCTACACTAACACACCAGGTCACTGTCCTTGCACTCAGTATGATCTTCCTCACAGTGCTGCCTACCAAGCTCACCCTGCAGCAGCACCCACTACTCCCTTCTTATGCTTCTCCTCTCACGGCTCCCCTAGTTTCTGCTCCAGCAAGGGTTAGGATGGCATAGGAACACAGATGCAGAATAAGCAGGGGTGAAGTGTCACCACTGGGCCAATGCCAGGCCTTCCTAAAGCAGAACAGGGGCTGCCTAATCCCAGCTTTGATTCCAAATGCTGCACGTTCAGCAGACGGATGGGTCAGAGAACACCCTCGGGTACTGCTGCACAAGAACACTCCCCCTGCATAAACGGCAAAGGGACAAGCACAGGCCACTTCAGGAAGCTCATGCATGGGGGAGAGGGGGCACACTCAGAAAAACAAGGGTATAACTCTAAACCTTTTTAATATTAAAATACAAAGGCTGCTTTCACATATTGTGCCTTTTCTTACTGCACCAACCAGCTCACAGTCAGAGAGGCCTTCCACAGAAACAGCCTTCTAAGCCCCCTGTCCTCCCTGCCCCGTAACCATTACCTAGACACAGGCAAATCTAGTGGGTCTGCCCAACAGCAATGGCACATCACTAGAACCCCTACTAGAAGGCGGCAGAGGCCAAGCAGGCAGTGCTCGCACAGCCACAGGACAGCTCTCCCGCACATTTGCTCGCTAAGGACACATTGTCACCACCCACCAGAAAGGTCAGGCAGACAAAGCTGCTAGCAACAGGTCTCCCAGCAAAGAGCACAGTGTCTGCAAGCAGCAAGGGCTAGAGCTGCGGTGAGTCAAGCTGACTGGTGACAATAGTTTATGCTAATAGCAGAAAGAGGAATTGTTTTTTCCAGACGGGGAGCAAGAGTGTCAGAACAAACCTATGCACAGAACAGCAGTCAGGAAACTCATTCCACTTGCCAACACACGTGGCACATACACAGAAGGGTCTGGAAACCGTCTTACCTGGCATCTGCTTCACTGTAGTACTCTCTGGCAACAATATCCTCAAAGAGCTCCCCACCAGTAACCCTGGAGCGCAAAAGAGCAAGGAAAGTTACTAAGCCCATGCACGTCTAGCTCAAGGCTGCATGGGACGTATGTGGCCACCCGTCTCGGCACCTTCCCCCAGACTGTGTGGGGACCTGCAACACAGAGGAGTCAGGGCAGAGCTCAACCACGATGGCACCAGGACTGGTACATCCACGTGACTGACCCTTTGGACTGCCATTTCACCAGCAGTGTCCAGGACACTGTTGACACACTGGGCACAAATTGCCCATGCACCTCTACAGAGCTTAGTATATGCTAAGCTTGGGCAGAACACCCCTCCCCTGACCCCCTCCAGGCTGCCTCAGAGACAAAAGTCAAACAGCCTCCCTATACAGGATAGCCATCCTCTGCCATCCCACACTTACACCTGCTGCCAGGAGCTTTCCTGGTCCATCCCCTACCACACAGTCAATGGATTTTTGTCAAATAGGCCAGAGGTATCTACAGGTCTCAAAAGAGAAAGGAAGAATTATATTAATGCAGGTGTTTTTTATTCCACTCTTAGTCAACCAACCACATGCCTGTATCACTGGTGAAGGATCAAAGCCAAAGAAAGACACTTACAGATCAAAGACGAGGTAATGGAAACCTTCTTCTGAAATACTGTCATGGAGCCGCACTGCAAAAACATAATCAAGAAATGGAGATTTACAGAGCATGTAGCAAATACGACACTTCACAAATCAAACCCATGCACACAGCCAAGTTCTCCGTCAACCCAATCAGTCTATTAATTCCCCATGCCCTTCGCTTCGTGTGCTCACTTAGCGACCTGTTTCCTTCCATTACCTCAAATGAACAGATGGGTGTCCTTCACATACATCCACCCCTCCCGAGCGTCAAAACAAACTGTAAATATCTTTGACCTCGTGCTTGTTCTCCTCTAATGCTTCAGTACCTTCCTTTCACATCTGCCTACTCTTTCCTCCATGTTCATGTTTTGCCATCTCTCCCCACCCATTCTTATTTCCCAAAACAAGCCCTTTTCAGCATCTCCAAACAAGCCCCCAGCCCAAAAAACTGACTTCCAACCCCACCTGCATGTCAGTGCCATTGATCTCCCTTCTGTCTTTCATCTGTAAAGCTCCATGAAGTTCCCTCCTTTTACTTCCTTTTCCTCACTTCATTCTGACTTACACCCCAAATCCTTACCCAAAATTCAGAGCCAGTTTCTTGTCTCATTTTTTCTGACCTGTTTGTTACCACAGACACACCTGATCACATTCCCCTTCTCAAAATTTCATCCTCCTCCAGCTTCCTTACCTGCCCCAGTTCTCCTCCTATTGCCTACATTAACCTTCATCTTTTCCCGTTCCTTGTCCCCTTTAACCTGCAGGACTGGAGTTGTCCCCATGATGGGCCACTACCCCGGGTATTCTGAGGTCTCTGGGGCTCTGTCCTCCTTTCCCCATGTTACACGTGGGCAATAACCACTGTATCTATGCAGCCAGCACAGTGCCATTTCCTCCTGTCTGAATCAAAATCTCCATTTCTTTGATGTTTCTTAGACACCTAGGCACTAATTCTAACCCAAAAGAAGAAACTAAGCCCTTAATTTCATATTGCTAACTAGACCCGATTTTTTCCCCTGCTGGAAAACTTTGCTATTTTCCCTGCCAGAGTCACAAGCTAGCGATCCTATTTGGCTCAATTCCTAAACCTTCACACTCTGGCTAGGACAAGTTGTCTCCTTCACATGACCGTCTACAGTCTTTCCCTATTGATTCACCCAACTAAAGCAACTAGCTGAGACTAGACTGGGTCTCAGTCACTGTAACACCTTGTAATAGAGTATCAACTGAAGTAACATGACCATTCTCATCCCTACAAGCAAAATCTTGTTACTCTGCTCTGCCACTTTAATGGTACCTTTGTCTTTCTCTCGCCTGTCTTCCATTCTCTTTCACATAAAATATGGGTGACCTGTCTTGACTTTTCCCAACATCGTGAGTTTCTCTGTGCCAGTATCAAGAGGTCAGTTTGCACCTCTTATTGGCGCATGACGTCAGCTACCATCACCATCTTGGGAATGTTTCAAACTAGCACTTGGCACACACTCCTACCTCGTATGGAACAGCTTTTGCAGATGTTCTCAATGTTCTCCTCTAATCCTCCTTGCAACTCTCCCTTGCTAAGGCACCCTTCCACATGCATGCAAACACACACAAACTCAAAATTGAGGGTAGCACAGATGTGCAGAGACCACTGCCAGTACCTTTCCTAAAAGGATTTAATTCTTTCCTTATTTTCTGCCTGTACTTCCCTATTTTTTTTCCTGCCTTCATCTACAAGCTCTCTAGGCTTTGACCCTTTGGCCCTTGACCAATTTCCTTTCCTTCACATTTCTACCGCATCTAACCGCAGGGGTTTGGGAGGAGCACCCCACCCAGCATAATGCTGCAAACAAGCAAGTACAGTTAGAGTACCAGTACAGCAGCTGTCTCAGGTGCAACGTGCTGTTCCTACGGCATGAAAATAGAGACACATCACCTTTAAGAACTATGTTCCTCAAATCATCCGCTGCAAAAAAAAGTTTTCTTCCAAGCAAGCAGTTGGCTTTGTAATAACTTTATTGCAATACAACTTTGTGTTTACAAAAAAAACTTGCCTCCTGAGCACTTGGCAGAAACCAGCAGGGGTGGCATTACAAAAGCGCAAGCGAGAAGGCAGCTATTTCCTAGGAGAAAAGATTTCCATTCAAGACTGGAAACAAGATGGGAAGTGGCTGAAACAGACACTTGGATTCCCAGTGCAGGGCAGTTTTCACTCCAGTGCACACAACTATTTGAGGTGAACGCAGGAGACGGGCACATGAACAAGAGCTGAGGCCCAGGATACAGGCAGAAGTCTGTGAGGAGACCTTATAAAGAGGGAACAGATGGAGAAACTTCAAGGAAAGCTGAATGTGCTAATAAGGTCGTGTGTGGTGATGCTCAGTGTGCATGAAAAAGCATTCTCCTTCCTCTGGCACCTGAAAGGTCATCAAAGCACTACAAGAAACACCCAGAGAGAGGAGAGTGGCACGAATGAAATCCTGACAGAGAAGGAGCACGGCCACCAGCAGGCTGAGAGCAGTGGCCATGAGAAGGGAACAGCAAACACGTCTGCAGGTAGAAGTGAGAAACAGTGAAAGAAACTTTGATGCAAAGATGTGGGCAGCAAATTACATCAGAAAATAAACCATAAATGAGCTGATTGGTACTATTTCTTTGTCCTGAGGAGAGCAGTTTTGTCAGATACATTATGAAAAGGGAAGGAAGTAGCAATTCAGCTGGCAGAGACTGGCAGAGGCAGCAGAAAGAGCCTTCAAGGACAGTAAAACACTCTTTGCGTCCTTAGGTGAGTAACCATGACAGGAGGACAGAGACAGTACATAAATACTGACGCTGTACATCACCCTAGGGCTGCACAGCAAAAGAAGGCCTTGGAGGCAGGACGCAGGTCATTAACTTAACAAGGGAGCTGCTTCCTTGCGACGGGCCAGAGTGATGCTGGAACAAAATCTGCCCGAGATTTAATCTGCTGAGGTAACAAAGCTCAGGCAGGAACCATAGAACAGCAAATCTCAGAAAAGCTATAGGGAAGATGACAGTTGGCCCCACCACCCTGCACGGGAATAATTAGCAGCAGCTCAAAACATTAGGCTTAAAGCGTATTGGGGGGCAGCAATGAGGGGAGTCAAAAAAGGATTAAGAAAAGTCCAAATATACCAAAACTCTTGTGACTTTCAATTCCAGCCCACACCTACTTCATACCGATGCTGATGGGAAGAAACAAAAGCAATACCCAGTAGCAGAACAGCAAGAGCACCCAGTGCCCTTTCACTCTAACGTTTTGCTTACCTACGCTCCTGCAGAGCCACAAGAGCCTTCCTGACCAGCAAGGATACTGCAATCAGCAGCTCTGATGCCATAGTTCACTCTGCTGACGCCCAAGTTAAAATGCTCTGCTTTCTAAGACAGTGCTAACTACCAGGGACTGTCAGCTGAAAAACATGATCTGCCTTTTCCAAAACCATTCAGCCAGCTCATGAAATGGCATATATTCAGAAGTAACTCTACCACCTTTAGCTCATGTCAAGGAGAAAAGCATTTTAAAAGTTTCGTGGCCTTCTCTCCACTTTGGTTCATAAATGACACATTGTGTTAACATTCATCATAAAGATACACAAACCTCAGATACCATTTGATACCTCCACCTTCCAGACAGTATAGAGCCCTCTTTGCTTTAAAGATGTCCTATGTGAGTGCCCTCCACCTGAAGGCAGGACACAGGTTCCCGAATGGCCAGTTCCAAGAGTGGGTAACAGGAACCCGAGTACTGGGCTGTCCTCTGTTTCAGACATTTCCCCATGAAAAGGAGATCACGTTTGTTCCACAGGCTGCTGGTCCTGGCACACCATCTAACATCTCCGTTACTACCACAAGTTCAGCTTCAACCAAGCAGTTGAGCAGAGTCCACATAGGCTGCTCATACCTGTGTAACCTGTTGACATGAGAGAGTGAAAAATATAATCATATGTAGATGCTGGAGCGTAAAGGATTCCCAAAAACTGACTGTTCATGGTAAGAAAAAAAGAGAATTAAAAATAAAAGTATTCATCCAGTTAACCTCTTCTTCAAAAATATTACAGAACCCCCTTTTTTTTTTTCCTCTCATCAGGGGAGCAGTGACATCTATGTCTAGTGCAGCAGGCTAGACAAATGCACACATCGCAACAAGAGTCTCAAGTCACAGCAACAGGGAAGTTGCACAACAGCAACACAGGGTCTTCCAAAAGACAGCCAAACTACAAAAGAGTCCAGTATTTGCCAAGGAACCTGATCTCACTCTATTCACCAGAAGATGAGATAGATTATTTCTATTAACTGCTTCTGACACCCAGAAGCAGTGATTCAAACCCTATTTCCTTCCTGACCAAACACTCTTAACATAGGGATTCCTACAGATGTGGGAAATCAGTCCCTGCATATTAACTACAGAAAATTAAGCATTTTAGTGAGAAACAGCAATACAGTAACAGTCATGCCACGTGGTCTGCATTCTCTGCCTGAATAAAGTGGCCCTGTACAGGCAGCTGCAGCTCTCTGACGCCTGAGCATGATACGAAGCAACTGAGCATAAGAGGAAAATCTCCCTCATAACAAACTGTACCAGCCTAACAACCAATGCAAATTGCTGCTGAGTCACACAAAGCAAGACTCTGTGAACGCAAAAGTTGAAGTGAATCGTGAAAAAATCAGAAAAGAGCTTTCTATTTTTATAAAAGTCCACCTGAGCTACAGGAACATAAAGAGACATCGAAAAGCAACAGTCATCTCTTTTTTAAAAGGTCATATGTAAAAGGCCAATTGTTACTGGGGTCACAAACACAGGTTATGCCTAGCCTAAATTTGACTCACATCTTCCCTTCGCTCTGCGCAGCATGCTGAGTATTATTATCTTTTTACTCTTATGTCAAGTATAACAGGCCATGAGCATTTATGCCTGCCACATAAGCCCCAGGATGAACATTCCTGTGTATCCCACGTCCACAGCAAACAGTGGAGCAGAGCTGCCGGGGGGTGCTCAGCCCATGGTTGGGGCAGGCAGGCTCTTGTAACACAGGGTGGTTTCTGGTAACCTGCTGCAAGTAAATCTCTGCAAGCAAAGTAGTAACTGAAGTCACAGCAAAAGGCAAGTACACAAGCAGAAGAAGAATTTCACAGGACAATTCCCAACATCTTCACTTTGCAGTTACTCATCTCTGCTTAGGAAAAGGTAACATGGGCTGAAATATGCTTTCTCATGTATACCAATGGCCTTTGCCTGTCCTAAGGGACAGCATTCAAGCTACAGGGTAGGGTAATCTTGTCTGCTAAATCTAGGCTAACTGGTCTTCCTAAGTATAAAGCATTTGGATATCATGGGAACACATCAAGGACACTATTAGCCATCTACCTCTGCACCAACACACATCGCGTGCTGTGATGATATAATATTTGGGGCTCCCAAATTAAGTTGCCTGTGTTGCAGTACCTGCAGCAGAGCCAATACAAGGCAACAAAGACTTCTGGTTGTCTCCTGGGTCATGGTAATTGCAACGCAGTAACTCTTTCACACAGCCTTAATAGTGCAAACTCAGAAGTGCTCTGGGATCTTCTGGACTGAACAATGCTATTTAAAGGTCAGCCACTCATTAGAAACAGCCACAGCTTCACTTCTCAGCAGTTTCCAACCAGACATCAGACATTTGCCTGTATCACGGAGAAAGGGAGGAGGTAAGAGATACCACAAGGGGCATACTTCAAGAGACAGTGCATACCAGAAGAAGTAGAATAAAACTGGAGGCTAAAACCTGCCTGATGCCCTCTTCCAAAGATATTCTCCAACATGCCAGGAGACGCTGAAACTATAGATACAAATACACATGGCCCGACAGACTGCAAACTGAGCACTATCGTCCGCGGCAGCACAAGTGACAAGTGAACTGACGCAGATGGCTACCACCCACTCCCCACTTCCCCACCTGCTCACCAGCCTGGGCAGCCAAGATGGGAGGCAGCCCCTCCGAGCCTGGCTGTGTGCCAGGACACCTCCCGCACGGTTTGCATCACTCAGGATGCCTGTCCCGCAAGGAGCCACCACCGACCTGTGACTGCCTGTGAGCTGGGTGCTCAGCTCCCACCCCAGCTGTTTCTCTATTTACATTAAACACGCAGAATTCGGCTGCAGCTGCTCAGGCTGCTTCCAAAAGGACTCTCCTTTTAATTAAAAA
Source organism: Sagittarius serpentarius (assembly GCA_034782735.1). Lineage (NCBI taxonomy): Eukaryota > Metazoa > Chordata > Aves > Accipitriformes > Sagittariidae > Sagittarius > Sagittarius serpentarius. The sequence goes on along the minus strand of JAVKLA010000093.1, from coordinate 18,722,829 downwards.
TTTGCTATTAAAAAGCATTAAATTGTGTAATGCAAATAATCCTCTAGAAATCATCTGCTCCAGCAGCTAATGACCAGCTTTATTAGAGCAGTAACTAACAGCAGCAGGACAGTTAGCTAACAGGACATAGCATGCTGCTATTAACCAGTCCCTTCGGAACATGGACTCGTTCCCTCCTCCTCCTTCCAAATCTGACAGAGAGGTTACAGTATGCTGGATATATACCAGCTTGCTGTAAACTCCGCCAAGCCCACAGCATTTCACACCAATTGCAGTTTTAAAGCTTTGGAAAACGGAAGAGAAGATGGGCTTGTTGACACTCCGCTCTGGTTCAGGCAGAAGCTGCTGCAGGCTCTGCAAAGACAGACAAGGGACAGTCCTAAGGGAGTATGAAAAGGCACACGCACACACAGAGGTGTTTTTTTCCCCCCCTCACCGTTGTTCTCACTATAATCTTTTTAGCACTCCGACCCTGAAAAATGAGGTTAAAGCCATGCCCTTTCTGCCATACATGGTGCCAAGTCAGGGGAAATTCCCCTATGCACAGAAATTCACAGCCTAGAAAGAAGTTGCAGGGAGAACAGTATCTTTCCTGTTAAGAAACTGGTCCTTCTGCAGAAGTAAAAAGCAAAAGAAGAACACAAAGTATTTTTTTAAAAACATTACCGTGCCAACTAAATGTTACTTTTCCTTTGAATTTGCAATGTCTGTATTGAAAGGCTGAAGTTCAGCACACGATACATAACATTTAGTATGCCCTACTTAAACATTGCATGAGCCAAAAGAGTGCATTAGCAGGAATATTTCCTACTCTCCTGATTACAATGCAATCACAACCATCCAGAATTGTTATTAATAATTTCCAATTATCCACACACCAGATAAGCAAAGTACTTTTGATAACCACTACTATGATACAAGAACTTTTTCTAAAAATCTCCAAAATAATAACAATTTATTGGTATCTTAAAGAAAATATACAGAGAACACCCATTTTATTAGACTTAACAAAATGAAGATCGAGGCAGTGACAAATTTTACGTGTCTCATATAGGCTCTGCAACTTTGCTACACACGTTTCTGCCATCAGGGATGATTCAGCCTTCGGTGTTGCAAAGCAGTGCTTCTGCCCATACAGTCAGGTATTCTGCCCGACATCCCCCCAACCTTGCTGCATTAACCCGATTTTCACAACTCTTTCCTCGCATTGCCCAGGACAGTCAGGAAACGTTGTCACAGAGGCAAGCTCTGTTCAAAAGGCAGGCTGTTGTTTGCACGATTTCACCAGAGTGCAGCCATCCCTCTGTTCTGTTCGGTGCTCAGGCAGGGGGAACCCCAAAGGAGGCTCCTTCCATCTCCTCAATTCTATTCTAACTAGAGGGAGGTCGGGGGAAAGTAGGGGAATCCTCCTCCTCTGACTTTTGCAGTACCTTTGGGTTTGAGTCCACTGAGGCTGGCCATCATCCCACTACGGGGTTTTTTTGGGTTTTTTTTTTTGTTGTTTGTTTTTTTTTTTTTGTTTTGTTTTTTTTTTTTTTAAGGGATTGCTTGCATACAGATAAGTCTCGCAGCTAAATAGATGAATAATGGATTCTGAATACCTCGGTAGTACAGCCCACAAAGACATACAGAAGAAATATATCCCCTGGCAAGGAAGAAAATGGAGTTGTTACTCCATTCCCAAATTGAGGGGGATCATGGAGAAACGTTTTCCTCACAACTACAGGAAAAGCTACAGGAAGAGGAGGCAGAAAAAACAGAAAACAAGAAGAGATAAATAAACAATAGCTAGTGAAAGAAGTAACTGGGAGAATCAGAATGAGAAATAAAAAGCTGGACTGCCTGGTGTTCTGGGGAGCCTCCTCTCAGCCAGACATGCACAGGCACTCACCTAAAACCCTAACAGTGCCAGGACTGGAAATAATAAATGGTAACTTGCAGCATAAAGGCTCAAACTTCCCAGCAGGAATGCACTCTAGCTGATATTCTGTTTGGGGTTTGGTTGTTTTTTTTTTTGTTTGTTTTTTTTTTTTTTTTTTTTTTTTTTTTGTTTTTTTGG
>JAVKLA010000093.1:18697555-18716164 GCA_034782735.1 Sagittarius serpentarius | reverse complement strand
CTGCTGGCCTAGATAAATGCTGCTGCCAGTCGATGATGGGTGCTGCAAACCAACTCTTAAGCCCACAGCATCCCTGCTGCTCATCTCCTGGCAGGCACAGAGCCCGCACTGAACAATGCAATCTCTGGGCAAGTATGCAAGCAGGAGAGGTAGTCACAACGGCCATTAGGTCTCTGAAGTTCCTGTACGGCTCCGATAGACTTTTATGTCTCTTCTTGTCCTTGCTCCTGCTTTCAGAAGTCCCCCCTCAGGGGCAGGTGAGGGTGCAATATAAAGCTCCCCCTTTTAGATGAGGAAAAGATTGAAAAAAATGTGAAAGCAAATAGATAATAAAATAAAAATGGTGATGAAGACACCATGTAGGAAGTTGCTCCTCATCCCTGTACTGGCATAAGTTTGTTTACAGCGCTGGCTGCTCACTTGTACCATCTGAGCAAGGAGTTCTGATGGATCGCATCAGGACTGCCTTACCTCAATGCTGAAGTTTAGGAAGAAGGCAGCAGTGAGTCTGCTAACTACCCAAAGCACAAAATGCATCAGAATTAAGAGCAAATCATATCCAATCTAAATCATGTGTGTAACATCTCCCCTACAGATGCACCAAGGACAGGGAACTAGTTTAAAACGGACACTCCAGTGAGTTAGATCTCTACAACACAAAAGAAAGCCTCAATACTGTAACACTGAGGCACCACAGCTGCAAATCCTGCAGTAAAGTCATTCAGTGTTTTAAGAATGGAAGGTTTTAATTGAGTCCTGTAGTGCCTAATGCAATCCCTATGGGAGAGCCATTAAAGTTTTAACTATCCTCACCCACTGAGTATGTGACAGATTTCTTTCTCCCAGTTTTATAAGTACATAAACACACCAGAAGGAACGGGGAGAGAAAAGGAGAAGAACCTTGAAGGAACAGAGACAGTCTTCATTTTCTGCATCTACAACACTGGTGTACATGCTGGATACTGAGGACTTCAGCATGATAGCCACAAGAAGAAAGGGTAAGGCCACAAACTCTAAGTTTGAGGCTAACGATGTTAAATTTTGCAATTTGTTAATGCCACCTTCTACGTCACACAGCTCTGAAAACTTCCCCAGTGACTCATGAAATGACAAAACACACAGGACCCTGGGTAAAACATGGTTGTTCTCACAGTTACAACTGCCTGAGATAGCACTGGCTTCTCCTCCAAACCGTTATCTTAAGTAGTTCAGGGAATGCAAAGAAATAAAGGACCAGCTTCTCCTTTGCCTAATCCAGCTATTCCTCTGGCCTGAAGATGTATCTTACAGTGGTTTTCCCACTCCCTACCACAAAAACCCCATCATTTAAGATGTACTTGCAAAGCTTCCTCGTCTGTAAACTTTAAAACCCAAGATGGAAGGATTACAGTGTTGTCACACATGGTTAAAAGCAAGGAATATGCACAGAAGAGAGAGCAGCACAAAGCAGAAAGATGCTGCAGAGGGCACCTGTCTCAACCAAGAGTATGGTAACAGCAAATCCTACCAAGTAACTGTATATGCAATAGCTTCATAAAGGGTCACAGATATAACTAAATATTGAGGAAATGTCAACAGTTTAAACTACTTGTGCAGTCTTTCTACAGCCCCCTAGACAGGCAGGATGGCTTGAATGCTTTGAGGCCAGGTTTCCTTCAGGAAACTGCAGCCAAAACAAGCACATCTGAACTCATTTACTGCAATACTAACACATGAAGAGGAAAGATATGATCATTTCTGCAGCCTTCAGACCAACACAGCTCACACTGAGAAACAGAGCAAAAGAATGAATGAAACAGAGTGGCTGAGACATGAAGTGCTGCCTACCCTACACTAAGGCAGGCAAAGCAAATTGAGTATGCTACTCACGAGAGTACTCTGTCCGTTCTCCAGCTGGGTACTCCAGCCCAGTGATTCTCCTGAAGCACCTAATGCTGCTACCCCTTCCAAGCAATTGTCTGGCTAGCAATGACCATGTGCCAAAAAACCGACCAGCCCAGGACATGATGTATTCATGAGGCCTCTAAAGTCTCCTGAAAATGCAAAGATGTCCCACCTTCAAAAGGCCTGCCTCCCACCCAGCTCTGGCAAAGGTACCCTAAAATACAGCAGATCCCTGCTGTAAAAGAAAGTGGTCCAGGGACTAAATGAACTATGGAGAGCCAGAGGAAAGCAGCTTCCCATTCTACTGCACTCCAAAATATGACGTAGAAACACAGCAATGGACAAACCAACCAGTGGGCCTGGAGACCTGGGAAGACTTCTTTATTTCCTTCTATCAGTCAACTTGGTCCATCCAATACCACCCTAGTGTAATCTCTGCTTAACTTCCCTGAGCATCTGGCTTCTGAGCACAGAACATACGTCACATGTCCCAGTGTTTATGCATCTGTGCTAAAGGCAGATTTGTATCAGCTGGCTCAGGTCCTGTTTATGCAATCGATCACCCTTTTGTCATATTTGAAAGTGGCCAAACTCTGGAACCTGGGACTGGAGGTTCCTCACTGAGCTATCAGGGAGCCCAAAAACCGAGAGATAAAAGGTCTCTGGGGAGGAGGAAGTTACTAGGATTGTTGAGCCTATGTGGAACAGAGCAGGGGTCTATGTTCTTCGGAGAAAGAAACATTTTTAGGAGGAACAGCTTAATGCTGTTCTGCTACCGGCAATTATGCTAGGTTTTAAACAGCAAGTATGTTTCCTTTTAGTGACCAGAGTTTGATTTAATGTCCATTCCAGCACAGATTTCTTGCTTTTGAAGTCCAAGTTTCCCTCTTCCGCTCCTCCCATCTCACCATACTTGCGGACTTCCTTACTTCACATTTTAGCTAACAGATTTGTGCTTTTAAATAAAACAGATTTTTCATTTTGAAACATAAACAACAAACTGAAAAGGCCTATAGAAGAAAATGCATACTTTGGCTCTTTATAGTAGAGTCAGCAAGTAACTTCATATAAATCTTAATTCAGAAAGCACCCGAAAGACAGCTGAGGGTCACTGCTGATGACCTGTGGGAGTCAGGCAGACACATGGCACTTGGCTATCTCCACTTCTGCAAGCACCCAGGAGACTTGCGAGTGCAAGTGTAGGCAAAAGCAAGCTGCCATCCTGCCACAGGAGTAGCAAATAAGGCCAGCTATAAGCTGGATATAAAGAGGGGGTGGGGAAAGGCTGCAGCGAAGACCTAGTGTCATACCAGGACAGGCAGGGAGAGTTACCCAAGAGAACAAGTCACGATCTGGCTGGGGGGAAGGGCAGCATGGGAGCTGCAGAGCAACAGAGAGAGAAAATGGGCCACCCTCCTGCCACACAAAGGACTCAAAAAAAAAAAAAAAAAAAAAGAAATTTTTTTTTAAAGACAATTTCTTGAAAAATTTCATTTGTAACACTGCATTGACATGTAAACTACTGCTCTAGCAGCCATAGAAATGGCAGGTGAATGTGACAGAGGCTGGTTTGCACAGAGAGGGAAGGAGGAAGATGCACTTGATGGCATCCTCCAAAGAGGACACATGGTCTCACCAAGCACTGCTCTCCTTTGCTCCCTCCAGGAGGTTCTCAAGGCAGAGCTGGAAGGACAGTATCTGAGGGCAGTAAGACACCCTTTCCTGTCCTTGCTGCCTTGAAAATAGCAATATATTTGAGGTGCAACACAAACTGACCAAACTTACAAGCAGTTTTCCAGATTTCATTTCAGAAAAGGTCCATGTGACAAGCTCAGACAGGCTTTTATGGAATCTGCTTGCCAGTCAGCACTCAAGAGCATTCTTGTTCAAGTCCCTCACATACCTGTCTCCGATGGTGAACCCTTGGGACCATTGGAAGCAATTCACAGAGCAGGGTTCAGAGAATTTCTGTGTTACAATTTTTCCTATCTGTTATACAATTTCATTCAAAAGCTAAGCCTTCTATTGAATTACAAGTCCTACTTTTTAATAATGCTCATACCAAACATATAAGTAGTAGTATCTCCATACACGTCTTGGTGAATATTGTTTCTGGTTCTTTTGGGTAGCTTCTGAGCATACTGTGTGTATCTGTGAGGGCCAGACAGTACGGCACTAGAACAATAAGCTTTCTCCAAGAGCTTTTAGCAAGCCCACAAGCTTCCTAACCTCCAGGCTGGAAGCTGTCTGTTGGTAGAGTGCCAAGAGAAAAATGGGATGCCCCTTCGCAAGTATGAGATGCACAATCAGGAGCAAGCACCTGAGCACAGTCCAAATGTACAGGACTAATGGCACACTGTCAAAGGTTTAATCAAAAAAGTTAAAGGAAGGTTTGATTTTCCTGCATTGTGGACATGACACAGGTTCCAGTATGAGAAGCAAAGATCAGGATATGGAATAGAAGATCGCTTCAGGAGCGTCCCGTGACCCTAACAAAAATGAATACACAAATGACCATATGGAATTAAGTTTCACATAAGTAAAAGGGGCAATAAGCTGCCTTTTGTAAAAGCACTGCATGTCCTGCTACACCACCAACAAAAGTGAAATAAAACAAGAGGAAAGAGATCCCATCAGCAGCCATGCTCTGAGGAACTGCTTTTACTTTAGCGAGACAGGAGGGGAAGGGAAAAAAAAAAGCCTAAAGCCTTCATTAGTCACTGATAGGATAAGTTGTATTTACAAAGAGTGCATTAGTCATCCACTAGTTTTGTTCCAGAGGGAGCAGAGGAGGGCTCTGTCTTCCCAGCTTCCACGGGAGACAAGGCCTCTGTGCCCGAAAGCACAGCCACTGCACACCTCATTCCAGAAAGTGCTCATGACGGCACGAGGTCCCCACATCCCTCCACCCAGCACTGCCTTCTGCTCTCTGACAGACACCAACTAGGAAGACGCAGGTGGAAAACAGATCCTTCCGATTAGTATTGGCCTACACTGCCTCTCAGGGCTCAGTCTATTAAGCACTCATCAAAACAGCACCGCCAGCCCTGGTGGGAGGAAGATGCAGGAAAATACTGAGGCTGCAGCTTCTCTAGTAGCTGTCACTGCTCACATGAAAGCTCATCTACAAAGGAAGATAGGAGTGCAAGGCAAGCAATTCAGAGGTATTGCAAAGACAGCCACTCCTCTTTTCCTCCTTACAGTCGCAGCATGCTGCAGAAAGCCTAAAATACAGAGACCCTACCCTAGCTAGGGCAGTTTGAAGTGTCTGGACTACAGTGTACTTCTGCACAGCTTCTGTGCATGACCCAGCTCTCTGAACGTACTTCATCCCCAGCAGTCAGACAGGAATTGTCTCTTCCCGCACGCCTCCTCCCCGTGTGCTGGCTAGGCCGTCGGGACAGGCTGCGGCAAGCAGGACCTGCACCTCGGTATGGAGGGAGCGCCGAGGAAATGCAGTGGCTGTTTCTGGCGGCACCTGCAGAAAGGTTCCCATACTAGGGGGCTGGAGGGTCAGGCAAGCTGGGGAATGCAAGACTTGTCACAGAATAAACATGCTGTCCCTTCAAATACTTAGCTGTTATCAGCCCTTCAGGAGCTTCTGAGCTGTGGGGAATCTGTCTCCCGTTCATCTAGGAAATTCTAGGAAGTTCTCGAACCTCTGAGAAAAGGCCAGTTTAGTGCATGTTTTACTGCTACTGGTCTACAAATCCATTCATTCCTGTTAAAAAAACAAAATAAAATCAAACCTGTAACACTCATGGCTGCCCTGCTAACAGTGATTTTCCTGCCTCCTCCCCCCACCCAGCCACTCATCTTCACACAAAATCGCAAAGGGATTACGCAGACATTGCTTTGCTATCCTGACCTTCTTAACCTATGCCCACGTGCCAGCAGTGATGTTGTGCGTTCACCACCCCGTCATCTATACGTCAGAGGCTAACTCCCTTCTGGCTGCAGCATCATTCAGAAGCTGGGTGGTAATTCTCACCTCCTGCTACACAGCTTCACAGGAGCCGAGACAGGAACTACCACCCTCCCTGCACGAGTGGGAAGCAAGGTCCAGAGCACAACACGCTAGTTGTAAACCACAACTGAAAAGGATAACACAGGCAGCATACCCAGAGTTGTATCTGACTGAGGGGCAGCAGGAACACTGGAAAACTGAATGCTCAGAGAGGAGGTCCACAGGGGGGACAGTGTAGAGCATCTGTGGATGTGTGCCTGGGGAAGAGTAAGGGGGAGAGGGAACTGCACCACGAGGGACAGGATTACACTCTAGCATCCAGCAGAAGCAGCAGCTCAAATAGAGCTGAGGCTACTGCAAAGGAACCACAGAAGTTGGCTGGATCATCAGTTTGCATATAAGCTGTTTTCTTTTCCTGGGTGAAAGTCTCTGTCTAATCCAGAGAGGCTGCACAAGTCATAGAATCACAGAATCATAGAATGGCTTGGGTTGGAAGGGACCTTAAAGTTCATCTAGTCCAACCCTCCCGCCGTGGGCAGGGTTGCCACCCACTAGATCAGGCTGCCCAGGGCCTCATCCAACCTGGCTTTGAACGCCTCCAGGGATGGGGCATCCACAGCCTCTCCGGGCAACCTGTTCCAGTGCCTCACCGCCCTCTGAGTAAAGAATTTCCTCCTAACATCTAACCTAAATCTACCCCTCTTTTAGTTTAAAACCATTCCCCCTCGTCCTATCACTATCTGGCTGTGTAAAAAGTCACTCTCCCTCCTGTTTATAGGCTCCCTTTAAGTACTGGAAGGCCGCAATGAGGTCTCCCTGAAGCCTTCTCTTCTCCAAGCTAACAAACCCAGTTGCCTCAACCTTTCTTTGTAAGAGAAGTCCTGCAGAACAGGTCAGCAAGGATTTTCACAGTCATCCCTTGACCACAGTATGGACACAGGAAAGTTGTGTCCCATCCAGAAAGGACAAACTGCCCTCACTGTCCAACATCCAGCTTCAGAGAGCCCAAGAAGAGATGCTAAGAGCAGCCTAGAATAAATCCGCAGTGATATCCAGAGCAAGGGAATAAAAACCCTCATGATTCAGAACAACAGCTCAATAGATCTACAACTGGGGACATTCCAGGTGAACAGGAGGAAAGACTCTTAAACTTGCTCAGCAAACTGGAGGAAGCGTATAGCAGACACAGGACTAGGTGACAGGGGAATGTCTCCAGCCAGGACGAGAGGGTAACTTCTGTATGGCCATCACTGGAATGATCACAGCCAGCATCGTTGGTGAGTCCTGTGTCAAGACCCAAGCACCCCCAAAATGCAGTGGTCACCAGCTGTCCACTATCACCCAAAACTCACAGGAAAGCAGCAGGTATCTGTTATTTTGATTTCAAGAATCAGACCAAAGATAGTCTTGGGCTCAGCCCTCCTGTCCCCACAGTTCTCCTCTATCTTCTGCAGCACTGCAAGCATCTGCCCTGGGGAGCCGCAGGGCTGACACGTCCATAGGGTAGAGTCACCTTCTCAAGAACAATTTTTCCTGGAGCTTGGGGGGGGGGGGGGCCGGGGCCGGCAGAACAAACGAAAAAAACAAGGCCTCTTCAAACCAATATCCCCCAGACAAACCACAACTCAGCTGCTGGGACCGACAAACCAACATAGCAAACAGCTCCCAGAGTCTTCCAGGGTGTGTAACTGTGGTCAGGAATACATCTGCCACAGCTGCATTTCCACTCCTTTGGCAGAAAAGGTGTATGGAGGAGCAAAGAAAAGCACGCTGCAGCGTTACCGAGCTTTTTGGTTTCCTAGTTTTTAGATCCCTTTTTCACATTTCAGAAGCCATGAAATTCACAGTAATTCCCTGTGCACACCACAGCCACAGCACTAACTTCCTTGACCTCTGGGACATTAAACACACCAGCATCCCTAACACACCACAGCTAGCACAGACACAGGCTATCAAAACCCCTGGCTTTCCACTGCCCTCTCTTTGCTGCTCTGCCTTGAACAGACAGATGGGTGGCTCTCACCAGCATCTGCCATCCACCTGCCTCCTCACCTCGACTAAGAGAGAGGACAGAAATCACCCTTTCCTAGGATCTGATGATGACGCATCCAGCACTGTAGACAAGCTGTTGCCTACAAGGACTCAAGTGGTCACACAGGTTTTTCTCCATAGGGTTAGGGGCTGGAAAAGTTCCAGGAGGCTGGGCTTTAGGGAACAAGACCCTGTGCAAGGGGATACCATAAGCAGCTGTTCTCTGGGAAGCCAAGACCTTTGCTTTAAAAGTGCAGCAGCAGTGAGAGCTGGAGTAAAACTGAAGTGATAAGCAAACTGCGTAACAATTTCCTCTGGAGCTGGCACTCACAAGCAAAAGACAGACACCCAGCTTCTGATATTCTTCCTGCTGGGCACCTTCTGTCCTTGCAAAAGAGCCTCAAAGCTTTATGGAGATGTCTACTCTGCAATCAAAGGTTTAATCGCAGCATGAACAGACATATCCACGTTAGCACTGTAGTCACTAGCAGGAGTATTAATAGTGGGACTCATGGACTTCAACACAAATTGTACAGGCCTGCTGAGGACCTACATATGTGCTTAAGTTGCTAGCCCACACTGAAATCCACATCATTGTGATTTCAATGCTATTATCTCTATATTACCGCGAATAAAGTTAGTGAAGTATGTCCTTCATGCTGCAATCGCACCTTCTGCTACGCTGCCAGCAGAGAGACCAAGCTCTCTCTTCATCAGCCTCAGATACTCAGTCCTTGTACAGACTAGAAGTGGGATAAAAGCAACAAAGAGGGAAAAAATACAGACACAAGGTGAGAGATGTCTAATTACGCTTTGTTTGTCCAGTCCTGTGCTTTCTCCCACTCAAACACTGAACACACCCAGAGACAAGTTCTACAGTAGTAATAAATAATAATAATAATAATACATCTCAAAAAGGAGACAAATGCAAAGCAGCTCCGGGAACTCACAGCACATGTGGGAGAAGTGATTACACTTCGTATGTCACAACTCCACTGCCCATAGCCAATTCCATTTTCAGTGCAATGGGCAAGCAGCGTCAATCTCCAGCTCAATGGGTGCAGAGATTTACAAATGCACACACAGTAGTTCCCATTATGGTGGTCTCTGAGCGCAAGCTTCCGGCATCTACAGGTGCCCTGCTTTCCCACACCAGCTCTGCATTTCAAAACTAGCACTACAGTGGAAGAAACAAACGGGAGCCAGTTTTGCATAAGTTTTAGAGCCTCCAGAGAAGATCCAGGTAAGTTCAGTCACACACAGGACTAACTTGTTCCCACAGGGCTGGTCCCCCACCTCAGCATGCTGGCAGCACTATCTCCACGTTCAAAACTGTGGCCACCTCCTTCAGATGCCTTTTTACATCACAGCACCCAGCAGATGAGACAATACCGGTAGTTACTCGACTCTCCACTTGAGTATGCTACCCCTAGGTTGAGTTAACGTTCTCCCATATCTGACAGTCTGCAATGCTTTCAAATTGTAACAGAGAAGAGATTGCCAAGAAAAACAGGAGGCCTCAAACACCCAGGACTTCATCCTTTCCCCTCCAAATGGCAAGTATCAGAAAGAAAAGGGTTTTCAAAAATCTCTTTCTGAATTTCGTAAAGATTGGGCCACTCTCAAAGACATGTATGGCAACAAAAATGAGGGCACAGAACTGAAAAAAGCTTTGGACCAGGAAGGTCAGAAGAATGACACTAACTGAGCCATTATCAACAGGACTGAACTGCATCCGAGTTAAGCATATGCTTGTTGTATCACCAGCACACTGCCAGGAGCTCGGGAGTCTGAGCCTTACTCAAATGACAGGCTACGTACGGCTGGCTACCTGAGGCCACTGAGCCAAGGAAACTGAGAAGCAGATCAGCCATAATCATACAGTGCTACCAGCTTTGGATGTGTGTTTTGGGACTTCTGGAACCAGGTGCACGAGGGCTCAGGTGTACTGTTGCTGGAAGAACAGCAAGTCCCCACCAGTTGATTGTCTTTCCTTCATTTCTCTTCCACAAGAAAAACCCTCAAAATACATAATTTAAAAAATAATCTACCCACTGAACACACTCCTTCCTTCCCTTAAAATTCACGTGGTGTAAATCTGTGCAAAAGACTCCATGACGTTGGAGACACACATGCTAACAGAAAAGGCACAAAAAACCAAAGAGCTGGAACCCTAAGATCTGCTAACTAGTTCATTTTGCAGGATCAGAGTTAGCTGGGAAAGAGGGCATGAGAAGGAAGGGGCAGAAGAAAACACCCTATTCAGTCTGCACCATCACCACCACCAGCCCACTACTGGGCAAAGAAGCACTCACCAGTACTCCCATATCCACTCCTTTGCCATGTCAGGAAAGCAAGTAAAAAAGGAAGCCTAAGAAGGAATGCACAGTTACTAGAGTCCTGCTATATAACTCAGACAGATCAGTGACCTCACCCAAGAATTCAACAGGATACTTTAAAAACTCACCAAAGGGGACAAACTTTCTCAATTGCTACGGAAAGCTCATACAATATAATCCCATTAGTTTATTTCAGGACTCTCACTGAGGGAAGGGAGGTAAAGGCGATGTGGTGACAGGACCTGAGAAAAGAATGGATGTTCCCTGAAAAGTGCTGATGGCAAAGGTGCCGGGGTGAGGGGAGGGGGTGGGTACTAACAGCTTGCCCATTTTGCCTTCATCACAGGTAAAGCACGCTGTCCTGCCTGCGCATGCAAACCCACATGTACGGAGGGTATTCCTCTCAGCTCCAGCGCTTAATAGTGAAAACGTTTGAATGACATCCCATCACGGTACAGAGGGGACATCGTTCTGCCTGATGGTCCAGGAAAAGCTACATCTTGAGATGCAGAAAGGCACAGAGGCAGCAGCTGAGAGGGAAGGCCTAGGGAGATTAACGTGTTTATCTCCTCGCTTAAGTCTCTTACCAGCCAATGGTTTCAGCCCAATGGCAGCAACAGGACTAAAAATAAGAACTCGGGCATTACCAGTGACTCACCGTGTGGGCAACGACACTGTGAGAGATCACAGGGAAACCTGCTCCTACTCCTGGAGCTTAGCTCTCGAATCATAGGAAATTACTTTCCAAAGAGACGAAGGAGATGCAATGTAGAGATCTCTTCATTCAAGCAGTCTTAAGACTGTGTGACATTCTCTTCAACCATGCAGTGGCTTTAAATAGGTAATCAGAGCTGTCTCAGACCCAAATTTTGGGTTCAGTACTTACGCCTCAGAGAGTGAAACTCAGGCTTGTATGAGATGGAGCAAACCGCCATCAGATCAAGTCCATACTTTCAGAGCATTAAAATTCCCTGCTGGAGGCAACGCTAACCACTGCTGGTCTTTGTTTCCGTCTGGATCATGCCCACCAGTAAACACATTTCACAGGCATAGCAATTCCTGCATGTTGCTTTAGAAGAGTTCCTACAGCAAAGGACAAGCACACACCAGTGAAGCTAGCACCACAAGACACTGTTTAGACTGAAGAACCTCCTGCTCCCTCCAAAAAGCCTGTCTACCCTTCAGATGGTATTTTGGTAATTCAGCTGTATAGAGATGCAGGGGCATCTCCAAGTCCTTAGCTAAGCTACTGGAACTGAAGATTCTAGTAGTACAGCTGTATGGGCTAAAGGTCCCACCATAGCACTGATTCCCCTCACTTTCTTCCCCAAAAGGCCACAGGTAAGACAAAGCCAGATTTTCTCTGAGTGTCTCTAGGAAGAGAGAGATCGCTCTTCTGGCACTGCCTGTGGTGCAGATCTGTTCAACAGCAGGTACAGGAGGTCCCTTTGTTCTAACACTGGCAGTCACTGCAGTCCCATCCTTCCCCTGCCCGTTTCCTAATGGCCCTGCATCCTCTTTGCTTCTGACGCTGGCGCAAGCATTTGCGCAGCAGCGTGCTGAACTAGATAGCTGAACTGATCCATCATTAACCTGGTTCACCATGTAACTATATAAAGAATTTGTGCTGGTGCAAGGAGGGAACAAACAGTCAGAAGAAAGGCTGCCTCTTTCAGCAGCAGCACACAGCTCACACTGGCTGCGACTGCTCATGAAGCTACGAGGTACAATTCCACTATCTTTTGCTATGATACTCCAAGAATTAGTTCCCACAAGTGGTTTATGCCAGACTGTATGATGTTCTAGTCTTCTGACTGAATTAGCATACCCCTAATTTCCGATCCATCATGAGAAAACTGTTCAGAGCCCCCCCAAGATTCTCCCTTTTAACTCCTGGCACTCATGTAAGACATCATCATTTTGATCTGTGTTCTGTACCTATAAATCTTTACCATCCCCTCATCACATACTGAAGAAAAATATCCAGTTTTGCAGATTAAAAAAAGTAGAGTGAAAAAGCAATTTATTTGAAAATCACAAGGAATCAGCAGTACAGCCAGGACTTGGAGAGCCCTAGAGCCTGTGCCTAAAAGAAAGAAAAATCCCAATCATGTAATACCAGCATAACGCATGAGATCTGGATTGTAGCAAGGCAAATACAACATTGCTATTGGGATGGCACCACTTTAGAGATGGGCTATTCAGCAGCTAGTGAAACACACTGATTTCCCAAGAAGCAATTGTGCAGTTGGCTGCTTACAGTCAGAACCAAGGACCTCGCCAATGACAACAACAGACAGTGTCTGATACCCATCTGGTTGTCTACTGCTCTTTAACAGGGACAGCTAAAACCAGAGCGTACCCTCTCCCAAATCTACACGTAGCTCCCATCCATTCAATATGCTAGAAACTTGCAATGAGCAGCAACCTTCTCCTGTGTCTACAAGCATACAGAGCAATTCCCTCCCTAGCTGGTCAGGAAACCAGCAGGCCAGAGCACCGAAGAATTTCTGTGATCTGAAGTTAAAACTGGAGACTGTTAAGGCTCCCAGTTTGTCCTACAAGGACAGAATGGAGACCACACATCAAGAATTATTCAAGTATTAGAACGATAGGACACTTGACTCGGTGACTAAAAGAAATGGAAGCTTTAATGGGAAAATAACTTAGCAACATATCTAGAAAAGCACATCACTGATCGCTTGCGGGAGAAACTTATTTGTTACAGCCTATACATAACTCCGCACTCTTAAGAGAAAAATCACAAAGATGGCACCAGAGGAACAAAGACAGTGAAGACAGGTCTGGGGAAAGCAGTTATCACATTGCCATGGCAGGTATGGGAGGAAGGAGCTTCAGAAGGACAAGCCAGGTGACACCACCAAGGGCCGGGGCTGGCAGGAAGCACTGCGCCAGCCTCACGCTGACAGCAGCCTGCACTGCTGTGGGCCAAGATAAAGGCACCTTGGCCTCTCTGATCAGCAGCACAGGGAAGACAAGATAAGCATTCAGTCCAGAGAGGGAAAACACCCAGATTACCAGGAAAAGGGGATTTTGAGGAGTTTGTTTTGTTTATCGAACAAGCAGGTTCCCCATGTAGGGGGACCTGGGACGGCTTGTTCTTGAAAGTTGGAGGAGGAAGAGGGCAGTGTACCTCAGAAAACCAAACGTCTGCAGCTCTAAGGTGCTTTTCCAGTCTTCTCTGCCTCCTGCCAAGTCTAAACATATTTTGCCCAGTTCAAGGCAGTTATTCTGACAAGAGGCTGTCCTTACAGACTTCTGGCTGCCTTCACGATACCAAGATGCATCCCTGAGCCTTAACCACTGGGCAAAATCAGTTTGTAGCTCCGTGGTGATCGGATGCTCCCAGGAATATAATTCAGAAAAGAGAAACAGTGAGTCATATTTGGGCAGAAATACAGTATAGACCACAGATATTTATTTTGCATCTTCCTGTGTTCATCAGTACAAGTTAAACCTGGCTGCTTCCCTTTGTTCCTCACACTTTTAAAAGAGCAGTAACCACCCCCCACAAGACAGCTTTATTATTTCTTCTAATTTTATGCTGAAGCATCATATTCCCAGCATGTTACTTGTCTTCATCGTGTCTGAGTTACTCAATAGGATCAAGCGGATTCAGCTCCAATTTGAGATGCAGCCTTGTTCTGTGATCCCCCAGCCCACGACTGCAATTCAGTGGACCCATTAGCACAGTCAGCTTGGGATATACTTTGAGATCCTTCAGCATATGAATCTTATTACAAAGATAAAAATATTTGCTCCTGGTTTAGTTCATAAGATTCTGCTTAGTAAAGCTCTGAGGGCATCATTAGACCATCTCTAATCATCTACCTCAGTAAAGACTGGAGCGACCCAAAACACGACAGCTTCTTAACAAATATTTCACATGTACATTATAGGAAAGATCCTTCCACTCAGCGCATAAATTGTTAAAGTCTCCATTTATCACGTAGAAAATACACGTTAACATATAGACAGGTCATGACTAAGCATCAAGAAGAACAACTTGAAATGCCCTTCAAATAAAATACAGATCCAGATTGTTCATACTGGCTGCAAAAACACCACCTAGCATTTCCTATGATACCCTATAGCACTGGATTTTCAGGTGTTTTAAACAGCAATTAATTTAGCCAAATAGCACCAGCAATAAAAGAAGAATACACCATTTTGCAGAAACACAATCTGACACTCAAAATAGTCTGCATTCTGAAAGGCTGAGGCCCAGTATGACTCTCTGCTTTTCCATAGATGCTGCCTGCCCAACAATCAGATTTGCTTTGATTAGACTTCAGCTACTCCTGAAAGAATAATGACAGACAAAAGGGGGGAAAATAAATAAAAGGGGGTATTGGGTTTTATGTCTGAATTTAATACCAAAACTGAACAAACATCTGAATGCAGTGACTTGCTTATCATCACACAAGCTATGACTAATGCAAGACCAGACAACCGATAGCTCACCATCTTTTACTCTCTTTTTAAGGAAAAGGGCAATATTGCCTCAGAGATACCCATTTGCTAAAGGCACTTCTAATAAAGGGCACTTTGTCCTACAAATGGCACATCATCTTCAACACCAGCTATTTACAAACTAAGCTCTGATATCCAAACTTGAAATACATCTTGAAGTGGCACCCAGCCATTTATACTGACCTACTCTAGTGAAAAGGTGTTCCAGACATCTTGAAAGAAATGGCAGGTTATGGCAAACTGTATCTTGTCTCCCCCATGTTCTTCTGCACACTTTTCAAAAGCCATAGGAAGAGAAGAGAAGGAGATGAAGTGGCAGCTACTGCAACAGATATTATCTCTTCGCGAAAGATTCACAGATGTAAAAGCTTTCCTTCTCTACCAGCCAACGGTTAACCCAGTAGCGTGAGTAATAAAACTCTAGGCTGCAGCACTGAATGACCAAGCTAATGAAGAGACTGAGGAAAAACATTTACCAAAACCCAGTATCTGTAACACATTAAAAAAAAAAAAAAGTAATATTCAAGTTCTGTTCCAAAAAAATTGTTTTACAGAATACCTGGAAGTTTAAAAAATAGCAGAATTAATATTGTCTATGCAAATTGGTAGTGACGCCACATCATAGATGAGATTACAGAACACATGATTAAGTGTTTGATTCCAAGGTATACCCAAAAATTTGATTTTCAGCAATACTGGGTATGCCAAGACAAATTATGCCCAGCGGAAGCATGGGTACTCAGTGCTTCCATCTCTAAAACAGACAAGCTAAGGACAGCAAGTAGCAATTACAAGGTCCAAGTTTTAGCACAAGCTCACATCATGGCATTCAGCTTTGCAATTGCTTTTTCCCCTCCCTTTGTTAACACCACTTCAGAACATATTAAAGCCTAGGGGAATCTTCTCAGTTTTGATTTTTCAGTAAAAAAGTCCCAATCTTTTCAAACACAACAGTCTAAGAAAACAGAGCACAGTCATACCCTTGCAGTTCTGGGTCAAACTCACAAATCCTGGCCTTGTGGCAACATACAGAAGGAGAGCAAGACCTGGAAAAGAAAGTCTGGCCAAACCCCATGCATGCAAACCTGGCACTGTTGAGTGGTTTTGGCCGTCAGGCCACAAAACATTTTGCACCAAGAGCTAATTTCTCCTCTCACCTACACAGCAGAGCTCTGGAGAGCCCCATTAGTGGTCTGCTCCCTGTCACACTGCCAGCCACTCCGTCCTCCACACTGGCCCGCTTCCTGTTCAACAAGCCTGCAGCTCCACCAGGGATGCAGCAGCTTGCCACAGCACCTTTCTCGGCTCCATTTTAACTGAAGCTGCTAGCCAGTGCTCCTGCACACCCTAGGCACCCACCAGTTTCTGATTTCCATACGCAAACGGCTTCAGAAGTCTGTTATTCTTTTCAAGCAGTAGAGTCTCTCCTACAGATTGCTCAACAGTCCCTACAGTAGGGTTTTAGTGGCAAATGCTCCAACCCCCCTCTTCTGCAAAGGGCAGATGTGTGAGTACACAACACACCCTGAAAAATTACATGAACCCACCAAAGCCCCTCTGCCTCCACGTGGAAGATGCAACTGCCAGAGACAAGGGCAAGGTGGTTTGAAATGCCTTCATTATAGCACAGAAATGGCTCCTTTGAGAGCAGACACTGACACCCTTCTGCTTAGCACCAGAAGACGAGAGAGGAATCGCCACCTAACTAGCCACTAGCTATCCATCTAGGATCACTAAGCTTCAAGCACATGATCCTGCCGCAGATGGCAGTTAATAGGAGGATGCCTTACCAGAAGATTATGTCCAATTAAAACCCTAAAGGGTCTGGTACCATTAGCTCGAGTTGGCAGCCAGGGTATAGAACCAAGCAATCAAGTCTCTCTCCAGCAACCAATGCAGCCCCCCAAATGCGAGAAGAAACATCCCCTTTATGTGAAAATTTCCCCTCTGTCCTAAAACCTGCCCACTTTGTCCCACAGCATGGAAGATCTCTCAATATACAGAACACTTATAATCACAGAAAGTCATAATTCTTAAGAAGAACTTAGCACAAACAGTGGAGTAAGAACAATTAGAGAAAATCCTTTTCAGTGAAGATGGACAAGCTGGTCCCGTATTAGGGGAAGCTATTCTAAGCCTGCAGAGCAGCATGACAGGCTGTCCTATCTCAAAAGGAAATTATTAGAATGAACGTGTGGGTAGAGTACCGAGTGGGAGGACACTAAGGCAGAGATAAAGGGAGCTTCTACTGCTCTAGACTTTCCCTGTAATGCCTTACTGTTTATTCATATGAACACACATCATCCATGCAGTCTTCTTGTGTCAGCTCCTAAGCCGGAATGTGGAGTTTTTCTTGTATTTCAAATCCAATATAGTCGTTACCAATCCTCCCTTTTCCTTAAGCAGAATCATTCACGTATTGAAAAGCAATGCATATCCTTCCCAACTAAAACAGCACATGATGCGGAGGTGGCAACACACTAAAACACAAACATAGCCAGATGAATAATTATGTAAAAACGTCCCTTTCCTACTCCATGCAACTGCTCTGCGTTGCTGACTCAGATGTGTTCATTCCAACAGACAAAAAGCTGGGTTTTACAACTGCTACTCCCCGTGAGGCTTGGGAAAGCAAAGTCAAGCCTATGCCAGTCTCGGCTAGGCTCAGTCTGGGAAGCTCTTCAGACCTAGAAGCCCCAGCCCTTCAAATCCCCAGCTGGAACTGCTGATCACAGGCACATTTGTAGGAGAGTAATTAGCTTCAGAGCTAAGACTGTGCTCCTCCCCCAACCCCTAAATTAAATAAGCCAAGAAAGAGTACACAGCCATCCAGTCATTCTTGGAGAATCATTTTTCTGACTAGGTCTGCACTTTCAGGATGCCATTTTTCATTATTGTTAATAGGTCTCATTAACTAGAAGCTCTTAAGCACAAGACCATTACTAAATGCAGTTTACATTGTACAAAAGCAATGTTCTTATTGTGGCAAGGGCAGGAGAGAAAGAAACAGTTTGCCTTTCTATGAACACCGATAATTCAAAACCAAGTACTATTTGCCCTTCATCTGGGTTCACCGTTATTCCAAATGAATTGACAATTAAGGGAAGGATGGCTTTAAAGATCTCCAGTTTGCAATTAAAGTATACCTCATGACTTGAAACCAAACAACACTTCATTTTAAAACAAAGCAATTGGAAAAAAACCCAACAAACACACCTCCTCTTTTTCACTTAAGAACTTTCAGACCTTTTTGGGGTTAGTGATCACATCATGGATTTATAAAGATATGCAACCACACCCTTAAATTTCAGGCACATAAGCAACTTAAAGGAAGAAATATATATATTTTCTCCCCCTCAAACAGCCAGACTCTAGATAGTGAACTCTCTCTTCAGCTGAAAGTCTGAAACAATGCATGTTCTTGGAAGCCTAAAAGAGAAGGCTGTACAAGAATTTCACTTTTATGAAGCTACAAAGCCACTGAGCACAGAGGAAGCTGGCATGCTTCTTGCTAGAAGAGTCAGCCCAGCAATAGTTAAAATCCACTCTCAAGAGTCCAAGAAATACCTACCCCATTTGTTGCAGTGTTTCAGTGCTCCACAAAGCCTGCAGAATCACCAGGGCTTTCAGTTAGTAATACAGTTGATATCCCCATGACTTGTACCTTGAATCATCTAATAACTTATAATATCATTTTCCACAGAGAAGCCTTGACATCATACTCTTCATGCTTTTTATTCAAATACTGCTTAAATCAACCTGAATTTCTAGTCATGAACAGACACCCTGTTTGTTTGGAGACGACCAGTGTATCATCCTGTATTGGGTCTGGCTGAGATGGTATTAATTCTCCCCATAGCAGCCTCCGTAGTGCTGTGCTCTGTAGTGCTGGCT
>JAVKLA010000093.1:18671462-18697455 GCA_034782735.1 Sagittarius serpentarius | reverse complement strand
TCAGTTATGTCTGTCTTCCGGAGAAACCGCTACGAGTACTGAAGCCCTGCTTCCCAGGGAGTGGCCAGACATCGCCTCCTGATGGGAAGTAGAGAATAAAAACCTTTGTTTTTCTTTGCTGTCGCGCGCGACCTTTGCTTTTGCTTTATTAAACTGTCCTTATCTCAACCCACGAGCCTTTCTCATATTTTCTCTCCCCTGTCCAATCAAGGAGCGGGGAGTGATAGAGCGGCTTTGGTGGGCACCAGGCAGCCAGCCAGGGTCAACCCACCACACATCCACAGAAAGAAGCAGAAAAACATTTACAGCTCCAGTGTAAAAAGTTACTTCCAACCACGCACCACATCTAGGCCGTTCACAGGACTAAGCTTGGGGGGACCGTCCTCCACATCCTCCTTCATAGTATTAGCATTCCTTTTCATAGGAGGTAAAAAATTGGGGGGGGAAATAAACCTTCCTAAGTGTCTTTTATGTAGGCCTGCACCACACAGAACTTCTAAAAACAGCATCATGGGATGCTACATTACTGGTTCTTGAGGCTTTCCCTTTACTATCTTCTCCCCTGCCCTCCACCAAAAAAAAAAACCATCAAACTAGCAGAATTCTTTGCAACCTGGAGGCCAAAAAGTTACATGCAATAATGCTACCATAGGTGCATGCACCAGCGTTAGTCCTCAGCAGCATTACACATTATTCTAACATGCTTAAGATTAAGAGAACAAAGCTCAAGTGCCAAAGACAAATGCAATTTCCAAAAGCAGAGAAAGTCAAGCCACGATGGGCAGTACTGTCAGCTCCTAAATTTAATATACATTCATTGCCAGGCCACTAATTCATTTTGTCTCGCATTGGTAACCAATGTTGGCTGAAACCTGCTAATTCAGGGAGAATAGCAACAATGCAACTTACAACACACTAAAACATTAGGACAGCCAGACGGCAGAAAAGACAGACTGAAAAAGGATAGTGGCTGGATGTCTTTTGGGGTTTGTTGGGTTTGTTTTGTTGTTTTGGGTTGGGTTTTTGTTTTGTTTTGTTTTTTGTTTTTTAAATCAAGCTATAGGATGGATTACTCCCAATGCTGGAGTCAAACCTCTGCTCCTTCCCCCATCTTCTACTCTCCTGCTGTGATGCTAGGAAAGCGTGTATCTCCAAAGGGAAGCTTGTATTCTTCTCTGAAGTTATGGCTAAAACAACTTTCAATAAAAAAAAAAAAAAAAAAAAAGAGAGAGAGAGACACACAGATCTATGTTTCAGGACTGTCCCAGTCACCCTGTACAAAGGGGACAAGGGATTAATCTCCCAGTGCCAAACACAAATAACCTGAAGGAATAAGCCTGTAAGCCCTTTACTTTTTAAAAAGAATTCCTTTCCAAATATGCCGACTTTAATTACACACAAGTTTCTCATCCTTTTTTCCAATCTATGATATTTGTCTCAAGGCAGCAAGTTTGAAATGAATTATTGAAAAGATAAATTTTCAATTTGTTGCATAACCACATTTGTCTCTTATTACAGAAAGGGCACACAAGAACATCTAACTAGTTTTCACAGGACACTTTAATTAACCTTAATCACATTCCACCTCTCCCTAGCATTTTCCTTTTCCCTCTGCTCCCCACCTCATACAGATACTCCTTCCAACACCTCCACAGCATGGTTTCTAAATGCCTTCTAAACAAAACCTGAATCACACTATTTGAAACGAGAGCAGTATCCCCAGCACACACACTATTAAGTGTAAATAGCTTTCTGGTCATTCCCTCCCATTTTTTCTTCCCTCCCCTGAACCAGCTTTCAGCTAATGACAGGTCTTCTGCTCTGTCCCGTAACTTCTCATTATTCCTTCTGACGAGCTAACAGTAATCTTAAATGCATTCAAGATTTTATTCCTCCCTGGGTGGCAAAGGATGTTCTGCTCTTGAAGACTTCATATTAGTTTGGCATTATCGTATGATCAAGAGGGCTCACGGCAGTATACCTTGTGCATCTACAGCTGTTTCCTTTGGAAAAACTTCAAATACTTTAACCATACATTAATGTGAATGTTTACAAATTCTCCAGGACATAGGAAATCTTTGCACAGACTGATTAGTTAGCCGAAGAGACACAGCGAGTGGGGAGCAGGAACTGTTTCCTGACAGCACCTCGTAATATAAATTTTCACAACCGACTCACTTACTTACTCAGACCCTGAAATGCAGCCCATTTTAGAAGTTACCTAAATTCTTGTCATAAGATTGCTCTTATTTTCGCTCTTAGGGACAGCTGCTGATCCTAGCGATCTAAGTTTTCATTTTTGCCACCTTACTTTTACCCACTTCCAAAAGCAATCCATTGCAGACGTTTCTGTCCCTGTTCCTGTAGTTATGACTGATAAAAGGAAACAATTTTATATCCAAGTGATCTCCTTTACTTTTTCTGATTAGTTTTCACAAACACACACACACAAAAAAAAATCAAATCATGTGCTGTTCATTGTCATCTGTGTAAGAGCCTTCTATATCAACAGCAATTACGTCTAGTTTTCAAACCGTCTCTTATCACCCAGAAAAATAACAGAAAGGTGGAGAGTCCAAAGGCATGCCTGACGCAATGTATTTCAGAGCTGTATTCCATAAACAATAAGCAAATCAGAGGGAAAAGTAGTACAAGGAACATGCCAAAATCTTATTCCTATAACCAGCAAACTAGACTACAACTCCTGTTAATATTACGTGCTTTAGCCCACGTTATTTTCCTGCCAAATGCCCACAGTCTTTTTCTACCTACACTCTTCTTATCACTGTTACAGCAAAGAATATGACTTGGACTCTTTTCCTAACTCATCATGGCTTATTGCCAAGTGTTCTGGAAAGCACTTTAAAATTTGCATCTCTCTCAGTATTTCCAAGAGTAAAACAGGGCTAATATTTCCCTGCCCAGTAGTGCTACTGGGAGAATAAAGAAAGCTTAATGAAAGTTATTGATGCATTATGTAGTTGGCAGGGGGAACAGCAGAGCAAGACTGAGGGTACATGGCTAAGAAAAAGCTGCAGGAACACTTTCCTGGTGACACAGAGGAGCATAGTCCAGTGGAAGAACCTTTCTGCAGGTGGAGAAAACATTATTTTGGGAGGAGGGGTGGGGGGAATCAAAGTCCTGGAGAACAAGACTAAACACTCATCCCTTTCCACAGGAGAAAGCAAATCCCTAACAAAACCTTGGGACAAACCCTACGTTGAAGGGGAAGTTCCTGGCATTGACTCCACCTTTACCAACATACGAACAGAAACCATAAGGCCGTCCTGTGCAGGAGGGGCTAAGCAGGCTCCTTCTCATACAGCCTTGACACACTTCAACTCAGACATCACTGTCAGGGCTGTCCAAGCCTGCAGACCTACTGCATCCAGCCCCCAGTTTTCCAATAACACATCTGTACCATGTGGCCCCTGAATAAAATGCTATACGATAATGCAACCACTAGTCATCAGTTGGATTTCTTTCGAAGGAACCAAGGAAATCTATGTTTGAACCCAAATGATGGAAGCTCAGGAGGGAAACAAAACCACAGAATTTCTGCATGCTCCTAATACTGGTATTCAGCAGAACGCCATTCTTCACTGCACAAGACACATTGGGGGAGCCTGTATCCACACAACAGCAGGCCTATATTCATTGCTTATTTTTTAGCTATTCCAAACCAGTTGAGAGAGGGAAGGATGCTGGAATTGCTGCCTTTGGTATTTGAGGGACATGAACAAGAGGAGTAAACTAGATGGAAAATCTTCCTGAGAATACAGATGAATGGTTCTGCACCCAAGTGCTGAATGAATCCTCTCCAAAGGAGATAATACCTCTGTTGAAATACACTCTTCTGACAAGAAACATCAAGTCTCAGAGGATTAGAATAATTAAAAAAAAAAAAAAAAAAAAAAAAGGGGGTCAAAACCATCTATTTTAAGACTAAGTTCCCCTAGCAATACTAAGATAGCTTTAAATTAAGCACAGCAAGCTGTAAATACAGAGCAGGCTACCAAGAAATTTCAGTGAGAGAAGACTTAAAACGCACATATGCGCCACACCAGGTATCGCCTATAGCAGAGCCACCAAATCACTTCTATACAAAAGGGCAAATCACACCATGTACCCCTAAGTCCACGCAGCAGTTAAAACCCTGGGGAAGGGCAGGGGGAAGAGACAGTGTGGCTGCCTCCAGCTCCGGAAGAGTTCAAAAACTTGATCCTGTGTATGCAAAGTGCTCAGGTACTTCTAGGTATTGTACAGAAGCAAGACAGTGACAAGACATTCTAAGAGGGAAATCTACCACTCAATAAAGCAACTTTAAATGTAAGGATTACTTGAAAACATACACAAAACTCTTTCTAAGCCCTGATAACTTTGAAGACGCTCTATCTAGTCAGGGAGGAGTGTCTCCCAGTCTTTCTGTAACCAGGCTCCCCTCCGGGCAGCTGGCAAGGCTCCGCATTGCACGGGCACAGCGCCCACCACCTCGAGACTGCTGCCACCATCCCTGCACCGCCGCCACCCAGCTTCCCAGTCCCAACGGCATCAGGCCCAAAAACCAAGCTGTCATTCCCCGCTACTTCAATCCAAAGCCACTCAGGGGTCTCTGCTCCCTATGCCCTCTTCCAGGAGTACAATACAGGCACACAAGAGCTATCCACCGGTCTGGTGCACTAACACACCACTCCACATGCACTCTCCTCAGTTCCAACTGCAGGAAATCCTGGTTCCCAGAGCTACAGCCGTGCAACCACTTCCATGACTGCTCCAAGAAACCTGTCTGGAAACCAAAAGCCTTCCCATCCCCATCCCTTCAATAATTCCTTACTGAAGGGCTCTTCTGAGCCTGGTTTCCTGATCCAAGGGGTGAGACAGAAAAGGAAAGAGACCTGCTGCTATACAGAGAAGGGAACAGACATCTCCAAAGAGGGAGGTGCTCCTCAAGCCAACACTGGCACCAGAGACTGCATTTTGTCAACTCATGGCCTCGTTCAGCTGGACTCTGTAATTTGCCCGTATTACATTCATGCTTTGCTAGCCATAGCTGCCATAAAGATCAGCTTTTTCAGGTGTTGCAAGCTGCAAATCTGGGGTGGGAGAGGGGTTTAAAAAGAATAAGCACACACCTCCTCTAGTCTAGACCAGGCATTTGGCAGTAACCCAGTGCAACCTAATACATCCAGTACAAGGAGCAAAT
This sequence comes from Sagittarius serpentarius, assembly GCA_034782735.1. Lineage (NCBI taxonomy): Eukaryota > Metazoa > Chordata > Aves > Accipitriformes > Sagittariidae > Sagittarius > Sagittarius serpentarius. Next base: position 18,692,252 of record JAVKLA010000093.1, on the reverse strand, counting down.
TGCCTGTTAGGGACAGCCCTGTACACCAGACACACAGCTCTGCAGCACTGACATCCCAATGTACAAAAAAGAAAAAGGGCAGAAGCAAACTCCAGTGCAACCAAAGAAAGGCGCCGGGGGGGGGGGGGGGGGNNNTTCCCCTCATTCCACCCTCCCCCCTTACCTGGGCCAATTCAGTTGCCACATAATCACCCTGGAAGCTCAGGGTGCTTTCCACAGGGAGTCATGCTGCACAGTCATTGTGGTGTCTCCCTAATCACAGGCGATGTAGTGGTTAGGGACTCATGTCCCCCATGAACACCCTTACAACAGAAAGATCAGGTATGCTAGCAATGAGTTGGGAGTCATTTCTGCATCTCAGTGACATTTTCATCACCATAACTGGCCACAGCTAGAATATCCCAGGAAGCAAACCCTAAAAATAACTTCTTACAACAAGTCAGCCAGTCCCCGGCAAAAGGGGAGGGAACATTGCTTATACATGGTTAGCACAATTCGGTTATTATGAGAGGGACAACAAATGCCCAGGCAAACAGGAGAAGCAGAGAGCAAACAGGAGCAAAAGCAGGTGGTGAATCATACCCCAATTTCTCCTGCATCACCAGTGACTGTCAATAGGAGACGCTTTCCCAAGTGGAAATAAAGAAACCAAAGTAGAACCCAGAACCAAGTCTGCCCAGAATATTTTTAAAGGCAGTGAAGGAGGGAGCTTTGCCTGCTAAGCACCAGAGTGAAAAGGAGCACGCACTCTCCCCAGTTGCGGCCACCTTTAAGGAAGGTCCTGTGGGGCCCTCTCCAGCTCTGGCCCGTGGAGCTCCAGGTATCCCGGCAGATCCCTGTGGGAAGGCATCATGCTTCCCAGCTACTTAACTGTAGAAACCAGAGAGGACTTTCTTCACCAGAATATCCTCCGAAACTTGTGGTTGGGGAACCAGCAAGCAATCCTACAAGTGCTCCCAGGCATGGCTGATACCCAGGCCGTCTTTCAAAGGGTTTCTGCACAGTGGAGAAGCGGAGGGGCGGGGGAAGAGCAGAACAGCAAGCCATCCACTCCTAAGCCACATGCTCAAAAACACACGGTCCCCAGCCAGCCTCCGTGACATGAGCTTGAGGGGCTGCAGCCCTTGCAGAGCTCCGCCTCAGACAGCACATCTGCCCCGCTTACAGCAGGGCTACCGCAGCACATGGTCCCACTCCCCCTCCTTGTACCAAGTCACTCAGCAGCAGTCCCCAGCCTGCCGGGTACACCACCTGCGCAGCCACGGCACTCCAGCTGACTCGACCTGTGCGCTTCCTCCCTGGCATCACAGCAACCCCCCAGGTCACCGGCATCATCCCCTTGCACCAGCCAAGTGGTCACTGACAGCCCATGCAACGGAGGAGGGCACAGTAATAAACTTGCGACTCATGAGGCCTCTGTGCGCTTCTGAGTCACGTGCAGGAGCTCACAAGCTCCGATTTGTAACAGGACATCCTGTGTGAGAAGGGAGTGTGCAATAAAGACGTCCTGACAGGATCAGCCCTAAGCAAACACCTGGTTAGACTCCGTGGCAGAGTGAGGAGGAGAAAAGCATGACAGATTTTCCAGTTCCAGGGCTGCTGCCCGTTGTGCTTTTCCACACATTTTCCAGCTCCTGAGCAGCTGGTGCAGACACAGGCATGGAAAGGAGGGGCTCTTAACAGCAGCACTGTGCTGCCATCCCTTTCAACTCCTCCTTCTGCAAAAAGTCTGTCTGAACAAGTTTCCCTGTGCTGTGGGGAGGACCCAGCCACAACTGCAGACACTGGGCTCGCTTGCGCTCGCTCCCTCTTGATTTACAGAACTTCCCCGCTAACAGCTGCATTGCAGATGAACCCTCTTAAAGTGGACATGCGGTAAGCAAGATAGTAGGGCAGGGAGCTGCTCCGAAGGCGACGCAGCCATACCGGCGACCTCTGCGCTGCACACACAGCAACTGCAACCTGTGCAAGAACTCCAGCGACTCTGTCTAGACCCCACTACACACAGAGGGTCTGAAGTGCACAACTTAAAAGAGAAATCCCACCAAGTGAGCTCATTTCTGGACAGGAGCTCCTTTCTTCTCCCCATCAGCTGATCACATCAGGTGCCAGTGGGTTTGGATGAACCAGCTAAATATCAGACTACAGCCGGTTAGCAGACAAGATAACAGTGTGGCAGGGAGGCAGGTCTCAGCAGTGCCAAGTCACTGCAATGCAGGACCCAGGAATTCGGAGATGCAGAAGGAAGAATATAAATTCCTCTGGCTCAGCCAAGCTGTATGTTTCCTTGTTCCCAAGCCGTCCCCCACCACCCCTTCAGATAAGCTAATTGCACCGGTGAGACTTGAGGTTTGTTTCCAAGGTGGGTAAGGAGTTTTAGCTGTGCTTTTCAAATGAGGAAAAACTTCAGCAGTTAACGTTTCCTATTTTATCAGGGAGAAGACCAGGCTGAAAAGCCAAGAAACTTCTTGACCATTTGTGAGGTTGTGGGAGGGAAAGTTTTTTAAGCTCAGCTTCAGGACTACTGAAGAAGCCAAGTGTACACAGCCACAAGGAGTTAACGAGGCATAATGCGCTTCCTTAAAGCTGGGTAACCAGCTCTGCAGCAACTTAAACTGCTAGCAGCAGCCAGAGTCACCTGGACTTGCCAGCAATATTTGATAATGGTTATCAAAAAAGCAAACTGCCTTGTTCCTCTTTTTTCATATCTCTGATGCTGAACTTGGCTGTCTGGAGAAAACAAACAAGTGCGCTACGAAAGCTTGACTCCCAGTCTGCTGCTATAGAAGTGCTTCCACACAAAGGACAAGCTGACCAACACTTCACTCCTCTACATCATCCTTATTAAGTGCAAGAGCAATTCAGAAAGACAGAGAAGGCTGTGAATCATTGCTCTGCACTGATCAGGCAACATTGAAAATTTTAATTCGGGCAAATACATAACAAGCAGTAGACGCAACACAATATCCTAATCTGCAGAGTTGGCAGATTCTAGGCCAAATGACATACAAGTCAAATAAAAATGGGCAGAGCTGGAAGTCACTTTTCAATCCTGCAGTCCAAAAATCACGAATATTTAAAGTAACACAAGTGCTATGAATCACTATAACTTGCACTGAAGAAGCACATTCGTCATGACCAAGCTTTGCCTCTGCACTGGCACCAGTTACAAAATAAAGCTGTGCAACTTCAACTCTTCTAATCTCTCTGACACAATCTCAACAGAGGACATTTGATATCCAAATGGAATACATGGAGAGGCTCCGAGGCAGGCAAAATTAAACGTAACAGCACACAAGCTCTTTGGGCTAACAACAAAGAACTCCTGCTTGGCATCACCAGGCTACACTCTATACTAGCCTCCAAGAACAACCTTCCAGCAAGTCCCTATAGGTTACAGGGGGCACTAAAGACAACTTCCTTCTTCCACATCTATTTTTCCCTCCAGCCACCCTGGGTGATTTCTTGGCCCATCACCCATGAAATGTTACATGCTTTGACACAAGGGGATGGGCGGGGGGGGGGGGAACCCAAGATACACATGGACATTTTCAGAATGGCTGCTGCTCCACTACAGTAGAAATGCTAACTGTATTTGTCAGGCACTGGAGACCAATACGAAAGGAGGTTTAACAAGCCATTTTCCCTGCAAAAGATTCCGGGGCATCCATGCTATTTGAAATGTGCATCTAGTAAGCATGTTCCAGAGAAAGAACCGGACTATGAGCTCTGAAGTCATATTTCAAGGCAGGTGTATGACATCAAGTCTCTAGCAGCAAGCACAGCAGCAGGATCAACATGCACATCTCACACATCTCCAGAGCTGCAGGGAATTGTACACACTGTCTGTATTCTGCTACACAGACAAGGAGACTCCTCACTCAGAAGCAAGACCACCAACTGCAGACCCGTCTGGAACGTACAGCAGGTCGGAACAAAGCAACAGGTTCAGGAAATAACCTCCTTCAAGAAAGAAGTTGGGGTAAAACTCACCTGCTTGAGCTACCTTTTGCTCAGTCCCACCTGTAAAAGAGGAGAGCTCAGAGGAAGGAAAAAAACCCAGTGCACTTAAGTTTCAACATTTCTAGCTCTTCTCCCTCCTTTTTTCACCTCAGACTTCAGGCTGTGTCAGACCATTTCTCCTTTTCTCACTGCTCCCCTGGGATTGAGAAAACGCTCTTCCTTCAAACGAGAGAGGTCTTCAAGATCAAGAACTTACATCCCTCTCTTCACGGCTATCACCACAGTCTACACCAACTGACTTACTGGAGATGACACGGTAACAGCAGAAGAAAAAAGCACGTACAAATACCGAGTTACTCCACTAGACAAGCTGCAGCCTGCACCAGCTAACTCAGGTGCCTAGAAGAGGAGCGGAAGTGAGGGAAGGGCAAGGAAAGAATCCTTTCCACAAGCTTTCAGAAACTGGCGTTGGAGCCTTAACATCCTTGTTCTCACTCACGGCATATATTCACAGGGGCTTAAAAAGCCCACTGGGATTTGGGCTAGTGGGAAAGACCTATACCATTAATTTCCATAGATTTTAATGTCTCATTTCATAAATAAGTGTTTTAAGTTGAAGAAGCCCTTCTAGAAGGAAACTAGTTTTAATTACCACAATTCCATCTTACTAAGTCTGCAGACAAACATTTTATGCTAGTATGTATATTGCTGCTGTATGTGGTCTGCCACGCACAACCAGATTAAGTCTTTCCTGAAGAAGCCTGTAAAAAGGTACCATCATAACTTGTAGTACTGCAAACAACCAAGCGGTACCAACTTTTGAGCTATGGGGCAGTGAGATTTTGGGCACTGAGGGCAGAGACCGCCTCACCAGCTCCTTGCTCCCCAGCCAACTGCAAATCACTAATTCTTCTAGGACCAGTCCTCATAACGGCCAACCTCCACAAAGGAAGCTGCAGCACAGGGTAGTCACAGGATTTCCAGCGGAGGGAAAACTGCCCAAGCCTAGCCTCGCACTACCTGCCCACCACCTGGGCCTTCTCCACTATGCTGTCAGCTCTGATATGCTGGGATACCACTACAGCTCCAGAAAGAGAAACCAGCATGGACAAAAGCAGTGCACAGGGTCAAGACCAGTACTAGCCCTAATAGTGCTGGCATGGTTTTGCATCAGACATTTTCAATGACAACAGCCTTGCATTATTGGTAACACTAGTGCAGGCTGGTTAGCTTTGTGTTCGATAGTCTGAAACCTGCAGGCAACACTGAAACTTGATTATTTGCACCAATTCTGAAGCAGAAAAGCTCTAAGCATGAGGCAGAGAAAGAAAGTTACTTGTGGGTACAGGGAATAGAAAAAAGGCCAAAAAAAGAGACACCATATTTTCCCACTTCTTATATTTCATCTGCCAAAACAATGCAAATCCTGCCCATTTACCCAGTGAAAGCAGAGTGCATTCACCCCCTCTTCAAAGAGAGAATCCGTCAGAGCAGTATCGCCCAGAGTTCAGACTGGAGGAGGAATGCCAGTCCGCACTCCCCGCTGCCATCCCAGCGGCTATAGGAGAGCGACCCTGGTATTTCTCACTAGGATGCTGTCCTTCATTAATACATCGCCACCCGCCCTCCTCCTCCCCTCCCTCCCCTCCTATGAGAAAGCTTAATCCTTCAGCTCACACACATCTGGTAATTTTTTCAGTCCCTGTTTGCCACTGTCATCATGGCAACAGCCCCCCCCGCCCCGAGATAACCCAGCAGCTCTGCCACAGCAGGCAGGCTGCCGCTCCCGGCCTTCCCTGCCATTTAGCCTTTGGCTCGGTAGGCCTACAAAAAGCTATGCCCACTCCCAGGCTCATCTTCACAGGCACCTTCCTTCCCTAGAGATATGTCTGCACGGGTTTTGGTTTTCTTTTAAATTAACTGTGTCTTCATTCCCACAATGCCTGTCTTTTCTCTGAGACAGCTCTCAGGTCAATTTTTGGGACTCTGACAGAATCACACTAACAACAGCGCTGCAAAGAGAAATGCTACCTTTGCTGCCCTGGAGAAAAAGGGTCTTGCATTTAATAGCCAAATCACCTGTGCCTTCTACCAAAGAGAAAAGATTAGCTAGCACCCTTCTCACAAGCAGGACACTAAACTGGACTTGTCCCAGTGTCACTGCTAAGCAGATTCCAGCCACAGGAAAGACAAGACAGCCCAGGGCTGTGGCTGCTTGGACGATGGCTAACTCAAGATAGGAACTTTGGATTGAAGCAGCAGGACAGCACGTCACAGCTTCAGAGAGATATGTAACTCATGCTCTCAGGAACATAACACGAGTGCTGCGAGTACAGTATCACATCTATATACACATGCACACACGCATTCTCTGAAAGGTCATCACACTTACTCAACTCGCATCTCAGAGATGGGGAATTCTCCTGACTCTGCCAGGAGCAGAGCTAGACAGATCCCAACACCAGGAGTAAAGACACAGTTATCTCCTCCTTTCCTGACCCCATCATAAAAAGGCAAGATACAACATTAACCAGCTCTCCTTACATCTCTGAATTATTCTCAGTCATCAGTAATTAGCCACTTGCACTAGCCACCATCTTCCCCAGTCTGCTCATCTAACAGATGGGAGCAACAGGAATTCTGCAATATTCTCTGGGAGGAAAGGAGGAGGGTAAAGCAGCATTACTAAAGGGATATTTTCAATCAAAGCATTATAGATTAATACAATTACTGGTCAAAGTAACCAATCCACGAGAGATAAATGAACATTAAAAACAAATTCAAAATTAAAACAGAAAGAAAGGGAGCCGGAGAGTAACAGGTGGGAGAAATTATGTGGAATCAAAATCTAACAGACTCCGTTTCCCCAGAAAGCTAAATCCATGCCCCACTGATCTTCGGCTACCCTCAGTGTTCAAAAAACTGATTTCTAAGATACTGCCCGCCCATTTCTTCAGAAGTATTCTGCTGCTGTTCTCCAAAAATCATGTAGGCAGCAATACCAGAATGCTTGGGGAGCTGTAACAGAAGTATATAGTGATATTTAAATAGACAGCAAATTTAAGAAGGTACAAAAAGGAACCCGAGGTCATCCTAAATCATAGGACCCCACATTTTGAAGCATTAAGCTTATTGTCATAAGGGCCAGCAGGAACTACAGTTTTTTAAATTACAGCTTGATGTTTCCTACATACACTAAAAAAATCCAGTGAGTACTCCAAAATTTTAAGTACACATTTGCCCATCAGAAACCAATGCACTTCTGCTTTCCCCAGGATGAGTACTCTGAGCACTGATATCACTTCTGTTTCAGGCAAACACACAGTGAGGTGAGACTTTCCACATTTCTTTTTACAAGATTCAAGGATTCTTTCCCGTGCTGGTGATCCTGGTGCCAGCTGATATTGCCCTCTTCCCCCCGGCCAAGCCAACAGCAATAGCTCACTCTGTAGTCAAACACAGGCAAACTAACATTTTTTTGGTAACATCTATTAACTTGGTGAAAACCAGGAGGTTTCAAGAACAGAGGAAAGAAAAAGAAACACCTGAAACACCAAAATAGGTGACAGGCCAGAACTAATGAAAAGCAGGGGGATGCCCTAGTGTTGTGAAGCAGCTAGATGGTGCCCATAGGTGGCACAGTGAAGACAGATTTTTATATTAGCGTGCTTCCCTTTTAAAAATTGTTCTCAACCAATTTGCAGGGCCAGAAAAACTACAATACTTCCAGGGCATGGAAGGGAACAAAAAGATTGTCATAGTCCTCTCTTAAAACAGTGGTATTCACCCACTGTTTTGGGCGGGGTGGCAGGGGAGCACTCTTCAGAAATTTCCACATGATCCACAGATGAGTCCTCCCCTGGCAGTGATGGTTTTGGCACTGTCCAGAGAAGGATTAAATTTGGAGTCAGTGACATTTCCACGCTACACCCCAAAACCAACAAAAAACCACCATAGCTTTTGCACTGGATCCTTCTTACAAGAAATTCCAGTAGCTCTCCCTACCCCAAATATCTACAGTGTGCTCAACATCCCGCTCTTTGTTGGGGGGACACCTGGAAATATTTCAATCATGTCTTGCTGATCAGAGTAAACGCTCTAGAGCCAAGGGCTTTGGGACATGTGTGCGAGTTAGTCTAATCACACCTCTGCTATACACAAATCCAGTTTATATTGGGAAAACAAGAAACCTGACTCTCTCGCCAAGCCCCTTTCTCCAACCTCACGTGGAGGCAGTAGGAACTCCTGCCCAATCTGTGTGCCCACTGCCCCCCCCCCCCCATTGTTAATGGTGGAAATTTAATACTCAATGTGACCACTGAGAAGACAGACACGAGCTGAAATCCTGTCTGCTCTGTTCCAGCTCCTTTATAAAATATACAGCGTAAACTGAGAGGCAACCTAGGGTAACCCCAAGCATCACTGACATCCACAGCAGGAGGAAGCCAGCTTCTGGCCATAGGGAGCCAGAGCAAAAGCACAGCTTCCACCTCCTGCCACCCCACCAATCTCTGCCAGCTCTCACGCCCGGGCGCCCTCCTGCCTGCATCCATGTGTTGGGGCGGGCGAAAAGCCAGGCTGACCCTCGGCAGCCCCCCACCAAGCTCCCAGCCCCAGCCTCTCCTCCAAGGTCAAGGTCTCTGCTTTTACACATACCCCCCCTCTTCTCCCAACACCTCTTCCAGTGAAAATTCCCCTAGTGACATGTAGCACTTGAACCCCTCTTCCCCAAAGCGGGGCTGCAGGCGGAAGCGGGGAGGAAGAGGAGGAGGAGGCAGGCTGCTGGGGGGAGGTAGAGGGCTGCAGCTTCTGACATCAGCGGAGCAGCCCCCCCGCCACCCCCCGCCGCACGCATGTGTGCTGCGGTGCAGAGCGGAGAGTTCAGCCACTCGCTATCCACGCACCCATCCCACCCACCGAGTCCTCCCCTGCAGCCCCCTTCCTGCAGCCCCCAGCCGCACACACCGCTCAGGCGTGTGGGGGAGGGAGGGGTGCAGCACTCTCTGCTCTGCTCTCTACATCCCTCCACGTGCACAAGGACCTCCAAAAAAATCCCCAGCCATCACTGCAGCTGATCTCCTATATGTGTTCCCTAATCACAGCATCTCTCAGGCTCCTCGCGGGCGGTAGAGAGGAGGAGGAGGAGAAGGAGGAGGAGGAGCAGGAGCTGGGGTGCAAGGAAGCTCTTCACATCCAGCCTAAGGCCCACTCTGCAGGAAGGGCAGCTCCTCTCCCACACCAAATGACCAGACCTGATTTGGCTGCTCAGCAAGTACAGCTGAGCAGACGTGGTTTGATCTGCCGTCCTCTGCAAGAAAGGACATTTGTCCCCGACCTACAAACACAGGCACAGACACCTATTACAGGACATTTCTACGCGAGTTCGGATTTGCGCTTCAGCCATCTGTGACCAGTGTGCTGGGCTTTCCTCGCTTTCACACAGAGCCCATTTGCCAGGCTGCAGTGCACCACCGCTACGTGCACCTAATTCTAGCAGGCATGCTGTAGCCCAGAGGGGACCTTAGACCTAGCAGCCACAAGAGCAGTCCAAGAGAGTCCCAATTCAAACACCGGCTAAGAACATTTACAGAGCAGATCAAGACAGAGGTTAGGGACTGATGCCGCTAAACTTCCTCTGCAGCATTCAAGCTCAACGTTTCAGTGTCCAGCGAAACTACTATTGACACCTCCAGCCAAACATACTGTAAAGCCCAAATGCGCAGCCACTACGGAACTGAAAGCCAGAAGAGAAGTGTATGAAAGAAAGCCGAATTGGAAGTGTAAAGAGAGCGGTTTTTTCCTGTCAGGGTTTGATACACAGAAGTAACTCCCTGCTCATCCCACAATCCACATAATCTCCTACAGGAACAATAACAGAATAACTGGGTAGACTGCAAATTTTGATCTGGTTTACAAATTTGGAAAGATAGAGAGCAGGGAAAGAATCCACCTCTTTATTCCACAGGCAGGAGCAAAGCCACAGCAAGGAAAAAGCAGTGAAGCCGTCTAACTAACATTTTTTTTCATTTTCATAAGAGATGTCACTCGCAAGAGTTGAAAGATACGGATTTTCAGCAGCAAATGAAATTTAACAATATATGTAATGCACAGAGATTTCTCCCCTGCCCCCACCTAAAAAGTAAGGGCCAAAAATCCTACATGTGGTGGTAGGATCACTATATACTCTTTGGTATAAACAACATCCTAAAAATTATCACAGGATAGAGCTCTGCCTACCTCTTTCCAACGCAGGACTCTCTCTTGAAGTATATGCTGGAGAGTCAAATCCTGGATATTCCCCTACTGCTACTAAAGCTACTGCTTCTCTCTTGATCCTTTTGATCACTGCAAGCAATTTTACTTTATTTGAACTTCACTGCTGCCCAGGAACTGAAGCACTACTTGCTATGAATTTTCATGTTCAAAAAGTATTCTGGTGACACCCACAAGACAACTTCCAAAAAATTACAGTTATTTCTTCCATCTACCCATAGCTCTGGTAAAAGCCTGTGTATTCAATCCCATAGGAATTTCAGATGACTGAAGCATTTTATTTCCCCCATGTGTAATAACCACTGCTCTTATACGTCAGCTGAACGCTGACTAAGGTGAAGTCTGTTTCCCCTCCATTTCCACAAGCACTTGGCCCCTCTTTAACATTAAAGTTCTTGGCATACTCTTCCCCAGGCAGTCTGAAGCCTCAACACAATATGAATAATAGCAAATACTTCATTAAAGCCAAAATATGAATTTTAATCTAGACCAGCTCTTACTGACACAATTTATTAAAGAAGAGAGAGAACAGGCATCCAAAAATCATAGACAATACAGAAACAGAGACTCTTGTCTCAACATCTGACTTTGTCAAGGGCGGCCCTAACAACTTCAGTCTAGTAAGCTTCACCCTTTATAAAATACAAAGGCCAGCACCACATTCATCCTCCTTGCTTTCACAGAGAAGCCCTGGAACAGCACCGTGCCTCTTCAACTCTTTACTGCTTTAAGAAAACAGTTTGATAAACATGTCAAGTAATACAGAACCCTTTAAACGCATACAATTCACCCTGAAGTGTTCCTCTTCCTCCTTTTCAGCTACATACAGCAAGCTATTCATCACTTCCCAGTCAGCTATCTAGCATTTCTTCACCAGGAGTCTTGAAAAATAAAGGCAACAAGAAGTACTGCGGAAGGAGAGCAAAGCTTTGTTACCGTTTCCCTGGACATAATCAAGGGAAGCACTACCGCAGGCAAAACTTCAGTGAAGCAGCAATGGGCTACACATACTTCTCAGCAGCAGCAAGACATTGGCTCTTGAAGTAGCAGTTACCACATCAGGTAGCTATACAGGTTCAAATTCTGCTAGAGAAGGTACAAAATGTTAAATGTAGCTACGCTGAAGTCGGAGAGAGGCGGGGTGTTCCCACACAAGGGAATATTCTGGCACTGTGACCAAGCCTAGAAGAAAACCAACAACGCAGGAGGCAGGTCAGGAGGGTGGGTTCACCCGCTAACAGACAGGCATGCAGTTGGGTGCGCAGGAAAGCCCCGTGCATATGTATTGCCGGGCAGAGACTTGGCCTCCCAGGGAGAAGTGCCAGCTCAGGGAAAGGAAGCATCAGGCAACATATAGCCAGGATACTGCAGAATTAACGCCATAATTCTCCTCCTGTGGGAGACAGCTTTCCAAAATGCCTCTCCCCTAGACTTTCATTTTCAGGTTGCTGAATTGAATCTCCCTAATCACTGATTTACAGCTGCAATGTCTAAATAGCATGCATTTTTCCTTCGGTGCTTTAAAGACCTATTCCAAGGTGAATTCACTAAGTTCCTATCAAAATATTCAGTCTCTTTTTGTACTAACCACTTGAGCTATCAGCATACACAGCTGGAATAACTGAGGAACCTATATATTCAGCTGAAGTCACCATCCAGTTTTCACTGTAAATGCAGCTTCTTTACTCCTCAGATAAGACTTCAACAAAGCCTGATCAGTCCCTTGTTGCTGATATTCTTCTTTACTAGAAGAAACATCCATTTCCTTTCCTGGCTCTCCCCACACTTGCCCTCTACCTACCCAATACTTTTGTAAGTAAATCATTGCCAGCTGCCTCGAGTTATGTAGCTGAGGACCAGGCTAGTATCCTCAATGTATTTTATTTATAGGAAGGTATGAAACCTGGAAAGTAAATAGTAGATCAAAACATGGCCTGTATTCACACATACTTACTTTTCCTACTTGCTGGGTCATAAAACTATCATCCCCCTAATAAGAAAAACAATTAGAATCTATATATTGCTTCCTCTGTCACTCGTTAGGCACCCAAATACTTAAAAACTGACTCAATCAGTTCTTCTGCTACTTTTAGGCTTCTGCTAATGTGCTTCTTAATTTTGTTTCAACTATATTCATCCTGCAGTTTTCACCATTTTTCTTATCTCCAGAGTTAACTTCAATACCACCTCCTCTGTAAAACGGTTGCTCATTCGCGATCAGTTTTTCAATCTACCCTCTCCCTTCTCTAAGCAGGCTTGTGTCCACTAGCCTCTGAGAAGATGGCTCTCCTGAACTTTAGTCCTTGCTACAGGATCGACAGGGAACTCTGTGGAGCAAACATGGCATTAAAGGCCATCAACAAAGCAAAACAAAGCAAAGCCACCCTTCAAACCTCTCCCATATTAAGTTGAACTAATTTTGAACTCAAGAGATTGGATACCCCACCTACATCACCAGGCACTGTCACCTGACCATGGAGGGGACACCAATTGTTACAGGATCTGCAGCCACCTCCTAAACAATCTAGGGCTCCACCGGTTGGTCCCCCACACAACCCAACTCAAGCCAGATACTGAAACAATACATTATCACACGTGCTTACTTCCACAAGTAAAAAAAAAAAAAAAAATAAAAAAATTAAATCAACCTTCATGGCACTGCACTCTCTACTTCTGACACTACTTCTCCATGCAAACTACAGTAAATGGAAATTTTTCACCATTCTTCAAGCCATCTTCTGCTCTTATCATCACATTTCGTATTCCGGCAAAAAGGAGAATACATATTCTATTTTTCTCTTTTACAGGGATTAGGCAAAACATTCTTCACTTCTAAATCATTTATCAAGATCATTTGCCTCTTCTTCCTCCTGCTTTTTTTTCATTTACCAGTCAACTCCCCTATTAAGCCATCTATTCAACTATTAAGACAGTCAAGGGCCTGATACATTAATTTTGTCAAATCTGAAAGGCCTTTAAGGCCTTAGATCTTGTCTTGTTCACTTCTTCTAGAAACGGTCGCCTTCGGTATCTCAACTTGTTGCACTCTTTGCTTTCAGCATCTTTTACTGCAGGTCCAGTTTCTCTCCTTCTCTCCCTCATCCACCCCACCCACGAAGCAACTTTAATCCCCGTAAGAAATTCCCTACCCACTAGAAGATACACATTCCCTGCATGCTACAAGGTACGCTACCCTTTGTGCATACATATGTCCCTGGAAAACAGAAGACCAACAGCTAGGGGGAACAGTTATGATTTTTTCTCTTTTCATAAGACTAGTCTGGTTTCAGGTTTTGGAAGTCTCCAGGACTAACAAAAGCAAAGAATATTTGTTCTAATTTGTTGAGAAGTCAAATTTGCAAGATTTCTCCATCCAAGCTACTTCTGCATTTGAAGGCAAACTTGTTAGTTTCCAAACACACCACGTTTAACTACAGCAAGGCATGTAGCACCTATGCTTTAAAAAAAACAAAAAAAAAACAAAAAAAAAACAACAAAAAACAAACCACATCTGTTCCGGTAAGACAGATCTCCTAGGCAGAAAAGACATTCAGCAAAATCAGTCTGCAACACTTCTCTTTATTATGAGTGATTGGTACACACACACACGTAGATAAATCTTCTATAAACATACCTCTAAGCTCAGCTTGCACAAGAAAGATCTCAAAAAGAAAAAAAGACAACATCACAGAGTATCCATTTCCAGATACAGGAATTTTTCTATCATTCTATGCTACCTCCTTTCAATCTCCGCTTTGCCACACAACTCAATTATTTTTTAACGCTGAAACAATGACCAAGACCAGCAACTTCAGATCCCTTAAACTTATTACAGCTTCAACTCCAGTGAACTAATTTCTCTTAACAAAAGGAAGAAGGGTAGATCGAGACACTAACCTCTGGCTGACAGCTTTTTGGTGTTGATGATTTTTGCAGCATATTCCTGTGATGAACTCTTCTTTACACATCTGCGGACCACAGAGAAGGCTCCCCTAGCAGAAAAATAAAGAGGGTAGGAGCTATGAAACTGAAAATGAGAATACAATAGCAGCAATTTCTATCCCCAGAGTGGACCAGATTAAGGACACGGCAGAAGAAATACAGAGGAGGGAATCAACACAAGAGAATCTGATGAACAGAGCATGCTGTCTGATCAGCAAACGAAACCTAGCCGATGTGGTACTCAAGCCTCCTGAAGACCCCTCAAACCCCCTCACAGACAGCGCAGTAAGAACACTGTGCAGGGAGAGAGAGACCATGTGGGCACAGAAAGAGGACATGAAGGGACTGATGAATGGTAGACAAGCAGACCAGGGCGACGCTGCAAACATTAGCTGGTAAGTCCCATCTCCCAAAGACAGTACCCCCAGCAGTTACATCAGACAACCAGGACTAATTTCTCCCGTGTCCAAGTGCCAGCTCGGTCACAAAATCACTGCAACACTTTGCAGAAGTTACTAGCTCTCTTACATCTCTCTACCCACCTGCAAAATGGGGATAAGCATGTACCTATTAATGAAGTGAGTAGGAAGCTATAAGGCTTTGTACATTTTCTCAAGCTGGAACTACTGATATTATTACAACTATTCCAAAGAGCCACTTGGGGAAGAAGCCTGAGAGAGAAGGAAGAAGGATTTCTGTGGGGAAAAAAAGAGAGAATACAACAGAGACCAAGGTGAAAAGACAGGGACTCAAAATCTACAGGACTACACAGATGAGCGCTTGAAAGCGGTCCCTTCTTTTTTTAAAAGAAAAAAAAAATCAACAAAACAACAAAACAGGGTGGGAGAAGAATAACAACTGGCTTTACAGGAATGATCTGAAAAAGGGAAAAAGACAAATAAGAGAAAACGGCAAGTCCTTCAGACCAGGAACGTGAACCCGTGTCCATAGACAAATATACATATTTGAAGTACAAGAAAGGGGAACAGAAGCTGCACAAGGGCCCCACAAAAGTCAGCCCTACAGAGAGCCTAAAATAGCTTGAATCCTCCCGATACTGCAGACTCCTGCCTTATTCTCCCCTTCCTCAACCTCTACATACAAACCAATAAGCAGCAAGGTGAGCAGCAGCACCAGGGCCCAGGCTTGGTGACACACAGCTGCAGCACTGTGGGGAGGGACGGGGACACGGGGCTGAAGAGAAGAGATGCAGCAGAGCCCAGCAGTTGGTGCAGGGAGGGAGGGAGGGGGAGAGCAGCAGCACCCAGGAAAGCACAGTCCCCATAATCCTACCCTGGCCGTTGCTACGCTGCTTTCCCGTCCCACAGGGTCTCCCTGCAAAGCCCTGTCCTAGGGCGCAGCAGCAGGTCTGCCAATGCAGAGAGAAGTGCGGAGAGAGGGAGGGAAGGAGAGAGGGAGGGAGAAGCGCGGTGCAGCAGCACCTGGCCCTTTCACAGGGACAAGGAAGTGGGGACTGAAGCATCGCAGAGCGGTAGTAACGGCGCCGTGTCCCAGCGCAGAAACAGTCGAAGGGAACGGCAACGCGCAGCAGGGAAACGCTGCGGGGAGGAAGACGCGGCAGCCCGGTCCGGCGGAGGGCACGGGGGAAGAGACGAAATCCCGGGGTGCAACAGGAGGGCGCAGCCCGAGGCAGGCTGCGGGGACACCCCATCCAGCGGCGGGGACGACCCAGGGGCGCAGAAACACCTTTCCCTCCGGCGGCGATGCCGCTGGGGTGGACGGGGGGGGTTGGCGAGCAGGATTACAGCGCGGCAGCTAATCCTCCTCCGGCTGCCGGCAGAGCCGGGGCGCCGGCACAGGGCTCCCGGCAGCGCCGGCGGGTCCCGGGGCGGGCGGCGGGGCGCGGCGCGGGGCGCGCAGCGGGCTCCGTACTTGCCGAGCTCCTCGTAGAGCTGGTACTCGTCGGTGAAGCGGGTGCACGTTGCCGTGGTGGCCATGTTCGGGCTGCGGGAGGCTCAGCGCGGCTGGGGCATGGGGCAGGGCAGGGGAACAAAACACTTTGCCATTTGTGCAGCAGGAATGCTTCTTGGAAGAAAAACGGAGGCTGTAGCCAAGGAAGCTGAAGATC
This sequence comes from Sagittarius serpentarius, assembly GCA_034782735.1. Lineage (NCBI taxonomy): Eukaryota > Metazoa > Chordata > Aves > Accipitriformes > Sagittariidae > Sagittarius > Sagittarius serpentarius. The sequence goes on along the minus strand of JAVKLA010000093.1, from coordinate 18,675,985 downwards.
CCAAAAAATCCAGCTGAAATTGAGGCAAGACTCTTCATGATAGAGTTGCATTTACATACCAGGACAAGCTGAGGGTAATCCCGACACATCTTTATGATTGAGGAGCATGCATGCCTTCTCACATTCTTCACTGCTCGAGTTCTAGGAGCCTGGACAGACATAACAAACTTCAATGCAACAAAACAAAAGTTCAGACAAATGCAGGGTATCTTCAAGAGACAAATGTATTACATGCAATTTTCTGCACTGTTGAGTACAGATCAAAAAAGCATTTCCACACCCCCCACCCCAAACAATCATGCAACAACCAAATTTCTTCTGGAGCAGTAGCCAACTCAAGAAGCCCATGTTTGAATAAGCTGTACTCCAGAAGCAAGGATACCATGGATCTTACTATTTCAAGACTCCAAGCACTCCCTAAGTAGCTGGCAGCTTTACAGCCATCCTTCAGAGCCACGTATCCCAACTACTGAAGAATACCCAGAGCTAATGAAAGGATTTCACTCTCAGAAAGGCCAGCATAGACCAGGGACTAAGTGCACTGGCCTTAGACCATGCCTGTGGCCTTCTAAGTTTATGAGCCAAAGCTTATTAGGCTATGTCAATCAAGAAGAGATCAGTTGTATCTGGACTTCCCAGCCCTTTCCAGGAGCACGACTGTACTCAAGAAGCCTACTACTACTGCAGACTATTCAGACCCAGCATGCTCTCAAATAGAATACGATTTGATCCAACTGTTATAGCTCATTAGCAGATAATTCAGACGTACCTTACTTTCTTCTATAACTTCAAAGGTAACTGAAGCAAACAGCTGTGAGAAAAGGGAGGAAAAAATCCAAAAACTCACATCATTTGTTAATATCTAGCACTCACATGTGTTTTGAGCTCAAGGAACAGATCATAAGACTTTAGTGCAATTTCATTAAAGTCAGTGAAGAACCCTTGACTAATTGAAAGATGAATCATCAGCACAGCAAGGCCTTGAAATAAAATATGGTGTTTACTGGCCAGAGCATGCACTTAATGTTAAGATTTAAGGCTAGGAACTGCAAAATTTGTGTTATTTGACATTATTTCTTCTTGAACAAGACTCAGTCTCAGTTTTTCCCATCTTTAACACAAAGGATAGTACTTCCCTGACAGTAATGCCAAGAGGATTAACTCCTACAGTTTAGTACAAGGGCATTGCACCACAAAAAGCCTACTTGATTTTAGCGTGGTCTGCAAGTGCCTACCTTGGAAAGTACTTGTGGTAGGTATTCTGGTCGGTAAGTGACAAATGGGAAGAGAGCAGACACATTGGTGAGCACACAGGACAGGATGAGAGGATCCTTTGTTTCAAAATTAAGGACAAGCTGCAGCAGATCTATGCCATCATTCACTGGGATTTCCTACAAAGGCAGCAAAGGGAAAGAAGAAGGAAACAAAAAAGGAGACAACACTCAGTACTTCAGCCTGTAGCACACATCTTACAACTCCTACAGCTAGGCCACGGAGCTGCTGCTATCGTATCAGGCCTCTCAGCTGAACACAGCTGTTCTCAAAGCAGAAAGACAAACAGCAGAAACCACAGTTTAACTGTGTGCAGTGTCTACTGGCTGAGGGAAAAAGGACAGCAGCATTGCCACTGTTGGTAGGGCAGTCTTGAGTTGTCAGTCTCAAATCCCCATAACTATTGCTTGCACCTCTGGAAAGGCAAATTTCATCTCTCTCAGTTTTGCTCCCAATTCTCCTACTGACTCTGTCGAACAGACTCCATGCTTAACCAACTATATCAATGCATGTAATTATTTTACTGTGATTAGAATGATGAACTAAAGTGCATGAGCAGCCTAATCTAATACAAAAATCAAGTTAGTCTACATCAGATTGAGAAAAAAAGATGCTTTCCTTCCGATTCACCTGCTGTTGAACAAAAAGCAGAGAGAAATTGCTTCTGATCTCCTACTCCCTCAGCATGAGTTTCTCTCATTTAGTCAATAGTTTAAAAAAGAAAAAAATCTAATCAGGGAATTATTGAAAAGGAATAAACTTAGGAAATTTCCACTGAAGCAGTCCTCTTCTCTAGCAAGGCATTATGTCAAAGCATGCCACCTAAGCGCTCTTCAGTGACTTCTCATGGCATAGTGTCCAGAATCAACACATGCCTGAGAGTAAGCCAGTATGAGCTTGCTCCCATGTAAAGAAGGCTCACTACTCCTCATGAGAATCACTAACCAAACAATCTGGGTTTTTGCATGGAGGTAACTGGTTACTACAAACTTTTCAAGGACAACATAGCTGAAAAAACCCACTCATGTCAACCCAGAACAAGCCAGGACAGCAGGCAAGAGCATCTGATACACATACGTCTTTATCCAGGGTTCGAAACATTTGGCTGATGACGCTCTCCGAGAAGAATGTCATGGCATCCCACTGCACAAAGGATGGAGAGAAGATGGAGCAGAGACCTTCGCCTGTCTTAGCTGAAAGGAAGAGAACACTGGAGCTCTCACCATGCTCCTCCCCGCATGCACAACAGCAGGCTGATAAGCTCCCACGCTGCAACATCTTAGCACTCACAAGTATTTTGGTCACACAGCTCTCCCTGCAGATCCCCGGCAGGGATGCACTGGGAGCAATTAAAGTACCCCTGTGTGATTTGCCTCATTCAGGTGAAGGCTCCTGAGACATAAGTCTGACCTTTGAGATACTACAGGGAGCAACACCAACAAATCACAGAAGGGAGAAGAAAAGGAGGGAGACCACATGCCCAGACTCAGCACTGCAGGCAAGACTGCCCTTGCTGTGACTTTGCAGAGCACCAAGTGGCCTTCCTTCATGGGAGGAAAGCAAGGTGACTGACAGAGGGATTTGCCAGACAGGCAGAACTTCCCTAGACAAAAATAATCAATGTTACAGAGATAACAAGGCCCAAATAATTGTAAAAATTTTATCAGAGGGACAGGTGCATCTGTTTTGCAGAGAGATTTGGGGGAGGGAAAGGAGGAGCCAGGGGCTTTACATTAGCTGTTCCATAGGTAGACTGCAAAGAGTTAAACGTGGGGTAGGATGGGTTTGATTTGATTTTGCTTTTAACTTGCAAAGACCTTAAAAGCCTAAAAACCTAGTGTTGAGTCTTGGCTCCCCCTTAAGGAAAAAAAAAAAGGCAAAGAAGTTTCTTCTTCGCTTGAATTAAGAAACAAATACCCCATCTCTATTTTTTTTCAGGTAACTTACAGTTCATGGGTCCAGTATCAACAGGAGCCGTGAGCTGGTACTTCAGCCATTCACCAGCCATTTGGAAGCCAGTTCGAGGGTCCAGACGACAAGCCATCCTCATCACCTCTCCTTGCTGGGCTCGGAAAGCTGCAGTGAAAAAAATCAGACACCATGCAACAAGCTGATGCTGCAAATGCTCCCTTCCTCAAAGCTCACCTGCAGCTTTGCAGACCTGGCAACATTATGGACTGTTGCTCTGGCAAGAGCTGCGTAGTAAGCTCAGATATACAGTCAGTAAACTAGGTGTAACAGGATAGGCAATTTTTGAAGCGATTTAAATGGGCTAAAACATGATGGATTAACATAAAAAGAGGGGCAATTAAAATGCAATATGAATTACGAAAATCTGTGCTAAACCCAGATTTACTAGAATTAAGCCCCTATTTTTCATTTAAAAATTTCTTCAAACTATGCATGTTTGCTTCTTACAAAGCACCTTGAGACAGAAAACCAGCATGAAATAACTACCACTTCCTTCAGCTAAACACACTTTTTCTACATTGTTCAACTTAACCCAGTTCAGATTCTAGGCTGACAAACTAATGTGAACTCAAAAACCCCAAAGGAGTCTTGTTTTCAATTTCAAAGATATCAAAAGCAAAGTACAGAACAGGAATTTCATTTGCTCCAAAATATTCAAGTACATGACCACACAAAGGAATCATCTCTGCTGACTACATATGCAACTTGCATTGTTTAAAAAAGCTGTTTTATCACGTAATTTTATTTTGTGTTTCAAATCAATTTTATTTTCTTATATATATAATACCTTCAATATAATTTAACTTCCTGAAACTATTTCATAATACAAAAAGAAAAAATAAAATTACTAATATCCAGGGTTTCCTGTTTGCTGGTTTAAGATCATGATTAAATTTGGCTATATTAATTGCTCAATTCTAGCTACTGGTACTGAACCAGAAGCTTCTTAGCAGGGCCAAGACAGATTTTCTTTCTGGAATGACATTTAAAGTCTTTTGTAAGCTGCCTTCCTCTCCTAACCTGAGCAGGATTCCAGGCTGTTTCATTTCCTCCTCTAGGGGAGAAAGAGGCACTTCTTTTTTTTCCACACTAGGGTCCTGGTTTCAGGTGGGATAGAGTTAATTGTCGTCCTAGTAGCTGGTACAGCGCTGTGTTTTGGGTTTAGCATGAGAAGAATGATGATTACACCCTGATGTTTTCAGCTGTTGCTAAGTCGTGTTTAGACTAAGTCAAGGACTTTTCAGCTTCTCCTGCCCAGCCAACAAGAAGGCTGGAGGGGC
>JAVKLA010000093.1:18657409-18671362 GCA_034782735.1 Sagittarius serpentarius | reverse complement strand
GGGGCCAGCGCCGGGCGGGCAGCGCCGGGCGACTCGGCCCCTGCTTGCCCCGGCCCGCGAGCTGCCGCCCCGCAGGCAGCAGCCGCCCGGCTCCCTCCCTGCCCCTCTGGGCGCGCTCCGGCCGGCGGCGGAGGAGGAGGAGGAGGAGGAAGCAGCTGCCGGCCGCTGCTGCCCGCCTTGCCCGCAGTCTGAGGCCACCGCCCTGCGCTGCCCTCCCGCGAGAGAGGGACGCGGAGCCCCAAGTCCTCCTGATCCACCTCAAAGTTGGGCCCGGCGCGCTCCCGAGCGGGCAGCGCTGCCGGGCTGCCCGACCTTGGGGGGTGCGTGTGGGGGTCCCCGAGGGAGTCAGCCGCCTGGTGCAGAGGCAGAGCGGTAACACGCGGCATGTCTTGAAGCTGCTAAAGAATGAGACCCGGCGCTCGCACACACGTAGGGTTTATGGTGATGGGACGGGGAGGCAGAGGACGAACAGAAATCGTCAGTCTCCAACTGCAAAAGAAAACAAGCCAGCCCCTGTTCTCTCTTAACAGCACACCGTCTGAGCGTGCTGCCTGCAGTGCCTTCATAAGCAAGTTTATTTTCACCTCTTACTTAAGTGAGTCTGTCTGTCTCTGAACAATTGCCAAGTCTGCTTAATATGCAGATTTATATAGGGCAGTCACCGATCCAGCCGGAGAGGGAAGGACTGCTCTGGCCTCTCCTGCGCGATGGGGAGCACGAGCTCTGTTAAGAACGTACAGAGAGACAGATGAGCGTACCCTAAGCCAGGAGCAGTATTAAACTGATCTGACAATGAAAAGTACTGTATAAGTACCACGCATTCCTGCTCTGTGACTGGACTATGAAATCATCGTGTTATTCAATCACGTGAAAAGCAGTGACAGCAGCCACCAGCATATCCCCCCCCCCCCCGTCTCCAGGTTAAATGCAGCCAGCCCAATGCTGCAAAGTCTACACCTAAGTGGTGCAGTGGGCAAAAATTCACCCAGCCTATGCAGAAAGTAGATAGCAAAAGTAGGACAACATAACAGTAGCATTACAAAAAAGCAATACTTGTAGAAGGTGATTATGAAACAACAGCATTCTGCGTCTTACACCATGCCAGCATTTAAACTGGGAAACCTGCTGACCCAGCAGAATAATTCAGAAAACTAACAAATTATCTATCCAACAGGTGTCAATCAGTGTATCTGCCTCCTGCTGAGCTAAAACCGCTCCAATAGCCTCATTCAGTGGTCCACCAGTTTCTCTAACAGCTAGAAGAGTTGCAGACGAGGAGGAAAGCACTCCGACAACCCATGGTTCTTACCAGGGGAGTTGGCTGGTAACATGAAACTCAAGTGGGAGATTCTAGATGCGGTGGTGGGCAATGTTGCTGCCACACAACCTGCAGTGCACTTCCACCATCCAAAATGACATTAGAAGGAAAGGTGAGCTGTTAAGTTTGTGCTGTGGTTGCAGTAGGCGATGTAGTCAAGATATATGCAACCCAGTCCCCTATGCTAAAAATGTACACAGCAACTGGAACAGGACTCTGTTCCACTCTTTGTTCCTCAACACAAAAACTGAGGGTGGATGTTTAAGACCAGATTTGAGCACACTGTGCTGAATGAGCAGCCAGAGGGAGAGAATCTAACTTTTGTGCATTTGTCCTGTGTTCCTACAAACCAAGGAAAGATGGTGAAGATGGAAAGGGCCACAAGCCACCACAAAGAAAAACAGCACCAGGAGAGGTTTACCTAAAGCTACGTATTAAACTGGGTGAGATTCTGTAGTTGAAAACTGTTTTAACTGGGCTCAAGGTCTGTTCTGTGCCCCACACAAAGCACCCCATGATATTTAAGAAGCCCTGATTGCAGTGGTCTCATAAAAATACATGAGGGACATAAAAAGAGGGAGACAGAAGAGGAAGTTTCTCATCTTCAAGTGTTACAAGGAAAAGTGAGGTCTGGAAATCAGAAAGGGAACAGAGAAGCAAGTGTGGAAAGAAAAGCTAACCATGTGTTATGCATAGCAAGTGCTACAGAAACAGATTGCTAACTGAGAAACTTGTGTTAAGCGAGAAGTGGGATATAAATTGAGTGACAGACTTGATTAAACCAAGTACTGAGTGGGAGACTAAATTATGGGAGTAGAGTTTTCAAAAGGAATGTAGACAAAATGAAGCAGGAGGAGGGGTGGCAATATGGATAAGAGAGTATTGTGTCAACAGAAAGAAATATTGATGTACTGGCTGACATAGCAGTCTACTTGTACTGAGAGTAAAACTGCAAACAGAGGTGAATCTTGAACAGTGCCTGGTCAGAATAATGTTGTAGGGACCGGAAAATATCCGAACAGCAAGAAATGGTTTTGAGAAAGCCTGTGCTCTAGTAATGGGAGATTCAGCTAATGAAGAGTAGAAGTGAGATTCTTACCTTAGTTATGCAGGATTGAAATCTGGAAGTAATGCCTTGCTTTTAGTATTAGCCAGCTGCAGATTTTGCATTAGCAGAGTAGCAATTTTGGTCTCTGTCTTTTGAAGTAGCACACGTTGGCTTATGCAGTATGCTGAACTGTGAGGGATCTGTCAGGGATTAATCTGATTTTAATAGCTGGAGCTGAGTAGGAGGCACTAAAGAAAGTGAATAAAATGCAAAGAATTCAATGCAAAGCCCATGGGCGTAAATGGACATCTCCTCTGATGTTAATGGACTTTGGATCAGGCCCGTGGAGCCTAAGGTCAGCTTTGGCATGCTGAAGAATGTCTGTGGGAAGGCAATAATGCAAAAGCGTTGATCTTCAGGGAAGCAGAGTGAAGGACTACAAAATGAGTTCACAGAAACGAACTGGAATTCAACCCACTGTGGAAAAAGGGAAGGATGCTGGAGAAGGTGCACGATAGTGTCTTTCCAGCTAGGTTCAATAAGCCAAAGGCCAGCATGTATCAGTGTGCTGAGCAGAGCAGCACTGGCTAGTGCCAGAAGGCATTAGCAAAAATAAAGGACCTGGGAAAGGTAAGAATGAGTGGAGTTAGAAATCAGTCTGGGAGGGTGAAGTCAAGAAGCAAAAAAGAAATAAGCAACGAACAAAATGAGTAGGCATATTTTTTAAAATAGACATTCTCTGGTTTTCTGCTGTTAACTTGGGGTCCCACAGAGAATTTTCTCCTCTTTGCCTCTGCTGTCCAGTCTGTCTATTTAAAGTGGGTAACTCCAGGTAGGTCTTATCACTTACAAGGCATTTACAGGACATAACATTCAACCAGCCCTGCTCTTATGTGGGGCTTCCTGGCGCTACTTCAGTAGAGTAACAAATAAAAACACAAACCAAAACACCCAGACCTCTACAATTGCGTGAAATATTGCATCATCTTAAAATGAGGAATTTTTTGGCAGGTGAAAGTGAAGAAAAGTGTTAAAATTCTTAATAATTATTTTGCTTTGGACTCTACAAAGGAAAAATGCGGAGAGTTACCTAAATCAAGCATCATTTTATCATGACTGTCAACAAAGTCACTGTGATGTACACGGAAAAAAACCCCTTGTTTTCACAGGTAATTATTCATGTTGGCTATACAATACAAGATGTCTCAAAAAAATTTTTACTAAAGCAGTTGTTGAGTATCTACCTCAGTTTTTGTTCCTTTGATGTGCCTGGTTGTTCTCTTCCTTCTCCCAAACCGAGGTTCATTTGTTACCTCCGAAAAATCATGATTCAAGTGAGCCTAAGTGGATTTGTAGGTGTAGCTGATAAAAATAAAAAGTAGCATGCATAGAAGGAAGGCTGGAAAGAGGAAGTTTTTTAGCAGGTGAATATAAAATTTATATTTGAAATAAATGCTAGAGTTCTGGAGAGAAGCAAACATTAAATTACCCTATTAGTACAGGCTATTCAGCCATCCGTCTAGTTTAGTGTCTTGACTTCAGTAGTGACCTATTCCAGATGATAAATGTGAGGGAGGGGGAACAGGAGGGGATGAAAGGAAGATAGAGAAGCGAAAGGAATCAAAACAGGCCAATAAAGAGATCCATATAACTATAACCCACGTGCATACTGCGCACTACTCGATTAGAGAGTGGCTTTCCTCCTGACCCCAAGCTGATGATCAAAATATGCCCTGAAGCACAAGGATTGTAGCCCTTGTAATTTTGATCCTAGCTTGTGTCAGTGCATATGCTATTCTGTTTCATGTCAATGCCTAATCCTTTTTGATACTTACTAAGCTATTTAAGTCAATAATATCCCATGGCACTGAGTGTCGCATGTTAATTATATGGCTCATAAAACATATAACCTGATATCATTGCAAATTTGTTCTATTTTAATGTCACTGAGTGCTCTCTCCTGTTATAAGACAGGGTCAGTAGGTATGTCCAGATGGCCAGCCCTGTTCTATACATCTCTGCTCTTCAGTGCTGTGGGTCACTGCCTCCAGGGGAGTTCAGACATTGGAGGGGACAGCTGTGGTCTGGCAGGGTCTCAGTGCCTAGGTGCCCCCGGGCAGGCCCTGTGTACCCGCTGGTGGCCTGCCTGGTTCCTCAGCTCCCCCAGTGACTCATGAGGACACATGCCTTTCACTGGGACTTTTGCAAACCACCTAGACACGAGGTATTTTCCTCTCAGCTTGCTTGTGACTTTGGATTTCAGAAGCACAGGCTGGGCCCCCAACTAGGAAAGGGAAGCATTTGGTACACATTCAGGTCATTTAGCTGCTGAAAGCTCACTCCACACAGTCTTTTCTCTGGAGCCTTGTCCTACCTTTACTGAGGGATCAATACCAGGTTTATTGACATAGGTTTGTTTCACAGCCTGTTCTGGATTCCTGCACAAGTACACATGATACAGGCAAAGCCTGGTGGAAGGTAACACAGAGAGAGTCTTGAAGAGCTGAGTACTTCACCTGTAGACCGATACAGAAGGGGCTGCAGCAGCCTGATTTTATGTTTCTCATCTCATGAAAATCCAAGTCCCTCCAATACTAGCCTGAGCTCTAGGTTAGAAACTGAGTGAGCTCCAGAAGAGCAGCCTTTCCAGCCTCCTGTTTGAAGCTTTCTTTGCTAGAAATACACCAGTAAACAATTTCTGAATGCTGAGTTGCAAGGTCTACTGACTGCTCTCTTAACTGATCAGTTCCACAAACTGTTTATGCTTCTATCATATCTAAACTATCCTTTGAAATGTATCAGTAAAACCCTATAGAAAACACCAGTGAGGATTACAGAAATCAGACAAATGTTCTGAGCAGTAAGAACAATTTCCTCTAGTTCTGTTTCTATAGCGATATTAATAATACTGCATTCAAAGAATTTAAAGTTTTCATTCATATCTTCTTGAAACTGGCCAGTGTCAATTGTTAGGTGAAGAGCAGGGTTTCCCACCATTTATATGGCAACAAGGTTATGTTCCATGAATTCCTCTAATAATTATCCAGTAACAATAACTGTTATGTTAAAATCACCCCCAGATGAGCTTAGCCTCAAAATGTTTCATGTCTATTGCCTTCCTTGGTGGGTGGACAACAGAAAACCAGATTTTCCTACTTCACCAGAGCAAGTGAACAGATCTGTGTGTCCGGTGCCGAGTGTAGCTTAATACTGTCTCTAGGCGGCTCTGCTGTCACTGAAGGGTTACTGTGTGGGTATACGATAGTGGGGAAACATCTTGAACATTCATTTGAATATGGCCATCGCAGTGGAATGTCCAGGGGCTATTTTAAGATTCACACTGTTTGTTTAAACAAGATTGCATGACTCAATGACTGTTACGTAAAGGATGAACACAGATTTCTCCCTGTACCCCAGATATCCACACCAACTTAAAATATTGTATGGCATTATACGTATACCATACTGAATGGTATAGATTACTGAATGAATACTGAAAACTAATGGCACACTCTGGGGTGGGGTCTCCCTCTTTTTTTAAATAAGGTCTCTGTCAAGGGGAAGGCTAATACTGCAAAAAAGATGACGGATGGACAGTCCTCATGAGCTGAACGCTGCCTTTCGCAGTGTTGAGAAGAATATGAACAAGCAACTCCCTCACTGCTGTGGGTCACCCATAACCAAAAGGAATGACAAATGAGCAGTTTGGTTTCTATGGATCAGTCATTGCCATCTATTGCTACTGCTAAAAAAAAGACTTCCATTTAGTGCCAGCTGCAACAAATTTTGTTTCTTTGCTTTTTAAAATGGAGCACAGATCACTGGGAAAACCTCCAATTTAACTCTCACCACCAAAGTCATCATAACATTTGGCCATTACTAGCTGTGTTTGAATTCAGCTCAAAGATAAACTTCATGTATCTCACACTATCCATCTTGCAATTCCTTCCTCTTGTCATCTCATTTGAATTTATGGCACAGTCCTTGGGGAGATACTAAACTTTTTCCATTAAGTTCTCGGTTAGGTCTTGATTTAAATGGCTGCGGATTATTGTCCTAGAATAAGAGTACTAGACACCAAACCTACACTGAAGTGTATGCAGACACTTGAGATTACAAAGAGACCAAATAATTCCCTTGGGGAATCTGCCGTCCTACTGTATCTTGAAAGATCCATCTCGAACTGCAGTCTCTTCGGAACAAAGCATCTGTCTGGTCTTGTTTGGTAAAATACTGTGCATGTCTGGTAGCATGTGATAGACTGATCAGTCTGAACTGCATCAGCTCTCAAATCGTAACACTCTACCAATTAAACATCAAACCAAGAGCGGAGTTATTTAATGCTATCACAAAAAGAGAAAGTTATTAGAAAAATATAGGGGTTTACTTTCTTCTAACTTAAATATAACCTGATAGCATTCCATAAAGCTTGATTATTTTTGTCAAACTTGCAGTTTTAAAGTTTTGGGTTTTGAAAAGAAGCACCCTGTGCTCCCTACCCACATGGGAGTACAGCATTATAATATGCAAAATGACAGAATCATCCAGCACTAGGATTCTCAATCCTTTTTCTCCTGAGAGATTACTCCGAATCTGGGAGACCTCACAAGCAACATTTAATCCTCACAGCCTCCTGGACCATTACAAACCATGAAGTAGTATAGTCCCACATCACAAACATCACTGCCATAATTGGCATGAACTCACCCCTCCTGGCAATCTCAGGGAGTCAACGTTTACAGAGCCTGCGCTTTCCTGTCATCACCAAGCAGAAGTCCTTTCAATTTAGGACTAAGGCAGGAAGGGTGTATTTTCACTAACAATGCCCATGGTACAAGTACAAAGGAGTAGATACAGAAGCAGTCTCCAAAGTATTTCACCATCACTCTCACCAGCACTAAACTCTCAAATAACACCTGTTGGCAGAAAATACTGGTTTTAATTTTTTCATCTCTGAATCCTCTTGGTCCAGTGCTTCATGTCCTCAGTTTAAACAGTAACTGTTTAAACATGACCTTGACATTTTTAAAGGAGCCTGTAAAACCTCTCTGCTGTAAAACAGCCAGATTAACATTTATGCAGAGTTAAAGAAAATAAACACTTTCACCAAAATTGCCTGAATGTTTATGTGAGGGGAAAGATGGCTCACAGGACTCTTCAAAGAACATTGGCAGCAATTTCCTACCCTGAGTAAAATAAATTAATTAACACACACATCCTGTTTAACATCAAAAGAAAATCTGGCTCCAAGGAACAATCCAAAGGAGAGGGCCCGTGAGTGTTTACAAACACAGCCTGAGCCAACAAGTGCAGCAAGAGGGTATTTGGGAACCACAGCAAAGCCTCCACCCAGTAGCTGGACTCTCCAGTTTCTCCAGGGTTCAGTTCTGCCTGCGTGTGAGGAACAGAGAACACACAGTCAGAATGATGGGCCTGATTTCCCAGCCAGAGCAACAGTAAAACAGTGATTTACACTCCCCATTAACAGCCACAAAACCTGTGGTAATAAGTGAAGTAAATCATGTTTTACAATGAGAGAAATGAGGTGGAGAGCTGGACAGTGACTCTCTCACGACCTCACGGGAGTGCAGCCACCACGAAAGGCAGAATTCAGGTCACTCCTCCAACATGAACAGGTACAGATGCTTTCCTATTGATCTTGATTTTGGGTGAAGGTAATGCAGTGGTGTCACTCTGAATTAAACGTGTAGCTCTCACCAGATTTCTCCCCAAAACTGTGCCTTCGGCACGGAGTGCCATTCACAATTAGAAAGTCACTAAAACTTTGTTATGCTCCTGTGACAATTTTCTGTGGAGTGACAGTGAATGTTACTGCTTTCTATGCCTCATTCTGAGTGTACTTTGTTCATTGTATCTTGTTAATAAAAATAAAATGCAAAGGAAAAAAAGATGGTTCTTGACAGGTTAAAAAAATGACACCCAAGATCTGTCAGTTTGGGTTGGGATCCCCGTTAAGAATCCACCACTGTGAGTCTGCAGTGACACAGACTTCCTGCCTTTGAAGGGCAGGAGGCAAGTACACCTGACTGTGCGGAAACACAAATATTTGCACATTCAGAAGCCCTCAAAGTATCTAAGGGAATTTCTATACTGCAGAGGAGGGTATTATATTTCCATGTTTAATGACCTTATGTTACATTCAAAAAGAACTAGTGAAAAACACATCACAGCAGCAGAATAAGACGCTAGCTCGCGGCTGTTTGTTTCTTGAACACTTGCAAATCACAGAAGTGCGTGCGAATGCATGAAGCAGAACTGTGTTTCTGGTCATGAAGATGTGGATAAGGTGACTCATGATGAGGTGTGCGTGTGTACATGCAACTGGATGGTGCATAGCCTATGCGTATATATGTACTACAGTCCCATAAATGGGAACAAAAGCAGAGAGATACCATAAACTGTGCAATGAAAGATGAAAGGTGTTTTTACATACATATTCCAAGACAAAAAAAAAAGTCAGAATGTGTGAAGGCCAAGGATCCAGAGACAAGGGGGAAGAACTGACTTAAAGTGAGCTCCGTACAGCAAAGAAAGATAGGCTAGTGGGTGCATCAGAGAAAGACTGACAAAGCATTTTGTGTTTACATGAGAAAGTAAATGCTGTCAATACAATTATGGGCCAAACTTCATTTGGCTTTTGGCTCTGAGTGAGTTTGGAAGAGGGCATGCACTCTGTGATCCCATGCAGCTGTATCACTGGGCTGTCATTCTCAAGGGAAGAGCAAGCTCCCCGTGGAAATCACACCTGCTGGCTGTAAATAAAATCCACACAACTAACATCTGTCTCAGCTTTGGCATCTGCCTCTGCTCCTAGGAAGGCATGGAGGTAGGTGAAAGCACGGTCCGGACTGTCTCTGACCTCACTGGGTGGCCCCCAAGCCCAGGGCTGGGATGGTGTTGGCCCAGGAACTGGGGTAAGTCGTTTAACAAATGAGTGATGCCAGTTGAGGACTCGAAAATCCTATTCCTAGCTCACACTTCCCTTCAGCAAGGGGGAACAAAGGAGGTAAAAACTTACTTGTATTGCATGTCACTAGAATTCCGTTACAGAGTGGAACTCAGAAGTTTACAGGCACACACAAAACTTTTGGAGCTCCCATATGATTCCATTTCTCTTGCTTTCAGGATAGCTTCCTATCATGTCCATATTTTTTTGTCAGCAACTTAGATGCTCTCTAAACCTAACTATTGCCTATTTATTTCAATCTGTATCTTCATCCTTTTCTCTAGAGGGTATAATCCTCTTGTTGCCTTGGGATGGCATGCACTTCTTAGTAAGTGAAACAGTTTCTTTAGCGTGTTCTAAAGCATATTTACCAAGACTGGTATCACAGAGATGGCTGCCTAGATTACCAGTTTTTGGGGCACACGTGACTGTCCAATACCACTGACAACAGTCCTGCTTTACGACGAGTAACGTTTGTTCTTTTCTGTATATGAAATATTGTGGTGGATGCAGTTTTGAGCTATGATTACCGCCCAGCTGATTTAGATGCGGTCTGCTTACAGACACCATGCACACTTTGTGCATTAAATTTATATGTACTTGTTTGTCTCTGTCCGCCTGCTAACAAGCCAAACCTCATAGAAATTTATCTGATTGCTAAAGACTAGGATCTAGCCTGCTGTGTTTGCAATGTCTTTCTCCAGCTAAAACTTCGTTAGTTACAAAGTGTATAGTCAGTACAATAACAAGTGTTGTATTAAGTGAAAAGGATACTTACTATCAAAGGTTTCTCCATGCCCAAAGTCTACCATCCCACCATTTGAGCATGGCGTTTTACTCAAACACACAACCCATGCTTCCTCTAGCCTTAGGCTAGTACAAATGCAAAGCCCAGCAACAGTGATGTTTAGAATTCAAGTTTCCAGCATAACTTCTCCAAATGCCAGCACAGGCTGACAGTCAACAACATCCTGCACGTGCTGGGCTTGTGTGCAACCCTCTCTGTGTGAGTTGCTTCTGGAACTGTTTTTGCTTCTGGAACTGTTTTAGGAGCAGAAGCAGAGGACAAGCCATGTTCAGGACTTGCCTGCAGCTTTCAGCACCACCTTGGATGCTCACGTGCCCTTTGGGGATGATGCTTGTGGGTGGGGACCCATCACCATGTGAGTCCATCCAGCACAGCTGAGAGGGAAGAGAAGCACTGCTGAATACTTAGCCCGTGAAGGCCAGCCTGTGATGTATATGGGAAGTTTTGTAACAGTAAAGATTTAAGAAGCAGCAGGGAAAAATACGCAAGCTACATACAGTTGAAACAGAGGTGGGACATCTGAGTGGAAGGTGAGGAAGAGAAAAAGTTTCAGGGACTACTGAAACAGTCCTGCTACTACTGACTCAAAAAAAAAAAAAAAAAAAAAAAACGAGGCCACTGTGGGAGAAATAGCAATCCATTGCCCATGCAATTTAGCATTTATAAAACAAGCATCAGTATGGCAAGATCTCAGGCCCTATAGACAGCAGTGAAAAATGAATGTCATCAGGAGATCACAGTACAGAAAACCATGAAAGACGGTCCAAACCAAATGGCTTTGAATTTCTTCCTTAACAGTCAAAAGCTGTTAGTAGAAAGGAGGAGAGACTCGGCTGAGCTGCCTGCTGCACTGGGAGAGTTTTGATCACCAGTCAGATATTTGAGATGCTCAGATGTCCCCAAGAAGGCATCGCCGAGGCACACCTGGTGACAGCAGCTGCCCTCACCCCACGGAGCGGCTGCCACACCTGACGGGCAACGTGGCAGCAAATGCTCGTCACGCAGGGAACTTACCTGCAACTTGGCTAAGGCTGGGTAACTGAACAGGTAAATCTCTCCCAGGTGTAAAGACCCCAGCTACCAAGGTCTCTAGACTGCCCGAGGATTAAAACCACATCCACAACAGTCATTTTAGACTATTTAATCCTGTGGTTTGATTAGCTAAGAAAACACTTCCAGTTTACAAGGTTATGAATTACCCACATTGCAAAATTACATTCCTTTCAATCAGCTTCAACTGTGCGTCTCTGTGTCCTGCTCTTGATATTACAGCTTCTGCTTTTGTTGTCCTCTGTGCCTGTAAAACCCTCTTTGTGCTCATTTGCCAGTGTTCCCTTGTTAAAGCCTAACCTTACAATAGGATCTTGAAGCAGGTGACTTTGCCTTCCCATCATGCATCATTTCCTCTGCTGAACAGTTATTGTGCCTTCCTGGAGGTAAACAGAGCTCTTTGGAGATGGGCTACTTATTTGCACAGGTCAGCAAGTATTTAGATAACATTGTACAACAATAAAATGAGGTAATAAGAGAGTTGCAATAATAAGTCATGCCTGGACTTTATTACATACGCAGAACTCCTCATCAAGGCAAAAAACTATTTAGAGAAAGGACGCAGAAAAAATTTCTCTCTCCCTTTTCTGTGTCATTTACCTCAATGGAGAAATCAGAAACCACAGTTTAGATACAGTTTACAAGGTTTAAAGAGATTTTTGGCACTTATGAGATTATCTCTATCACTCAGTACTTTTTAACTATTTAAAGGAGAATTGACAGATATCCATGAATGTAGTTGAGGAAATTACCTGATTTCTACAAGATAGGCAAGTACATATTTTCAAACTTAGTTTCTAAGAATCTATTTAAAACAGTCTTTTAATACTACATATACAAAGGAGGGAGAAAAAGACAAGAGAATATGTCGAAGCATACCCCACAATCCCACCATAATTCACTTAAGTAATTTATCCTGAAAATTACTGCAGTTTTAACATCAGGCTGGGCTTGCTATGAGGTACTCATCCTTTTTTTTGTCCATCTCAGAAAGCTCCTGCTGGCAAACAATTCTAAGCATGAGGATGTCCTACAACAAACAAACCAGCCTATCTCAATTATTAATTTCTTGTGCTTTTCAGAAAACAATGATGCTATTCTGTGTTTGTTTACACACTGTAACAGAGGAGAAATCAAAGACCCGAAAGCATATCTTTCAGCACCCAGGAGAAGTCTGCTGCGAATTAAGGTTTTCCAGGCTGAAGGTGCCACTTGCTTCCGTCATGTGTCGCACTACAGGCAGGAGAACTTCTAACCCCTGGTTTTAGCAGTTTGCCTAGACAACCTTTACTGAAAGCCCAACCTCCGCAAAGGGTTATCTCGATAGGGTCCCTCCGAAGAGGGTAATAAGGGAAAAATCAACATGCCTATGTACTGAGAAAAAAAGAAAAAAATACTCCAAAGATATGTAAAGTAAAAAGAGACAAAACTCTAGGAACTGGAGGTGGTGGTGGAAGCATTTATTTATTTACTCAAGTAATGGCCCCCCTGTTACTGAGTACAGGAGATGTGAAGAGTCAGACTAGCTCCCATGGGGAGGCAGTTCAGCATAAGCGGAATTCTCGAAACAACAAGAGCACAGTTCGCGCTTGAGAAACAAAGTTGATCATGGTTACTGCAATTACACAAGCGCACACTGCCCCCAGAAGGCAGCATCCCACACTTTACCAATGTTTCTTTTTATGGCTGCTTCTCATTTGCCTGCACTAACATTTATTGCAGATAAATGTCAAGCGATGCTCGTGGGGAAAAAAATCCCAGCTTCATGTATGAAGTGATGGACTCTGAGCTGATCATTACTATTCACAAGTAAGAAGGGCAACAAGGGTAGCGAAGTACATGGGATGCCACTCTAGCAGAGAAGCTTAAGTAAACTGGGACTCTTCAGATTAGAAAAGAAACAAATGAAAGTGATGTGAAACCTGCATGCAAAATAACAGGGGGATTCAGAGGAAGAAAAAAGAGAAAGCAACTACGATAAATGCCATAAACATATACTTTCCATTAAGAGGCTAGTTCTGGTATATTTTCCCCTGGAATTCACCAAGCCAGGTAGCTTTAGACTTGCTAGGTGAGTATCGGCTAATAGGTCTTAGAACAACAGGGTGACATGGCCCTCCAGAGTTCCTCACATCTCTGCTGCCACCCTGGGCTCCCCAAAAGTACATCGGGGCCAGTCTTACCTACAGAAACACACTCCTCCCCGAGTGGTCCTCCCTGACCTCCGCCAACTCACAAGCAGCACTCACCACCATTCCTACCCCACAGCCTGAGCCTTGGCGTACCAGGGTGGCAAGGACTGGGCAGAACTGAGCTGGTACTTCCTGAAGGAGCTGGGGAAGAACTCGTGATCCCGAGCAGGACTCTGAATGCTCCCGCTGGCCACCAGCTGGGCCTGCACAAATTAATCACCGCCCCCAGCAGAGGTGTGCAGCCCTTGAGAGAACCAAGGGAACGCATCCTCAGATATCAAAGGGGCTGCCACCTTCAGAGCAATTTTTTTGCACTGTCTTCTCACTTGGCGTATATTTATTGACATATTCTTTTCCTCTGAAGCCTGAAAGGGCTTTAAAGCCTTTTCCAACCTTCCCCTCTGCAGAACACACACGTACCTGCATTAATGCAATTCCCTTTGCCGTTTCCTAACAGGCTTAAAATGTTAAATTCCGGTCCCACAAGACAGTTTGCCATAAACAGGCCGTGGCGCTTTCATAAATCCACTGTTCAGTAAAAGCACAAGCAGCGCTGTTGGAACAGCAAAG
>JAVKLA010000093.1:18639285-18657309 GCA_034782735.1 Sagittarius serpentarius | reverse complement strand
CGCCTCCCTGCCCCGCCGCCCGCTCGGCGCGGCCCGCCTGTGGGCGGCAGGCGCGCGGGGACCGCCCGGGGCCGGACGCCCGCCAATCACCTGCGCGAGGCGGCCGGGCGGCTGAGGTGGCTTGGAGGCCGTTCTCCGCCTGCTGCTCCGGTGCGGCCACAACCCCCAAAGGAGTTACCTGTGTGGGTAGGGTGTTCGAAGTCGTACAGGGCAGAGGCTTTCCTTGGGCTGTACTCGGCGTCCTCATCAGTCTACGAAATTTTACTCAAAAAATTTTAAGGACAGAACCTGTTCAAACTTGTTCAAAAATTTACACTGACAGAAACAGTTAAAATAAGATCAATGGGTTTGTGCAGTCTGTACAAATTACATTGGTTTGGATTTTCTGCTATCCTAACAGCAGCTCAAGACGCCTCTAAATCTCCAGTCCAGGCTCTGCCCCAGTTCAGCCCCACGCGCAGACTGTAGGGCAGACGATGAGAATTCAGCACCTGCCCACACCGTAAGGCTTGGTATGGCTCCGAGGTGTGTGAGGGAACGTCTGGGCGTGGTGCTTGCCTTCCTCGAACAAATCGTGTTCTTCACAGTCTAATTCCTGCGATGCCCCGGCAAGTAATCAACAAATCCAATCAAAACTGGGAATCGCCTGCGAGACACTTAATTGCAAACTCAGCAAGAAGGAGGAATTGGTCAAAGAGCAAAAGGATAATACATCAGACACGGCACATTTCTGTGCCATCATCCCCTTTAAATGTAACACAGGCTGTGAGAGCTCATCTTTCTTGAAAAATTATTGTCAAATAAAGGATCTGTTTGTGAACTAAAGCACCTTGCAAGAGTTGTGACCAGTAAGACAAGACCAATGCCATCGGACAATTTACATATATAAATATGGGCCTAGAGCTGTCAGATTTTCAGTTGCTGTCTCCATGGTGGCCTCAGACGAGCCCTACACTTCTTGCTTCTATCTCTTTATTTGCAAGATGGTGATAGCACTTATCTCTCCTATAAATCACGTACAGAGCTATGACTGACAACTGATATATAAAGAATGAAGACTTGTTAATAGTCACTGAAGTTATGCCAACTAGCAACCCCGCAAATTCATTCTGTTCTTGCTGTGGGTGTATTCATTTAGCTAATGAATATCTGTGTGGGATTAACTAGACAAACCTGTAGCCAGTGAGAAATGAGTACTATGCAGGGTGTGCATCCCTCTCAGCAATCCATGATTAATACTTGTTTCTCCTAGAGTCTATGCTTTTCATAAACTCCAGAATAATAAGCCCCAGTTTGCTCAGGGGACTTAATTTTTCTAAATTCAATACTCTGGAGGTTGTGGCTCCCCAGGTGGCTTACAAAGGACAAACAAATTGGGAGAAAATCACTTTTGCTGTGTTGAACCTGAATGTGCATCCCCATTGCAAACAGGAGGAGGGGCTGTTGTTTGCAGTTTAGAGCTCCCAGGGCTGTTTGCCATGGCCAAGGGAAATGTTTACTACAGCTGTTAATATGTTACGTGCTGTTGATTTTAATTGCTTTTCAAAATGTGAAGACAACTGTGATATTTGGAAGAGACGGGTGAGCTGCACTAATAAGCTCTGTTCTGCAGCAGATCTTGTTCACACTATGCCGTGCAGGCCTCTCTGCAAAATTTTGGCAGTACCGTGGGGAGTGAGGAAGGAAAGGAAGGATCTTAGGCATGCCCTACACAGCCAAAGAAGTGAACCTGATTAACTGTTTATCTTGGAGCTGTATCAACAGACGCCTATGTCTTTTCTTATAAGATCTTACAGTAAAAGCAGCTACCTATAGCTACAGAGCTATGGAGCTACTATATTAAGCCTTATTGTTTGTTAGTAAAAGCAACACCAAACATCAGATTTCACTAAAGTTATTTGGTCCAACTAACAACTGTCTTGGGAATTAGTGGCTTAGTACCTGTGTTAGAAATGGGTAGCCAGCAATGCACCTTGGTTGAGGGCTCAGAGGGGTTCCTCAAATCTTTGGGAACACTCCAGTTCCAGGCTGATGTCTATCTGGAGCCTGTTCCCAAAAGGTTTCAGACCTCAGTCCCAGCTGGTGATGTATGAAGGAAATTCATTGCTTCCTTCCGCTAGGCAATCGGTTTTCTGGGATTTTGACTCACCTAGAAGTGGGTTGGAGGTGGAGCGGGAGTGCTGATTACAGCTGGGTGCTCTTGAGAGATGGGAAATGGTGCAATTTACTTCATCCAGCCCCTTGGAATCCCAAGTGCGTAGGCTTCTTCCTGGGGCTTGTGTAGGGTCTCGGCCACAAATGTGGAGTGCGTTTCTCACTAGCAAGAGACGAGCCAAATGAGAATGACATGTTGGAGGGTTAGGAAGCTTTGCCTCAGCAAAGCTGTACTGCACAGACCCCACAACCAGCTTTTTTTTTGCAGCTGTGAGCAAACCTAGCACTAAAATTGGAAAAAATATCAGCAAGGCAATTAGTGGAAACTGGCAGGTTCAAATAGAGCAATGGAGCAAAGCTACTGCTGTCATCCTGTCACTCCCGGATAACTGGATGCTTTACAATAAAACTGGATGTAAACATGGTTTTTCAATCATGGATCCCAGTTTCTACTCCTCCATAAGAGCTAGGGGTGACTTCTCTGTATGCAAGTTGCTTAGCTCAAACTGCTACAACAGAAGTTACATGTCTGTTTAGAAGTACAAGTGGGTCAGTTACAAATACAGGCTGATTTTCAGAAATGTCTGAGTTCCCATTAATTTCAAAGCAATCTGTGGATGTTTAGTATCTCTGGGGAAAAAATAATTTAAAAAAAATCAGTCTGCTTTCATGTGCCAAATATTAATTCTTGGAAGACTGACCTCACACATGCTGGCTCACCTCTTGTTTAACCTCATTGAGACCTGTTGTCCTCCTCTAGATTATATAAATAATAATGATATCTGTCCTTGTAATTTGGCTGAATAATACTATGTAAATACTAGATATGATTAATTGCTGTCCTCCTCACACATCAGGAATAGGCAAATCATTAATTTCAGCATTTCTAAAGATTTTGGCTTTTGACTGTTTTAATTTGACAAATAGGTTGTACCAAAAAAACCCAAAAACTTCCAGTTAGGAAGGTATGTTACTGAAATTACAGCCAGAGCCAGAGCCTTACTGACATGAACATTGTCTGCGAATAAACAGGCACTTCACATTTCTTGGCGTAAACAACTAGACGCAGGTCTGAACGAACAGAGACGTGTCCATGCCAGCCATCTTCACCACCCAGTCCCAGGTGCCAGTGCAGCACCAGACTGTGCAAGTTCTACCTGCCAGGGCCCTGCGTGCACCTCCCCTGCCGCAGGGTTTAGCTGCCTGTGCTTCAGGTCTGGGCTGATTGTGCTTGTCTGTAATCTGGGTTCAGGCTGGGAAGCCAGGGCCTGCCCTGCTTTTTCTCAGGAGTGGTGCTGAAGCTGAAACCCTCGGCCTCACTCCTTGCCCAAGCTGTGTTGAGGGTAGGCAAGTCCCTGGTCTCGTACCTCCCTGCCCTGCTGACCTCCTGGCCTGAGCTCAGATGTGCCACTACGGGCTCAGGGGGCAGCTGGGCGCTTGGCTGAGGCCGGTTACTGTCACTCCGCCTGCCCTGCTCGCCATGCTGGCTGACTGCGGCCCAGCCGGTGCGGGCACAGCCCTGCCAGCCCTGGGGTGAGTCCCGGCGGCCAGCTCGCCCCCCCCGGGGAGCGCCTGCCCCTGCTGCTCCCTGGCAGCCCAGGCTTTGAAGCAGACGATTCCCTTCTCACAAAGGGATCAGAGACAACGCAAGAAAAAGGTTTCCTGATTAGTTTTTATCTTGGACAAACAAGAATATTTGACTGCTTTGGGTGAGCAGATGCCCCTCATACTTCTATGCCTATGATGACTTCACTTAAACTTCATTGTGAATCGATCCAAAAATTTGTGTTTAGATGGAAAGTTTTCCCTTACAAGGCAGCTGCCTAGCTGATCCTCACAAATGAACGAGCTATGTCTGGGAAATATACAATGAAACTTCCTGTAATCTAAAATGGAGACTGCCGAGTGCTTTCAGCACGTGTACCCACTGCCAGCTCCTCGCCGCACACAGCTAGCCAGCGTGCTGCGGGGGTCTGCAGAGGTGCAATGTGTACAACCACTGACTCACCGAGACAGTCCGAGTCAGTCTGAAACAAACCCACATTGCCCATTACACTGGTAGGGCTCACGGTAATAAACACACCGCCCTGGCATCTGCGCCATACTGGCCTGCCTTTGCTAAGGTGGATGGAGCAACGCTAATGAACACCAACCAACATTCACCTTGTGTCGTCCAACCCCAGTTAAACATGCTCAGGAGAGAAAGCAAACTTGTCACTCACTGTTGTAGGCAATGCATTGTATGCTATCTAAAGAAGGAAAGACAGGTGTAAAATCCTCTTCACTGGCTCCATAAGGAGATACTCATTGTCACTGTACTGCATGGAGGTAAGATTCAAAGCAAATGTACTACCAGCTAACCATTTAGACACAGACACTTAGAAATGTTACTTCACTTAGCTTTTTGTACTTTTTGAGGGAAGGCATTGGGTCTTCTGCTTCTCTTGTGTTTGTACAGTAATTAGCACAATGGGGCTTTGGTCTATAACCAATGTTCCTACAGCTATTCAATACCCGAGGCATTTAAGAGATATCAGAAAATTGCCCAGTGCAACTGGCAGATAACATCACTGGTTGTCACAGGACAGGCTAAGGACAGGATAGGACAAAGACAGTCTCTTTGAAAGAGAGGTAGAGGCAAAATGGTAGGATAGTTTTGTGCTGTGCTTAGACTCTACGTAATCTGAATAAAAAAAGAAAGCTTTTGAATAGTTGCTCTGTTTTAAAAAACAGACATTAATTATCATATTAACCTAAAGAGAGAATGATGGAATCTGTAATGACCTTTGTTTTTCCAAGTAGTTTAACTTTAAAAAAAAAGGGGAACTACAGTAGTCAAGAATCACAACTTTACAATATTAATGGTGTAACCCAAAGCAAAAAATATGTTATTCCAGGCCACGTGTACCTGTAATACACTGAAATAATCTCAGCCATTGCCTAATAATTGATTGCTGAGATTTTCCATATTATTAGTTTTATTCTGATTTACTAACTTTCTATATTTATACTTTTATAACACTTTTTGTTTTTTCTGAGGCCATTTTGTTTCCAGTGTCTTCTCTAACTAGTCATAGTTGAATGATGTGACCGATTAAAAATGGATTACGCTGCATGGGGTATTTCCATTATGTCTTCAGCCTGTGCCTAATAGCACTGTTTATCTTACTGCAAAATACTGGTTTTCTTGAAGAAGTCCAGTGACAGAGATGAAAACAAAGATTAAATTATCCAAACACAGATGCTCAAAAGCAAACATACAAGAACTTCAGTGTAAGGATCCTTAGAAAAGTAATGCCTTCATTTGCTAGAGAACAAATATTAAGAATATCAGATTAAGGGGACATGCTGAGCCTCAGATTTTGTCCCTGGTTATTGAAGGAAGCCACTTCATAAAATCCTGGTTTTTGAAAGGACCGATGTTCTCTGTGAAAACAGTGACAGGCTTTTTGCCTCATTTCATCATTTGGGAAGGTGCTCCAGACCAATAGCTGTGACTGTCAGAGAAATTATTTCAATTTCCAGCCCAAACATACTCTCAACCAGTGGACACTGTCTGTACAGTCTGTTCGAGGGGTTCATCTAAATGACGTTTCTTGCATAAATAACTTCTGCCATGTAAATGCGAATGGAGACGTACATCTTTTCTATCCAGTTATCTTTGTGACCTAAGTAGTTCTTCAGATCTCTTCAAACAGTGGTATACGCTCCACTCATTTGGTGCCCAACTCCCTACAAAATCACCTATACATACCCTTGTCTACTGGTTTTTGTTTCTTTGGATCCTCTGGTCTTGTCTTTGTTTTTAGCTTTTTGCCTGAGTTAACACTGCATACAGTGTTAGCAGATTCACCAGCTATGTGCAAAGGAAGGAAGGAAGGAAGCCTGCCCCCAGCCTTTAGCTGTGCGCTAGGCCTTCGTCCTCATCTCATAGAGAAGCTGCAGATGACGTGACATATGGACAGAGTTCAGCTGGGGAAGAGATCTTCAACTCAACAGACTAACCCTTGTTGAGGCTGACAGACAGCTAACGTTTCTGACTATTAACAGAATTTGCAGGTACTTACATTAAAAGATCACGTTTTAAGATGTTGATTCAAGGAATTAGTTTGAGTAGATTTGAGTAGATTTGGTTGGCACTGAAAATAAATAATGTCTCTACAAAACGTCCCAAGAATCGTAAGAACAGACAAACCTTAAATTAGTGGGCTGGACATTTTAAATAACCCAACAGTAATGAAGGTGCTTACAGCCAAAGTGTGAGTCAGTGGCAGAGCTGGTACTAAAACTTATCTTTGCAACTCATGAATTAAGGGTCCCTCCAAGGCATAAAGCTGGCTTCTACAGTAAAGCAGCTTATGTGTGCTTTCAGAGTGAGAGAAGAGATTGGAAACTGTGCTGATCACCTAACTCGCAATTACCTGCCAGGTCAAAAGGTGGGATGCCAAACTGGGCAGATCAAATACTTTCATCTATGATGACACTCCTAAAAGCACGTGAAATATATAACTGTCCTAGCAGATTCTGTAATGGACTATACCTCTCGTTATCTAGGCAAATTGAGTAGGTGTGTCATTTATAACTAGGTATCTGTGAATTTCCCAGTTGATCAAAACCAATTTTTTATTAGCTCCTCAGCATTCTCTCATTCTTGTCTTAGCCTGAAGAAAAGGAAAACCCCACACTGACACATGAGAGAGCAGGAAAGCAGGCATGACACAAAGCACAGCATTGCTTAATGAATTGGGAAAGGAATGAGAATACCTGTTTCATAGCTTTTTGTTTACAAAGTCCTCCCTCCAGCGCTACTTAGACAGTGTGAACTTGCCCTGCTTTTCCAATTATCAGGCACTAAGTAACCGAGGAGTAGATTCAAGCAAGAAGCTGAGAAGTGTAGTGTTTAATGTCCACTCTCTGTTTATGAATAGGATCTGTGTCCCTGTGTTTTGTCTGTTTAACTATAAGTTAAATTGTCACTTAGAGGTATAAGCTAACTTTATATAAACCAGATTTAAAATGACTGAGTCCGTTTACCCTTGAAACTGCAGCAGCCCCATTAAATGGATTCAGCATTCAGCTAAACTAACCGTACCTCTCTGCTTACTGACCTTCTCCAATTCCAGTTATCCCGCAATAAAGTGAAGCACCATAAATGTAAAATGATTGAACACAGTGAATATGTTCTTTGCATACCCATGTCTTAAGGCACTTTCTGCCTTAGGAAAAGGAAAAAAGAACTGAAAAATACCTCACTATTCATTACGCATTAAAGAATTTCAATGACTCACTCGTTTTAAGAGTATGATCCACAGATGGTTGGTCAAATAGGTAGGCATTCCTTCTCAAAGCCTGATATGGTATGAAAAATTGCTTAATCACACTACAGTGGCTTGTGAATCCAACTGTTTTTTCAGCAGCCCATAACCTTTCTTTAGTTCTATAGGAACATGCTAACCCTCACCACAAACAAATGCAAGGCCTGAGAACGGGTGTAAAGATAAAATAATTAAATAAATACAGTTGTAAGTAGCTGATCAATTGAGCACAGACATTCTGGTTTCTCTAGAGTCACTTACTCAAGCCACTCTCAGTAACGAAACTGGAATGCAATATCACATAGCATGTGAATCAGCACTGTCAAACACGTTTGCCTTTATGCTGACAGTTGTGTACAAAGGTGCTAGCCTGCAGCCAGAATTTCTCAGTCTCTGCAGAAGAAAAGGAATCATTCATTGTTTTTCTCACTAGAGATATCCTTCCCCTGTAACATTCAGGCTCAAATATCCATTTCAGGTGCACTAGAGCACAAAGACTGTTGATGTGTCAGAGTCCTGTTTCCTTACAATTCCATTAACAGTTTTCAGGAACAGATTTGGATTAAATTATCTGCACCACCAACATTCTTCCCAGCAGAGCAAAAGGTGGGAGTAGACGTGGTCTTCTGGTTGGTTTCCATCCACAGAACAGATTGAGAGCTCCAAATATAGTTGGCACATTACCAGGTATTCAGCATATTATGGTATCCTGCTACTCTACATTCATGAAGTCCCGAACAGAAGAATGTGATCGCAATATGTCTGTGTCTTTGTATCTGCAACAAACTAGCTCCTTGAAGATCAAATGCTACTTAAGGGAGGAAGAAGATAAGCCGTCCTGAGGAGGAAGCCTTTAATCAGCAATAGATACAACGAAGGAAAGTAAGATCATGCTGTTGGAAAGCACTGTGAAAGGAAACATGGAACCATTTCTTCCTAAAACCACACACTTACCATGCTATGCATTCTCAGGGCAAGTATTTAGCTGCAGCTGCTAGGAGTCACATTATCAGTCACATTATAAGGTGAGATCAACTCCTATGGTTTCCTATGGAACTCATGCAAAATCTTGATTGGAAACAAATTGAAGGCAAAGACATTTGAAAAGTCGGGGGTTTCCAAAGATGCACCTGCATTTTGGTGCTTTTTTCCCAGCTGTACTCGTGCCATAGACAACAGAAACCTATGCAAGCAACGTAAGGCCACTTTACCAATTATTTCTGTGAGCGGTGCCAGAGCATTGAGCGGGAAGTGCACTGAGAACTGGCAGGAGGAGAGGCCATCTTCCTGTTTAATAAGAATGCTGCCTGACACAAACAGTTTGTTCAAGAGCCCCATGGCTGCAGAGGTTAAAATGCCCCAGAGACGGAAGGACACTCAATAACTTAGGGTTTGGCAAATTCACCTCCTGAACGTTGTTGGTTGCCAAGGAAATTCATTCTGACTCACAAGCAGCCATATGTATTGTTCCACAAAAGGATATGAATATGTGTAGTACTTGCATTGATGGCCCTTAAAAGCAGTTAAAAATTTCCAGCAGTTTGAGTAGATTTCTATCTGACCTGAAGAATAGTTCCGGTTTGCAGAGGAGACCTCCTTAGGCTTTCTGAATGCCACTTGTCCAAAAAGACCTGGGGGGTGGCCTGCCTGGGAAAAAGAGAGCAAAAGCGCGGAAGCGGAGGTGACCTGGTGATGTGTCAGCAAGGAGTGGCAGGCCTGAAAAAGACAGTACGGAGCCAATATGGGATAGAGGCATATAATCAAAGGCTACTTTGCTACAACAGTTCTGCCCTGCAGAGCTCTTTTTTTTTTAATCCTGTGCAGCAGGAACCCTGAGGAAACTTCACCTGACCTTTCCAAGGCTGATGCTTGGTGACTGACAGTGCCATTGACACAACCGTCAGGTTATTTCATCACAAAATTTGACCCCTTAATTGCTAAATTTAGTTCTACATTATTTCAGAGAATGGCTGACCCTGAAGATCTGCACATGTGTTTGTCAAAAAGATTTACAAAGGGAACAAAATCAAGCCTTAGCAGTGTAGATGTTCAGACTCTTCTCTATTAAAAACATGTTTGGCTTTGCACTTCTAAAACATCTTCTATCTTGGACAGCAGCATGCTCTTCACATAGTCATTAGTCAAACTACAGAGCATGTCTAGGTAGTAAGTAACCTTTATAGTCCACTAAATGAATATGTACAGTGAGAAAGTCAAAAATTCTGACTTGCCTAAAGCAACAAAACAAGATGGTAGCAAACAATTTGGATCTAGATGATAACATTTTCCTACTTTGCTTGATGTTAGTCTTTTAGGTTAACTAGCAGAACTCTTCAACTCTGTCTCCAAAACCACATCTTTTCATTCCGTACGTGTGGGATCTTCCCATTCTACACTGGCCAGGCTGGAAACCATAGGCTTCTCGCCATTAAAAAAAGTCATCAAACTGTTGTGTTTCAAAAAAGTTGTCAGCATGTCACAAGTTTCTGTCTCCACTAGTTTCATGCTTTGAACAAAATTTTAAAATCACATCCGATGAGGATATGTCCTTTGCATCTGACAACTTATCAATTCCCTGGAGCCCACTCTCCAGCTGTTGATGTCTGCCTACATAAGGACTCAAGCATGGTAACGGTATTTGAAAGGGAGGTGAGACAAATGGCCAAGACACACCATAAATGGCCAAGACACACCAATATAAAGCAGGGATCAAAAAGGTAGCTGCATCCTCTCAGAAGCTGGAACAGAGAAAAGATTTAAGAGCCCTTCTCTCTTACTGGTGTGGGCATTAGGGCAGAACTGCCCAGATTTGGAGCCCAGAAACATTGCTGCTCTTTGTAAGTAAAGGAGCTCAGCCTGATTTTTTTGCTGAGAATTCACTGCTTGTTTTAATGTCCCCACAAACTCTTTGGCAGCAGCACAAAGGCTTCTTCAGACAGCTGTGGGATATTACTGAGCACTTCATGCTCCTAGCAATGCAGTAATTCCCTAACCACTGTATAATTAAGGGCTTTGTTGAGGTCTAGTGACATATTTGTGCATTTGAAGTGCTGCACCTTGTTTCATAGGTCAGATTGACACACACCAAGAAAAAAGCCTAATTTCTAGCCAAACTTTCATCTGCAAAGGTGGATTCCTTAATAGTGCTTCATAGCTGCTGGAGATGTAGTCCATCCCCAACATGCTCCACTTGTCCTCCCCTTGGAACATAAATATTCTCTGCATTTGCTTTTAGTCACCGTTAAAGCCCCGGTGCTCAGTTAGAGAACTGACTTGGCTCTCTTAAGATCAGAGCAGCTAAACATTGAGCCTTTTGTTCTCATCGCCCAGTGGAAAGAGAATGAAATTCCTGAGTGCATGATTCTATCTTATTTGATCATCATTTATAATTTCTTCCTTTGTTTCCTGTCATGGATTTCCCTGGGAAAGAAACAAAGAAGCTTTCCCTGCCTGGTGTGTGATTTCCCTGCCCTTCTGCTGACAAGCCATATGGTTGGTGCTGACTGGTGATAATATTACACTCTATGCAAGAGGCAAAGGGGAAATGACCTGTCAGCACTCAAATAATAAAAATTGCAACTGCCACATTTCACTGCGGATAACTTATTTGTATTTCTGTCTTTTTAGAACCTTTTTCACCCTGGAAAATCCTAAAGAAATTTTAAAATACATTCAGGAATTAAAGGCTGATTCTACCAACTTTTTTCATGCAGGTGCTTCGTGAAAATCTGCACTAAAATCACAGGGATGACTCATACGAATGTCTGCAGAGGCAAGCACCATTATTCTGTTCTAAGCAGTACGTACATTTACCAGAGTGCACCATATGCATTGTCTGCAAGATGGGAGATTACATCATTAGAACAGGCATCAAGAGAGCTGATAAAAATTTTAAACAACTTGAGTGACAAACACATGTCATCGTCAGAAGCCTAACTTTCTATTATAAGTGCCATTCCATGTTTCATGCCCCAGCAACATAAAGATATGAGAACTACTTGAGATGTTATGAATCCTCTGCATTTTTCCAGTTCCTCACTATCTGCTCCTTTCACGTACAGATATTTCAGAAGACTTAAGGAACTGTGGCTCAAGCTTTGATATATGTAGACAGAAAGATAAAATACTGTCTAAAAGGATTGTAGATGAGTTTTCCAAAAATCTCACATATAGGAAAAAAAAAGAAAAAAGAAAAAAATATTTTGTAATCACAAAGACTAGCAAGTTAAATAAAACTCACAAGGCAGTATAAAAGAGAAGCGATATTCTGGGCAAGTATGGGCATTCCAACCTGCTGGTATAGTAGAAACTATAGACTGACTTTTCTACAGTGACTAAAACCCCTTGAGGCTTAATGTAATTTAACCTGCTTTTCTTAAGGAAGTATGTTCAATGTAGGTTTTGGCAACATTTTATTTTTCACACATGATGAATTAACCAGCAAAACATCCTGCCCTTTCTCACACAGATGAAATAAACTGTATGATTTTCCATGAGAGTTTTTCTCCTCAAAAGATTAGGAAAAAAAAAGAAAAAAGAAAACACAGGGAAAAACCCAACCTAATCTCCGCTGAAAATATGATGTTTGGTAGAATATTCATTCTTATGGGAACTGAAATGAGATATCAACTTCTAAAAGGTTTTTTGGGTGGGATTTTGTATATCCATTGTATCTCCAGTTTTGGGTGTTTTCATAACAATAAGTGACCCCATTAGCTAGGATGGCTTAAAAACTTCAGTCACTCACTACTCCATGTCTTTCCGGCCTGTAAAGGAGGCTGGGTAAGAAAGGCACAGGGCTGAAACTCATGGCGTTCCCAGAAAACATTTTTGATTCTCTCACGGATGCTCTGCAAGACGTCAGGCAAGTCAGCGTCAACCTGCTGCAAAATCTAATTCTGGATTGGGTTTACACATCACCTTCCTGTCTATAAAATGAAAAGAGTGCCTCTTTAGAATAGAAAGTCTTCAGGGCAGGGAGGGTGACTTAGCAAGCAGTTGTAAATCTTCTGGAAGGTTGGAAGCCTGATTTCAACACTGTCCTCTAGGCAAAACCTTAAAGGTAACACAAGAGATAATAATAAACTTTGCTGCAGCTTCCTTGTGAAGCACCTGGGTGCTATCAGTGATCATCATCTGACTCTCTTGTCTGTTTGATGGCTAGTGCATTGCATGCAAAGTGCTAAAAGTTAAATCTAATGACAGTAGTTTCATATACTCAATGAAAAAAACTAAAAGATTTCAGATAACTGATAGCAAAACAGGTGTCAAAGGCCTCTGATCAAGCCCCACACAACTCCAGTGGAATATGCAGTTGTTAATGGAATTTTTGAAGATCTGTCCAGAATAGGAGAGGCAAGAGCTGAACTTTTGCTTCCCTGTGAGCAGTGACATTTGGATAAGAGTGCAAAGGAAGATGCTAAGCACTTAATAGAATAATTTGCATGCTGGCCTTTTATTGTTTTGTCCTTCTTCTGTGACTCCTGTCCTCTAGATGCATAAGTAAGTTTTTCTGGGTCCTTGTACCATCAAAAAATCACAGCTCCCTTCCAAACAAGTTGTTTGGAGGTGGTCAGGCAGAGTGAAGCTGGAAGACGATGATGGCTGGAACTATAGGCTGAAAACACCTTTGAAACATGGTTATACCCAGAAAAAAGAGAAGACCTGGGGACTGTCATTCAAATAACTAGATCTGAAGAGGTTTGAAAGAAAAGGCCATGGATATGGCTAGTCCTGAATAACAGCTGTTCTAAAATACATATTTCTGTCATACAGAAGAATTTCATTTTATCTTCTATGTCTGTAATATTGCTTCTTCTAACTCCAGAAGGGGTGGATAGAGTGATTCTGGTGTAAGATGGTATATATGAATCTATTGGTGTTCCAGTTTAAAATAAATGTGCTATATTATTTTAAATAACCTTTATACAAAGTCAGTCTTCGTATTCTTTGCTATCCACCTTCAAAACAGATACGGCATATCCTCTTAGGTACAAGGAGTCAGGAACTGTTCAGTAGATAATGATCTCAACATGAATGTGCTTGTAGCAGCAAAACCAGTTTCTACAGGGAGATGGACATTCTGTGGGTGCTGCCATTGAATATTGTAATTTTCATGCAACTGCTAACATGGGAGCCTACCCACCCTCTGGTAGCTTGCTGAAGACAGAAGTCACATGATACTCAGATACTTAGTTGATTTTTTACTTCTGTTTCAAGATATCTCCCCTAGTTCAAGTCTGGGCCAAAAGATAATAAAATTCATGTATTTTCAGATTTAGGAAATTAGTATGCTTTATCTTCCACTGCAGAAGCTGCTTTCTGTGTGACTTGTTCATGCAGCTCAGTGATCAGGCACTAGAAATATCAGGCACAAATTAATTCTTATTCTCTTTTGGTGACAGTCCCACCTGCAAGCTGTGACGGTCACGCCTTCTCTGGGGTCACTGAAAGAGCAAGCCTTGCTATGTGAGCCTTCACTGATGGCAGTACCATATCCACACATGTGCTCGCGTTGCTGCACACTTCTGTTTCTTCCCTTAAGCTTTGGAAGTGCTAATAAGAAGTTGAAGTGCTGTGCCCTAGCAAAGAGTATGTAAACCCCAAAGAGTACAGGTTTTAAATAAGAAAGAAAAAGTAAAGAAAGCAGTGGGTGAAAGGAAGCACCAGTAGCCCAATTTGATAGATGAGAATCAATTTGAAGAGACATTAAAGGTCAGTTTCAAGAGGTACATATGCACAGCAAGACCTTCAGAGGTAGCTAGACTAGTTAAATTCTTGAACTGTTCAGTGAAAGAGAGTTACCTGCGGGTAGGGTGAAGTTCCAAAACGCAGTTCCTCTACACCCGTAACTGGAGGCCAGATCTTAGGCAGGTTACAATCAGAACACATCTTGCACCTGTGACAAACAGAAGCTTAATACAGTGACCGGCTTTGTAGGTTGCTATTTGGTGCCGAGACTGTCTTATTCTGTATAGTGAATACTTTGGCAGGTTAATTATCTCCAGCTGCATTAAGCCACATCTCTTGCAGTATGCAACCATTCTCTTCCTGAAGAAGACCCAGCATCTTTCCTCCTTAAGCTTTAGCAAGCTACAGTTTTATTATCAGAAAACATCCGGTCCATGTGTTTTACAGTATAGTTGCTATGGGCTAGCTAGTCAAATCAATATACAGTCGAAAAGGAGACCAGCAGAAATCTATTTTCTGGCTATTTTGATGTGTATTGAGTTCAAGTAAGAATCATCCCTTGTTCAAGATGGAAAATCCGAAGTACTCTGGAATCCCTTGAAACTATCAGCTTTCAACTATCTGTATTCCTCATCCTATTAATTCTTGTATCTTCTTATTATTCCTCCTCACCTCCCCAACATCCTACAAACACTGGATCTGAGCTCCAGCCACAGCTCTACAGCTGTGGGTAAGCCTGACTGCCTTGACACCTTGCAAGAAGTCAGTGGGACAGTCTGCCTACCTCTTCTCAGCAGGCTCTGCTATCTCTGTACCACACCACCCATTAGTTCTGTTTTCCAGGGTGGCACCAACTGACTTGCCTTATATTTAGCTACTGAAAGTCTCATGATGTTTCAGAATGTCCTCAGGTAAACTTACTAACTCCTCTGTCAAACTCATGAGTCAAGCCAGACAGCTTCTACTGTCTCACACTCTAAAAAGGTTAGTCCTCAGTAGTCTTTTCTGATCAGAAAAGCCTGTGTATTAGGTGAGACAACCACACCTACCTTAACACATCTGCTTGTTTGAGCTTTTCTTAACCAAACAGCCAATAAGCCTCCAATAACCAAAGGAGAGGAATAGATTTTCCCACAAAGAGCTGCAATACTCTACACTGCAAAGAGAAAGTGGGTTATAAGGCCTTCTCTTTAGCTAGATCTCAGGACACAAGATGGACAGCCTAAAAGTCAGAATTAATTTCTCATTGCTAGGGTGCCTTCCACAGATAGCCAGAGCTGGAAGAAGAGCTACAGTCCCAGCAGGTTGTCAAGATGTACCAGGAGAGAAGGTGGGATTTCTGTCTAGTTTCCATTATGTTACCATTGTCTTCTCTCCCCACAACCCTGTAATCTCAGTTCTCTTCACAGAGATACAGGTAAAGATAGAGAGTAACTTATCTTGGAAGCGTTGGCTTCCAGGACACTGGAGTTCGGATGTTGCCAGGATCAAAGATCAGTTTGGCCAAATAGACTGAGCAATGTGGGCATCTATGAGAGATCTGCTAAAAGGCAGCTGCAGCTGGGGAAGAGCTAACATTCAGTAGGAAACACAACCATGAAAAGCAGGTGTGAAACAGTAAGATGTGACATAGAAATACAGGAAGGTGGACTTCCTCTCCCCTGGATGTGGATCCCAGCTCATTTGTCATTTTCCCTTCAGCCATACCTTGCCTGTTTGTGCGGTCCTTTCACACAACTGAGGAGGAGGTTGGGTTTCATGAAAGGCAGGGTACATGGGGTACAGTAGATTTCAGAAACGTGGTGAAGTGTCTGTGGAGCAAGATACAGGATAAGACCATTTCCCTCCTTGATGGATCAGTCCTGCTTGCTACCTTTCTCTCTCCATGTACTCCTTAGGGAACTGGCTCGTGTGTCTATATCCAAAAGAAGTTCTGCAAAAGCCAGCATTAGCAGCTTTCTGCCAGCCACTGTCCTATTTCTTGTATGCATCACTGAGCTCTGCTTTCATCACAGCCCAGTTTCTTTCCAAAAAGCTCTCAGTCCCTCCAGTCCCAAGTGGAGACTATGATCTGCACTCTCCTCTGCTCATGCTCTGGGGATGTCTCCAGATTCATAAACCTCTTCAGCCCTCACACAGCCTTTGAGGACTCCTTCCTCAAAATTCACACCACCTATTTAATTGCTAACTTCTTTCACCTGGATGCAGGGCATGTCTGTGTTAGTACATGCTCATTATTTTATTATTTGCTTTCCTGTTTTGCTCATAACTTTCAAAATGTTTTTTGAAATATTTGGCATCTCCGTTCCCTGTCTACCTTAATGGGGACTTTGACTTGTGATGTTCAGACAGACAAAAATCCCCTTGTAAGACCCAGGCACGTTTTCACAATCATTCTGCCTGACGGGGGTGTTGGGAAACATCTCAGTTACAGTGTGCGCAAGTGCTCTGTAAGAGCAAACAGCTCCCCAGCTTTCTCTATTGTGTTAATAGGTCTACTATAACTGTAAAAGGGAAAAAGCTCAACAGGAAAGGCAGACATGACCAGTTCCTTCCTTAGACAGTCTCACTGACTTCAGCTCTGCCACTCTGAGCCACCAAAGGCAAAGGGGAAGGGAATTCAGGGGAAGTAAGCTGCGGCAATGAGCTGCACAGTACACTCACAACTTACATGTTGCAGAACAAGACACAGGCCCAGACAAGTCAGAGCATCACTCAGGCCTGTGAACAGCAACTGGGTGTTGCCAAAGTCCAAAAGCAGCCACAGGCAGGACTATAGTGGTCACAGAATCACCTGCATGGTGTGGAATGAGGAGGTCCCAGATTAATCCCTAGCTCATGAGACTTGCCAAGACAGCATATGCAGGCTGATTAGGGCATGCTTCTGTTTCTGTCCTTGTTCTTGCTGCTTTTCACTGCCTCATTATGTCGATAACATAGTGTAACAACAACAAATCTTTTCAAGCTCACTTTTCTACTATTTTTTTTTCAAAGTAGGGAAAAAAGCATATCCCATCTGTAACTTATTATGCCTCACTCTCTTTCTAGAAAAAATTGGAATGAATCTAGAAAGCCACAGATTAGCTACAAAATTCAACCCATCAAATATCTATAGTTTCTTCTATCAACAGACAATGGGTGTGTTTCTGTAGTTTTCTGCAGTTTTCTGCAGTTTTCTGCTGGTTTTAGCCAGCTGCCAGGAAACAGCCCTATGATGAAGAATGGGCTTCTGGGTTGCAATTCTTTAAGGTATCTGAGAGACTCCGGCTCTTCATTTTATTTCAGACTCCAGAGGATTTCAGTGCAGGAGCATGCACCTGTGAGAGCAGCTACTGGGAAGGTGGCCCTTTGCCCCTTGTGTTCTAAGATGCTGTCCTGGATTCTCAACTGAAACTCAGACATGCAGAGAACTAAGGTTTCATCCAGGCTACTGATTTCCTCTGCAGCCTTGAGAAGTGCCACCCCTCCTGCCAATGTCTGCACCTGTAACACGGGAAATACATAAATTTCCTAATAGCAAAGGAGGTGGGATTAAGTTGATGAGACTGTGAAACACAGTGCGAAAAAATCAAGTATGCAGGACACTTTCAGAAAAAGAGTATACAGTTGCTACATCACTGAAAAAGTATAATAGTGTGGTAATCATTAAAAACATTACACAGCAGCTTGGGTTAAAAGAGAATATGGATTTTAGCCAAGAAAAACCTGTACTAACTATTTGCCAAATATTTGCCTGAGGAACCTGAACATGCACAAGTCTATGGGACCTGATGAGATGCATCCCAGACTCCTGAGGGAATTGGCTGATGTAGTTGCCAGGCCACTCTCCATGATATTTGAAAAGTCATGGCAGTCAGGGGAAGTC
>JAVKLA010000093.1:18609491-18639185 GCA_034782735.1 Sagittarius serpentarius | reverse complement strand
TGCCCATGACAGTAATTGGTTAAGTGATCTCTCCCTGTCCTTATCTCGACCCACAAGCCTTTCACTATATTCTCCCTCTCCTGTTCAATCAAGGAGGGGGAGTGAGAGAGTGGTGGGTACTTTGGTGGGTACCTGGCATCCAGCCAGGGTCAACCCGCCACACTTGTATAATCGATACTGATCTTTTAAAACTAGCAAAGAAAACAACGTGACAGCCTTCTCCATATACTCATAATCTATGGGAGAATTATTTTCTCTCCTAGGTTAGGGTAAGTCTCTGAACGTATCTCTAAAATATGCAGCTTTGCCATGAACTACATAAACAACTAACAGAAAAACCAACAGATGAAGCCAAATCTGAGAGGAAGACTATGTCCATGACAGAACAAACCTGTATAATCACGGTTTAGTTCCACATCAATATCTGTAACCATGCCAGTATGGGGGAAGAAAGACGGAAGGTCCATAAACCCATTCAATTTTTCCATACTGAATATTTTTTTGGTTCTTACCACATGATTATTTAACTTCTTTAGGATCTTAAAATCAAATTTTTAACACATTAAACTACATCATGTGGTTCATATTCATTCCTCATTCTACTGACACATTCAAAGAATTCTCAAATAACAGAAGCAAGATTTACCCTTGCAAAACCTGTATTCTTTCATCCTCTGAGAACATCACCTTCCAGTGTTCCCTCTGTTTTAACTACAGTTTCAAAGAATTGTTGCGAATAAAGCCAAGGTTTTTTGGTATACAATACTCTGAGTTAACCTTGGAATATTTTTCAACACGAGAGCAATACTTAGTAATTCTGATCCTCTTTAGCAGCAGCAATTCTGGTTAAGAAGCAGCATTGTTTTTAACATTCCTGTACCTCATACTAAAGTTCATTCAGAAGTTTCAGATGCTGCTTACCTCCTAATAGCGCTCCTAGTTTCTGAACTACTAGTTTGATCAGGCACCCCTCTTTCTGATGTCTCATTTTTCATATATACTACAAGGAGAAAGCAGGTCCAAGACAGGTCTCTCTGCAAAATTAATAGAGAAGATAAATACAGAATGTTGGTTTGCAATCACAGCAATTGTCTATATTTTCTAACTGTATTTCCTGACACCTTGTGATCCACTAGGCCAACCAAATTGGTCATGGGTTTGCCTTTTCCAACAAACTTTAAGTGGCACATGATTCTTTTGTTTGATTTTACAACATTAACCACTTTCTGAATTATTTGTAATGATACCTTCCCTCTTAATGCCTGTCATAATTTATACTCCAGTTCACTGATTTAATTTCTCAAAGATGTCTGTGTGGCTTTAGTGGATTTTCAAACCTTATCAAGTAGCCAAAATAACTCTTTGGAATGAAATGAGGGAAATGTTTTTTGCAACTTCTGTATTTCTCTCCAATTCCTTTTAAAAGAGTTTAAATTAACTGAAATCGAGCAAGCATGGATACAGGATCAAATACCACCCTGTCATACCAATGCAATGCCTCTTTGAAACAGCACAGGTGTCAAACAAATCAAGTTTCAATGCCATAGAAGTGGGGTACTAAAAAAGGCAGGCCAGATAGGCATAAAGGAGTGTGCATGTATCAGTCAGAATCTGAGGTGTAAATTCAAAGGAAAGATAAAATGCAATTTGGTGGGTGGTTAATAGTCATTAACAACCTGCAAATAACAGAAGAAGAGAGACTGCAATGTATGGTATGCAGTATCTATGCAGAGGAAATGAATAAAGATGACCCTACAAGGTTGACAGTCTTATTCAGTCTTAAAAGTTACTTAAGTCACATCCTACTTTGTTTGGAAATGCAGCCCACAGTTATGTAAAGCAAGACAGACTTAGCGTCAAGTCATGATTGCATAAACTTATTTACAATAGCGTAAATAAAGGAAGCAGCATGAAAAATATGTTGAAAATCTGACTGATGTTAGGCAGCCCTCTCGCTCATGCTATTGCAATCATTTCGCTGCTGTGGTGATCAGCAAACTTGCATAGGGACAGGTATGTCTAAAAATTGTTCCTTGCCATCAAAAGCACCGAATATGTAAACAAAGCTTAGTTCTATGTTGGATCTGAGGAACGAGTCAAATGGGTAATGAGACCACTAAGAGGGTCACAAGCATCTGGACTATACTTTTCTGTGGATTTGAGTTCAGATAAGGTGACACCTGAGAAGAGGCAACAAGGTATGTCCTTCTAAGGAGATACATTAACATGCTTAAGAAGAGCTGTGCTATTTCCCATATATTTGAAATGTCAAGAAGTACTATGAAGGGGAACCTTATTCTTCAGATCCTGAGTCTGGTACAACTAAATCAATTAATATTTCACTTATGTAGGACTTGGATTTTGAATTCTTTGATAATTGGATGGAAAACTGTGAGTCAGTCCTTGCTCTGGCACCGGTACTATCAAAAGAGGCACATCATCTCTAACCTTGATGATTTTTATCATCACTCTGCCCACAAACACGGGGAAGGTTGCTTACTAGCTGTACTTGGATGGTATTATATCCAATTTTCTTATCCAGATCTGGCATGTCATGAAGTCTATTGGTAAAATAGTTGCACTTTAAGATCTGATTTATATATTTCTTGACATCAATAGAAACATGAGTACTAAAAGATACTGCACAGCAGAACCTCACTATACATCTAAACATCTATGAAACATCAGAAGAAACTCATGTAAGGACATCATCTAAATACTTTTCTTCTTCCCCCAATTCATATTACTGAACTTCAGAACTTAATTCTGCATCTTTTGTATGTAATAAATTCAAATGCATTTAAGAACAAAAATCTGCCCCTTGGAAGTTTTTTAGGTAGGTAAAACTCACGCAGCTATGTGACTGCAAGTGTCAGAATCTGTTTCTGCATGTCAGCAACAACAAAATAATCCTATAGATTAGCTCCTGACAAGGACAGTAAAGCATACAGGCTTTCAATATTGTTAAAGAGAAGAGAGAGGTCTGTTGCATGGGCGGAACACAGAGCAAGCAATACAGGAATTCGTGATGCTTAACTCTCTCAGTAAGACCCTTCCTGGGGTGTCAAATAAGTGTTGTAAGTTCAATTAGCATGTATGATTCTCAGAAAGCACTGAGTTTTAATGTACGTAAATCCAGTGTTCTTGGTGAAGAAAAGCTAATGAAATACACTAGTTTAAAAGCACCTGTTCATTACTCCTCCCTGTGAGCTGCAAGAGGATGAGTATTATGTGCAACCTAGGAATACATCTGTAAGATTTACAGATTTTAACTTTGCAATATGTCGATTAAAAGAAATTTTCAGGTTATGTTAGAAAGTGTTACCAATGATAAGTGAGTAGGAATTTTTCATTTTTGTATTTTTTCATTTTTTAGTAGAAGTCTTTGTGCAGGTACTACTATGCTAGAATGGAAGAGGGTTAAGGATATTAATATATTTTATTTTGCTAAAAAAATCACTACGTGCTTCATCTGCAAAATATTCCAAATAAAATTTTCTACAATAAACTAGGCCAAAGGCAGGGATTTTCGAAAGAACATGAGAAAATGTTATGATAAATCTCATTGAATTCCAGCTCATTCAGGAGTTCACTTGAAATAAGCATAAAGGATTAATGCAAGAAGTGTGGCAATTTTATCTTCTGAACCTCTAGCTTTAACTGTATAATTTGCATACATGCTGAACAGCCTTTTGTGTGAAATATGTGGGATTTGTGAAATAACAGACAGGGAGAAATATAAAATTATCACTATTGACCAATCCTGGTTCAAAACACATTTGTCCAGCTTTTCATCTCTTAGAGATATTAATCATAGGAAGGAAATCCTTATCAGCTTTGGAAGAAGGGGTACCTTTACCAGCCAAACAGCAAACACAATATCCTATTCTTTTCTCTTCCTCCTTAAAATTAACATCTCCACAGAAATGGAAGTCTGATTCAGAATTTCTACAGATTTTTAATGACTAAAAAAGTCAGGAAATGGGAATGGTGATACAAAAAGTATCTACTTTTCATCTTCATAGGGGTGAATGCAGTTCTCCACTTAAGCGCGCGCATTACTTCACGGCAGGACAATGCATGTGATGTGTCAGTGCACTGTATATATTCATGTTGCCACTCCCCTCCCACTAAGTAGCAGTTACTGCAGAAAATACAGAACCAGATGGGAACTTAAACCCACTCCTATATTACTTTATTTTAGCTACATTACTCTTTCACATTAAATACATAGATAGAATAATGGACAGCAGAACACTGAAAGAAAAGGGAAATGGGCTTTAATGGTACCAGAAGCAAGCAGTTGATTGTGGAAGAGGAGTAAGCACTATTTTGACCAGTGAAGAAAGCAAATAGGTTTCAAATTATGTTTAACTTCATTCTGACAAAATCATAAAGATTCTGAAATTTAGTACTCGACTTCCGTGATCCAAAAGGTCTGAACGTTTATCCAGACTTCAGAATGATGCTGGTCTTA
Source organism: Sagittarius serpentarius (assembly GCA_034782735.1). NCBI lineage: Eukaryota > Metazoa > Chordata > Aves > Accipitriformes > Sagittariidae > Sagittarius > Sagittarius serpentarius. The sequence continues at coordinate 18,634,708 of JAVKLA010000093.1, read as the reverse complement.
TCAAAATTGAACTACTATTGTTCCTCCCAACAGGCCCCAAACATACCTCTTACTCTTTCTAGCAGGCACTAGCACCTCCATTGTACCTTCTCTTGTCCCAGTAGGACATGGTATTTGCTTTCTTCCAACATGCCCCTCTTACTCCTTGCTGACTTTGAGCAGTCTTTGTGCATGTAAAGCAGAGGAAAACTGCTCAGTTTGTATCTCCTAATTACCCTTGTATTACCCTTGTTAGGTGCCTGGGGAAGTATCTTTTCTTCTGAAAGCAAAGCATCTTGGAGTTCATTTAATATTCCCTATTAGTACTCAAACTAGCTATGCCCTTAAGACCTGAAAAAATGCAGTCTTCAGTCATCTACACTTTGAGGGTGAGAGAAAAAATAGCAGGTCCTTAGCCTTTTCTCCTTCCCTTGCAAGGCATACAAAATGAAAATGAATGACTGATGGCAGGAGAATTTTTGAAGTCCTTCCATCCCTTTGGATACTTGGCATGTGAGAGATGTTTGTTAAATGAACTTTGTAAAGGTTTAAGGGTGTGATGATAGGGATTTATGTGCAGGAAGAAGTTCTTTACCCACCTTCCCAGCTCAGGGGCAGGAATTCTATAGAAGTTTTTTTGGATTGTTTTTTTTCATTTGTTTGGGTTTTTTTTCTGTTGACTCACAACACCTATCGTCATAAACCAGAAAATGAACACACTTGTAATTTTTGTAAAACATAGGCCTTGGTTACTCTAACATCTGTGTTCTGTGGATGTCCTTATTCCAAACAGTTAAAATTACAGATTTATTCATCATTTCAGTGATCAGATAGATATGCTGTCACCATTACCAGCTGCTGAACTTTGCCTTCCACACAGGAAGCTGTTTTTCCTAACAGGGCTCTTTTATTTAGGACACTTCAACTTAAATTGAACAACATTTTGCTTGAAAGATGTAGGACCTGCAAAATATCTGACGGGGAAAAATCTGAAATTATTAAAAAATGATATATTTTTTAAAAAGCCTGGTTTCATTTCTCAAGTGTTGTGCTCTCCAAACAACTAGCATATAAATATATTTTTGGCAGCCAGTAAACATTCCAGCTAGAATACCAATACCATGTATCAGTGGAAAGTAAACATCTCCTGATTTACTTTAACATCTCAAATGGAGGAGCAGAGTTAATATACTGGACAATCAAATGCAAACCCCTAATCTCCACAGAAATTAACACCGTATCATACCATGGCAAAGACCGTTTCTGACAGACATGTCATCTTTAAGATTGGAGATCTCAATTTGTCAATATTCCAATACACATCTCCTGAATTCTATTAGGTGGGCAGATGTCTATGAGCATACTCATTTTAAGAGAACAAAGATATATGGGAATTGACTTTGCAGCTCATGAAAATGATTTGGGAAATCTTTCCAGGCCTACCATTGATTTCTCTTTCCAGATTTCATTTTTATGACCTTGATCTAGCCACCTGAACTTTCCATACCTTAGTTTCTCATTTGCTGTCCTACCAAATAATGGTGTATTAGTTGAATTGTGAATTTTTTGAAAGTATGACTTTCTATGCATTTATAAAATGCTTGAAACAACAAAATCCTATTCTATTGTAGGCTTTTGAAGGACCAAACCCAGAAAATAGGTATAGATTGCAACAGCTTTCAAAAAATATCTCAAAAAAAAAAGATATGATATGGTTTTGGGTGGCCAACTTAAGGTACTTAAGTCAAATTTTCATCAAACTTAGGTGTCAACTCAAGAATTTTTGAACTGAAGCACTCACATTTAAAAAAAAATTCAGCACTTGTAAGGTATTTAAGGTAATTCCATACACTTCATGGACTCGAATCACCTGTTAGCGTGGCACATGAGTTTCACTACCTTTTTTTTTCTAAATATAGACCACACATATTGAGGTCCTTTATGTAATCTTAAAAATTACTCCACACCCAAACTAAACTAATTTACCATGAATGACCTAGAACTCCTTCGACTCCATTCGAGACAGCAGGCATGCGAGGAAATGCAATGTCCCAAGTGCTGTGGAAGAACTGTATACTTTGGACTGACAGGCCACTTTATTTCATACTTCATGAAAAAACAAATCTGTTCCAATTAGTAATTGCTAAGGGTTCCTGTAACAAATTGTATTTACAAAGTGGAACACATTAAATACCGTGAAAGAACGTGGAGTATGCAACAACATGAAAAGACAAATATTTATCATTTACTTTAAACGATAAGCCCAAGTTTTCCAAGGAAAGACCGATATGGAAGTCAGAGAAATATGGGCATCTGAAAAGGTCTTAATTTCAAGGGGTTTTATTGTTCTTTATGATTTTTTCCGAAACTACTCTGTACTCTCTAGAACATCAGGCTACTTTTCTTAATATGCTCTGAAAGACAGAAATAACAGTTGCGGGGATTTATCACTATGGAGCCATTAAAAATGGGAATAATGAAACCAAACACATCATGCAGTCACACACACTGCCCCCAGGGCACTTCAGTGCTCACATGATTTCGCTGAAGACACCTGTAAGTAGAGCCCTGGAATGGCACTCACAACACTTATATTTACACCCTGTTTTCCCACTGACCTACAAGGAATATAATTTAAACTTCTGGTGCCTCCTGCTGAAGCTGAACCATTTATTCATACTATCATCTATCCAGAATACCAGATGCAATTTACGGCTGGTATCCCATACAAATGTAGTATGTTTTTCAGGGTTTTCAGTCTAGACCACGTGTCATGGAAGTTCAACTTTAAGACTATTCAGGAGACATTGCATGGAGACTTTGTCTTACATTCCTGAGTGGGGTCAGTTTTGGTATAGGTAAAGTGCTAGCAGTTGCCTAGAGCAGGTGATTGTTAGGGCACAACTGGAAACGAGTAATGACCAGAACTGCAAGCAATCAGATGTGCTCCTGTGATTGCCTTCAGAGGAAGGATGAGGGTATGGGAGATGACAGCTCCAGCTGGCAGCGAGGGGAATATATCCACTTAGCTATATCAGTCTCTGCCATGGCATTCCTTCCATCCCTCACATACCCTTGGGAGCAGCAAAAGCAGCAAGTTGGTCTCTCTTCTGGTTTAAAATGTGTATGTCAGTTTTATGGACGTGGGTTTCATTTTGTCGCTTGTTCTTAAAAAGGGCAAACCAAGAGCAGACCTGCTAGCTAGGAAACATTTAAATACTTTAATTTTTGCTTAATGAGAAAGTCAAATAAAATACTACTTTTAGTTGTATTTTTAGTGGCAGAAATTTTAATGGATTGACTGGAAACCAGGCTGAAACTTGGATGACCTTCTTCCCAGTGAATCTCAAGAGGCTGAAAATAGTTGGCCGTCTTCATTACAGAAAAAAATAATAAAAGGAGCCCCTATTGACCAAAAGCACCATGGAAAAGTATTTGGCGGCTGTGACTATTAGTGCTTCCTCCTACTAATTGTATTCTTATAACCAGAGCTCTTACTATTACAGCTAATGATTCTGTATAAGTAGCATACATTTCCTAATTACATCATTGATAGCTATGAATACAACTGTTCGAAGGGCACAAACTGTGACGTCAGTGGAAATGTGAGGGTGTAGCTAGGGACAAATTTTGACTATTTGTAAGTAATCAGTCTGATGACCAGTCCAATACTGAGCTACTTCATCACAGTGGAAGATGTTTACCATTTTTCTAGAAATTTTTGAAATTATTTAAGTAACATTCATACATTTGTAACAAAAATGCAATGCTGCTGTCTTCCTATAATACACTGAATAGTTTACTTTTAAAACATAGTGTGATAAGCACAGTATCTGGTAGTGTCACAGTATCTTTTCAAAATTACTGTCAGCTGTCAAGATTACACATCCTATATCTTTGCTCAAGGGAAACAATAAGCAGGAACTTGATTATATAACTGGTTGAGATGTTTTTGAAACACCTGAAAGTTAAAAAGGTAAGCTGTTTATATACTTTTAATCACAAGTGTTGGTTGAGCCTATTAAATAATTTAAGACTGTGGACAATGCGACAGTTTCTTTAGTCCATCTGTGAATACGGCTGTCTCACTGGAATGCTATCTGGGGACTGGATACTATTGTAAAATCTTCGGTGTTCCTGAGTTTTCAACCCAGCTGGTAATGTCTGTCATTTCTGTCATTTCTGAGCTCTACCTCTACTTCAGCAGTTACAAAACAGCAGCAAGAGTTCTCACTGTACCTATTTTACAGACCTACAGTGGTTATTGTCTGCATAATTATCATCAGATAGAAATGCTCAGGCATAAATGGAAACCAAGACACATAAGAAACCTTAACTGTTCCAGACTTTCAGGCTTTTTTTTTTTCCCCCAAAAAAACCCCAACTCTGTAATTCTTTTGCAATGTAATAGAAGATAATAACTTGACATTACAAAAACAGGCTGAAAGATGCCTGCTAGGCTTGCAAGTTGTGATCCCCTCACTCTTGTATTCACTCTCTACTGTGAATAAACTGGTGGCTGACATACCCAAATCAGCAGCATTTAACATACAGCTAGGAAAGAAGTAAAGGATACTCTTCCTTTTTGCCCCATCCTTGTGGAGTGACATGACATGATGTTCACGGCTCCACACAGCAGTCAGACCGGAAAAACAATTTATATAAACAACCACGTGATTGCCACAAGTAGCAAACTATCTGAGGAGAGAAGGGAAGCAAAAACCATGAGAGATGGGGGAAGCTGATGAAAGGGTACTTGGGTTAATGGTCTTTGCTGGGCATGCCTCTGATAGTACAAGGGTATCTGTGGGAGTAGATTCTGGGCTGTCCAGGAAGATTGCCCACAGTGAGATAGTTGGGGAAAACAGTTGAACATGTTAAGACAACTGTCCATAGGACAGGAGGTAGGAGGAAAAGGGACAAGTCATCAATACCTTTCACATAAATTTCACAGAGAACAGCACCCACAGACACCTTAGGAACACATCCTACTGTAAATATGATATTCTACAGTAAATATGACTAATTCATAGTCCTCCATCAGTCAGCTACTTTGCTCATACTACCTTGCTTTTCCTCTTCTAGGTTATTGATTTAATGAAGAGCATCCTGCACTATAAATTAACAAGAAATTTTATGACCTACCTCTTCACCTCAATATGTTACCTGTACCTCAGCAAAGAGAATGACAGAAGCATGTACAGCATGACTAACTTCAGGACTGAGGTACAAAAATTATGTAGGACAAGGAAACACACATGCTTTAGGTGAGAACCTAACTCACCCCACTACCTTTATGCTTGAAAGTGCATCACCGGGTTGACACTTGAGCAGACAGCAGGATAGTGCTGCTCAGAGGATCTGTTTGCGAGTCTTGGCATAAAAGGTGTGCTGGAGAGCTGGAGATCAACAAGACATGCTCTACAGTTTTGAGATAGTGGTGCAGCTCACAGAAAAGCAACTTGGATATGGTTGTAACTTGGATGCCTGTGCAACAGAGGTTTGAGTGGGGTTCGTGCTTTTCAATCTGTCTACAGGGCAATCTAGTGGCACTGCAACTTGTGTAGACATATCCCAAGAAGATTTAAGCATGAATCTTCAGTGCTGCCAGCAGAGCTGTGGCAGCTTCAGCTCCACATGGCCAAAAGCGACTCCAGGCCTAACAATGAAAACTACATGCCCCTGCAGCTCTACTAGATGTAGCTAAGTTAGCAAGTGTAAAGCTACCTTAGGAATACCTACACCAACTGTGCTTCCCATCTGAATTGCAGGAATAGCCAGATACAGTTTGCAGGGAGTTTACATTAAGGCATACAAATCAGTAACATCCTGTGAAATGAACATTTACTGTTAGTTAGCTCTTTTCAGGTTCTGCCCTAAAATAGCCATGTTTCTTAATGTGTGTCAGATGTAGCAAGAACTGGACATGGTACATGACAGCTACATATCCTCCCTCCAAAGCCTGCTTATTTTAATATTTTTCATAATAATTAAGAGGTTACCTGTCTCAATGTTCCTATATTTGAATGGTCACTTCAGTTATTCAGCTACTAATTAAATAATTTTAAGAAATGTTTTGTTTTCTACTATTTTATTTAAAAAAATATAAAAAGCCAGCCCAAGCCTTATTCTTTGCTTTTTAACCAAGAAGATATCTTAATTAATTTCAGCTGTATTTACAGTCATACTTCTTGTCGGTGTCAGTTCTAGATGACAAGATAAACCAAACCATGAATTTGAACTCCACAAGGAATTTATTCCAGCTCACTGGAGTATTCTTATTGTACTTTAAAAACCTTTAAAAACTAAACAAAACTAAACAGCCCCATCTTGTTTACACAGAATGGGTTCAAATATTATGTGACCAAATGCCTATGCAATGTCAGGCAGCAGGATGCACTGGTGAGTTCTGAGATGTTGCAGACTAGCAGTGAGAACACACAGGGCATTTACTGAGAAATTCATACTGCTAGCATTCCCTGAAACATATCCCTTTGCAAATGTACACTCATTTGGAAGGGTGAAAATAAACAGTTTCCATAATAGGATAGAATAGAATATGTTGTGCACCTTGCTTTTTAATGCAACACCAGGTCCATTGCTTTAGAGTTCGAAAAATTTTTATTCTATTATCACAGACTACTTTCAAACGTATTACAGAAACCCCTCTCTCCGCATGTCTTTGGAACAAGCCAGGATTTCTTCCCTGTGAGGACACGATGTCATTTCAACCCATGACTCTTGCATGTCTGATAGCATCTAGAATGAATATGAGAAAGACAAACTTCTTTCGTTTATTATTGCTTGTGTAGCAATATCCAGCTATGTCTTACTTCCAGGTGAGAGCTGTTTTATTGATCTATCTGGAACTTCAAGAAAAGACACTTCCTCCTGAACAGATCCCACTAGCAATAGGTTTAGTTCCTATCCTACCAGTTCAGAGCAGTGGAGAAAAGAGCCCTAGCCTTCCTCCATGGGACTATTTCTCTTTACATCTTTACCAGATTGGTCTTTGTGGAATAATACTTTGGGGAACATTCTGTTACTTTTTGAGGCCATCAGCTGCATAAAAATAATTGTTTTTCTTAGAAGGCCTTCCCAAAATTATTTCTGTGAAAAAAGTAATGCTTTTTTCTTGAAAGCAATCAAATGTATTCATTGTGCAGGCAAAATAATTCACTTTACTAGTAAAAAGAATTGAAGTGGACTACAATTTCATAATGTGAAACTCATTCCTGCCTGGTCACCTCCAAAACTGAATGGGTTTCAGGATGTCTGGCACCTTCTAGCTCTTGTAAGGTCAAAACTATCAACTCTTTGTTCTCATGTTTTGAAACTGGATGTTCATAAGCATTTAAAAATGGAACTTGGAAACAGAGCTCATTTCTTACAAGTTAGAGAAAAAGAGTCAAAACTGGGCTTTCATTTCTAACATTTTGTTTTGAAACAAGGACAATGAAAAGGAACTAAATTTGTATGAAATTCCATTATAGATAATGAACTTGGCTTAACTTTTATTATCTTCCATTCTAAATTATTTGACTTTTTATCCATGAAACACGGACAATCAAAGGCTTATGAACTCTTCAGAAATATCCTGATTGAGTGAATCATACTTCAACAGGGAGCTTGCCCTATGCTTTCTTTCATAGCTGCCGTCATATGCCTACCTCCCATTCACATTCATGACCTCCCTAGCAACCCATGGGAACTCAAAAAAGTAGCAGGAAAGCACAGTAAGTGATATGAATGAATGTCTGTAATGCTAAAGATATGGTTGTTTCCAGCAGCTTCAAGAATATTAACATTCCCTGTCTTTGCTATCTGTGGTGCTTCTGATAATTGCTGATGGGTACATGATGGCTACATACACCCAGTGGGCCTGAAAATTACTTTTGTTCTCCCCTGAGGTCTGAGGAAGAGGTGGAGGGGAGATGGTTTAGCTTTGCTTCCATTTCTTTGACTGCTCTATATGTTTCCACATTGCTAAGTGTCAAAAGTTTTGAGTTTTTTTTGAGGAAGCTGCAAATAACAGAATGAGGACTTGCACTAAATAATAAACCAGCCCTCTTCAGGCAGCAGTTTGTGAAAACTCTGGCTTAAAATTGAAGCACTAGAATAAAAGGCAGGTCTCTGTCCTACTCTTCACCCTAACTGCTTATGACCTTGAAAAATTTACTTTCCCCCTGCATTTATACACAAGAAGTTAAGGCAAATAAATGTGTGAGGCAGAGTCAGGTAAGATGCTCCTATGTGAGCATCTTCAGTTAGATGACAAGTAATATGGATGACAGAGGTCTACATCTGGTGACTATGCCTACTGCCACACACTTCAGAAAGAAACCTCTTGGCTAAAAAGGGAAATGTGAAATGTGATGATGTTATCCTGCAAACAACCTCAATTAGCTGCTTTCAGAGAATGAGCTGACAATCACTTCTCACCAGGGTGAACCGCTGGGGAGGAATCTGCTAGCAGAGCTTTGTTTGTGACAGGAAAGAAAGAATGAAGAAAAATACTTTCACAGGAAGTGAAAGAAACAGAAACATCCTGCTGCCACTAAACATGGTGTTCTTGTTTATGTATCTGAAGGAAATGGGGAAGTTGCCCCGATATACCTAAAAAGACCTTTGGGTAAAGGACATGCTTCCCCTCAATATTTGACCTTCTGTCTCTCTTAATCTTCATCCCTCAGAGCTGTGTGTACCCTGGCTAAAACTCTTATAGTTAGGTGAGACATCATCTACTTTTTGCTTGCTGATCAGGCAGCATAAAGCAAGGAGGTCCACTGCAAACAAATGAGATGGGCAAGAGCAGCGTAAGCAGATACCAAGGAGTGGTGCCAGCTACTCATCTCCTTGCAAAACACAGTGAATGCTCACAAACCATAAGCACACATGCTTGAATTCTCAAGCAGTAAAAAACCTCTGTCTTAGCTATTTTATCTTCAACCTGCAGTTCCAAGGGGAGGGTGACATAAGCCTTTCAATTTTTAATCAGATATGCAACAGTTTTGCCTGTTCATGATCCCATGAGGCTCAGAAATAGCAGAGTGCAGGAAGTGGCAACAAATCCCATTCATGAACCAGGTTTAGTACAGGACGGAACAATGCCTTTTGTTTGCTCAATGATTTTTCACTGACACGCTGTAAAAAATCTCCCTAAAGCTAAAGTTAGAAGGGATTTGAGCTGCCTAGTTACTTGGCAATGTAAGACCTTTCCAGTAAGTCTTCAACTACTAACCCTTCCCCATGACCTGAAGTGAGTAACTGCTTCAGCATGATATCTGTACCTTCACAGTTCTCCAAAGGCTAGGAAAGAGGTAGTCAATTCATAAAATCTTAAAATAACAATGTTACTATTTTGGTCAGTTCTCTTTTGCCAGTCCCCAAGAGCAAAATTTGCTGGGAAGCCAGAGTGCCTGCAGAAGAACTCCACAGTCTATGACCCCACAGCTCTTGCCAACTAGCCCAACCCATCACCGGCACTCTGTGAGCTTCCATGCTATGGCAATACAGGTATAAAATAGCATTTCTGACTGAAAAGCTTTTTAAAGTTTTTAATTTTCTGCACTGTGTAAGTCTTTTCAACATTACAATGTGAGAGCAATACACCTACAAAACCCCAACAAGCTCACAAACAGGTTGCTTGGCTTCTATAGTTGTTCACAGAACTATAGGCAGAAAATGTGCTAGTTGAAGAAATACCCTAAAAGCAACACTTAAAATAAGCAAAATTTGAAAAATTGAATGAAAACCTACTTAACTTAGGATGGACCAACATGAAATGCATTAGCGTATGTTTGCACAGTACAAAGACCAACAATTATTTGGCTTTTTTAAATAAACAGACACTAATATACACAAACAATGTACACCGATATGGTAACTGGATACGACATGACCAACTTCTTTTGTTGTTTTTTAAACTGTCAGAATGTAGGCAGCCTAAATCATCATATTGTAGGGGGGACAGAGAAGCCACAAAGAAAGGTGCTGCAACAGGCAGGATATGACACATGAAGGCATCAGTAAGGATTCTGATCAAAATGGAGTTACGGTCAACTAGTGAGCTTTGGCATAGGCAGGCTGCTATGTGGGTGGAAGGTCGGGCAAAGGGATACTGGGAGTTTCATAATGATTGGCATTTCTGGTTGAATACATAGTGAGAACTGGCACTCTATGTTATGTTGCTGGCAGTTGGTCTCACACAAGGCCACAGACTTGAAAGTTCCTATTACTAATCGCATAGGATTAAATTGCTTTGCCTATATTATCACCTTTCCTCATTTCTTTGGAAGTGTTTCAACATATTCCTAGTCCAAAGCCCTGTATTTAGAACCTTATTTTTCACTAACCATTTCCTTCTCCTCCCCTTTGCTTGACTAAGTGACCCAGCCCTTCCTCTAGCTTTCTCTCCTGGGGTAGCATCCAGGCTCCCTCACTTCCTTCATGATCAAGTGGAAAATTTTGGTTTGGAGGGTGGAGGAAAGATAAAGGAAGGGGAAGGGGAGAGATCAGATTAATTGACGTGCTGTGCATGATCAGTGCGTTCTTTATACGCCACCAAGAGAACTTCTTGATCACATTTCAGAGTGAAATCTTGCCACTGTTTCTTGCATTGAGTAATATCCTATTCCTCACTCTGATGGAATGATTTACTCCTTTAAGAACAAAGGGGCTTGGACCTGCAAGCCCAGTTCCAGCAGGTGCTCCAGGGTTGGTACTGTTGTGCCCAGGGAACTGAATTTTGCATGCTTATGTCTGTTTCTCTGCTGTGGATGCTACTGCATCACCCCTGATGAATCCTATCTTCTTGCTAAGATGATACATCTAATGTTTAAACACATTCTCAACATTAATGGAGGTACTCGCATGTTGACAAACTCCACCTACACCCACTTGCTAAATGAGCTACCTAATGTTTAATATGTTCCATAACTCCAGAAATCAGTTAACTGTTACACACAGATTACAGAGGTTAACTAAATAGTCCAAAACGCATCTTCCTGCTACAAAATTTGAACCATTTATATGTAGCTAGTAATGATTTTAACAATAATGCTAGCAGGTCCAAAACAAGTGCTCCAAAAAGTCCTACTGAAATTTCTCTAAAATTAAGTCAAATGCAGGTAGATATTATTTCATAATTACAAAAAATGAAAATCAGGAAAACGATAAAAAGATTTCTGTGAACAATTAAACATGAAAAAGAGTTACAATTCTAAGTACTATGTCATCAGCTACATGCAGGATCACAGCTCCAACACTACCTGTTGGACAACTTCAGATTTGAAGCTGTAATATTTCACAGCATCTTGTGGCATTACTTTGTAAATCTGGGTACCAAAATTTGCTGCCACAAACCTTCACTTAAATTAGTGTGCGGACAAATTACATTAGATATCTGTTTTGAGGACTTATTTTTTCATAAATTGTAAAGTTGAGATTTTTTTTCTTTGTAACAATGGGAATGAAAAAAAAAACCAGAAAACCTACTGAGCAGAGAACAATTCTGTACTGGACATGTGAAAGCCAGTAGGAAAGTTCATATGCATGGAGCATCTTCAGTTTAAACTTTGCTGAGGTTTGTTCAATTCCTATCCGTAAATTGAGACTTAGTTTAGAAAAGGCTGTTCTGAGTCACTGTGCACAGCTACTGGGTCACGAGTCCTGAGAGGAAATATATGGCAAATGCCTCAGTGCATCCCTTCAGCTGCAAAACTGAACTAGCTGAAAAAGCTCAGGGAGGTTACAGTGATGGTGTCTGTCTGAAAGACAATCTCCAAGTGGGATAAGTCACAGGATTGCAAAACTGCAGGTGCCAAGCCTGGCACTTCCAGCAGTGCCCACAGAAAGACAGACCGCACATCTGAGTTGTGGCGCTAATCCTTCCAACATGCCTAGAGCATGCTGATCAGCTAAGTGCAGGAAAAAGGTACAAGCTTAGAGGAAAGGAGAAGAATTATTCTCCCAGTGAAGTAAGTGGGGGAAATTTGTAATTACCCCTGTCTGGTATCTGGGATGTTGCGGGTAACATCCATGTTCTCGTCAATAGTTCAATGAATTTCCCAGTAGCCACAGTCAGGACTTTAGTTTTATGTTCCACACTCTAGAAACACATTCGGACACTGGCTCAACACTGACTCAGTGGGCAAGGTGCCGTTTACTGAATCACAAATACCACTTCCTGCGGGACTGTTTCTGCCTGTTGTATTTTGAAGGAGTGCTTGGCTCGTTAGCTGAGAATCAACCTCACAACTTAAGACAACGAAGTTGCAGAACACATGCAGTTTGTGTAGTGTTTGAACAAAATACACGACTCCATCCCACAGACTTCGAATGAGGTTATTCAAATGCAGTAGCATTTCATATATGTTATACAATACTCATTTTTCTTAGGAAGATAACCTAAGTTTTTTCAAATGAAAAAACAGAAAGCATGTCTATCTTTATGCTTCTCTTGCTTTGCATCCTTCTTCAATGGCACTGCAAAGCACTTCATAATAACAGAATGGACATCTTACTGAATAGGATGATTTTTGCTTACCAGGAAGTCATGACAGCTAGAACTTTCTGAGACAGTTGGATTTCCATATTTTAGGCTGGACAACACCTTTAGAAACAGACAAAAACAAAACAAGCAACTCTTAGGTCACTGTACTATTACATATTTTAAAAACAAAGTACTAGTGGGGGAATTTTACATAGTATTATTATCAGAAATTACATATATAAATTCATGTGCACATACTGTATATGACCGCCTCAGCTCATAAATTCATTGCTAAGTCTCTGGTCAATAATGTTTGTAAAAGTATGATACGTGAAAGAAAGACCACTTGGTGATAGACTGTTGGCTGCAAGTAGCTAAGTGGTTAATTCCTAGTGAGGATCAGTGAGTTTATCATGAAGTCATGCTTGCGTGCCAGTGCTAACCACTTCAGCTGTATGTGGGACAGCAGAGCTGTTTCTGCAACGCAGCCAAGCCTAGGCACTCTCCTACAGTTTTGTGACTCCTGCTATGATTTCCATTAGCAAAAGATTTGGCAAGTTGTGCTTATAAAAATGTTTGTCAAGTACTAGGAACATGCATGAAATAAAGCTGTAATCAGAAGTAATGGATGCTTCTGTTTAGATTTCTCAGTTAGCCCAGCTGTAACTATTCTCATTTGAGAGCTGATTTAAAATACATTTGACTACCTGCATGCCTGCCAAAGAAGCCAATATTTCACATCAAGTATCTGCTTTAATTGGTAGTAAGTAGTAAGTCACTTTTCATTCTAAGAATGACTAAAGATTTAATTATTCTGGATGCTCAATTAACTAGAGTTCTGAAGAAGTTTATTCAAAAGGAGAGCAGTGGTATGAGAAGACAACTGTATAAGCCTGTGAACTGCTAGCACATTAAAATTTCCTTCTTAAGTTTACTGCACAAGGAACTAGGACATTATTTTGCTGGCAGAGTAACAGCATTATCCTCTTATCCCATAGCTGAATGATTAAAAAAAAAACCATGGGGAAACTTGAAAATTCAAATCAGAAATTCTCAGATGACATAAGGCGTGCTGCCTGTGTGGCAGGCACTAAGATCTGAATCAAATCTTTTGCAGTGGATATCATTTTTAGCTTATACAGGCAGCCCAAACAGATCCACAGCATTCACAATATTCCTATACACCCCAAACTTCAGCTTCTAAGTACATTATTGTGGCATTTCCCATAGCCACAACCCAACATGATGCTGCAGAAGATTGCCTTGCTGTGGAATATAGGTTTCAGCAGATGTGAGATGGCAATAGTACTATACAAGAACTCAGGAGTTTGCTGTTTCCTTCAGTCATTGGATAAGACCTACCACTCTGAGGCTTTGGGATAGAGTATCAGATAAGGACACACTCCTATTGTTAATCACCTGCTTAAAAGCACTGCTTATAAGCAATAAACACTTTTATTTTGTCAAGAAGTGAAAAGAAAATACAAAGTTGACTTCCAGATACTCAGCTTTCTGGCTCCTTCTCTTCCTAGAAAGACTTCTTTAAAATAGGTGTTACTATTGCTTCAAAAGGTAAATCTCATGTCAGGGTTCAGAGAATTACCTGTCAAATCAAAGGTGCCTTAGGGTTCCTGATGGGTCACAGCTCCTGGGACTCTACTGGCTCTAAATAGCATTGGTCCATCTAACATCTGAAGAAATCATCTTATAACATGAAAAGTTGCACCAGGTATTTAGGTATATATTATTATTTTCACTTTTATTAAATTGCTGGGAAATTTCCATGTCATTTATTAATAACCAAAACATAGCTTATAATATTTCTTATAATATTGTAGCCTTTTGAAGTGTCTGTACTACATAGTTGCATATTAGAGCTTATATTTATATTTTTGATAGTTTTTTAAAGATACTTAAGGTAAAGTTTGCCTGTGTGTCTAGTCTGAAGTTATTTACACAAAGTGTTTCAGGTTATAATACTTTATATATGCTTGCACAGACTTGAATGTCACATGCTGAAACTGTGGTTTCCTTATGTTCCTTAAATTATTTTCTTTCCTCTTTTTCCGTATTTTCTCATTTTTTTTTAGGAATCAGTCCTCTCAGTATTTATCACAGCTAGGGAGAAAATGTCAAACATGCCTATAGAAGGCAATGCAGAGAAACACAGACATCCAAGTGTGCCAGATTATCTTGCTCCAGAACTGAGAGCTGTGAAACCGTAACTGTGCAGCACTGTCAGTTTAATGAACATCACTTTCAGGAATTATCTCATGTTAATGTAGTGATATGCTTTGAGAATCAAAGCAAACACCTCTGCCTGGCACTGAATACTATTGTGGAATCACCTACTAATATATCACCAGACTGTCAAAGACAAGATAAATTCCTTTTTCAATATGAATCACACAGGGGGAAGAACAAAAGGCAGAGGAACAGCATTAATCACCTAAAACTATCTGAAGCAAGTGACCTAGTAGCCTACATTGCCGTTATTGGAATTTAGCTTGAAAATCATCACTCTTATGAGCTTAATTTCCACATGTATCAAATTTAGGCATGGAAACAAACAAAAAAAAAGGGGTGCTTGACCTAGTTCAGAATGTCTGAGGTAGGTATTTGATGTCCTTATGTCCCATGAGAGCACCCCTAAAAACATTTAACAGGTCCTATGGTATATGAGCTCACGTTTTCGTAGAACCATTGCGCAACTGACATTGAGCACCTGCACTAGAAACACCCTTTTCCCCCTTAAGACTCGTATCAAGTTATCTTCTAAGAGCTGGAGCTTGACAAAAGAGCCAGCAGTAGCAGCGCCCACTTTTTGCAGTTGCCCTGAAAGGACAGACTGGGATTCCAGGCTCTTGTCAGCCCAAGGCATGAATTTCTAGCTTTTACAGTGAAGAGGGTGGCCTAGGACAGGAGTTATTCTCCATCTTTTCCCTGAGAATGAGGCCGTGCAGAGAGAGAAATGGGAGATCTATGAGACCCAAGAGGCAATGAGTAACTAGGTAGCTTTCCAGGAAAAGCTATTCCATTGGAACATATGTTCTACAGTGGACTTTTTGTATAGTTTTGTGGATACAAGAAAACAGTGATGGGTTATTATGGCCCAAATGCTGATCCCTGTTACACCAGTATAAACATGTTATGGAATAACTGAGCTTATAGATGTGCATTTCAGAAGAGGGTTTGCATCTCTGATTTAGTAGGTATTTTGGTACCCAGACCTATTCCATTGAGATGAACAGAAGACAAGGATCTCCCTAAGCTAGCTTTCTTTTAAATAATATTCAGTGCAGTGTAAGGTAGTTTTAAGCAACATTCAGTACAGCATAATACAGTAGCCTAGCATTTGTCCTGACGTTCCTTACTCCCACTGAGTAATGCTTATTCACAGAAGTAGTTCCATATAATGAATTGTGTTACACAGACTATATTAGAAATTTCCATTTACCTCAGGGGAATTCACATAGGCTGGCAAAAGCTTTCCTATTGGACTACAACATGAATGTTCATCACCAGGTGCTGGGAGGGAAAAATGCAATTCTTTCCTATGGTCTCTCGTACCTTAACAATATCCCGCTCTTTACCCTGCTTGCAACTTCGTCACACATCGATCACTTCAGAGCTCACCAAATAAAAGATTAAGAATGGAATTTCTCCTCCAACTCCAGTTTAGGCTTTCTCCAATCTTCCTCTGTCCTTTGCATGGAGTGGAAGCTATTCTCACCAGAACTGTTCAGAAGCAGAGCTCTGTCCTCGTTCTCCTGGGCTTGGGAGCTCCCTTTACACATCACTGGCCACATTCCACAGCTCTCTCCTTCACTGCCTCTCTTCGTACTCTTCTAACTCAATGCTTTGTGCCTTGAAATGGCTCTCTTCTGGCTCCATTTTTTTTTCATTTTATATTTCACTTGGAAACACAAACTAATCTGCCATCTCTATGTGGGTGATGTTACACCTCTACTGTAAACCTCCCTCACTCTGTCCAAGAGTAAAATCGCACATCTCTCTGGTATTACCTTTTGTAAGACTTTCATAAGACCAAACTCAATTATAACAGAGCTCCATCTTTCCTGGTCCTTTAGGGTCCAAATCCACTGCCCTCCACCTTCTTCCTCTAGCATTGAAAGCAACGCAACTTTTCTGCCAGCCAAAAGCCTTGACAAATGCAATTCCACTTCTCTTGTCTGTGCTCAGAAAAGCTTCTGCAAAGGCTTCTCTTATGGAATTCCCTTTGATCAAGTCATCCTGTATCATCTGCCTGTTCTTAACTGAGTCAACCACACATAATTTTTTTCACTCTCAGAGCATCTCATGACCTATGCTGTCTAGGCCTACCGTCTTGCATTCATCCTTCAGGTGCTGGCTCCTCCTGAATAACCTGTGTGGCCAACCTCCACTGTCCACTTACTAACTTTTCTGATAAGAAGTCCATGGATAAGTGACTTTCAACCTTTTCCAGCACCACCTTCATTTGCTACTGTGTTCTCCTTTCATTTCTGACAACTGCTTACTTAATAACACTTCTTTCTTACCCTTCTCCTGGCTAAACCACAGCAGTTTCTGAAAGTCAGATGACACTTAACGCTGCCTCTTCCCCCCCACACCTTCCACCCTGCCTTTCTGATCACGACAATAACAGTATCAGCATGCAGCCCAAGATGCTGAGCTTTACAGATTTATTAGCATGCACTCTGCTCTACACCTTGCCTTCTCCATCTCACCTGTAAATGCCTGCCTCACTCACTGCTTGGTCCATAGAGACAAGTGAGCATACTTGTGACACCTCTTGGGGAACAAAGGGAAGATGCGCTCCAAAGCTGTTTCAAAAATCCCAATGATGGAGGCTTTGTTGTATCTCAAATTGAGATATTTTGCTCAAAAAACACATACATTTCTGAAGACATAAAACATTGTAATTCCAACAGTTCTAACCAAAATCACAGAATGGCACAAGTGGTCAGTATTGCCAAGAAAAAGCTATGGAGACAGAGGAGGGAGACAGAAATTAAGTATTTCTGCTTTCTGGCAGGAATCCTTTTGGTGGTACTGATGATAGGTCACTATATGCAAGAATCTCCTTCTGGAATACTTTGCACAAGGATGAAAAGAAGGCCTATTTTGCAAACAAAAATGCTTTTTACTAAGTTTTTTTTCTGTTGTGCTTATCATACACGAGAAGGCTCTGTAATCTCTCTTCTTTTTTTTTTTTCCTCCTTGTCCGTCAATAAAAGCTAACTGCCATAGACAGGATAGGTGTTAAAGTTATTGCAGGAGAGCAAGCACAACTTTCTTTAGAGATGTATTTCCTTAAACTCTATAAACATTAAACAATGATCAGCAAACAAAGATTAGGAAAAGTAGCACAGTGTCTATACTAGAAATAAGTTACAGGTACTAGAAATAAATTACAGGAAGCTAACTAGAAAAAAAAGGAAGACTGCAGCCAAAACATCCGAAGGAGTGGGAGGGGAAGAAAAGATAAGTACTATTATTAGAGCACCCGAGATACATGCTATTATTAGAGTACCCAAGTTAATTCTGTTTCCCCTTTCTTCTCAGCAGTTTCTTTATGAGCTTATGCAGGAAAAATGCTGCTCTTCAACAGCACCCAGGAAGCAACTTACTTTTTCTCCTTAAAACTATTTTTCCTCCTAATTGTTTAACAGCTGTTCACTTGCAAGCATATTGAGACTGCCTGACACACTGGGCAGTACTGTCCTATGGGCTCCCTACACTCCCATCTTTCTGCATTTGGTATCCCTTTCCTTCAGCTGTAAATTCACAGGGGTGTCTTTTTTCTTCAGAGCTTTTTCAGTACTTCATAGAACAGTCCATGACTAATGTCATTAATGTTATGATTACAGAGTTATTTTTCTGTAGCTTTTATTTATTTAGATAATTAATGCTTTAGAAATTTATACTGCTGCCCACCATTATGGTACCTGGATGTTTATAGTCAAAACAATCCTGCCTTTAAGGATCATAACACAATTTTTTGCCATGGCTGCGAGCGATCTGCATCTCCAGTGAACAGCAACTCAGCCCAGCTGCTACCCTCTGGGCAGACAGGGCTCCCTGCCACTGATCCTGCACCCTTTGGATTCTACCTGAGAGGTGTGAGACCTACACAATGTGCTGTTTTCTCCCTAGAGGCCAAACTAATAAGAGCAGGCAGTGTCACACCCTACTGAGAGCAGGAACAATTATTTGTCTCTCCACTAAGACATCTGTTATGGTATTACTGCTGCTTGGCAGGGCATCCTGTAAAATCACCACTTCCTTCCCTGTAGGTAGGAACTGCCTGTATTAGTTCAGGCATTTATCTTCCTTTATGAGTAGGAAAGCCGAAGACAGAGGAGGAAGGAGTGGAATCCTAAATGACCTTCCCAGGCAGCCTCTTGCGGAGAAGGGCAGTGCCAATTTTCTCGCCTGGGCTGTATTGCACAGGGGGTTAGAGTGTGCTCCTTCCCTGGATACACCATCACTGGGATACAGCATGCAGAACTCATCCCGCAAAATTTGCTTTCTTCCCGGTTTTTAGCAAATCTATTTTCTCCAGAACTCTGCCAACTGGCGCGTTCTCAGTTTGTTGGTTTTTCTGTGGAATGTGAATCTGATTGACTGACGCACTGCAGAAATAATAGTCCGAGCCAGCTGTTCCTGTAAATTTCGAATGTTAGATTTCAATGTGCTATATACCAAATCAGTAAATGGCAGGCAGACACAGGATTCCCTTGAAAAATATCCTACTTCAGAACTTAAGCTCACCAAAAGCAGCACAGCTTAACCCCTAAAAACCTCTGTATTTGCTTTCTGCCTTCTAGCTTTAGACTCAGAAGTCTTCTTTTCTGGGTTCCCCCAGTTCTACCAGCAACTAGAAACTAAAGACAGGCCTAGACCTAAACGCAAACATCATTTTAAGCTATTTAGGATCTGGATGCAACACCTGTAGCTCAGACTAATCTTTGCTTTAGACATTAGCTGTCTCAACTGAGCAATTTCAATAAACGTCAGAGACTGGTGATTTTCATAATCAATGGATTTTCATAAATGCTACGTGAGATACAAAACATAGTTTAAAAGCAGGTGTATATCAAGCTGATGAAGAAATCCTCACATGTGATCACTGCTGTTCAAAAAAATATCCGTATCCGGACAGCTCACTGAAACAACAAAACAGTGTATACAAAACAAGAACATTCGTCAAGTAGCTGCTTTCTACGCATGAATGAAATGGGCCCAGTGACAGGGGATTTCACAGGTGCTCAAGGTTCTCAGTCTGTACCTAGAGTCAACTTCTAGCACAGTCAGTCGCTTTGAAGAATGCAGCTGGAGTAGCCAACAAAACTGTCCTTGAGAGGTATCGTATTGTTTTAAAGCTTCAACCACATTCTCTCCTGGTGTAATAAAATAGCTGAGCCAACAGCAGTTGGTTGCTTGTTGTGACTGAAGCATGTTTGCCAGTCTTTTATTATGCTGGCTTAGTTCAGAGATAACGGCTGGCTACTCCTGCTGCTCACGAAGCAACAAGCAGCGTCAACAAGCATCCGGACAGATTCCAGTGGCCTTCAACTGATACACTCTGCTACTCCTGCCCACACAGATAACACAGATAAGAGAAAAACAGTAGGCAGCAAGGAAAAGGAACAAAATTTTAAATAAACAAAGAAACCTAAGTAGCTGAATTATACCTAAAGGAAATGAGATCACCACTTGCTTCAGATTCCAACCACAAACAACTGACAAGTAATCAAGAGTCATTAAAGTACAAGAATTTTTATGAATCACATTCGACTTAAAATCAGCTACTCTGGAAATTCCTGGGACTCTTACAAGCTGTAATTTGAGAGAAGAAGATTAAAGAGCGAGCTGTATATTTTTAACTTTGTGAATGGTGATAATGTAACATTTGAAATCTATTGGGTTACGTTTCAAAATCTACTGTTTTTTTCAGTCATACCTGTTATTATCTCAAGAGCTAGAATTAAACTGATTAAAAAAATTAACTTGGCTAACATCAAAGGGAGAATACAAAATGTTTTACTGAGAAAGTGTCTGTTTTTAAAGGTGAAGCTAGAATATTCTAAAACAACTTTATACTGGAAAATTTCCCTTAAACGTGTAACACATTTTATGACTGTCTTGAAATCCTTTCTGCCGTAATCCAAAATTTACTGCAACCCAATACTGTTTGATTTTGAAGTCGCATTCCAATACACAAAGCAGTTGTAAATATAGCTATATTCTTCATATTCTATACCCATAGTTGGGGCTACTGAATTCAGTGACAAGCTATTTTCTTTTAAAAAAAAAACAACAAACTATTATCATTACAGAGATGACAAGTCATGTCAAAAGGTGTTTTCTCTAGCTTTTGTATTCTTGATCACTAACTAAATACTGAATGTGAGGCTTAACCCTGCTCTTTTATGTGAGATGACAGAGGTTTAGGCACACACAACTGCTCGTATGCAAATTCAGACCTCTCAGTTCTTAATGCACCGCAACTAGAGAGGACTTGCAAATGATTTTTCTATTTCATGGGAAGCCATGTTGGCAAAAGAGAGATTTTACTAGTCAAAGGACTAATTCCAATATTACTTATATGTGATACAAACCAGAATGTGCTCCACACAACCACCAAACTTAAGGCAGTATAAAGCCATAGGTGTATCTGAGCTCTGACTCTGAGAGCACCTTGAACAGAAGAGACTGCTCCCTCTGCACCGAGCCCCATTACCTTCAGTGGGGCTTGCAGAAGTGCCGGCTCACAGAGCCAGGATTTCAGGTATACGGCAGATTTCTAAGCATGGTTGTAATTTTAAGCATGTGGAGATTCCTATTAAACTACTGAGTGTCTCTGACTGAGAAAATCAATGTGGAATATCAGGGCAGCACAGTAAAGGAATTTTTTTCTGATAGAACAGCACTTCTGTGGCAGTTCTTTTTACTAATATTTAAAGGGTTACTTAACTCTTCATGAATTCTGTCCTTTTGGAGTTCACTGATGGACCACCAGAATCAATCTGCGGTGGATGGTATTTCTCTATTTCTCTTTAGTTTTAATATTTTATTATCAGCTGTGAAAATGAACACTGGAACTAATAATACCTCTACCCTGGCAACTTCTGCAAAACAATGTGAACCTCACAATCTCTTTCAGCACACCACCATGAGATAAAAACCCTGTATTTCTTTAAGAGGGTTCGTGCTCTCATCTAGTTGGAATAGAATGTTATCTTTTCTAAATTTGCTAAGTCAAGCTGGGCAATTAGTCTGAAATATTCAAGTTACTTCAACTACAAATTGAAAGAATCAGCAAGATTTTTATCAGCAACTGAAAACTAAATAACAGAACCAAAGTAAACCAAGAACTGCCTGACTGTGGGTCTGATCCTACTAGCTCTTCAGGGTTGGATCTGCTGCATCTGACCTCTGTTTGAAAGAAGTACTATAAAACTGCAAGGGGTTCACAGACTTGGATCCCATGAGCAGCTCATAATAGGTGTATACATTTTCTTTACCCTGTTCTATAATCCAGGTACAGACAAGAGAAATATATAAAGCCCTATTATTAACAGCCCTGACTATGTAAATGAATGACTTTAGATTGTGAAATGCATTTTCTTGTTGAGACGCTGTACTCCTACCAAGTAGGTAAAGTGTCTTCTACAAGGTCACCCATACCACTTCCTGTAGCACCTCTCTTTTCTTCAAAAGCCTTCCCCCCTTCCATCTTGCCCGCACCTCTGCCAAATTCAGACAAGAGACCAAAGTGATGAAACCACAGACACATATAAGGAAAAAGAACTAAACAGTGGAAAGCAGAAAGTGGCTCTCAAAATAAAAAACTTGTTCATGGGTCTATACAAGAATTTCTCTCCTAAGACCCATGGCTTGTCATTAATCACTATCCACTGGGCACATAAGGTCCACTGAGAGTCTTTCAGTAGGCATTTCATTTTGTTCACTGTTCTTCCCAAACAACTTTGATTTTGAGTTATGAAGACCTTCTTTTCCTCTGTCCTATCATGATATTATTCTGGAGAGATAACATAGCTTGCAACAGGGCCCTTCTAAACTCATTAACTGCATGTCTCAAGAACAAATCCTGACCCTGAAGCTACCGAAAGTCCCTTGGTAGCAGAACTGGTTCTGTTTCACCCCTCCCACTCCCTGCATTCCCTAACTGTGCAAGCAGATCCAGCTTGCAGGTCAGGTGGAGGTCTTGCCAGAACTGCCAGGCTACAGATTTTCCAAGGTCTCTGTCTTAAGGCAGGGCACTTAACAAGAGTTCAAGGGTTTATTTCACCTGAAACCTCACTTCAGATCTTGTTGTGCCAGCCATTAGCCAGCTCAGTGAACTCAGGTGCTGGAAATTATATCATCCACTTCTGCTTCCCTAAGAGTCACTTAATGCTCATAGAGATCACACAGCCTTGTTTGCTGTGAGATTACTTGCCGTACCAAAGCAAACTCATTTGCAGCTAGCTTGGATATCTCTCTGCTAAACCATAGTTTCAGTTCAATCATTCAACTATAATTCATTCACCTATCTAGGTGCAAATATTCAGACCAAAGGAATTCGATGGCACGAAAGCGGTACTGCGAACAGGTCAGAGTTTCTTATCAGTAATTGTTACCAGTCCAGTTGAAACAAAGCGACACCACAGCCCAGGTCACTTCTCCTGGTGGCCTTTTATATATTATCATTGAGAATAAAGTAATACAGTATTTCAGTAAAACCTAAGTATATGACAAACCGTAGAAAAAGGGAGTTTTGACTCTTGCAGTGTCTTGTGCCAGAGTGAAGATAACAAAAGTCTTTGGCTCTTGGACCTGGGAAACAAGTGTGAACCATCAGGTTTTGGGGGGAAAATGAGGAACAGGGGACATCTACACAGCTTGGTCAAAGGTTCAGGGAGATCATTGCTCACACTACTACAGAACTTCTCAGGAGACAAAAAATGTGAAACAGGGAACCCAGATGCTCTAGGGCTGACTCTTTTTCCAGAAAGAGAGTTTGTGGAAGCCACCAAGGCCTAGCACCTCTTCCTTGGGAGCATGGAGGAGGAAGGAGAGGAGCTGTCCAGCCCCAAGGAGTTCTCCTCTTCCCGGTACCTTGTCCCTTCCCTGCTCTCCCTGCTGAATCAAGCCATGACCTATTTCTTCATTTATTATGTGTAAGGTTGGTGTCTTAAAGTACATTAAGTGAGTAAATGTTCCAGACTGCTTTTAAAATCTGGATTATTTCCCCCCACTGGAATTTATTATCCTTACTAGGATAAGTTTACTCCACAGCCACTGCTCTAAAGTGAAGAGTGCCGTGGGGATTCTACCTTGATATTTTCTGCCCTGTTTCTTAGAGGATCTAATTGCTTGTAATGTTGATATATTCAGTCACCAGAGAGAGAGAGAAAAATGACTCTCCTGAAAATCAGAAAGATTTGTTTCTTACCTATGTTCATTTTTGGACTTCCAACTTGAGCTGTTTCTCTTGACTCAGTTCCTGTCATTCAGTGAAGTGAATTCAGCATGCTTTTGGCTGATGTGAGGTCTGTTCTGACATGAGCTTGAAAATCTGAACAGAAAGGAATAGAGAATATAAGCACCAGTACCCAAATATAGGTACGATTATACCACAGACTTGACACAAATAGAAGGTGGGAAGAAGAAAGCTAAGCCATACTCATACCATACTTTTATGTCAAACATAAAAGGGTGGTCTCCCTAAGCTCTCGGTTGTCCAGTTATGAAAACATTCCTCTTGAGGGAAATTCAGGTCATCTCCTGCTCTGGCCTGGCCTCTGAAGAAACTGCTCTTCATCAGCTACACAGGCTATGGAGGCCTGCCTCGGCTTAGTCACCTGTACTACCTGAAGGTAAACCCTATGAATGTACCCACAAATACTATGTACTGGTTTGCCATTATTCGCTGCATTGATACAATGCCACAACATAATGTGAAAAATCACATTTGACTGGACTAGGAAATACTATCTATTTTGCTGGGCCTGCATTCTTAGATAGTCATGTCTCAGTTCACATCTCCATCCACATCTTATGAAATGACCCCACTTTGAATGTTTCTTTGGAAGACAGAAATTATGGGAAAACCATGACCAATTTCTTGGGAGCCGAAGATTGTTTGGGGGCGAGGGAGCTGTAAGCAGCTCTCGAGAAGATGAGTTTAGCCCCTGCTATGGGTCCTGTGTCCTAATACATTCCAGCTGGCATGAGGAATGCAACTGCTCTCCCCAAATGTCCTGTGCTTCAGCTGGAGGCAGCTCTCTCTTTGAAAACACATTCAGTGCCTCAAGAGCACATTCTGGCCCAACACCCCCTCCCAGTGGGCTGTGTTTAACCCACGCCTGAACCAATTTAATCCTCTATTAATTAATATATCATTTGTGCTTCTTTCATTATGGGTAGCCCTATATGAATAAAAGCACCACACGTATTCATATCTCTAGGCGTGTTTCAACACAAGTCATTCTTCTCATAGCTGTCACTCACATTTCTCTTTCGTTTTTTTAAATGCCTCTAAGAAATCGCTGACGGCCACGGGGAAGGCAAGGAGCCCCTTACAGGAATCTGACTCCCAACAAAGTTGTTTGCTCGCCCTGACCATCCTCACCCCCCGAAACCCAAAAGCGGCATTTAAAATTTCCCCCTTGAGTCACGCCAGCAGCTTCTCTTTGCAGCGAGGTAAGGGGCCCGGGCGTTTGAATGTACC
>JAVKLA010000093.1:18597294-18609391 GCA_034782735.1 Sagittarius serpentarius | reverse complement strand
GGGGGCGGGCGCGGAGCGGGGCGGCCACGCCCCAGGGCGGTGGCGGCGGCGGCGGTACCGCCCCGGCTCGGCCTTTATAGTGCCCGGCCGGCGCGGGGCCGCCAGCAGCCGCCGCTCTGCGCCTGCCCTCCCGCACCGCCACCGCCACTGCCACCACCACCGGCACTGCTCTGCGGGGCTCCCGCGCTGGTAAGTGCGAATGCCTTTAAGGACCGAATTGTGCTTTAAGGGCAGAAATGCCAGGTCTAAGCCGAACAGAATTAAGTGGTTGCTCTTTAAATTAAAAAAAAAAAAAAAAGAGATCTCGTGTGATGCAGTATCTCAGCAGTGGGGGTGACCTGTTCTACGTGCTACAGTATAGTGTTGTTTTCACAAGAAGTCAGCGGTAATGCTATTTGTGATGCTAAGGTTGGACCTGAGAAACTAATTAAGGTAACAAATGACAAACTACTTGTGTAGCTGCTGAATATGCTAAAAATTATTATCTTAAACGTGAATAATGTTTAAGAGAAAAGGTATCTGCTGAAAATCACAACTGATTCTGAAAATAGCACTTGTCCAAGTACCTGAGGCATGATTTGCTTTCTTGCGTTATGAAACCTGCTTACAAGCAAAGGCTGCATCTACATTAGCATTTTGGTTTGGATCATGTCAGCTTTTCTTCCAAACAAATCCAGTGATTTTCTCTATTCCCTGTGTTTTCATTTGCGCCACCAAATGGCTTTAGAGTGCTTGCACTGTATTTTTTCTGAATAAAACCAACTGGAAACTGCATTCCAAGTACCAGCAGGTGTTCAGTCTGCAGGACCAAACTAGGACTAGTCCTATGTAGAAACCTCTGAAGCAGATACAGCGTGGAGCAGGTCTTCAGTATCAACTCAGTTCTACATACCCTTTCCTACTGCACTGCTTGCCAATGTAAATATAACTAAGATTCCCATGGAATCTTTTAAAAACCAAGTTTTCCAGTTTTCTAGAACTGAGGACACTTAAAAAAACAAAAAAAAAAACCAAAAACCAAAACAAACCATGACTCGCATTGCAATTTAGAAAAAAAGACAGACATATTGGTACTTTATAGCGTTCTTCTCCCATTGTTTTTATAAGCTAGTGTTTTTTGTGTTTTGGTTTTTTTTTTTTAACAGTCACTCTTGGGAAGTTTGCTATGCATGCTTGGCTACAAGATCCAGCTGCATATAAGAAATAAAGATAGAATATGTTCTAAGCCTCTCTAATACTGTAAATAAGTGAGGCAACCTCAGGGCCAGACTTTCAAGAATTTGCAGCGGTCAGAGGCACTCGGTGAGGTGGCCAGGCTTGTGTAAGTGCCTAGCATCAACAAGATGCAGTCAGCAACTATAGACATAATGAAGAAAGGAGCTTTCCCTTTCATACCCTAAATGTGGATGTTCAGTGCTCTTGTTGCAAGGTAGTAATAATCAGTTAAATGGGTACAAGCAGCTGGACAGCAACTAAATACATCTGCCAATCTGCAGCTCTGTTAGTCCACTCTGTAGATGCTGAGTGTGGATTTTTCTGATTTCCCTTTCTCTGCTTCATTTAGACTTTAAAAAAAAAAATCTGGTTGTATTGCTAAATGAACAAAAAAGCTTCAAACAATAACCTCTATTTTAATGTGGAAATAATAAGCAGATATTCCACAGCAAATCAATGCTTAGTTCTTCTGTCAGTCATGTTGTGATTCTTCTGAAACCAGCTGAAGACAATAGAAGCAAGAAAGCTGACACTGCAAGTGATAACTTGATGCTAAGTTCCTCTTTTATTTTCAGAATCAAAATAATACAGATAGAAGAGGAACGAAGTGAGAAGTTAACTAACAACATGAAGTTGCTCATCTTCCTCACAGTAACCCTGGGCACACTTGTCATGGGACTAGATTCTGTAAGTTTTGAAATAAATGGGGGGGGGTGGGTTCACTTGGAACTGCTTCTGGTTTTGATTATACTTCTGCTTTGAACAGTGTAGTAGGCTTTTGACTTGAATTCTTTTTGCTGCCTTTGCGTGTACATATACATCTGCTGCACACATATGTCCAAGAAACACATACTTGAACACTTCAGTTTTTCTTCTGATTCTGCTCCACTCTAAGATGTCTGCTAGCATTCAAATAGTGAAGACATCATGCAATAACCAAGAAATCTAGCTTTTCTATTTTTTCTTAATGCAATTTAGACTTGGACACTGAGTACCAAGAGCTCACTGGTCTTTCATGGAGGTGGATATTGGGCCTTAACTAAATTTCCATCTCCCCTACCTGAAAGTGTAATGCTAAAAAAGGAGCAACAGGTATGAATCTGAATATTTTTGACTATCAACTTGTATGACAGTTGATATCTATCAGCAGAGCCATTCACCAATATTGTGGAATTATATAGTTACCATTACTTGTTTTAGCTCAGGCAAGCCCTCTTGACCTCTGGGAAAAGTATACTAAAAGCCTAATCTTATTTAATTCCATGGAGAAAGAAACATCCAGCCTGCAAAGCAGAGGCAGGACCTGAAGTACAGGGCAAGAATCCATTGTTGTATAAATCTACTGGCTTTTATTCCATGGCACAAGGTCATCAAAGTGACAGAGGCAGCTGGATAATGTTTCATCTTTGCTGTACTGCGTGGTGGCTGAGAGGTGGAGAGGGAGAAGTTCCCTTCCCTATTCTAGGGTCGCTGATCATTGAGAGCTGCTTAGGTCCTTATAGCAGAAATAACTGCAATGTTGACCTGATGCAGTGGACCAGCTTGGTGGGGCTTTTCTGAGAGTTTTTTGTGGCATGTTTTTTTTTTTGTCTTCCCAATTCTGCTTTGCTGAAGTAGAGTTCCACTTTTCATTCACATCCAGATACCACAGAGCAGGTTCAGCTGGTAACTACATGCAAAAAGCTAAACTGCTGGAGGTGTGCAGTAGGAAAAGGAGCTTGGGCCCATATAAAGATAATCAAACCACATAAAAGAAACCGTTTCCTTAAAATGCTCTTCTCTTTTCTTAGGTTTATAGCAAGAAACACTACAAGCTGCAATATAAACGCAGATCAGATCACAAAGGTAAGTATCTGACTGTTCTCCTTGAACCTAAAAAGAACTTGTTATCCTGCAATTGCGTCTTCATACAAGAAGGAAGACTCTTAATGATACTTAAACACCTGAAACTTAGTTTGCAACTCCATTTCACTTCACTTCAACATTCAAATGTTTTGCCTCTAATTAGTGATGTCCTTTACCTGCAGAATGCCGTTGTTTGAATGGAGGAACCTGCATTACCTATTACCTCTTCAGCGGAATTAATCGTTGTGTATGCCCAGAAGGATACACTGGGATTCACTGTGAACTAGGTAGAGTATCGGTCTTCCTTAATACTACTAAACTGATTGAAAAGATCTAAAAAGATAGGCAAATCATGACTATAAAATGCCAAGTGACAGTATTACCTATAAACACATGACTGGATATCCTTTAGCACTTTATGCTAACAGACTAAGTGAGGAGAAACAGCTAAATATTGGCACAAAATCAGGATCTCTAATATTTTTTTTCTTTTTTTTGTCCCTACTTCCTCACTGATGTTGCCTACCTCCCAAATGTTTTAGTTTGGGGTGGAAAGAAGTAAATTTGTTTGGGAGTGTTCAGAAGCAGAAGAACTGATTATATCGTGAAGTATACTGAAACTATTAAAGAAGCAATATGCATGCTTTAAAGCATAAGATACTTGATGCTCAGAATTCATAGAGAACAAATTTAGTAAGAATATATAATCAGTCCAGATTTTGCATCATTTGTTTTCAAGCATAATGCATTAACTTTCTTGTCATTAGAAGGATCCATACAGATTATTTCTGTCTCAGAACAATTATAAACAAGAATGCCCTGCTAACAAAATACTTATTTTTTCAGACACTGACAGCATATGCTACACTGAGAATGGGGAGGACTACAGAGGAATGGCAACAGAAGGTGAATGTCTGCCATGGGACCTTCCCTCAGTAATCAATAGGGGTCATTACCATGCTCACTTGAAGAATGCTTTGCAGCTTGGACTGGGCAAACACAGCTACTGCAGGTAAGAAAAGCATCACTCTTCCTGGGATGACTTCTATCGTCACAGCCCCAGAAATGCCTCAAGTGATGATACATGTTTTTTTGGTTTTTTTTTTTTTTAAATAAAATTAGAGAGATTAATTTTGACTAAAAAAATATTCAGAATGTGACTTTTTGGAGTGTCTAGATTTCTCACTTACCACTGAAGCTGATTGTACTGCAAAATTCCCAGTATGTAATAGTCAGTTGTTAATTTTCTCTGGCATATTTTGCAACAGAACACTTTTGGTCTTTTCAGGACAGTTAGAATTCTAAGATACTACCATTTTTTTAAACTGTCTTTGTGAAAAGAACACTTCCTTTATCTTCTAGAAACCCGAATGGAAGGAACAGGCCCTGGTGTTATACCAAAAAGGGATTCACCATTCAAGAAACACCCTGTAATATAGAGAAGTGTGGTAAGTAACATCAGTTTCAGGACTATTGTTTTTGGGGGGTTTTTTTGTGTTTTTTTTTGTTTTTTTTTAGTAATGGCACGGGGTTGGTGCTTAGTTGTAAGAACATCTGAACAAAATTTCTCCTTCCATAGGGCGTGCATGTGGTCAAAGGAGCATCAGCAAATACTTCAAGATTGTTGGTGGAAGCCAGGCAGAGGTTGAGTCTCAGCCTTGGGTAGCTGGCATCTTCCAAAACATAAGGGGCATCGACCATTTTCTGTGTGGTGGCAGCCTCATTGACCCTTGCTGGGTGCTTACAGCAGCACACTGTTTTCATACTCCGTAAGTTTACAGTTCCACAACCTTCTTATTTGCAACTGATTTCTTTGTGTGACACTCACTGAACAACCCTTCAAAATGTACGATAGTAAGAATATTCTTTTGACTGAGCAAAACAAGAAGAGCAGCCATAAATATTAAGCCTCTGGGAGTCCAAGTCTAGCAGAATGAGCTAGCAAGATGTGAACATTTTGGTGGATTATGCAATTTAAACAATCTTAGCCTAAATTGGAGCCAAGGTTTCATTTTACCTTGGCTGTTCCCAAAACTTAAAAGTTGTACTGAAAGGTGAGGAGCTGTTGAGCAATACATTTATAGGTAGTTTTTGTTGTCTTTCCTGTGGAAAGCTGATCCTTCTGGCATCCTGCAGAGGATTCTCATCACCACTGCCTGGCATTAGTAGCTGCTAGCTAGGTGTGCATTTCAAAATGCCTGAACATTTATCTCAATCCCTTCAAATGGAAAAATCAGGATGCTTTCCTTTAGAATAGTGGATCAACTTTCAAAGCTGACTAAATGTTGGTTTGTTGTTTGGTTTGTTTTTTTTTTTTTTTTTTTTTTCTGTCAGCATTAAAGTAAACAAAACAGAACTGGGACTGGGTCTAAACTGTTGACCCTGCTCTCGGAAACCAGTAGTCTTCACAGATCTCTTTACTCTCACTCAGGTCAAAAAAACCACAAGACAAATCCATCTACAAGGTTTTCCTTGGAAAGTCCATACTGAATGTTACTGATGATAAGGAGCAAGTATTCATGGTTGATGACATCATCTCTCACCCTGACTTTACAGATGACACAGGTGGCAATGAGAATGATATTGGTAAGTGTCATCTTAAGATGAGCCTTAAAACACTGAGGATAGCTGAAGGCTACTTAATTGTGGCACATATCTTCTAAAAAGTAGAATCAGAGATGAGATGAAGGGGAACAGGAAGTAGGTCCTTCTGAGAACTAGGCCTGTCCTGAGCAAGATTTTTCCACTTGTGTAAATTTGGTTTGTGGCACCCTTCAGGTGCATTACCTGGCACATAGTCAACTATAAGCCTGTCTTATCTCTGGGCCTGTACAAGGCATGGCGTTTCTATAAGCACAGATGGCAGCATCCCACTTCTGCCATCTATTCTTATTCTATGTCTACAGAGATCACACTGTATGTGTATTAAATAATGAAAAAATGCATGCACAGTAGGTTTTATCATATAGTAGGGGAATGCCATATCAGGTACCACAGTAGTCAAAGGTTATCCTGAAGTAATCCAGACTTCGGTAAGTCTCTCTGGCTTTCACAAGCCTATCCCTAAACCAATGAAGTCAGAGAGGGGGTTTTGCAACTGGCATAGAATGTACTTGCCACTCTTGCACTTGACACTTAGAACTCTACCACCCTGTCCAAATTCTTGCTGCTAAGGAAAAAAATTCAAAGAACATCTTCGTAAGCCCTTCTGCTGGGAAGTACTGCCCCCTCTTCAGCAAGGCAGTGGGTGCCTTCTCTACAGCCGCTCAGGAAGCTGAGGTGTTAAAAAATCTGAAGATACACTTGCAGAAGACTCTTCCCTGAGCTATCAGCCTGTGTCCATCCAGGAAGGAAGTTCAAGTTGGAATGTTTGCCAGTTTTAGTGCTGGGAAACTAGTTTTGTTGTTACTAAATAATGACCCAGAGTCATACCAACAGCAACGAGAAGAACCATATATAACCAGAAGTAGATGTAATTGCAACTGTTCACGTTAACTGTACCAGTACTCCTATTGTCAGGGAACTTGAGGGGAAAAACTTGCTGTACAAATCTAACTATCTTCTCTGACTTGTTTTTTAGCTTTGATAAGGATAAGAACAGCTTCTGGACAGTGTGCAGCAGAATCCAAATATGTCAGAACAGTCTGCTTGCCAGAGAAGAACCTCTACTTACGAGATAATACCCGATGTGAAATATCTGGCTATGGAAAACAAGATTTTTGTAAGTGAATGACTTCTCTTTCCAAAGTTGTACTTCCACAATGTGGGAACTGGATGTTTTTTATACCATGATCTGCAAAAGATTAAAAAGATTCCTTTCTATTATGCTATGTACTCCATGTGCCTCTCTGAAATATTATCTTTGCTATCATCTCCTCTGGTTGTCCAGGCATTTCTTATCTGATGCTTCTTACACTTGTCAGCCGTACAAAGTAAGCCAAGATGTAAAACACAGCAATCTTTTCATTCCTGATGTGGTGAGGAATAGAAAAAAACTAAAGCTGTGTTGGAGGATTAACAAAGGATTGCATTTGTGCAGAACTTCCTTCAAAAACTATCAAACTCTTTCTCTCTAAAAATCAAGCTTTATAGTTTGCTTTTGGAACACTTGTTGTTCTCTTTAAAACTTATGTAATATTGGTTTACTGTTAATAAGCTGGAAATAAGAGTCTTGGATCAGAACTGGAATAGTTATGCTAATTTCTTTTGAGTGCTGAAAGTGTGTTATGGGGGTTTTTTGTTTGTTTTTGTCTTGGATGACGAAAGTAGTTAAATACTCTTTTGTTTGCAGATGACATCTACTATGCTCAAAGACTGATGTCAGCCACTGTAAACTTAGTATCACAGACAAAATGCAAAGATGAATATTATGACAATATCAGAGTTACTGACAACATGGTCTGTGCTGGAGATCCCACATGGATGACTGATGCATGCAAGGTAAAACTGATTTGTCTTATCTTCTGAAGAATTTTAAATGCATATATATTATATGGATCAGCTGGTGGCATCTTGTAATTCTACTAGTCAGAAGAGTCTCTCCATGTAGATTGGTAGGTTGGCTCTGACCTTGCATCACTAATCTAACACCTGTGACTACAAACTTAGAGTATTGTGTGCAAGGTCACTATTTTCTCTGTGCCCTGCTAGGGGGGAACTAGAGAACTGCTTACCTTACAGACTGTGTTCCAAGTCACAGCAGATGGTGAGCCTTCTGTTCCATCTATGCAGTGTTCTCAAAAATCAAAACTTTAGCTTAGAGGTATTTACTAGCTTGTTTCACTCTAGAAAAACAATTACAGGCTTCGTGTTGTAAAGGCTCCACCTGCAGAAAATGGCCTAATATGTTCTCTTTCCATTGTCAGGGAGATTCTGGTGGCCCCATGGTCTGTGAGCACAATGGCAGGATGACGCTTTATGGGATTGTCAGCTGGGGAGATGGCTGTGCAAAGAAAAACAAGCCTGGCGTTTACACCAGAGTTACTCGGTACCTTAACTGGATTGACTCCAATATGAATGGAGTAATTGCCAAGAGTCGTTTTCTTCCTGAACCAAAGTGACCTTTTTTCTACAGCTGGACTCAAATGAACAAGATTAAGCCTGTAGCGATGCCAGGACACTGAAGTCCCGAAAGTCATGGGAGGCTTTCCTTTAAATGCTTGTGTGGTCTGCCACTCTCATCAGTGTTCCTGAGGCAGAGCGATGGCTGATATATTATCTTACTACTCTGAATTACCTGAAAACCACTCAGTGGGAAGCTAAAATATTTAACATTTAAATGAGTATTCCCATGCATGATACTATGCATTTCAAATTATCTGTCCTTTTCACTTATGAACCAGCACTTGGTCTGGAAGTATTGGTACATGGCCTGAGTCTAAAATCTTTCCTCATCACACTGAACAAAACTAAGACTCAAGTCCTAGAAACCTAACCTGTTAAGACCAGTACTGACAGGCTGATCAGGCTTTGCATCAGAAAGTGAAAGAAGCTACATCAGCTTTATCACCAATGTGTGAAGAAGGACCAAAGCCTACTTAGACTGAGGCAACGCTTGGTGTACAGGGTTTGTTGCTGTAGGCACAACCTATAGTAAAAACTTCAGGATGGCACCTGTAGCTGTGTCAGCATTACAAACTCTTAATGTATTCCACTTAAGAACTGTGCTGCAAGAAGGCAAATGCGAAGCTTGACTGGACTTCCGGGTCACATCTGAAGGTGTCTGGGTCCCCTGGAAAGTCTGATTTTGCACCCTTCCTTTCTACATGTACCTATGCACCCAGGAGAGGATTTAAGGACACACCTATTGAATGCTGCAGATGTCAAAAGTCAGAACTTCATTTCCATTCATTTAACTGATACTATATGGAAACTACTTCTTTTTTTTTTCCACAAGACTTACTAGTTTTATTTTTAAACTTGTTCTTGTTTTATAGATTTGAATTATTTGCATGAGGGCTGGAACCTCACACTTTATTTAATTATTTTTACTGTGTTTAACTTATTGTTTGTATTATGGATGTTAAAATATCATTAAAAAAATCTGTTATTCTTATGTGTCTTTCTCCTCTTTTGAAAGGGGAAGGGTGTGATTTGAAAGAACTGCCATTATTAAGTTCTAATCTGAACTGTAAGGTCCCTTGATAAAACATAAATGTTTGAACTTCCTGTTTACTAAAGCATTTCATATGAGAAATTAATGTCTTGTGCTCTGGGCTAGAGTGTGAGAAAACTGCGTGTGCGCTAGCAAGACAATAGAGTGTAGGATGAACAACAGTGTTGAGGATCCAACATCCATGCTGCATCTGCTTCAGGACTCCCATCCAGCCCTGTGGACTACCCTTTCTCAGATGGTTTTTGAACAAAAGGTGAACTTGTAAAGCAAAACATCCTGTTTAAGCTTTACCCTAAGGGAATATAGTTCTCATGCTCCAGAACTACTCTGCAATAAGATCCAAATCACTTGGTGGGATCAAGAGACTAGTTTCAGAAGTTCACTCATGAACTTAACTAAAATGCTACTGCATGTGGAAGGATGCAATGCGTCAATATCATAGAAAGGTGCTAAAAGGAAAGCAGTAGTTTCAGCTTTCCTCAGTACTTCTCTGTGGACACTAATTTTCAGAGAAGCATTTGCAGTTGACTTCAAGTACTGCTAAAAAATCTTAGGTAGTGGAAATTATATCTGAACAGCAAGCCTTATTTATATTTCAGTTTATTTTCTTTTTCAAGAAAGAAGTTTAACTAGGAAAGAGTTCATTGTAGAGAGCACTAAAAGCAAAGAAATACTTAAAGCTAACTCCATTTCTAATTCCTGACAAAATGTCACAATTAAACTCAAAGTAAATCCTTGCTGAAGATACGTTCTTTTGTTTGGGCAGACTACAAAGGCAGAAAATATTCTCAAGATCTTCTCTTTTGGGTGGTTAAGGGAACACAGTGATATCCTAGCATCACTTCAAGATCCTAAAGAGTGTGTGCTGTCTGCTTTAGTTCTGTTTCTTTTAAGGAAGCTGTAAGATGAGACAGATTGGAGACACTGCTATAAACAGTGTTTGTAGCAGGTTTACAGAGAAGAGTTTGTATTGCAGCATCAAGATGCCATATATTTGTGTGATGTTTGTAATTGTGAAAGTAAAAGGCTTGCACATACAACAGTATCCTGCCAAGCATTAAATTACTTCCTGCGCTGAAAAGGCTATCGTGGAACAAATTAGCAGCCTAATTAGCAGGCTAATTTCTGAAGTTAGCAGTCCCATCCATCCTAACGGAGTAACACAGTGAGCCAGCAAGACTCCAGTAGTTACTGGTCAAAAGAGCTCAGGCTAGCAATTTGGCTTGCTATTTTTTGGCCTATTTTTGAAAAAGTTATACCCAAATGTTTTGTTAGTTGTTCATCTCCTCTCACAAATGCAGAATTTTGGGTCAAAGTACAGGACCACTAGCAAACTTTAACTAATTTTTGTAAAACAGACCATATTAACGTTTACTTACTCATTATAGTTTGTTTAAGAATTCAGAAAAAAAATTCAAATGTGTATATGCAGCCATTCCTTACGGAGCTCTCATACAAACCTTTTGGTCTCAGTCACTAGCTGCTTGATGATGAATGACTACAGATTTCAGAAACATTTTGGAAGTCTTGAGCAAGAAATTTGTTGTGACCTACAAGCAGTGCTCTGACTACAAATGAGCAGAATTGGCTCTTTTTAAAAAGTACTCATGATAACTTTTTGGTCAAATATTTTTTTGTCATGTTATACACACCAAAGAATGTAAAAAACCTCCAAAGAAAGAAAAACTTATTTTCCTTTTTTTTTTTTTTTAATCAAATAGAGATGAGCTAGATAAACTCAACTTATTGTTAGACTGATGTCTTCACTTCATAGGAAGGCAACTGTGAATTCAGAGTTGCTCAGGTACAAATTCAACTGTAGCAATCCTTTCAAAAATCAAGGGAAAATGTGTAAACTAAGTTCTCTCTTTCCAAAAAGCACACTGATATTTGTAAGAACCATGCTACATTTTGTAGCTTATTGTAGTCTGGGTACGTGAACTTTGCACATTGGTGGTGGAATGATAGGAATAAGAATCTTAATGAAGCCTTGTCCTTTAGACTCAAGACTGAAGCGTGTAACACCTGGACTAATTTCAGCTCTGTTATTGTTAAGCCACATGTCTTTAAACTTCAATTTCCCTTCTATAAAATGGGTGGGACAGTACTTCCTTTCTCCCACAGATCTGCCTGGGTATGACTTGTCAGAAGGAGGGAGAGTTGACAACAGTGTGAATGTACTGTGAGTAACATGCTGACATCCCAGTCTCGTACAGGGACAGCAAGCACGACTTGTAAACACGAAATGATTACCAGCAATACTAGATTGCAAACTGTTTGGCAATACAATTTATGGTTGGGATCTGCAAACAGAAATTTATCAGCAGAGGTTACCACTGTGTGTGGTACAGTTATTTGGCAAAAGCATGCTGTTTGTGGACTGCTGATTAAAGTTTGTGCAGGGAGTTAAAATTGCATTGTTTCTAGAGAACGAGCTGGAGATCTGTGAGAGACTGTGAGACTGGAGACTGTGCGACTGGAGACTGTGCAAGAAGAGAAGGAAGGCACCTCTTCACTGCTTTTCTACACAATAACTAACAGGACAGCCTGACCAGTGTTAGCAGAGAATACTTTAGTCACAAAGCAAGCAAAGGTAATATAGTTTTAGACAAAAATATACTATGTTTTTATCACCTCTTTCAGGATGGTACAGCTTTCTCACTTCAGTACTTCTTTCATTTAAACATTTGTCAAAGTACTAAAATCAACACATTTCCAACAGGTGGTGAATATAGATATCTTCACGGCGATTGTATATTATTATCATTGTAATGAACGGCACATTTGTCATCGACTTAGAATCATAGAATCATAGAATGGCTTGGGCTGGAAAGGACCATCAAATGTCATCAAGTCCAACCCCCCTGCAGTGAGCAGGGACACCTTCAACTAGATCAGGTTGCTCAGAGCCCCGTCCAGCCT
>JAVKLA010000093.1:18582938-18597194 GCA_034782735.1 Sagittarius serpentarius | reverse complement strand
CATAGGAGAGGTGTTCCAGCCCTCTGATCATCTTTGTAGCCCTCCTTTGGACCAGCTCCAGCAGGTCCATGTCTTTCTTGAACTGAGGACTCCAGAGCTGGACACAGTACTCCAGGTAGGGCCTCACCAGAGCTGTATGGGCTTTTTCTATGAATAAAGTTAATACAATGTAAATTTCAACTTATTCCCATGATTATGAATGTAAGTAAGAATGAAAAAGGAGCGATGATAAATAAAATTTGCATTTAGGTCTCTTTCATTTTCAAATTTAGGAAACTGGAGAAAGTATGCATAAAGAGAGAGTCTTGAGAGCAGAGGAAATTTAGATGATATCAGTGTGCAATCTTTTTTGTTCTTTAGTTTATGTTAAATAAACTGCCCAACAAAAGTGAAATCTTTAAACAAACATACAATGTACGTATATCTCTGCTTTGGCTGCTATAATATTTCATATACTCTCTTTCAGTGTTCTCTGCATGACTTTGGCCCCACAACCACAATATAATCTGGCTGGCTAGTTATCAAAGCCTGGGAAGAAGAAGGGCAGAAGATGAGAGCATTGTTTTGCAAAACTTTCTCTTCCTGCAACAGAATCCACAGGAAACATTTTCTTTCCCTCTTGCAGAAAGCAAGCAGAGGATGATCCAGGTTGCGGTGCTGGTGGGGTTTAAGAGAAACAGCCTAGAGAACTGTGTATGGAGCTTGGCAAACACCACTGCAGAATGACAAGAGAAATACTAGAGAGATTTTTGGAAGATATTAGATATCTGGTGGGTACTAACATACATGCAAGATAAATGCTGATATCATAAATCTGCTCTTACTTAAGTATATTGTTCCTTGATTTCCAATATGTGGCAGGCAACAGAAAGGAGTAGAATGGGAGTCCAACAAGCGTTTGGAAACAACTGAGAGGCGGGCATCAGCCAAAGAGAAGAGATCATACTCTCAGAAGCCTTAGGAGCATAACTAATATGAACGCTAGTCCCTGCTTATCTTCAATACGTCCACAGAAGAAACATATTAAGGAATGACGATAAAGCAGTATCTGATGTGCCCAGAGTATAGGAAGCTAGTTTAACCTGTCAGCTCTTAAAAGGAAGTGATGCATCCTGAATGGACAGACCATTTTACCTTATATAGCTGAAGCTTTCTTCATGGAAGTGAAACTAAAATGTGACTCAAAGCACTTAAAAATAAAATCTGTTTTAAATAAAATAAGTTATGGTGAAACACGGTATATAGTCACCTATTTGTTGCATATGTTGCACCACTTCCATGTGGAATTGTATGTGTGGGAGGATTTTGTTTGTGCATATTGAAACCTGAACTAATAAAGAGCAATATGACTATTTGGTCACCGAGCCTTTGGCT
The DNA here is from genome assembly GCA_034782735.1 of Sagittarius serpentarius. Taxonomy (NCBI): domain Eukaryota; kingdom Metazoa; phylum Chordata; class Aves; order Accipitriformes; family Sagittariidae; genus Sagittarius; species Sagittarius serpentarius. The sequence continues at coordinate 18,595,820 of JAVKLA010000093.1, read as the reverse complement.
CACTTCTGACACTTAACCAGAGCGTTTGCTTTGGGGCAAATGAGAATAGAGCTTATCCATGAAAAGAGAACCAAACTTTTCTGCATTCATCAAGCTTGTAATCTGAAGTTTCAGATATCTCCATCTCAAGCCAGAGTAAAAAAAGTAAGTGACATACTTGAAACAACACATATTCATTAAAGAACAAATCTGGGTTCAAACTTGGTCTGGCATACCACTTCCAAATCCATAGCATCACATGCAATTATAAAAACAGGCAATCTGAGCACAATTTGGGCTCTGTTGTTTAACCTTTTGGCAAGTGAAGGAAGTGGAATGTTAAGAAGTAAAAATGCAAGAAATTTATGGACAAGTGCTATGTATTTCATGAACAGTAAAATGAGATGTGGACCCACAAGTCAAGCATGAAAACATATGCAGACCCACATGAGCAGCACGCTCAGTTCCTGTGTCCGGTTCCATAGCTACAGCCAACTAGTTGACTCATTCAGATCAAGGCTGCATCTGCCTGGTAAGATAAACTAACGATATTTGAAGCCGGAAGGACTGCAAGTATACCAGCATCCAAACAGGATTCAGAATGAGCTTAGCAAACCAGAGTTATCGGAAATGAACAAGTTAATAAAGACAAACAGGAATAGCAAAATGCACAGATGTAGATGAGAGACAACTGGCATTAAAGCAGACCCAGAAGGCATAGCAGACCACAAGGAGGATTTAAGTCCACAGTACTGAGTAAAAAAATGTAAACATACTGACACATACACCAGAGCACAGTTTGTAAACCTAGGGACTAGGCAGATAATCAGCCATGTCTTGTTTTGAGCATCATTCTTGATGAGAACTGAACAACAATGATCAATGATCTACAATATGACAAGGAGAAAAGACTGAAAATATTTGGTTTATTTTATCTAGAGAAAATCTACAAGGGACATTTTCTCAAAGGGGAAAAGGTTGCGGCAGAGACAGGAATAAAATGTCCTCTTCTGTGTCTGCGGGAGATATGATGAGAAGCAATAAGCCTGGTTGCTTATTGTGAAGAGAAACTGAATCAAAGTATTATGAAATTACTCTACTGGTAAGAGTAGTGAAGCATGACAATGAATGGCATTGACTGGCGTTGAACCTCCTCCACTGGAATTTTTCAGCACAATTTAGACAGCAATAAACCAGTTGTTTTGGGCTCCTGCAATGAAGCTGGAAGAGATTTTGACAAATCATCTAATCTCAGGTTCCCTGTTTTATTATGAAATAAATGAACATGCTTAGTGACTGAGATGACTACATGAAAATACAGACACCACAGGGAAGTTTAGAAATAGTATTACACAATCTAACTGTCTTTTTAAAAAGTGGCTTTAAAAAAATGGCTCCTATGAGAGAAAATGGTCTGGATTTCTGAATTAACAAAGAAAGACAAACCTCTTAATGGCAGACTAATAACTATAAAAAGTTTTGAGCAAACTTTTCAATGACTCTTAGGAAAATAATATTCCAGACAGAACTAGAATTAAATTAATTGCTTCCATGTCCGACTGGGCAAAATATTTTCAATTAATAACATGTGCAACTGGCAGGAGAGTAAAATTATTATCCCCCATTGGCTAGGGGAAACGTTATTTCTTTACTGAATAACTGGAAAGTGTTTTGTACGTAATGCTATGACTTGGCATCATACGCATGAATTACCTCAGTATGTTCGAGCTGGAGGCCTCTGGGTGTTATAAAACCTTCCAAAGCACAGTGTTATCATAAGGAGGCAGTCACGAAAGAAGGCGAAAATCACAGGCAACCACCAGACTTTGCCAGTCATGGGCTTATGCATTTTAGAATCTGATGCCTATTTGGTGACAGTATAATTCCAGAAAACCAGATGGACACATTTACAAATAAAAAACATCCACAAGAAATTTCATCATTTATTAGAAATAAGCAAAGTATCTCTGCTAGTCACAGCTCAGATGTTCTTAGTTCAGTATAGTCATAACTTCAGCAGCAGTAATTAAGAATCACCACTTACTAATTCTTCCCTAAATTTTCTGGTGTTGTGGCTTTAGCCTAAGTTAAAACAAAACATCTTCAAGTGACATAAATCAGAACATCACTACAGCTGTTGAAATTGCAGCTGTTTCATGAAGATCACAGCATGTACTTGGCATTACTGCAGCACATCAGCACCCATGATAAAAAAATCTTCACTCATGTTCCAATTCCTTCATCTTCAAATGCACCTGCAAAGTCTGACACACTGCAAATTGGGGTGGTTGGGTAACTTTTTTATTTTTAAACATGCTTACATGCTATAGTAATAGCAGCCCCAGCCTCATGAAGGACTGCCTTGAATAGTTCAGTGGTATTTTGCTCTAGAACTTGCTAGCCAGAACCTGAGCCAACATTGCAGGACAAGCAGCAGCTTTAAGCAGCTGCCATTCAAACATGAATTGTCTCAGAAATTATTCTGACTAATAACCTTCCAGAAAAATGAGAGAAACTATCAGACTTAAATCAGCAACAGAATTCAAGTGCCATCACTCAAGTGGCAAAATGTTTTACCTGCTTATGTGGTTAACAGCTTCTGCTTTATTTCTGGAAGGATCTTAGCTGTCATTTTACAATTGTGGTTCTTCACAGAATATGTCCTAGGCATCCTTGTTTGGGTGTTTGATTTGGCTTTGAATGCCAAACGGAGCACAGGGGCAGAAACTGAGGTGGAAGAATCCCTCAAAAACGTGGGGTAGAAATTCTTGTTTAGTCTGTCATGTGAAGATGGGGCACAACAGAAATATTTAAAATGGTCAGTTTTATACAGGATCACTGGAGAGACTGAATCTAAACTTGGCCATTTCCTTTCTCTTAGACACGTTGCATTTAGGATCAAATGTATTTGATCACAATCACATTTGATGTATAAGATGTTTAAGAACAACGATTGCTAATTTCATTTTAAACTAGATGTAAACAGATAAAATTGAAATATCTTTCCAGAACAACCCAATTTCATCTAAAATAACTGCAACTAGGTTTAACCCACGTATTGAATCCTTTGGTATCTAAGGACACTTCTGTCTTATGTTAACTGTATTCTTTATTTACAATAGGCTTCTTTTAAGACAAGAGCTTTTTTTGTTTATTACCTGGAGAGGCAAATCAGAGAAATTTATCATAATCTGTAGCTGAAACTAGGCTATGGAAATATTTTTAGATGGTCAACTTGACTCAGCCTTAAAAATACATTGAAGGGACTTTTAGAATATTTGGGTGGGAATTATATAAGCTACTAGCTTTGCTCTAAAAATTTTGGAACAATTTTTGTTTTTATAGTCATATTCTAGTCTTAAAATACACATCAGTCCTCCTGAAGCATGAAAATAACCACATAGACCAGAAAAATACTGACTTTTCAGAGGCAACAGAGCTATCAAACATCTAAGCTGACAAATGGTGGGAAGGAGATAAAGAGACAGTGGATTCTGGCCTCCCAAGGATGCTAGCTTATGAGTGCTTTGAACTGCAAAGCTTAAAAATAAAGTTTGCCACCTGACTGTGATCTATGTCAGCAGTCTTTTAAATCAATAAACTTGCAATAATACCAAAAAGATTTATTATTTATTGCAGCATTGAAAAATGTCAGGAGGCAGCAATGTATAAAGACCACTCAGGAACTAGATACAGTATCTCAAAGAAAACATACCAAAGTGCTAGGCTATACATGCCTATGCTGGCATTTATGCTGATAGACTTTTTCAGTATAAGAAAAGAGAAAAGTATACAGGTGTAATGAAATCTTATAGTTTTCACTACATTGGTTTTATAGTTTTTACTACATTGGTTTAAGTAAGTTAATTGCCTTTCCCTGTTTGACATTTTACAGCTACAAAGACTGTGTGGTAACAAGGTCTGAATTTCAGAAATACATAAGCTTTTCTGTTACATTTTTTCCTACCAACCATCCATGACAAAGGCTCAAGTTTTACATATATATGTATGTATATGATGTATTTCACCAGTATAGCATCAAAGGATCCTGCAAATCCGCAGCGTTAGAGATCCTGCATTCAACAGCCTGAGAAGGTAGATATATCTCCTGGTATATCTTGGCTTCTACAAGCACAATCAAGATCAGCTGCTATTTAATTATTGTGTTTTCATTGTCTGGTTATCTGTTACACTTGTCCAGCCACTGCAACTAAAATTACAGTCTGTGGGCTCCTCGAATGGCAAAAGCATTTCTGTATGAGCTTTCTTACTTAGAAGGTTACCAGTACCCCAGCCATGTTGTTGGCATCACTGCGCAGGAGCCCATGGTTCATTTTTCATATTAACAAAACCACTGCCAAACAGAACTGTTAGTCTTGTATTTTTAGATACATAATCTTGTAATGAAAACAAAGATGCATCAAGACAGTCTTTATACAGAGTCAGCAACAGAAATGAAATTTAAAAGCCCTCAGATCAAAGATATGGGTAATCAGATCTATTTGGGGATTTGTGAGCTATTAGATAAATAATGTTTTAAAGAGAAATGTAAATATAGCACTGAAGAAAGCCCCCACTCTCCAAAAGACACCTTTATTACTGTATGATCTACAAGAGCAATTGAATTCTTATTTCCAGATTTAGTCCTACTTATTTTACAGGAAATAATCTCACACCTACAAAGCTCCCAGCAGACAGGACAGCTCCCCTGTCTTTAGATGCCACTATTGTCTATTAAAACTTTTACGAATACCTGAAGAACTACGTCTTTCATTGATTGGCCTAGATACACTCAAACATTAATGGGTTGCACTTGCTTTTGTGCAAATCTATTTTTAAGTTACGTGCCTGCAATCAGGAACCCAGGCTGTGAGGCGGGAGCCCCTCCTTTCCCCTCACGCTACCAATGTACAGAACTGCCACTAGATGGGGCGGCAGCCTCAGAAAAGGAGACGCTGTCCCTCGCCCCCAGCGCTGAGGCGATTTACTCGGCCTACGCGCGTCGATCACACTGCAGTGGTTTTCCTCACGGCATCACCTTTGCTCCCCTTCCACTTCAGCAATGATGAAAAGGCGAGGCAAGGGAAAAACAGTAGGTACTCCGCCGTTTACGTATATAACCCCGCACTTCTTACTGTGGCCCTGCCAAACAAGACGGTGATTCCTCGTTGACATTTATAATCTTGCATCTTCCTGATTTATCTAGCTTTCAGGCAACGCTAGCACACTACGCGGCAGCAGAAGAGCCAGAGTGCTGCCCTTACGAGAATCCCTTGTCACAACAAAGCCTTCGTGAACAGAAAAAAGGCCAGGTATTTCACGTCACGCTCGCAGGAAGCCATGGAAACAGCGGGGCGGGGGCGGGGGGGGGGCTTGTTTAAGAAGAAATTGCAACAGCGCAATTATCGTTGCAGGACGCTACCGTTTCCCCCCAGCAATGCATGAGGTCGACTAAAATAGCACAGGCAAAGATAAACTGGCACATAGAACACGAGCAAACACGGCAATAGTAAACCCTGCCTAAGAAGAGTAACAGTCACTACTGTTTTAAGTGGGAGCGATGACAGAGATCTTCCCCTGAGCCGCTCTAAAGCGCTAGACGGTCAAAATGTGCCCGCCACCCCCTGCCACTTCAGAGCGTTTGCCGGGGCCTCCCCCTCCGCCGCCCCGCTCGGCGGCGGCGGCTCCGCTGGGGGTGACCGCGCTTCGCGGCGGCGGGGCCGGGGCCGCCGGGGCCGGGGCCGGGGGCGAAGGGAAGCCCGCGGTCGGCTGGGCGTGCGAGGACCCGGCCGGGCAGCCCAGGCGGGGGCAGGCCAGCCGGGTGTGCGTGCTGTAATACAGAACCGCCGGGGAGGGGACGGTGAGGTGCTTTTCCCCCGCAGTGATGCGAGGCTGTAACCCCCGCTTAGGGAAATATCAATTTTCATATTACTGTGAAAATATTAACCTCAGGCCGCATGGCCACGTCTAAGAATGAGCCAGCTTCAGTGCTCTGGCCTGAGAGCTGCGAAGGGTTACTGCTCCTTGGATGGAGATGCTGGTGAGGCTACAGGTGGCATCCCAAACATGGGACCCTGGTCTGCCTGGCACTAACACTCGACCAGTTTTCTCCAGACCACTTCCATTACATGCTGCACACAAACAGAGACAAGTACTTTGTTGTACCCAAGTTACAACATACTGCAGTTTCCTTTGAATTGGTTTAATCTCTTGGGTTTTGGATGCTGAAGGTTTTAACGTCAAGGCAACACCCACGAAGTTTCTACAAGTGCTTGGGGAACTCAGTCCTTGACTGTTTTCTGAAGGCCATGCGGACAGACTCAGGTAATAGCTGGAAGTTTTTTTATAACTTATTTTTCATGAGTCTTCACATCTGACACATTCAGGCAGGGAAGCGAAGTACTGTCAAAAGACTGGTGACAATGCACTTCTGTCAGAAGGTGTATGAACTTTTTCAGAACACAACTGATTTTGCACTGAATAACTATTGTAATCTATTCAGGCATCGATGCATAGCTAAAAAGACAAACCTTGTCAGTTTGTTCAAGAAGCTGTCCCATTCTGAAAGTAAAAATGGCATTACAATATCAAAATAGGTGTAACACAAAGGTTAACAGAACATCCAGCCAGAAAGCACCTGCATATGTTTAACAAATAGGTCTGCACACCTCTTTGCTACAGGTGTCTGATCTGCGTTATCATTTGCTGCCAAATTTCATGAAGCCCATGACCCGAACATTGGGAATCCTTATCATTCTGGATCTGGGAAATATGAAGCTGTTAAAACACCTATGACTGGAAAACATATATTGTAATGTCAAGAAACTTTTTCAGTCTCTAATTTATCAAATTTACATTTTTTTAATACATTGCTATATAAGAAATTTGAACTATATGGAAAAGATAAAAAATCCTAGTTCATCATGCCATTAAAGAGCACTTAAAAGATTATTTTCTCCTTGACATATGAACAGAACTCATTATTGCTTAAAGAAGCAAATGCTATTTTTCCAGATCAAAACTGAACAGTTATTTAATCTCATTCTGCAGATGTCAAACAAACATGACAACCATCAGAATGCCTGAGATACTCTGCATTTCTCGCAGTAGAAACCATTTCTACTGGTTTTGTAGCATTTAAATAGGTTTGTTACATTTGCTGTTAGACTATCACAAGAGCACAGCACAGAAAAATTACCCAGTTTCTAGGTTAATACTGATCTTCATTGCAGATCAATTACATTCTAAAATAATGCAAAATTACTCATTCCTTTTATAGTCGTTTCTGCCACAAGTATATGACATACCATGTTTTCAAAGCAAATGAGATTAAGCTGTGGCAATCAGCATTGAATCAGAAGTTAAAGGAGGAGGTAGATAATTTTCATGATCTCCAGTAATTTTCAAAATTACTTCTAGAATTGATATCTTTTGCAAAAATTGGTGGTTCAGATGCCAAGGATAAGTAAGTGGATTTTTTTGCTTAAAGGATAAATTCCGACTGAAAATGTGAAGGTGATTTAGTGTAGAAGAAATTTTTCTAAAGCATTTAGTTACAAATTAAATGAAAGGTAACAGTCAAGTAATTAATTTCCTCGACAAGATGCATTTGACCTATTAACATACGCTACATAAACTCAGGATGGCATTACACAGGAAAAAATCTCTTCCATGCAAAAGACAGTGATTAAATAGCTGTCATCTCCAGGCCCTGCTGGAGAATGAGGTTTAATGAAGAAGCTCCTACTGTTACTGCCCAGGCTGCGCTCCGCGTGACAGCCTTTCAGTATCTGTGAGAAGGTTATTAAAGCTGCAGCTTTAATGGGGCATATTTAACATGTATTGCTGGGGCAATGAACAGGGTCCAGAGAACTGCTATCTTCTAGCATATGTGTGAAAACAGAATTCTGCACCTTAGTGCAAACACACACTTACTGGCTTCCATAAGTTAATGCATCCATCAGTGCTTTCTTCATGGACAGCTCCTGATTTTCCAGCTCTCTGAGATCAAAGCTTATTGTGCCTTTCATAGCAGTTACATAGCTGATAACTTCTGCAGATCTTTTGCAAGACAGTACAGTTATGTCCCTATTCAGCTATCAAACATTCAGTTCTCAAAACTCGGTATCAGATGGTCAGTCTAAGAGTAGTTACAGACACTGCAAGAGCCAGGATGTGCTCCTGGTCTCTTCAGCATGGAACCTACTCTAACTTGTGTGTCTCCTTTCTGCTTCTGTGTTTGTTCATCTCTAAAAAAAACTGTTTAACAGTTGCTATATTTCTGTATTCACTGGATAAGTATTTCTACCTTTACACATAAGAGGCACATCATGCAAATATATATAGAATAGATTTCCATACTATAAGGAAGTCCAGATTTCTATTAGAGGAAAAGGTACTACATGCCATGAAGAGAAGATTTTTTAAAAAATCTCGTTCTTCATAGTCTTTTCTTTTATCAAAAACCACCAAGTATCTTCTTCTTATAATCCTTTCTCAAGTAATCAGAGAATTGTAACAATTAATTTCTTTCCCTTGCTGTGAATGTATATTGATAAAAACATCATCTTGCTGGAAAAGAAACAACTCAGTTCAGGGTTTTTTGTTTGTTTAAATAAAGACTCAATAAATCAACAAAGCCAACATTAATAAAAGTAAAGCCAGCCTTAAAAGCATTAGTCAGTTTGTCTCAGGTCTTAAATTTGAATTTCTTGTTCTTTGGTGTTTGCTTAGAGTCATCTCTTTGGTCAATAAGGAATTTTCCAAGCTCACGTAATCACACATAAAAGCTGTTATTGCCACCAGTTAGAAGACAGGTAAGTGAAGCTAAACTGCGGGTAAGCAAACAGCCTTCAAGGAGAAAGGTAAGTGTCTTTTGCTTACTTAGCATACAGTTCAAATGTGTCCACACACCAGTGTTTGGTCTGGCATACAATTCAACAAGTAAAGAAATTAAATGGGAATGCTATCACACACCCCCCACCTGCCCCCCCCCGACCTGAGATACTGAAGCCACTCTGTAAAATAACTGGACAGACAATACAAGAAAAAGTGGGGGGAGACATGACTCGGAGGCAGCAAATTAGGCTAGAGCTACACTTTGGCATAAAACTTTCAAGCATGGGTGCAAATTTTGCTCTGCCAATGAGCTGATAAACAGCTATGGCCTCCAAATTGCCTGTTTCATGGGCAGGATGTGATATGAAAACCTGGATTTCTGACCAAGATTTACAGATAAGCTCTTTAATTTATGGCTATTGTAGATAATTTTTAAGTGTAGGAAGGAATCTATAACCTATGGATGTTTCTTTTGTTTTCCTGAAGCTCTGCAGAGGTAGGGTACAAGGCAAGGATGACTTTCCAAAAGTTTTATTAGGACCTCTGAATGGTTGGGTAGCCAGAGAATGTTGGGACCCTACTTCTAAAGCAGGTATAGACTAGCACTAACTTGTAGAAACCAACCGCTAGTTCTAATACTATATTTCAGTATTCACAAGTCCGGCTGTCTCGGTTACCTAAGGAAGAAAATGTTTTTAGGGACAGAAATTAATATCCCAAGCTATGAAACTAACCAATACAGGACGTGGCAGAATATTCACAATGCACAGGCACAGTTCACAAAAGATCAAGATGTATTCATTGAAGAAGTTTTTACATATACAACAAAAAAATAAAATCAGTGTGTTCACAGCTTAATAAGCAGAAAAGGGGGCATTTTTTGTCATATTTTACTTTTTGATGCAAATTATTCCCAGTGTTCCAACAAGGCGTAGACCCATGTCTAAACCAAGTATTTACTACCCCGCAGGGTATTTTCACATTAGGTCCATAAACCATACAACTATGTCAGTTAAAACAGCACATAGAAAACATTTGCATTTTGTCATGAAACATGTCACAGCTTTATTTTAGCTGTTGTAAAGAGGTTAAACTCTGCTAAAGAGGAAAACAGTTCTTCAGCAAATGAACCCCATTTTCCTCCCTAACTATACAAACTGTTGCATATATTTTCCCCTCTAGCAATCTCATTTTCATTGTTTCACACTACCACCCTGAATAGTAATTTGGTTTTGAATAATTCCCCTCATCATAATGCAGATGTCAACACCAAACGATACAGGCATAAGCTACAGTGTATGCAAAAGCTCTGCTTTAAAATGCAGACTCTTGTATGCAGAGCCAGTAGAGCATGTGGTTTTTATTTTTCGGCTGTTTCCAACAGATTGAAAATTCCACAGGCTACAGAGTCTTGAATAATTTAGAATGCTGCTTGGAATACTCCTTAGCTAGAAAAATATATAAAGAGGGGGGAAAATGACTTCATTTTACTTCACCAGATAGATTTGTTCCCTAAGTAGTAGTGTCTTCCTAGGGAGCAGAGAGTACGAACATAAAACGTGCCAGTTCAGGAGAACATACTGATTCATTATATTAATGAGACTCAGGAGCAATTTTATCATTGAACAAGACTAGCAGCAGGGCTATTTCTCTGCCTCTGTGACAGGAGAGGAATAAAACTAAGCTGAAGGACTTACTTAACTACTTGGAACTGACAAAACTCAGGTAGGCATAGAAAAGATTAGCTTGCAATTCCTTTAACAGCATGGTGTTGGGGAATGAAACACCATGGCAGTTGTTAGTAGGAAAGGAATGGCTAAACATATTTATTCAAATGCACTGGTGATTGAAGTTAAATGTTTAAAAAATGTAAGTTAAATGTTTAAAAAATCTATTATTCATGAGCCTCTCAAGTAAAAGAGCACGCACCCAGCAAGGGTGTAAGTTAAGGTCAGATTTCTCATTATGCATCTTTTTCCATCTCCTCTGCATGTGTCTTCTGTCAGCTGGAGCCAAATTCAGAAATGGTATTTATGCTGCACATGATTTTTCAAACAGCTGTTTTACCAAAAATGAAATACATGCTAAAAAGTCCCACATTAAAAGAAAAATCCTCTGCTAATCCTATTTGTCTAGATTATGTCCTAATGAATAAACCAGCAGGACTTTAATTTTTTTTTTCAGGATCAAGACCAAATATTCAGCCCTGTCCTCCTCCATGCCAGCAGCTCCCATTGAATCTCACAGGCAGAATCTGGCAACTTTCTCTTACCCTGAAGTTCAGACTGTCATGAAACAGAAATATACCTCAGTGAGATTAAATGCCTGCAAAGACAACTCTCAATCAAGAGATTCAATACACTACAAAATGCACAAGTGTGAACTTCCTATGCAGTTTATACTTTGAAAATATTTGCAAGGCACCATTTCAAGGCCAGGCTGCAGCTCTAGCAAGAGGCTGAGAAGGAACCGAACTGCTGTAGCAATAGCGCTCTTTCTCTGAAGTGCCCCTCTGGGGCTTTCCTCCCTTAGACCTGTCAAGTCTCATTGCTGTGAGCATATGACTCACTCAATTAGACCTCAGCTTATGCTCTTGCCCACTTCTGCCACAGAGTCTGCATTTCATGTATTTGCAGTGCCGGGATTTTCCTCTAGCTCTTTGCTCTGCCTTGTTCACGGGGTTTCAGAAGGAGCAGACGTGGCAGCAATGCACAGTTTCTGGGTAGCTGCCTTGCAGCTCTGCACTTTCCCACAAACATGTGAATCCATGACATGACCTTGAGCATGCCAGATGCACAACCTTCTGCCTCACCAGCTAGCGTCCCATGAGTCAGCGTCAATATCTGTTAAAAGATTCATGCTCCGAGCATTGACTGAGTGAGCAAAGGGAGTATCATTCAACATATCTCTTCACATCTTATTAGATAGTGCTTGCACTCAACTGAAGCCTAGCAGAAGCAAACAGCCAACACTGCCAGCTTCATGTGGACTGGTAACTAGTCGCCAAATTGGCTGCAACTTTCCCCTGCTCCAAGCAGCGAATGGAGCTCAGTCACTGACTAAGAGAGGAACGCCTGTGGTCCCAGCTTCGCTTCTGAAACTGGTGTGCACCGAGAGTGGAAGGCCTGCACATCACACAAAAGCCAGACAACTTGTCTCCTCTGCTTCTCAAAGCCATGATGGAAGCCAAGGGCTACATTTTGTGTAGGTTCTTGGCTTTAGTAGTGACTCCTATTTCAAGGCATAGTGGAAGATTATTCAATCAAAGCTAATCATACTTACAAAATCACATCCTCTATTGACTGTAATTAGACAGCTTAAGCATTAACTTTTTGCATTAGACACTCATGCTTTTAGTAGTTTTACTTCATTTTCAAAACTCATTCCTAGGACTAAAGAAAATACAAAATAAAAAAAGACGAAATCCTTAAACTCAGGCAAGCCACATTAATTTATGCTTCCATTCAGTAAGCACTGTTACTCTTTCTGGCACAGCACTTAGCAGAACATACTTATTTTCTATGGCTCAAACCACTTCATTGTTTCTTTAGCACTTCTACTGATTAATTAAAATTACATGTGAAAAAACCATCAAAGCATAAATTCTATTAAGTGGGGAATTTATTATCATCAGCATAGCCTAAAATTGATGCCTTAATTGAATTTGCTGCAAAAGCTGCACTACCAAGCCAGGTGAGCAACATTGCAATGTCATGTGTTCTGTACCTAGATGGTTGCCTGTATGTTCAGAAGGAAAATAAGCTTAGTGGTGTATGAAGACATAAAACTCTTCAGGCGTTTAGACTAATTAAAACAGGTAATTCCAACAAAAAGGAAATGGGTACGGAGATGAACTTCCATTTGGAATCTGTAAGGGCAGTTAATGCATTAAAAATTAGCATATTGGTTGTGAAGACAGATGTTCATATAAAAACATTCTGACACTCCCAGTTAGCCATTATCAATAATTTTTAAATTAAGAAACAAGCTGTAATGGGTTTACATGGCAAGGTTTTGGTAGCAGGGGGGCCACAGGGGTGGCTTCTTTAAAAGTTGCTAGAAGCT
>JAVKLA010000093.1:18566476-18576826 GCA_034782735.1 Sagittarius serpentarius | reverse complement strand
CCTGTTCAATCAAGGAGAGGGAGTGAGAGAGCGGCTTTGGTGGGTACCTGGCGTCCAGCCAGGGTCAACCCGTCACAACCCTCTTTGTGGAGACCCCTGCAACAGATGCTCTTCACCAAGCGTCCATGAGAGCCCATCAGCATTATCAGTACAAAGGCATTAGGTTAGAGAAAGCTACAATTTATGGCAAGCAAGTGCAACAGAATGAAGCCAGCTCCACAGCACTGCAGTAAACCCACCCAATTTCAGCAGTGCTTGTCAAAATAAGGATCCTGAACATGACTTTGAACAGAAACCTAAGAAATTTAGGCTAGTCTGTATCCTGCCTGTTCTCTTTTTCCTTCTGTTTAATTGGTTGTGAGATGGAAACAAGCAGCAACATTGTGGCCTGCTACAAGAACTAATGCAAGAGTTGCACTTCTGATGCAAGTAATTTTATAGTAAAATGAGAATAGGCACATACAAGACAGTAGTTTTGTGTAGACAATATTTAGTCATTTTGACCTTTTTGGTTCATTTTCTAGCAGTGCTCCAGCTCGCATGTTTCTCTATACAGCTCTAACTCTCTAATACTTTGGCATCAATAACCTTCAGATTTTGCATCCTCACTGACTTCGAGTCAGATATTGTGAGATACTATGAAAGAGAAATGACATTAGTGAGAAAGGTTAGGAAAAGGATATGGTCAGAGTTCTACAAAGAACAGAATAGTTCAAGAAAAAACAAAACAAAACAAAAAAGAATGTTACGTTCTGTTACAGTCTGGTCTACTAGGCAAAACCACACATATGAGAGGCAGAAGTGAGAAAGGCCAATGCACCAAAATTTTGCTTGTGGCTAGTTCAGGCTTTTTACAATTGATTTCTAAGACTTCTTTCTTGCTCTGACATAACAGAAAGGTTCTTTAAGCGCAAGTTTATAAGCTTAAATATGTATTTCAAAGCCATCCATCACTATGGCATTTGGATGGCTTTTAAGACATACACTGGTAAAGCAAAATCATCACTCTGGTCACTGCCTTCCTGGCGTGTTCCAAACTGTCACAACCATCAGCAGAGAATATCCAGGGCCTAAAGCAGCAGAAAGTCTGTTCTTATGAAGGAAAAAGATACACCTGAACAGACCATATATAATGCCACACAGCCAACACCTTGCAATCTGCTGAATACAGTTTTCAGGATAGAGGAAAGTTAATTGAAGACAAAACATGTCAAGTAACAATTAAAAAACCCCAAACTAGTCATAATTAGATGGTTGGCACTTTGATAGATCTGCAGTAATTAAAATATGGAAGAGTTTTATCTCTAAGCTGTTAACAATGGCAAAACAGAAGACTCGCATTCCTGGGCAGGCCAGACAACTGCTGAAATTTAACATATATGGTAATTTAATTGAACATTACTATAATTTTGGGAAAAACAATAATTCAATCCTGGAAAAGCCTTTTCTTCACCAGAAAAGACAGAAATAACATTTCAGGGTAGTATTTACCGAAGGAACCACTACTTCCCTGCCATCCTTCCCCTGGCTTAGAAAACATTCTGTTTTCTAAGAATTATAAAGACAAAAAAAAGAAATAGGAACCTGAAAAGCTAAAAGCAAGTTTGTGGTTGGTTACTATTTAAAATATCAGTATGTCTAGATCCATTCATTCAGAATGGCCTCAAATCTAACGGACTGGTTCTTGTTTCTGTATTTCATGTTTCCAAAACACGAAGATTTCCCAGTTGTATCACAACAATTTCTAGGTAGGATTATACCAAAGAGTCCTTTGATTCTTGACTCTGCAACTGCATCATAATAAAGCATTTCACCTGTCCTCCGCAAAACTGTGGTTTCAGAATTCTGCACTAACTGGAATTTGGAATAAAGTAAACAAGATACCATAAATAATTCTGCGTATTCAAGTGACTGTGTCAGGACAGCAAACAACTGAGCTTGTACATCTTTTGGAATCTGAGCCTGAGACTGCTTCGTTAGATACTGGGAGTGAGAATGCCCAGTGATGAACTCTTTATTGCTCATGTAGAGAGATTGCTTGCTGCCCCAGTGTATGCACTCAGAGTGTCTTAGTGGCTTTCCCAGAGTTCAATCTTATGTTTGAGATACTGAAAAATTTACCATATCCTTTCCTTTGAGTGAGTAACTTACACAGTGTACCTCAAAACTCTGTGCCCTGTACTAAGCAATATCCTGTCTTTCTACACAGGATAAGTATTGCGCCTGCTCTGACACAGTGCCAGTCTGACAGAAACAGAAAGCACTGGCCTTGGCAGGGTGTCCCTAATCAGCTCAAACCTTCTGTGTCTTGTTTCCAAGTCACCAACCCTTCTATTTCTGTACAAGCTGATCTCTGATGGCATAACGCAGTTGTGGTGCCTTGCTTTCTTGGGTCTCCGGATGCTTTGCCTCTGTGGTCTGTCTGTTACACTGACTAACAACCCATTTCTTCATGTAGTTTAGGGTGACCTGACGAAAATGCACATATTTGGGGATAGTCGCAGTCGCATTACATGTCCACACTGGAATTTGCCCTCTTCTGGCTATATAGATCTTGAACTTTAAAGGAGCATTATATTTTACTTGAATGGTACATTTCATAAGTTTATCATCATAAACAGTGATGTTTGATAGGTGCTTCTCATTTGCAAAATGAAATAAGAAGTACTGCATTTAAACTTAAATGCATAGTAGTAGCTAAAAGGAATGCAAAACTCAAACCCTGCCATGAGTATTACTGGCACTCAGCAAGTTTAATGTAAATTTAAATGAGCAGTATTATTTATATAACGTAATTGCAGATGCACTAAACACAATGTGCAAGGCAAGAAGAGATGTATACTGTTTTATCCCACAGTCATTTACAAGAAGTGGAGAAAAACACTTAAAACCTCCTTGTTTAGAACTTAAAGCATCCTTAAAGTATTACCATGGAAGTCTCTACTAGCCAATGTGTGCAGCAGAAGGTTATTCTACACCACCAAAGAGTAGATTTATTTGCCTATGTTGTTAGGGTAAGCATCCAAAAAACCTACACAGGAGCACCCTGCATACAATGTTGTCTCTTTTACAGAAAATTGATTTTTTTTGTCTGCTTTAGTAGTGACACACAGAAAAGGACAAATATATTTCTGCTTGGGATTTCCCGATCAAAGCTGCCTGCATTCATACAACACTGTATTTGCACAGTAAAGTCACCTCCTTTTAGGACATGCCAGAATTACTGTGTGTGCATAGCTGTTTTACTCAACATTCCAGAAGGCCTGTGACAGAAAGCATGCCCAGGGTTTCTGGAAGCGCAGACCTGGATCAGAGCTGTTGGGCACTTACAGTGGTGTCCAATTTGGGATTTTCGCATATTCTTTGGTATATTTGCATTTTGCTTATTTGGAAAAAATGAAATAGAAGGACGAGGTCATTGTTATGTTTTTTGTTGTTTGTTAGCTTCAGCCAAAACAATAATTACCATTTTTATTTATATATTTCATCGACACACAAAGAAGCTCAGGGTTTAACACACAGTGAGACCCACTGCATACAGGTGATACTGTTCTCAGTGCTGGAATATTTATTTACATGTGGTCCTGCTTGCTTACAGTAGTTTCAAAGCAGCTGAACAAAAAGCAAATTAACAGAAAACAGAGAAAATTGTAAGTAAAAGAAAACCAAGAGAAATGTTGAAGAAGCTTCTTCCAGGACACATAGTGAGACAGTGTTGATGCTGGAGTCCTAAGACTCAGCAGTTCTTGGATTTGGAGCTCCAAGCTCAAACAGAATGTGCTTTTATCTCTTACCTCAAAAACCTGTAGATTCAATTCAGAATAATGTATATTATCCTCTACCTACTGTCAGGCTTCCCTCTGTACAAGTTGTTGAAAGATGTGGGATAACTTAGCTGTCTTAGCAGTGATTCATATAAACAATAAGAAAAATCATAAATAGCAACAATTATGGTTGATATCATTTAGTGCCCATGCCAGGAGGAGGCTGCCTGCCAAGGGGAACATTCCTTGCAAGTTAGTCCTACAATGTGCTGGCAGCCAGCAGTGCCTGGAACAAATTCGATGTTCCGCTCAGTCGGGCTGCATCCCAGGGCTCCAGCGAAGCAGGGCAACACAGGGTTGTTTCAGGGAGCCCCCCAGGGAGCACGGAAATGGGGCATTCCCTTTTCATCCATACAAGGGAGGCTTTGTGATATGTGGGAGCATTTTGCTAAAGTTTCTGGTGTAAGGCACAGGAAGAAAAAAACACTAGGGAGGTCAAGCTCTGCTTCTCAGACATTTGCTTTCATCTGTTAGCATGCCTTAAAATGAACTATTCTCTTTTATTTAATATATTGTATTTCACAGTGAAGAACACGTCAAGATTTTTAGCATCATTCTCCATGATAGAGTTGACAGCTAGCACAGACGATTGTTTCAAGATGTAAAGCATATTGTAGCTTTTGGACTTGTAAGCATCAGATTTTGCATACTGTAGTAGGAGGGGCACTTGTAAGAAAAGGGATTTAAAACTAAAGCAAGTCCATGTTCTGTGCAGTTCTTTCTGGAGTCTCCCAACGGTTAAGGGTAATTCCTTTAAATTCTTGACTTCCAGCAGAGAAAAATGCAAGCTTACACTGTTGAAGGCTGAACTGCCTCTCCATTTTTGAGTACAGCATTTCCTGATACCTTTTTAAAATATGGTAAGAGGTAGGAATATGCTTGCATAGTAACTTAGTATCAGATTAGGACAGTAGATGCTATCACCATGCCACTTTACCAGATAAGTACAGCACTTACATGAACGTCTGCTAAAATGCTTTTTGAAGTTCAGAAAAAATTAAGTATCTTCCATCTCCTACTGCTCATAGTGGCTGTGAACATTTTTATTTCACATTAAGCAAGCACAGGGTTCCCTATGCTGGAAAGTTCAGACAATTTCAGACTCTCTGAGTCTGCACAGCTGCATTTTCCAGGATGATTGATTACTTTTTACTCTCTGTGACCTTAAAAGAGTATTCTAAGAACAATTCCCATGAGTAGCTAGAAGTTGTATTTTATTCAGTAAAAGACGGCAACTTCTGCTGTTCAGAATTTAATGGAAACATACATTATGTTCTGTCATGTGCTTGATTCTAACTAAAAATAATAAAAGTAAAAAATAGAAAAAATCCCTTTTATGTCACCATCTATCTTTCTTAAAATTTACCTGAGTTAACGATCACCACCTCGATTCAAGTCATAAGCTTAAAGATAAAGATGGGGAATCTTTTGTCAGAAAATACTCAGTATTGCTGAAACTCTGTAGAACTTAACAAATTTAGTAGCCACTAGGTTATTGATTTCATACTTACTCTTTTTTTACTTATACTTTTTTTGGCTGTTAAAATCATCAGAGGTCTTGGTTTCAACTTGCCACTAAATAAGAACTGAAAACAGGAAAAAAAAAATCATAAACAAGGAAGTAATTTTTCAGAAGTTTAGACACTTTAGAGCTTGAAGTAGCTCAGTTAGGGGAACAGGCACTGCTCTCCAGCATGACAGCACAACAATGGTGATTCCAAGTGCCCAGGTTTGGAAAGAAGGCTGCAGTGTCAAAGCGTGCTCAACATGTGAGAGCCCATGACATGAAACTTTCTTCTACCCCTGTCTCAATGTCTATTTACATGAAGCATTGACTATTCTGAACTCAGGCATGTCATTCCGTTTTGTTGCTGTTGTCCTGTATTCCAATCTCTAGTTACGTTACCTTGAAAATCATGACATGATTTGCTGACTCCTTTCTTGAAAGAAGTTTTGGTGATGTTTTATTGGTGGAGAATTCTTGCTTGAGACATCAGATAACCTGACTACGTTTCATATGCCTTTTCCTAGAAAAGATGATTTTAAAATATGCAAGCAATGTATTTTAGTTAACTAAGCACATCTATACCTCAATAAAAGGAATATTGTATGCTGGCTGATGTTGCAAACATCTTTGCTAAAAAGATTTCTTTGCAATTATCAGTATGATCTTAAATACAGGAAGAGCCTTGAAATGTGTTTTTAAGTCCTGAAAGCAGAACTTGTCTGGATAGAGATGTAGCCTTTTTAAGCCTAAGAACATGAGGATTTAAAAGGACTGAATAGCTCAAAGGATTAGCAATGAAAGACAGACACTTTCACATATAAACTTCTCTGAGTTCATCTAAATTCAACAGCAACTTAGGTCATCAAGTTAAAAGAAGCTTTGGTGGTTCACTGGAAGCAAGTTTGTGGCTCTCAGCCCAGTTTCTAGAGAAAAGATACTCATCAAAAACATGCCTCTATTTGGCATTCATACTGGGTGTTTCAGAAAAGACCGAGAAATGAAAATACACAGAGCAGTTCTCTTACATGTGATATTAGTAGCCTAGCTAGAATAGCATGTGGGGAGTGCAACCTCCCTTTTTTCGGTCGTGGATATGCAATGCAATCCATGAATAAAAGTAGATTTTTTATAGTATTACTAATGCAGAATTTTCTAAAAACATGTAATATATTCAGTTAGTGGGAAGGAGAGTTCAGGTGATTCACCACTGAATTCCTCATTCCTAAACTTCAATGCTATTTATAGCATAATGCGACTTACCATTTTACATTGTTGTCGTGGGCTTTTTTTCTACAGTGCTTCCCCATAAAACTGGACCTAGATAAAGCTGGACTCTTTTCTGTCAAGAACACTGTAGGAATGCATCATGCTTTTATAAGACATCTCTATCCTACACGCACAAGGGGCACAGGTGAGCCTCAAGCACCTGAGCAGACAATGGTGTCAAAGGCACTGAAGTCGCTACGATGAGCCATGACCAGAGATGCTGGGCTGGGGGGAGCATGCAGGTCACTGCCCATCCACTCAGACTGAGACAGTGGGAATTCCACAAGTGATCAGGTCTCCTTGCTCAGTAGAGCAGCCCACAGACAAGACTATTGCATCCAGTTACCAGCTTGACCTTCTGCACAAAAATTCTTCAGTTTCATAGGCATGCATGTTTCTCCAAGGGTAGAAAACAAGGCTAGACACTGGGAAAAAGGCACAGATTTTCTGAGAAGCTACAAATTTATAATATATCCCCAAGCAAAAAAGGGGTGGAGGGAGAAAAACGCCTTTTTCCTTAGACATCTTCTCATATATAAGCATATGAAAATTCTAGATATGTTCACATGGCTGTAAGCTTATTGTGATCAGTAACCCCACAAAGACAAGCTGCATTTTCATGAAAAATCATTCTGTACATTTCTTTTGATCAAAGCACCCATGGACTTGGTGTTGTGTGCCCTCTATTCATGATCCAGTTCTCTCTGCCCGAGTGATTAAATTAATTCTGTGCCTAGAAATCAAATAATCTCCTTATTTAGGTGTTATGAATACACAAATGCACACACATTATCAGACTGTCTGCCTCTTCTGCTTTAAAAATGGGGGAGGGTCAGGTCCAGAGCACTCTAGCTATAAATGCTTTCTGTACATGGTACACTTACACTCACCAAACTCAGGCTGGAGGTAAAAATAACCCTCTCTTGAAGAGCAGACATTAATTTATCTACTAGGGTTTCCACCTGTTAACATTTTTCAGAGAGGGGCCCTATCTGGAAGTAACTCTGTATTTTAGGATGAACTCTGTGTGCTTTACTGGACAGAACCAAGATGTGACTCATTGCTCTGAAATGTGTAAATATTAAACCTGTTTCAGCTGTGGAGGCTCAGACTTGTTTGATAATAGACAGACATCAGTGGTAGAGCTGAGAGGAGACCACAAAAATCTGGACTCTTGAGATTTTTATTTTACCTGAAAGAAATGTTGGCACTCTGAGAGTAATCTTAAGCACGAAGTCACTATAAGGAAGACATCACTGAATAGGAGCAGCAGGCCCTGCTTTCCAGAAGATAAGAAAACATTTGTGTCAGTCTATAGCACATCTTGGTGATCTTTAAGCCATGCTTCTCCCTCCTGCTGGTCACAAGATCATAATAATGATCACTAGGAAAGACACATTTTCTGACCACTGTGGGATTTACTCATGTTCTTGCATTACAAGTTTTGCTCTCAGGCTGTTCTCAAGTTACCTGCAATAGTTTTGCAAAAGATTGCAAGGCGGGGGGGAAGGAATGGACATTTAGGAGGACATTATTTATTACAGGATACTTCTATTGCCCTAACCATCATGATACTAAATCGTTATGTCAAACTAAGCAGAAGTCTTATTACTGAAACAATAATCAAAATCACCTGTCCCCAGTACTCTTCTCCCAGTTCTTGCCCATCTTTTCAAACTTTTATCACCTTATAATTTTAAAATTGAAATGGAATTATATTTTTTTAAATTTACATAAGGTTAATAGAATATTCTCTGTCTTTTTCAGCATTATGTCATGTTTTTCTAGAATTCCTTGAATCAAACTTGTCTGAATTTAAACATTATTTGGCTACTGGGGTCATAAAATCATGGCAGTTATATATCAGGGAACATATTAAGGGCAGTGATTCTGGTTAATGCAGAGACTGCCATTATCATTGAGAGGTAAGAGACACAAAGTAATTGCAATATTTTGGGTAACTATGCACTAATTGAGCACTAATATTGTTTTGCAAGAATCAGAAAAAAGATACAGTACAGATAAGCATCATATTATGAGGTCTTGCTCCTGCCCTGATAATACTGTAGGTAAGTTAAATGTATGCATACAGAAAAAGAGCCACAGCAATATATAACCATTCATTTAGTGAGATCTGCTATGAAAGGTAATTGAAAATATTTTGGGTTTGACATAAAAGATCCCATATCAAAGAGGATATAGTAGGGCTGGAGACTGGGAAGACGGATTTATTTATTTCAGGAGTGTGGCAGCTCAAGAAAATTTCCTAGCTGGGTACAACAGCAAGAATCAAGAATATCACCAGACACAGCTGCATACAATTCAGTGAGGAAGACAGGAAATGAGATGGAGGGCAGTTTTGACTGTTCACAATTCAAAAACTACAGCATGACAAAGTGGAGACTGCACCAATACGTGGGTTTAACCTTCACTCCTCATACATACATGTTGTTTCATACAGTTACTAGCAGTATGACCTCATCAACACTTACTCAGCTTGATATACAGCAGTGGTGCTGATACCCATCGCTCGTACAGAGCCAGTACAAGCTCTTAGGCCCATATAAGACCTATGGCCTACTAAGGGGCTGCATGGTGCCAAGTCTTGTGAATTAGAGTCAGTTCCTGAGTTATCCTCAAGGGCTCTGATCACTGTATCAACGAAGGCATACTTACCTAGGAGTTGTTAACAGATGCCCCATTTCCCCACCTTCCATTTTCTCCCCCAAAATAAGGAATAACCTGCAACCACTGTGACACACAGCAGCTGTGACAGATAAACAATTCACTTTCTCATACAAGAGACACTACAGCTCCAGCCTACAACACTCTGGCAAAGATACTGGTGTCAAGACAGCATAGCTTTCCAAATTGGATGACAGGCTATTCCATCTCTGCTAATTGATGATCATTCCTGACTCTGAACTAGTCTTTAACATTGTAGGGAGAAAAACTAGCAACTAAAACTTCAGAAAGAATTCAGTACTGATATATATAGCCTTTCACAGGGGCAGAGCATGTCACCACAACAACAAACCCTGGCAAAGCTTCTTTAATAGATTAGCCTGAGAGAGATGCAAGCATCATACTTTTGTCAACAGATAAAGGAAAACAGGAATAAACTGAAATTTTAATATCTCTAGCAGCTATTCCCCCAAGGCTTTTCTCAGGGGCAGGAGAGTTCATTTGTGCATGTGCCAGTTATACAGCCAGTGACAGCCGAGTGAAACAGAGGGGGGGAAACGGATTCTTCTCCATGTAGCTATCACACTTCGATGAATTTTCTTCTTGTACACCGACAAAACAACAGAAATCCAGGTCTTTCCAAATAAACAATGCAAAAAGCCTGACTCAAGGAACTCTGAATCTGCCTTTTGTTTCCCGCAGAAAAACAGCAGCTTTATACTTCTGGTCTGCGTATCTTATTTTAGATTACGGAAAGTATTTTCACAGATCACTTAGTGGGATGAAAAGTTAGGATTTGATGTTACAAGATCCCAAATCTCTTTTTTCCACTAAAGCAAAAAACATCTGATGGTCAAAACCTCATAGCTTTAGTTGGTGTTAAACTAGATTTGATTTGTTTTTGTCGTGGTTTAACCCCAGCCAGCAACTCAGCACCACGCAGCCACTCACTCACTCCCCCGCCTCACAGTGGGATGGGGGAGAGAATCAGAAAAAAAAATAAAGTAAAGCTTGTGGGTTGAGATAAGAACAGTTTAATAGAACAGAAAGGAAGAAACTAACAATGAC
>JAVKLA010000093.1:18536548-18566376 GCA_034782735.1 Sagittarius serpentarius | reverse complement strand
TACCACACTGAAAACACAGCACTGTACCAGCTACTAGGAAGACAATTAACTCTATCCCAGCCGAAACCAGGACAGTTTTATAGGAATCTTCATCAGCCTTACTATTTTTGAGTCCTCCTATATTGAGCATGACTGCTAGCAAGTGTCGTTTTACAGATTTCAGAAATACAGAACAGTTCTGGCAACTCCAGTATATCATGTTGTTACAACACTTGGTGGTCTTGAAGAAGAGGAAGCTTGCAATAAGCATGAACTACACTTGTAAGAAATCTGTAAGAAAATATTTGGTGAGTTGTCTACACATGTTGCTAGAATCGAGGGTTGTTCAAAAGATTGTAGTAATCTAGGGATTCTCTATAGTAACTCAGTGTCCTACGAAATTTAAATTACAACAGCCACCTCGTTGCTGATGCTCTATTTCAGAAAGCTTCAAGCCAGAGACTGGGCTAAGTTTGTGTTTGAATACACTCCAGCCAATTTCCTGAGCAAAAGACACCTGGTTCTTTCTATACTAAGAGTTTCATTACTTCTGAATGTGCCAGTTAAAACCCAAGCACATCTGTTTGTTTGTTTGTTTTTTATTTGGGTTTATTTTTAAGGAATATTTCAAACCAGGTTTATGAACACTGGTGAGAAAAGTTGGCATCTTCTGCTTTTATTCCTATAGTACCTGCACATTGTATGCCACTCTGGGAAAGTGCTCTTTATTCCGGTTCCTGATCGGCTACCAAGGCTTCAAATAGACAGTTTTTACAAAGGTTCTCATGTTGCATCTTTCCTAATGTACTTGAGCTCTTTACTGCAAGGAATTAACGAATGGGAAGAAAACCCTCCTTGGCTTTCACTTTCCAATCAGAATTTGCAGCAGTAACTGTCAGAAATAGCATTTTATTTATAAAGAGGTAAGATTTGAGATAGCTACCAATGAGCAAATGCAGAGCATTCCAAAGCAACTTCATAATCCCTTCTGAGAATCAAACTGCACTTCAAACGAGTACTTTTAAAAGTATGAACTGTCTTCAACCATCAAACAACCTGACACTTCAAAGAAAGATTTCAAAAAAACATTATAAAGATGATTGATGGATTCTATAGAAGTTTAGCCACTAGCTTTCTGCTGTCACACAGCTTTAAACTGAAGATGGAGAAGGTGATACAGCTTCCCTGACAGTTCTTAATAAGGGAAGCACTGTAGAACCTTCAAGGCCCCAACCAAAACCAGGAACTCCTGCAGAAGTAGAGTTCATATTTATGAACTACAGCATCTTGCTCTGAAAAGCTCATTTACCAAGCTATATAAGGTATGTTATAGGAGTCACCATCTCTGACATTGTAAGCCTCAGAAGCAATCAGAGTACCAGTAACTTCCTTTGCAACAGATTTACAGACATTATCCACGGTACAAAAATATTTGACATTAAATGGAGGAAAATTCTGAATCTCTTCCTAGGCCTGTACTGGCCACTGATAAAGATTAGCCCAATGCAAACTAAATACATTAGTAAACTAGCACATTTAATGGGGACAACAGAAAGTAAGTCAGATCCTGAAAAGTCACGTAGTATTGTAATTAAGTGTAGTATTGTAATTAAGTGTTGTGACTCAAACGACTTTCTGCTATTTTAGAATGAGAGTGCTCCATTTCTGAGCTTTTTCTCCCCAGAACAGATACGGGAATTAGATATATTAATTTAAGAGTTTGTATGGCATTAAATAATTAGAGAACGCAAGAACAAGTGCTCTATTAGTAGTAATAGTAAGGGTAAGAAGAAAACTTCTAAAATTTTAGAGTCAGAAACGTTGAATGCTGAGTTAGTAGGGATTAGAAGATTACCTAAACTGATGTAATGAAAGCAGGTTGTTTCATCAGACAACAAGCAGGCAAAATTATGCCTCTCAATAGAAAAGCCTAACAACAACACTCCAGCCTTCAAACAAAAAACACTACTGAGTGTCTGAACACACTGCAGTCACAGGGGAACTCCTTTAAAGCTTAGCTGGCTGACACTGGGGCTTGTGGGCATGCTGAGATGAGCTGTCTGAACTAGTATTTTGTTTTAAAGCCTCTTCCACACCACCATGTCAGGTTCAGGAGAAAGCTGTAGCCTAAGAAGTACAGATATGGGTGATGAATTTCTTTCAGGCTGTGAGTTAATAACAACTAGATTAGCCAATGGGCTAAATGGGAATGATAACACACATGGCGTGAAGGGAGCCTGTTTCATGACCTCTCACTGAATTCCCAGTGATAGCTATGAACTGTTCCAGTATTTCTGAACAGACTAAAGGTGACTGATTTTTAAAGGAGATTTTAAATTAACTTTCATACACATGACAAATTTTTACTTCTTTTTAAGAATCTTTACTCCATATTAAATACTTTGAATTGAGAACTCTTGCCTCATGCACAACGAGTTGCACATCTTGGGGTGCTGCTCTTCAAAAACTTGACTTCAGGTCACAGCCCACGTTGTTGCAATACTACAGATTATTTGAAGTCTATGGCATTATCTGGTCTGTTCTAGCTACATAGAAAGAGTAAGCCACAGTCGCAGCTTCTGGTGTTCCTGCGCAAGTTAAAGTCATAAGAAAAAGGAAAAAAAAAAAAATACTGTGAGTGGAGACTACTTCAGGATTGAGAAAAGCACACGTTTGCTGTCTCTCCTACAAGACTGGAGGTTATACTGTTTCCTCTACATCACTGTCTGCAGGCCTAACGCCAAACGAACAAGGAATTTGTGTCTTTGCAGATGACAACATGTAAATAAAATCATAGTTTACACTGCCTTGCTGACTTTTTCGTGTTAACTATATACAATTTCCACTGCAAGAAGAAATACTTGTCTTTCTGCTAGCCTTCTGAGTGTTACTTGGTATGCCCAGTTCCTCAGCAAGTAGAAAATTAATATTGTCCCACATGAAGTGGGTCGACTATTCCTAGAATTACTAGGGTAGGGGGGATAAATGAGCTGCTAGTAAAAGTTTATAGCTCTACTCTGTACATTGTGACAACTTTGTAAATTGTTAGCAAATGGGTGGCACTGCCCCCAGCTGCAGTTGAGGCAGTTCCTATCAGGGGTTTAAACATAACCAAAGGGATATGCTCCCCTCTCAGGAGAATGCTAATAGCAGTTTTGTAATGATAATAGGCTACTGTTACCAAAAACCATGTTGGAATGTCACAGACTATATAAATTCTGTCTCAGAGGCCCATATGAGCTGCTTGTCATCTCCCAGAGTATCTGAAAGCTCTGGAGACTCTGGAAGATGTTCTGGAAGATGTTAAAACTCGTCAACCACACTCATGACTGAACGGATATTCCCCAACTTCCATCAGAGTTATAAAGCCTCCCATACATTATTTATTCCTTTGTGGCTCTTCACAAAGTTACCTCATGCGTGCCAACCTCTGTGCAGTTTGCTAATCACTTACTGCAAAAAAGATGAGCTAGCAGAGACTGTGCACTATGTTTTACCATATCACTACTTATTGTGGTCAAACACTGTTGACCACATCTATAGCTGAGCTAGTATCTGGAACTTGTATAGCAGAAGCAATTTATTTGCTGCAAGAAGTTGGATTTAGTTTTAAATGGACTAAGTAATGTTCAGAGTGTTTATGTACACAGTCCAAGGGCAGCTCCTCCTCTGCTCCACAGCTTCCTTTGCAACATCCAGGAGTACCTCTGGACTGTCAAGAGTTTAAGTCTAGACTGAATATGGTTGGGAATAATGTGCATGTACCTAAACATATAATTCTGTTGCATTAATTCTGCAAGTTTCTTCAAAATGAAAAGCTCTGGTAATGCTCAAATGGGAAAAAAGTTTGTGGATTTTTTTCCAGGTCACATATGTTCTTTGAAGTTCAGGGGTAAATTCTTTGCTCTATTAAAATATGTGTGAGTTCTGCTACTCAATTCAGTGAGACGAGGATTACAGCAAAGATATTTCCTTGCTTGCTTAGGACTTGGATAAAATTTTGCAAAGCTGGTCTAAGTACTTAAGAAATCTGGGCCAAATCATAGCTTACGTAGAAATTATGAAAGACTGAGGTATAAGCTCTGCTTTTTGTGTGTGTGTTTATGTACAACTAGTAGCTACAATTAAGTATTCTCCCACATGTTCAAACATTCCTATAAACATTTGAGAGACATGCAGAAGTCTTACAATAGTGTAATTTACATAGAGTAAATAAATCATCCTCGTGTAAGGAAGTTATAATTATGCCAAACATTTCAAGGATGGGAGTGTGGAGGAAAAGAGACTGCCAAGACATAAGCAGTATCTCATCATTGCTATCTGGAATCTAACACCTAAAGTTAAGAATTCAAGAGAATGGATTCTTGTCTGTGTATATTACTGGAGCTAGAGAAGTTAAAAGAATTAGCTTAGAATATCCAGAATCAGCAGAAGAAAACCAACAGTGTACTCAGGTGCTAATTCAGTGTTGTATCCAAGACCACTGGCTAAAACCCATAATAGCATTACACTGGGAGGCTAACTCTGAGACCACCTCAACACATCTGAGTGCATTAACAGTAAGGCAATCAACATTCAACTGTGTAATTACTGTGTTCATGTCAAATCACATAAAACAAAAGCACATAGAAACAGTGCTCTCAAATGGCTCAAAAAGAGCTGTCTACAGACTAAGCCTAAAAATATGACTTAGCAATTTCCAGGCTCTATTGAAGAATGAAAGAGTGTTTCTTTTTAAATAGTCTCAGTTCCTTCTTTTCTAAAATAAGGACTTATTCCATGCCAACCTCAAAAGAGGTTAACTACACGAGTTAATATCTAACACAACCTTTGAAAAAAATGTAGTGCTGAATGAACTTGCAAAGAGCATCGATAGATATAAGTAATACCGTTTCTTGCAGAGAAAACAGAACATTGACAAACAGGTAGATCAACTTACCAGTAGATAAATTGATATTGCTATTACTGCTAAACAATACTTTCAGTTACTTAATAATAGAAATTTTTGGTGGCAAAAAGATAGGACTATTTGATAATGTCAAATCATTATGTGTTCTGTCTATATTTCTTATAGACTACAATGGGAGTTTTGCTAGCTTAGCAGTTTTGTAAGTCCAGATAGTTCTGAATGTCATTTTGCCAGTACGTGAATCATGCAGCCTCTAAAAAAGACTACCCTAGTGGGATTTTCATATGTAGTGGAATGCATGCATCTAAATTCTGACCCAGCATGTACTATTTCATGGCAGAAATGAGCTTGCTCAGCCTTTCAGGTTACAAGGCAAGTAACAGGAGAAATTCACTGCCATATCACAGGAGTGAAAACCCCCAGTTTTCTACCTTGGGTGGGAATTCCTAAGTAAGGTTTCTTGCACCTTCTTCTGAAAGTATCAGGACTGGCCACAATCTGATTGGACTTGACAGGTTAGTGGTCTGATCTATATGACAACTGCTACTTTCCTACGAAGTCTGTGTAAGTATTTGTGCTCCTAGGAAAATGTAAATAGGAAGTACTTTCTGTTTCTTATATCAAATAAAAGCATCTTTCTCTGCTTCTGGAATACTAAGAAGCCTGAACTCAGTGTGGCCGGTGCTAGCTGGGAATAAAAGAAGAGAAAAGAGAAGCAGCCTGGAGATTTTCACAAAGCTCTGGAGCATTCCATGCATATGGAAATGTTTGCAGTAGCATTAGCAGTAGTGCCAAATTACCTCTTCTCACTGTAAAGGGTATCTTCTGACTGGCAACTGCAAGAAAATACATTTCTAAGGTATCAACTGCCATCTCTTTAGTTTTGCAGATGAGGGGAGCAGTGCTACCTTGTTTCCAGTGTATGGCCCTGCTTGAAATTCAGCCTACAGAGAGCAGAAGGGGAAACAGTGCAGCAGAAAGAAGAAAAACTCCTTTGATTCTGGGTGGGGTGGGAGAGCGTCATACTGGATCTAGAGGGAAGAAGCACAGTTCTCCATTCTGCAGTTTTATCAGCTGCATGGTTAATTTCCTGGAGTGGTCCGGCAATGTCCATACATTCAAAAGTACTGAAAGTAAGCTGTAACTTAAGAGTATTTAACTTATTTTATTGCAGGCTCAAAGGTGATTGTAGCCAATTATCACCATTTTAAATATAACTCAATTTATGTTTGCATTGCATGTACTTTTAATTTTTTTTTTTTCTCAGTAAAAAACCCAGTTATTTTATCATAATGGTTATTTCTTTCCTTAGGTCTCCTTTTTTTTGGTCTCAGCTTGTCCCAGAGTCGAATCTTTCCTAAATGACTCTCCAAATGAATGTCATCATTGTTATCACTGTTGTCTTCTTCTTTATTTTTGTTTTCTTTTCTTCTTTTTTTTTGTTGTTTTTTTTTGTTTTGTTTTCATTTTTTTCCTGTTTTTATTTAAATATATATTGGCATCTTTAGATGTTATCACAGAACAATCAAGCCTGGGACACTATGGACAGGTGCTGGGCAAGATGCTTTACATAGCTCTTCTGTGACAAGGCACCTCAACCCTTGGCCTCTGGCACCTGTTGTTCTTCTGGTCCTGGATTTGCTAGGGAGTTCTCTCTCTGCTCCCTGCACATCCACACTCCCTCTTGTTCTGCTCCTGGGCCTCCCAAGTTCTTGCCCTTATGCAGCTCCTGCCATTCCAGTCCTGGACTGCAGAGACCCTCAGCAGAATCTAAGCTATGCAGATTCCACATTTTGTTGTTTGTGGATTAGGTTTTGGCACTTGTTTTTTGTTCTGTCTTTTAGTTTTATTTGCTCTTTTCCTAATGTTCTCTTAGAGATACAAGCCAAGGTCAGGCCTGAGTTGCAACTCTACTCCTTCCCACCTTGTGGGCAATGGAGAGAGCAGAATAGCAGTAGCCAGGATGGAGTGTTTACATTTCCCCCTTGCCTCTACAGTGCTGCAGACCACTGCATGATTCAGTATGATCTGCAGGATTTCAATGCAAAGGCCACAGTCTTCCACTCATACAGCATCTCTCGGCTTATCTGCTTGCACCCACTATTAAAGGCTGTGTGAAAAAAGTAAACAGAGGCCTCTCACTACTATAATCAGCATAACTGCTTTGGATTTTTGCACTGTGACATAGATTATCTGTGACATTATTATTTCCTAAAAAAATACTTGTCGTCCTTCCACGTTCTTTTGTTTTGTTTTGTTTTGTTTTGTTTTTTCAGAAGAATGACAACATTTGTTTGCTAGTGTGGAATGGAGCAAAAATTTTCTTAAGTAAAACCTATCTGCAAATACAAATCCACAAATCCAAAGACCGTGTTATCTGTTGTGTTCCCCAGCTGATCAGTGTCCTGGACGTCATAATCTCTCTTTCACATTCCACGTAAGAAAGTCCTCATGTAATGACATCTGTTCCTGCACTGGCAGGTTTACTTCCTGCCATAACATGTGGCAATTAACATTTATATGTAATCTTGGCATTGGACATGATACACGCAATCAAAGGGGTCCCCAGACTGTTAGAGCCAGGAGCTCTGGAGGCCCTTTCTATAACCACTTGAAAGGTACTTGCTTTTAGGATTTGAGCCATGCAAACCCATGAACCATGATTCTCTTTGTACATCAGATCTTAAACTGGTGTTGATCACGTATTTTGCAACTAGACCACTGAAAGGAGAACCAGACTCCAGCATCCAGTAGCGAAGGTTACTGTGTTATCCCCAGGATCCTCTCAGCTGCAAGACTCGGAAAGCAGCTGCCCAGAGGCAATATACTTCGTAGCCATCAAGTATCACAACAAGCTCCCAGAACCACATTGCCTGTGCAGAGCTTTACTGACAACAGCAAACACAGCGTAGGGCCTTCCCTACTGATAGTCACATTTGGAAATACACTTAGTGATACTATTTTTAACTCTTCCTGAAAGCTACAGAAGTACTGGTTTCCTATGGGAGCTGAAGGAAGCTGATCTCCCAAGGGTTTTGTGCTGTGGATGCATGAACTGTACATACTCAGATGTGGGGGGATTTCTTAAAATGTTTTGCTTCAGTTTAAACCCATATTCTTCCTCTCCTTTACTATTACTTTCAAATTAAAACATAGAAGGCATGTTTCCTTTGCTAAAAGGAAGTCCATGCTCACTGTCATTTCATAGACAAAATAAAATCATCTCCCTTCATGAAAGCTCTCAGATACTCAAAGCAGTCCTGGCGGTGCAATGCTTATATGATTTTCCCAAAATAAAATTTTCCCCTGTCGCAGTCCTTTGTTCATAGTCTATTTTCTTTACCTCATTTTCAGATCTAATTTTCCCTGGGTTTCTATTGCATTATGTTCTCTCTACACTCCCTCCCAGTCTCCAAGAGAAACGCAAACCTAATTAAAGACACATGGAATTTTTAGGCTATGTTAGTTAGAGATGGTTAGAAATTGAAAAGAATATAGGTCTGCATGAAGTCATGAGAGGTTGTTTCCAGGCTTCTTTTATGGAAGACAGATGCCACAAGTTTATTCCCAGCTTACACGAAGGAGATGCAAGGACTGTATCTCACATAGAGTGTCACAAGCATGGAAATAAGGTGCATGGGAATACACAAATGGGTATCTTTAATATATGTACAATTTTCTCCTTACAGCTCATGTTTTGAGTGCTAAAAGCACACGTGGCAGTTAGAGGTTTGTCCAGCAGGCAGTCTCTGCCACGTGACTAGATGCAAGCCCACTCCATGACCTGACCCGCAGCTGTGCCTCCCAGATCACTGCGTCCATGGCTGCCCATAGGGTCAGGACATGATGATGCAGCATGCGTTCCCTTTTCCCTCACATTACCGCTGATTTTGAAACGGCAATAGTGCTGTGTTTATACAATATGTATCTTCATTGTAACAGAGATGAGTCTACTCTGCAGAAGAAAAGCTCAGTCACACAGAAGAGGAAGTAACAGCAACAGCAGATAATGTTACTTTCGTATTGCACATCATCACCCTGAAGTTTCTCATTACCCTGACACCAATTTTGGTCCTTCTTGCTTGGTTTGAGGTCTTAGAGCAGAACCATTTTACAGGAACAACATAAAGACGCACAGAATCAGGCCTTGTGTGTCATCTAGCACACTATCCCAGCTCTGACAGTGGTCAACAGTAGACGTCTATGAAAGAGTACAAAAGTGGGGCAAGAATAAAATAACAATTCCCAAAGTACATGTGTCCAGCTGAAAAATCTAAAGCTGAGGATCTTCATGAGTCAGAAATAGTGTCTCTGTGTTTAATAGATCCTGATGGGGTTATCGCCTGTGAATTTGTTCACATAGCATTAAAACATTTTTGACTTTTGAACTTTGTTCCACATAAGATTTTGGAATCAATAACATCTTTTTATGACGATATAGTGAAAATATATCTCTACTGAAGTTATAAGCACTTAATATTCAGAACCCCTTATTTTGTCATTTACAGCTATGGATAGCACATTTTTTTTAATCTCCAACTAAAGTCTGAGCCATGTAAGCATGCACTGCAAGGGAGAGCCTTTTACATGTTTGCAAACTGATTTTTGGACTCCATGATCAAGTACAGGGATGGAAGGTGAAAAGCAGAACCAAATCAGGCATTAGGGTTTAAGCCTTTTGAGGAGTAAAATACGTCTTTCAAACAGCAGCCAAAGCAATGTCTTCTTACAGAATAAAGTACAAAATTTCTGCAGTTAGACAGAAACAACTTTATCAAAGTTGCAACATTTCCTATTTTGGACAGCTCTGAAAGCTAATGGTGTAATTTACTAGCACTCCTACTAAATCTTTCACTGATGGCACTTTAGCTGAATCACTATGACTAAACTTAAACATTACAATCCTAATTTGAGAGCCTTGTGACTTGAAATTTAGGAGTCCTTCCCATTACAATTTGCACATGGTATCTTTATTTTGGTGGTGGTGGTAGCAGTAGAGGAAAGGCATGAAGGCACACAAGAATTTGTTTAGAACCTGCAGAAACACTGATGCTTTTGCCTAATGACACATAAATAATATACTCTCATATATACCACCATAATATACCACCCTAAAGAAACTCAAATTCAATTGTTGTTCAGACAGAGTCAGTTTCAGAAGTTTGAAACACAGTGCAATCAAATCTTTTTTGCTAAGAGAACACAGGATAATTCCTATGGGCAGTTTGAAAAGAAAAATAGAATCTTTTACCTCCACCTTCATCTTAACAGAGTCTCTCAGGACAAGCAGCACCCTCTCTCTCCCACAGCCATTCTTGCCTGAGCTATTCTTCTAGAAAATTCACAGCTCTTTCACAATGAATAAGGGAAAGTAGCCTACAAATTATTTTCCTTCATAAAAAGCCCACCTCCATAAGAGGGCTTTTCTAATGGCATTTCAGTTTATAAGACATTGGCTTCATTTTCCTTGATTGTTTCTAAAAGCCAGATTTAGCCTCATGCTAACAAAACTCCTAAACCTTGTCTATAATGCAACCAATAAGGGTATCATTTACAAAGTGTTCTGTAGACAGTGGCTCACTAGATATGTGAACCACTTCGCAGCCCTATAACCTGTCAGACTTGCCCTTGCTGGTTTGGTTCTGTACTCCTTTGGCCTGTAGGTCACTGCTTCTCTGTGTGCCTGGCTGACACACAGCTACCACTGCTTACGGAAGTCAGAAGCCTCAAAAATCTGCAACAGCTAAATACAAGTGAATCTACCAGCTAGTAGTTAGAATCTGTTGACTCTCTGCTTTCTTGGGGCTTTTTTTAAAGGTCCTCCCTATGCCAAAGGTATATTAAAAGCTCTTGTTAAGCCTTTGAATAAGGATTTGCAGAATGTGGGGTCTAAATATTGGTGAATTTACTTCTGTTGAGAGAGAGAGACTTTTCTGGCAGAATTTCAACCAGGCCTGGTAGTAAGACCCACTAATCTTCTCACAAGTGTTCTTCTTATGAGTCTTCCTGATAAATCTGCAAACCCAACAGAGTGGGACTGGCAGAGTGTGGATACACATTTGGATTTGGGGTAAAAGTGCACTATTACATACTGAAAAATAGAACTGAAAAAAAATAGCTGCATTTTTGTTGTTCAGGCCCTAGACAGTTAACATTCAACAATGCTTCTTTCTGCTATGACAGTATTTGTATTTCATTCCTTTATTCTGACTAAAGCATTACAGCAGTTACCTTTCTGAACAAATTCCAAGAAGCTCATGTACTCCCAACTATTTTGTCCCTTGCTGTGCTGAGGATGGCTTCCCAGGCTACTACAGCTTCTTCTCTTCTCCCATATTTGGAAGTTGGGCTGCAGTATGGAGATCCCTTGTGGGTTTCTGTTTAAATTCCAGAGGCACTGTTGCACATTACCATTTCCTTTAGCTGATGTAAATCAAATACAGTACGAGTGAAAAATGTGAGTATAGTCTTGGCTAACTGCTCTGTGAAGGAAACTGTAATGAATGCAGAAAGTTTATCTCAGGAGAAAATGTTTCACAAGCATAGCACGCTTTGCACAGTGTGACATTGCTCAGGCTATTGACCCTCATTTGGCAGCAGTCTGCACGCACTTTAACACTGTGTACCACATTTAATTGGCAATGCTGGCAGAGTGTGCAACAGTAAAGACTGACACACTTGCATGGAAAAGATTGTTGCCTGGCATCAGGGGCATTTTTCTATACACAGAGCCCAAAACCTAGACAGGAATTTCATTTCACCCCTGAAATTTTAGGACACCTACAGCAAACTTAGTAGCCCTTAATTTTTGCTTCTCTTCTTCCACCAGCTCCAAGACAGCAGAACCCAAACATCTGCTAGTTTCAAAAAATGATAAAATTTTTATTAATCAAGTGTTATTTTCTGTCAGTGGACTGAACATATGATATCATATGGAACAAAATACCTTAAATAGGAATGATTTTAAAATAATTTAAAAGAACTAATAGTTTATAGCCAAGCTCCTTTAGGAGAGAGTTTATGAGTCTCTCGTTGCTATCGCTGCGTACTCACATGGGTAATGTCACCTGTGTAATGGGGCAAAAATCCAGTCACACTTGACCCCTACAGGAACATAAGGCAAAGCACAGGGATCTTCTCTATGTGTAAGAGAGTCACAATTTTATTCTTAATAGCTATGAATCTAGCTAGAGAGGAGACTAAGAGAAAGATGATCATGTTTTCAGTACACTTTAAAAAGATTCTAAACCAAATCTTACGCACATAACATGTCATGAGGACACTTTTTCAAGCTCAGAAATGTCGCATGGATCAACGTAATTCTGGATTCTTCCCTTTGCAACAGGATTTAACTGTCACTGCAGTCCTAATGATCTTTAAACCTATGAGTGGCACAGTGTTAAATACACAGTCTTTTCTGTGACACCACTGCATTTTTATGAGGAGCAGCAAACAAAATGTATGTATTCACAGAGCAATCTTACAATGAGTCCTACTGAATTTTCTGCAAGTACAAAGTCCAATTATGTAAAAATTATGTGAACTGTAGGTTCCGGATCTCAGGGCAGGAAGAAGAAAGTATTTTTTTGTTAGGTTAATTTTCTTTCCTTATTGTAATAACTTGAAGTTCTTCTGAGGTTTGGGACACTACAAGAGTTTTAGTCAAGATGAATTAATGAACATGGCACAGATAAGAAACCCAAAAGTATGTCAATGTGATTTATTCTGTGGATTTGTATCTCCACTGTATATGGAAGGAGTTTATACATGTATAAAGAAATCTGGTGCTATCTAGCAATTTCTTTTTAAGTGTTACCTAATTTGGCCATTTAGTACTTGCTGATGGCAGTAAACTCTTATATCTACTAATACAAAGCTACAAATCTTTAGTATGCATGCTAAATAATATAATTATTTAAGCCATAAAATCTGTGAAAGAGTTAAATATCTTCACAATTATCCAGCAATAAAGCAATGACATATATGCTTATATTCAAAGAGTTCATTATTACTAAATAGAGCATTATTTAATTTTAGTCAGTGGCTTTTCCAGAAGTCTTGGCCAGTCCAAAGGCTTTGGCTTTATGATGAATTGGAATGTACACAAAATTGCAGAAACCTCTGAGCCTGTTCATTGTGCAGTAGGGATATAAATAATTTATGAGACTCCAAACCAGCAAAACACTTAAAATTTCAGACTAATCTTACACTTACCAATACACACATGGTTTAATACTTTGGTAAATCAAATCCAGTATGAGGAACTACTAGGAAAGGAATTGATACATACAAGCACCTAATATTAGGGAAAAAAAGCCTGCAGAGGCACTGATAAATGTAGCCAAAAAAATTCAAGTATTGCATAGGTCACCTTATAGGCTGATTCGGACACAGGGGCCCTTGAAATTGAATTGAACATAATTACACGCAAAAATACTTCATCAAGAACTGACTGAGTATCAAGGTGTGTTCTCTTGCAAGGCAGATAAAAATTTTAAGAACTTACTGTAGGCATCTCAGCTGAGGTATCTGTCCATTTCAGTGCAAAGTAAGCCAGGGAAGCTTTAATTGATCAACAAGAGCGATTCAAACCAACCCTTCCCTTTTTAAGGAAGGGCACAAAGAGCATACAAGAAGTCAGTTGCCACATCTCAGCTGGTAGACGCAGCAGCTCTGTACTCTGCTTGATCACAGGAGTCTTGCTGCTCCCAGAAAACACGTTCTTGGAAAAGAATCATGGTGCAGCAAAGGTCATTTAAAGCTGAATGACAGCATCCACATGAGGTTTAATATTTTTAACTTAAACACTTTTAACATCTTCAGTTTATTTGCTTCCATTTTCCTGTGTCCATGTGTAGACATGACCATAAATATTAACCAAAATCACTAGTGGTAAAATTAACGTTTAGACTGTTAAAATAGTTGCCTACTGCAAATAAAGCACTTAGACTGTTTACCACATACTCGATTACATCGACAAGCTCCAAGCCAGCATACATATACTCAGAACACAAGTATACATTTCTCATTGCGTAAAAATGTTATTTAAAAGAACACTGCCATAACAAATGTGATACTTGGTGGGATATATAGGAATTTTCTAATTCTTTTTTTTTTACAGTGGTACTCATCTATCCAATCACAGAGTCAAGCTCCTAAAAACTACCTGTCACTTTCTGAAAAACCAAAGTCTATTGTAGTTTCATAGTAATGTTGTCACAAGAGTAGAAAGATATTTTGTTTGCATTTACTGTGAATAGACTGTGTTATTTTACACATATACTATCATACGTGCTTTACACGTATATAATATTCTCATCTGGAATTTTTCAAAACAAAAGTAAAGAATATCTGTTTTTTTGAACCTCATACCTATTTAGCAATTTCTAGGAGAAGCATTAATATATATATACACATCTATATTTAACATGCTCATCTTTCTTTTCTACATGTCTTATGTTCTTAAAAACATTCCTTGAATTGTGTTGTTATAATCGTTGTGATACTCCACAATAGACCACTCAAGAAAGCAGTATAGTTAATAAACTGTTTTGGGTTGAGAGCAGTTGGCACAGTAGCTAAGATGAAAAAACAAACTACATTTGCACTCTTGGTTTCCCAGTAGATGCTACATAGCTGTGTAGAACTTCCAGCAAGAAGCTCCTTGAAGGAGATTGTAAATTGGTAGCAGCATTCTCTGCAGATCTAAGCCTCACTATGTTTTAAGAACACAACACACCTATAGAAGGACAGCTAGGAACCAAGAAGCATTGTGTGATGAAACAAAGTTCCTATGCAGGAGATGGCTGACAACTGTGATTTAAATTTTCCAACCCTAATAGGCTGCTCCCATCTAGCTCAGACAGTGACTTATGATGAGTCAGCGTAGAAAAATCCTGAAGTGTTGGTCTCATTGCAGTTCCTAGAACACAGCCAGCCAAGACCCAGAACTAAACAGAACCTAACCTAGTTTCATGGCAGAAGTCACCTTTATAATGGCAAGGCACACTGACAGACTGTTATGGTGAAGTTACACTGTGACACCTCCTTAGTAATCTGCTCTTTCTTTCCCCTACGTTGTCATTTCTTAGGTGTGACGTGTTCGTTCTGTGCTGGTCACCTGTGCTTTCAATATAATAATACCGTTCTACGACAAACGCATGAAAAATGTAAAATTTATGTTTAAGGCAGATGTTACCACAGAAAGAAAAAAAATTCTCAGTTTTTTTTTTTTTTTTTTTGTTTTAACTTCAATCACCCATTGCTTACTCCTTAGATTACCCAAAGTTAATGGCTTGGTGAGAGGAAAGTGCAGAAGTCATTGACCTTACAGTCTACGTCCACTGATCAACAGTAGCCTCCAATCCTCCAGAAGCTGATAAAAAGAGACGCTAATCCTTAAATTTCAACATATGCTTAAATCTTCATAGGATCAAGACAGTAATGCAATCCAGTTTATGCAATATATGAATATGGCATTTCTGTAAACTTTTCCAGGCAGCTCATCAGGTGTTACTCAGAAAAGTTAGAAGTTGGTGCAGTCAAGGTACAACATCCGGTCATTCCAGAGAAAAGTGATTAATCACAGCCAAGTGCATTTGCCTTGAGAACCTAATCCTTCTCTACTGTGGTACCTAATACTGAAAATAACTACCGTAAAATGTAGGTCAATGCTTAGAGCTAACCAGACACATGCACTTCAATGAAGTATTAATACTATCAAAACACCTTATGATTACAGACAACTTCAATTTCATGAAGCTGTTTGAAAATAGTTCTGTTCCACTGCTCCTGCCACTTGCAGCTGCAGGGCCATGTACCCTGACTGCAGGGTACAGAACTCTCCGAAAGATACTATGGAAGAGGCTGCATTGCAGCTACATTCTTTGTAAGCACAGCATTCTCCCTTTTTGTATCAAAGCCTATTAATTCTGTATTCATACATCTCACTTCAGTGGAAGTAAAGAAAGGATTTCTTTGCTTCATTAAAAGACTTCATTACATGTGAGAAAAGGGGAATTTATTATCTGATCATCCGGGACGAAGAGCCATTATGGCCCTAAAGTCAATGGAGATTTTTATAAGCAGAAGAGTCTGCTGACATCAAGTTCTCTGCAGAAATGGGTTTAACTGGACTTACCTGTGTTCTTATGAAATAGTTACAGACATGGGAAGAGTGTTTTAAAAGCTAATCCTTTCATTCTAACCACTTTAACTTAGTTGAGATGCTAGTCACCACTGTCGTGCTAATAACAGATACTGCTTCTTAACAACACTAAGATTTTGAGTGTGTGGAAAGGAAAGGAGTTTCAGCATCTCTTTCTTCTCAGTGGGGAATCCATTGTTGCATGTGTAATACCATACTGGAAGAAGACAAAAGAATTCATACATTTCCACCTTGGGCTCAATAAATGGAAAATACTGTGATCAAATCTATCTTTACTTTCTAACCATCTGTTAGGACCTGGAGAGTTAATGAAACTGTATAAACTGGAGAAGCAATTTCACAGCGTAATTAATGTATGATTACAGACTGAATAGTGCAAAGAGCAAAGGAAACTGATTTTTTTTCAAAAAGTACCTGCTGCAAAGCTGGTATTCATATGACATCAATGTGGCAGATCTGAGTACTGTAAAGGAAAGAGAAAACACTGTAAAGGTGGTACTTGGAAAAAAAAACAACAATAAAAGCAGTGCTACATCTATTGCTGTTAATTGCATGGAATTTCTTCCGGATGTGGCTTCAGAAATTAAGTAGCCACAGCAATAGCAGGCAGAGAATTTCAGTGATGGGCCTGCAGTACAGTTGCGTAGTACAGACAATAAAAACTGATTTTTGCATGTACAAAAATTACACCATTATAACCCAAATAGTGAAACAAACTCTTAATACCAACACACCTCCAAATACAAATAGAAGCACGCATGTTTTGGCCCTGTAGATGAGTAAAGTTTCAGAAGGCTACCAAAAATGTCCATCTGTTCTATATTGTAGTTTGCCTGTAGTAACTATACTTATTAAAGGCACCAAGACAGCATTTTATAATGATCAGATAACAGTTTTTTTCTTTAAAACATATGCATGCACATGTATTTCAGCCAGAACTTGGTATACAAGATCCCAGACTTAAAGCAATTATTTTATTCAGAGAACTTCGCTTATGTGCAAGTCCCACAAATGACTAAATGTGTGGTTTATTAGGTTTGCAGATTATTAGTTCATATCATCGACTAATTGCTTTTTGTAATTCCCAGCTGCTGCACATTACTATCTAGAATGATTTTTATGTGCGCTCATTATTACCGATCCATAGTATGCTAAAGAGGCACTGCTGGGAATGCACATACTAGAAATGATAACTACATGCTGTATAGCCAATAGCTAACATAAAATACTCTTATGGTGCATTGTTCAGTTGACTTAATACACCCGTTACTGCTGAGAGGCTGACATTTTAAGTATGTTTTGAATGCCAATAACGTAATTTGATTATCTGTTATCAAGCCTACAGGTATACCTCTTTCCAAACAAAACTGGATTGTACAACATGGAAATTAGTCATCTGACTTCTACCATTGCAGACACAGTAAATACACCCACAAACACAATTCCCAGCATACTAAAAGGGGACAACAAAAAAAGAAATTCAGAGCTAAAGTTGTTGCTAAGATTTCTAACACCACACAAAATCTACTTGCCTCAGCTCTCGAGGCCTACGACTCGCAGCTATTCCTCTAGCTCCAACAATGACAATGCCGGTACTAGAAGTTATAGAGACAGATCCTTGTGCATACCAGAAGCCTTAGTGATTTAATTGTTCTTTCTGTATGTCCCTGCGTCTGCTGGTAGGACTGGCTGTGTTCAAACACCACACAGAAAGCATACTGTTTGCTCTGAAACATTTAGGAGTGAAAGCTAGTCT
Organism: Sagittarius serpentarius; assembly: GCA_034782735.1. Classification (NCBI taxonomy): domain Eukaryota; kingdom Metazoa; phylum Chordata; class Aves; order Accipitriformes; family Sagittariidae; genus Sagittarius; species Sagittarius serpentarius. The sequence goes on along the minus strand of JAVKLA010000093.1, from coordinate 18,548,565 downwards.
GACAGGAACATTGATTTATAGCTGAAAATAGCAGCACCAGGACAAAGAGAAAAATAACCTAAAAGCCAGTAATAATTTTCCAAATCTACTTCTGCACTCACATTATCAAGGAAAGGAAGAAGCACAGACCGCAGTCCCGTAACCCCTTACACGCTTTATTTTACTACCATGAGTACTCCCAGTGTCACACGAGACACTGCGCAGTCAGGGCCAGAGAGCCGGCAACGTAGCACTCTATGAGCTCACACCCTAAGTTTTATTAAGGCTGTCAGTGGTATTCGCGGGCCTGGGGACAGCACCCTCGGAAATAACGAGGCTGTGAGGCGGGGGCGGAGAGCCGGCGAAGGCAGGCCGCCCCCCCGCGACCCAGCAGCAGGGCCGCGGCACCTCACTCCCAGCGGAGCAGCCACCGGCAGCCGCGCTCCAACAGCAGCGGGAATTCATGTTACTCTCTGGCTACGGCTTGTATTCCTTCCCCCAGAGCCACGTCGCTCACCGAAATGTATTTAAACGAGCTCCCGCGCCCGTGCCGCTGTTATCACCGCAGACTGTAAGGGTAAAAGCCGTAAGCCGCGATTCTCTCTCCCCCTACTTGGCGCGCCCGCCCCGCCGGGCCGCCGCCCGGCGCTGACCCCCGGCAGCGGGCCGCCTAACAGCTCTCCCGAGGCAGCGCTGTTCCGCCGCCTCCCCTCAGCCTCAGCGGAGCGGCCGGGCCACCCCCTCCCCACCTCAGGCGGGGCACGGGCGGGAAGCAGCCCCCACCGCCTCCCGCCACTTCTCCTCACCGGGGGCGGAAGCGGTTGGGACCGCGCCCGGGGCGGCCCGGCTGCGGGCTCTCTGTGGAGAGGGCTGGGGGGAGAGGGCGCATCCGTCCCCGGAGGGGCGGCGGGGCAACAGGTCGCGCCAGCGACATGAGGAGCGCTGCCCGCGGGAAGCCGCCCGAACCAGCGGCTAGGGACAGTGGGAGCGGGCGAGGGACGCCACCTCCCCTCGGGCACCCCCTTCCCGGTTGTACCCAGCCACACGCCCCCGCTGGGCGATCTCGCCTCAGTCCAACGGACCAAACTTCTGCCGCCGGCGGGAGGGGCGGGGCGGGGCGCAGCGCAGGAAGCCCACAGCCCCCCTCATCCCCCGCTCCCTCGGCCACCATCCCAGCACCCCGGCTTTAATCGTCTCCTTATATGGACACCAGAATGTCTGACGTCATCCCAACGCTGGGAAACCAGCGCCCGCGCAACCAAGCTTGGTTGTCAGGACGGATGGCGCGGGCAAGGCGGGGGGCGGAGGGGGAGGGAAGCGCTGGAATGTTGATGGACGTGGCACTGGGCCACTGGGAGCGGCGGTTCCCGTCCGGCTATTGGGCAAGGGCGGCCGAGGGGGAGGGGAGCCGTGGGAAGGGTAGGTTGTGGTGGTTGAAAAGCCGCCGCCTGGCTGAGGAGCGCTGCCAGTACGGGGTGGGTGCTGCCAGGGGGCGGCAGGAGGGCACCGAGTTCGAGTCCCGCCTCCGCGAGCCTGAACCGGGAGCCGCTTCTCCGGGTTGCTGCAATCCGCTGAGGGGGCGAGGGGAGGTCCGGAGTGGTCGTTTGTTTTCCTCTTCTTCCTCATTTTTCTCCTCGCGCGGAGGCCGCGGCTTTCTCTGTAGGGCGCCAGCCCGCAGGGACAGAGTTTGCCAGGAGTTTGTGCGGACTTCGGGCCCCGGCCCCCCACCCCGCCGCCGCCATGCCCGTCTTCCACACGCGTACCATCGAGAGCATTCTGGAGCCGGTGGCCCAGCAGATCTCCCACCTGGTCATCATGCACGAGGAGGGGGAGGTGGACGGCAAGGCCATTCCGGACCTCACCGCCCCCGTCTCGGCCGTGCAGGCCGCTGTCAGCAACCTGGTGCGGGTGAGTAGCGGCGGCCGGCCCGCCTCCTCCGCTCCTCCTCGCGGGAGCAACTTTGGCCGCCGCGGCCAACTTCGCGGCCGCGCAGCCCGCCCGCCCTGGCCTGTCGCCTACAGGTGCGCCGGCCGTTGGCCGCCCCACCGGGTGCCCCGTAACGGAGCGGCTTCCCCGGCGCTGCCGCCGCTGGCGAGGCACCGTGTGGCCGGTGGGGAGGCTGGGGCCGGGAAGGGGTTACGGTGGGAGGCTTTCTGGACCTCTGCGGCTCCTGTCTGGAAGCCGCCTTCGGCTGTTCCCGCCCCGGCCGGCGAAGGAGCCCGGGCGAGCCGTGCTGCAGAGCAAGGAGTTGTCCGGAACGGCGCGTTGCTCACTGTCTTCACGACTGAAGAAGTCAGCCTTTTCCCCACCTGAGGGACAGCATCACGTTAAAGCCCACTCAAGTGCTGTAATTGTTGCTGTTTATACCGTCCTATCCGCTCAGTGCGGAGTGCAGCCTGAAACGCCTCACAGATGTCTCTGATACGCTGTGTGGTTTTTTTGCTGGGTTGGAAGCTCCTATTTTAAGTGTATGCGCTATAAAAGGCAAAACACTTACTTGGTGTGATCCTCTCCTTAAAAAAAAAAAACCAACAACAACAAAAACAAACAAACCCTAAACTTCTGAGGCATTTGATAGTGTTTTTATATTGGTGAAGGCTGGCAGTTTGTTATCAGTGCAGGAGTCGAGGAGGGACAGACCTGTGGTTTCTAGGCAAAGTTTGGGGTTGTAATTTGTTCTGTTTGTTACATAGCCTCGAGTGTGAGTTACACTTCGCTTGTGGGAAGTGAAAGGTGGCTGAAAATTGGCTTGGATCGCTCGACTCCTTGAAGCAGCTATACATAGCGTGTCTCTTTAAGGTCTGAGTATTTGCAATATGGACGTTTCCGTCTGAGAAGTGCAAATGACTAATACATTTGAAATGTTTTAGTTATACTAGTACTTTTTATAACCAACTGCATCAGACAAATAGCAAACTGTTGCAAGGCAGAAATGTCATTTGATATAGAAAGCACCGCAATGTTGTGTACTTCTCTATTTCATTAAGAATTACCTGGTAATGCTTACCTTGCACTTCTGTTAAGTTCATTTGCAGATACTTTTGAGTTCATTTTTAAACATAAGCTGTTACTTGCTCACTTTGAATCCTATAAAATGCTTGAGTCATTTGTGGCAATTGATATCCCTATTCAGCAAACTTTACCTTAAGATGAAATAGCTACATACAGTTAAAATATTATCACTGTTAACTGATGTGTTAATGCACTGAAATCACAAGGCGTGTGGGTATAAGGAGCTGTCAAGATGACTAACGTGATGTGTTTATCAGATTTCAGCCTGTAGTACTTGCTACTGCTAGAATAACTTGCCACTTTGAGATTTTGCATTTTACTACAGTGTAACTACAACTTTTGGTCCCTGTAGCTTAATGAATTTTACAGGATATATTGTCTGGAATACTTGTGCTTGTTGCTGACTTTAGCTGAAACTCTTGTTTTTATGAAGAACAATCGGTCTGAACTGATATAACAGGTATATGGGGCTGTAAGGCTGTGAAGCCTGAGTGTATGAAATGCTTTTCCTTGAAAGGAAGACTTAGAATAACGCTTTGCCTCTCTGAGCATAGCCTGTATGGCTGGGTTGTGTGACTATTCTCCCCCTACCCTGTCCCTTCCTCTCAGAAGAAACCTGATCTGATAAAGTAACATTTATTAGAGAAATGCAAAACCAGAATTAGTTTATTTCTGCAGCTTCCTAATGCTAGCTCTTCTTTCATTTTGGACTGTTTTGGAAGCCTCTGGTTTTCTTTTCTTGCCTGCTAGCTAGATAAAAGGAAAGACTGTTGAATTATTTTTCTGTGTTAATTCACAAAGAGCAAATAGAAGTGGTGTAATCTGGGTGGTACTTACAAGGAATATGTCCTGATCTGGTGGAATACAGCTTTGACTACATTAGGAAAAGTACGGAATTGAAGTTCTGTTTTCTATCTGGAGCTGTGTTTTTAGTGCATCATTCTGAAGTGTAAAGGTGATTTGTGAAACTGCAGTTTCACAGGAGCAGGAATATTTGTGCAGACAGATTATCTAATTGCGAGCCATCTGGTGGCTTCACAGGTGACAGCAAAGATAGAATTGTCAGTATAACCAAGACAGTAATGTAGCTGCTAGCATTTTGTATTGCTTCCTGTCTGCTCAGGGTTCCTCATGTAGCATGAGTATCATAAAGTGTACATGATGGTAAATTCTGACCAGCAGAGAAGTTTTTCAGTGATAACTTGTCACACGCAGCAGCACCATTCTCCAGCTCCCCTGTAAGGACTCCACGGTTTGGAAGGTGAAATATTTAATTAATGTAACTATTGCATCTGTAAGTAACTGCTGGTAGCAATGTTTGAAGTGCTGAGACCAGTTCTTGTGCAAGGCCTAGGAGATGGGCTGTGTGGGGAAATGGGCTAGGAAATGAGAAAAATCACTATGAGAAAGTGAACGATACTCAAATTGTTTTGAAGTAATCTGATGGAATTTCTCAACTGTGAGATAAGGTACGTGTTGCCCATGCAAAAAATTTGCACATAGAGGTAAGCAGCAGAATACTTTTTTGCACAAAAATAACCCTTGACTGGAGCCAAGAATTTGAAGGAAAGGCTTCAGATTAATATCACAAGACTAATAATGTACTAAATCGGTCCTTTTTTAACAGAAGTTCCTAATGTTTTTGTTGGCTGATATTTGGAGTGGATGTGTGCCTTTTATGTGAGGGCTTAGATTTGGTTTGGTATTGCTTGTAGCTAAAGATTTAACACTGTAGGACAACAGACAGAATTGGTTGGGAGGGAAAAAATAGTCAAGCCCAATAGGTAAGGAATAATTTGGAGCTTGTGAAATACACTATTAGTTTAGTGGGCAGTGATATGAAATTCTGAATTCTAACTGGTCAGACTTCGCTGGGAGGTAATGAACCATATGGTGGTTTTCTAATTTTTTATTTTAATAAAACATTCATTCAACTTTTAGCCTATCTTTAAAAAGAAGGATTTCTATCAAAGATGACTAATGATGATGCAGAAAACTTAAACCTATCACACACATTATATAAAGTAACTTAATTTCCTGGAGGAGAAAAATCTCTGCTTTCCAGTAGTGAATTTACAAGCACTTACGTTCAGAGTAATGTTATATTACTGCCAAAGAGAGAAAGCAAATTCTGCTCTGCCATTTTAAACTCCGTTCCCTTACTGCCTTGTATGGATTCTGGCTTTATGTCAGTACAGGCGTAGCCCACTCTTGTCACTTCTCTCCGCTGTTTTGGGCAGAACTGCTTCACATCAGTGTTGCTGCTGCTCTACCAAATACCAACAGTACCATGGGTGAAGCTGCTGAGTTTGACAGATAGGGAAGTAATTCTGTGCATGACTATTAAGGTAATAGAGGGGAACCTGAGAAGGGGCTTAAGGAGTACACGATTAAAATACTGGAGCAGGATCAGCAGCTCAAGGAGATGTTGGCTTTTCAGGGGCTGGGTTGTTGAACCATGTCAATGTTCTGAAAGATCTGACCTGCTTTACTTGAGACCAAATGCCTGACCATTACCCTGTTTTTCTGTTCTTTATTTTGACCGAGCTTGAGCCATCTGAGGAAAGTGACACTGGTGTGAAATGCTCATAATGAAAGATTTAATACACTTATGGTCACAAATGAAGTGGCTGAGATCTTTCAAAACAGAGATCTACTCTGAAAGGTCAGCAGTTGTCTAGGTGATGATGCAGCTTCTGCCTTTCCATCCTCCATGCTGTCCTTTTGCATTTGAATCTGTTTCATAAGTCTCTGTGCATCCAATTTCTATTACATTCTTTTTATGGGGGAAAATTGCTTTACTCTCTAAGTTGTTAACTATCACATTTCTCAAGAATGTATTCTTGGTGGATGCTGTGATATGCCTTTATTTACCTACTGAGACTTGGAGACTTAATGAAACTATACTGACATCTTTCTGTATCTCGGTCACTAACCACAACTAGCAGGTCAGGCTAACCATCAGTAAGGGTCTCTTAGCATATAAATGTCCTGTCTTGTGGTGATGGTTTATCAGATGTTGCCTTTAAGTAGAGCAGGGCCAAGGACTATCTTTAAAAGTAAATAAATGCAGTCTAGACTAAGATAAAGCTTAAATGGAGATTGTACTTGATGAGAACAACACCCTATAGCACTGGGTCAAACAGTCATTCATGTCAGAGGTTTTTGTCACTTCCTAAAGCTGAGGTCAGTCTCTTTAAACTACCACCAGCTGAAGCCCACCCCATCTAGCCGCAACTAAAACCACACAGATTACTCTCAAAAGAGATGAAACTATACCAGTACTTAGGCAGCAACATAAAGTTTAAAACAAACCACACACACAAAAAACAAACCAACTGTGGAGGAGTTACATTTAATGTAGCTGTAGCAGCTGTCCTATTTTATCCTAGTAGATGGAAAAAGTAGTAATCACCTGAAGTAATCGGCATGTTCTGGGTGCATATCCATGGGCCTCTGGCAGGTGAGAAGTTGCCTGGGGTTGCAGTGCCATGCAGAAAGAGCTGTGCATTTTCCCTGGACAGGCTGTGAATCGCCTCCCAACACCTGCAAACCACAAGCTTGGAAATCACCTATATAAATGAATTTGTAAAAAATGCAGCCTGCCTTGAAATACTTGTCATGATTGCAGCAGCAAAAGTCAAATACATGGCTAAACACTTAGAATGAGGAGAAATAGTCAGACTGTTGTGGAGAATGGATGGTAAACCAGCTTCCTCATCCCTAAGTTTTCTCCTGGTGTACCTGACTTGCCTGTATCTCAGGATACATGAGAGAGGAGTGAGCTGTTGAGGACAGCTTAGTGTTTCTCTTTTTTGAGAGAAAGATTAGCTTGCACTACTAATGTTTATGTATTTATGTATCTTGGAAAAGGATGGAGAAGAAAGGAAAAAGGTAAGCTTTTTCCTTGCAGAATTTTCTGCGTAGCACAAAAGATGGCTCTCAAGGGGTTGTAGTAACTTTCTGAAGTTTTTTCTTGATGTTTAACTTGTCATGGGATTTGTTTAAATCTACGCCTCCCCATGTCCAGTTTATTGTATTGGAGTATCTTTCAGCTTGAAGAAATATGTTCTTACAGCAGCTTGTCTGAACTGTAGAGAACTCAAATTTAGTGACAATGAGAGTACTAGAAGAGCCCTCGTGATCTTATGAGAGAATAAGTCTTTTCATTATAGGTTTCTAGGTCTTGCCTGTGTAACAAACTTGTGATAGGTGTTGAGAGAGTATTTCTTAAATAATAAGAATTTCCTTTTTTGAAATAGAACATTCTACTACCTGCAATTTCTTTAGGGATAACTTACCATATTGGGGGAACTGCGGCCATATGCTCTGAGAAAGTAGATAAAACCCATTAGGGTGTGTGCATGGGAGGGGTGGGGCGAAGAGTGATTAATGATTAATTGGACAGAAAGCAACTTTGTAATATCAAAAGGACATCATAAACTTTTTTCTTGCTTTTATCTGTTAAGAATTATCTTTACATAAGTGATAAATCAGCTTCTGATTTGAATGGAATAATCTTTGTTATGTATTATGTTTGGAACTTAATTTATACCAGTCTCTTCCATCAGCTTTAAAAGGAATCTTTTGTTCTCTGTTGCTTTAAATGTGCGTAGAGGTGCTGGATGCCTCCATTACTAATTACATGCAGCTTGTTTTTCAGCATAAAACCTGAGAATGTTATTGTGGAATGGATAACCTTAAAGTGGCAGCTGGACTAAAAAATTCCATACGCCAACAATATGGTGTATACCACTTCTGCTCTGGAAAACTTAATATATGCTTTCTGCTGCATAAGTGAATTACACCAGTGAGGGACAAGGAATTAAATCCATATGAAGGGCCAATGTTTAGCAATTTATTCTTGTTCCTGACTTATTGTAACTCTAGAGTGTCATGTAGTTTTGCTTTGTGCTTTGAAACAAAAAGATACTTTTCTCTGCATAGTGGTATTGGACTGTAGACATGGAATTCCTTTTATAGAGTTTAATAAAACAATGAACCAAATAAGACATGGTTCAGTATGTTTTTCACTTAGAAATGTGTAGCTTCAGGATGTAAGTGGGGTAATTTACAGGTGTCTTCCTCTTCCCAATATGGTTGAAATTTGGAAAGCAAGTCTTTGAGAGGACTGGGGGGGTGGGTGGTGTGGAACCAAGCAGTGGTTTTAAAGATATGTTAGCAAATGTGTTGTGTTAATCCTAGTTACCAGAAATGATGCCTGAAATCATTAACTGGTGGTTGCAAATGCTAAGCTATGTTTCGTGTTCCATATCCGCTAGAATTCTTAAATAAAAGCCAAATGACAATTTTTTGCCATTTACTTTTCCAAAGGAGACAATAGGTCAGTCCTAGTCAGTCCTTGCCTTGTGTACCACTTAATTTTGGTAGTCGCTTCACAACTAGCTAAGACTAGCTCTTTATCCCTACTTCTCTGTTGTATAGCTTGTATGTGTTGTTCCTAATCTCTTGTTTGTGACTACATTGTTTTACTAAGTCTTACCGGCTTTGTATTTTTTCCACCTCAAATATGAAGACAAAATATCTACTGTTAGCAATATCAATCTGCTGCTGCCATTTCTCACTCTGAAAAGTAAGTCAGACTGGCAAACTAGACCTTAAGAAACATTGCAATGTGTAATGTGTTTTTTTTCCTTTAGTGACACAAATTCTATTCTATCACTTGCTCTGTCAAATGCTGAGAAGCAATTCTTGGTACAGAGCTTGCCTCTATGGCCATGGTTCTTAATTCCTGCAAAATTATAACCTTCCTGGCATTTATCTTTAAACACAGCAATAGGAGCTCTTACTAAGGAGCACTGTTCTTACCTAATTTGAACAGTAAAGTATCTTTTTCATAACTGTGTTAAGTGCATCCACTAAACTAATTGTAATGTTTAATTGTATAATTTCTTCCTTAATTTTTATGACAACAGACAGGAGAGAATTAACCTTAAATAATGTCCTGTAACTGGACTCTACATTAGCAACTTGTGTTGATGCATGGAAGTATACCACAGATGAGTGATAAGTGGAACTACCTGCATTTCAGAAGACACTTTGTGAGTACAAGATGACTTGCTGCATGGAGAGATGAAATGATGACATAAAGGCTGGATCTTTTCAGTTACAAGTATTTCACCAATAAGTATCTCCTTAAAACCTGAGCCTAGCATCCTAGCAGCTGAAAACTGAATGAGGGGAGGGGCGGTCAACACATGCAATGTGCATAATATTTGGAAGTAGGTCTAGTTTGTCCCTGTAGTAATTTCAGGCCCTATTGCATCTGCAAGAATATGAAAAATTGGATAGGGAATCAGTACAGAGGGCAAACCTTACCCTTTTTTACTTTGCTTAATAATTCAAGTCTGCTGAGGTATGACTTGTACTTGTGCCTATCCTGAGATGAGAACCAAAGTTTTCTGTGAAAATACATGGAACAACTCACTTCGAACAAATCTCTTATTCTGAAGTAAACAATGTTCTGATGCTTCTGAATAATTATTTACATTATGAATAACGATCATTGGATAACACTACTGGCTGATGAAAGGGGAAAGAAGGAAAAAAACCCCAAACCCTCTTGACTCCTGAAGGCTTTCCATGATTACCAAAACTGTTAGCTTATATTGACTCTTAGACGATGATGATCCCTAACTCTTTCTCTCACTGAGAGAACATGTGTTGGAACAGTTTCCTAGTACCCTAACTTCATGGGTAGGGTAGGAAACTGATGATTAATGTCAGGGTTCTCCGGTAAAGAGTAAAGAAACAAGCCATTCCTGTAGAAAACTTGTGTGTCTTGTTGCTGTTGGCTTAGAATCCTTATGGAGAGACCTTTTGTAATAAAACTGCATTGCATTTTCCGTCAATGGTTACACCCACAGAATAGTGAATGTAACCTGATCTTTCATCGAGGATATGATACTTTCTCCTTGTGCCAGACTTTCAGTGTGTCTTGGGGACTTGGGATTGCCAAAGGCAGGTCTTCTCAGTAAAGACTGAGGTAAAGAAGGTACTGAGTACCTCAGCCTTTTCTGTGTTGTGACCAGGCCCCCCACCTATTTGGGAGTGGGCCCATGTTCTACCTAGACTTTATTTTGCTGCTGTATTTAAACAAGCATTTCTGTTGTTGTTGTTCTTCATGTCCATCACCAGATTCAACTCTAGATAGACTTTGGGATGGACACCGTCCCTGCATGCTCAGGTAGCATTTCTGTATTCCTCCTGAGTCACCTGTCCATGCTTCTACCTCTTGTGTGCCTACTTTTCCATGTCAGTTTTGTCAGGAGCATTGTGTTTATCCATGCGGGCCTCCTGCTACCTTTGCTTGACTTCCTGCTCATCAGGGTGAACCATCCTTGAGCTTGGAGGAGGTCGTCCTTGAAAATCAACCAGCTCTCTAGCACCCCTCTTCTTTCTAACAGTGTATCCCGTGGGATTTCTCCAAGTAGGTCCCTGAAGAGGCTACAGTCTATTATGAAGCTCAGGGTCTGATCTGTCTTGTTTCTTCCTTTTAGGATCCTGTGTTCCACAATCTCATGGTCACTGCAGCTAAAGGTTGTGCCTGATGTTTGCTTTCCCAACCAGTTTTTCCTTGTTTCTAACAGCAGAGTGCCTGCCATCTTTGGCTACTCAGTCTGTATCTATCTACTAATGAAAGATGATATTTAGAGCTTACAGTGTCTGATAAGAAAAGTACAGTATTTTCCTTACAGTGGAGGTATTAAACTGATTTTCTGTGACGGTGTAAGAAGGTTTGACTTGAGCAACTATCACACTTAATCTTTGTCCTCAGGTACCTATGGTGCATAAATGAAATGAATAACAGAACTGAGGAAAAAGTACTGCTTTGGCTAGTTTTACAAGCTTTATGCTCAGATATCTTTGTGTATGGAGCTTAAAATGTTTGGGTATGCTGCAGCTGTTCTGGTCTTACTGCTCCACAAACTAGAGTTGTGACAGTTTTCAGTCACTTGACTAGGATACAGTAAACCTTGTATGGTAATTCCAAAGTTGTCTAAATTCTTCCGCTGTCCTAAAAGGTACAGATTAGTTCAAGGCAGTCTCAGTTCAGGTTAGCAGTAGGCAAAGACCAGAAGTCTTGTTCTGTAATGAATGTAGATGTAACTGCATTTGCAATTCATAAGGATATTCAGGAGTACTCGATACTCTTGTGATGATGTTTATCCAGCAATGCATCTTTTTAAAGTAGGTGATAGGAAAGATTGCTTTTTGTCATTTCTTTTTAGTGGACACACTGATGGCAGTACCAGACTATGTGTTCTTTTCAATGTTTACCTTCTGTTTGTGGGAATAGTAAAGTACAATGGTATTAAATGTGAACTGCATTTTAGTAGCTGAGTCTTTGCATAGACTACAGAGACAAGCCTGTCCCTCCTTAAATGCTGAAGAGTGCACAGTAGCTATAGAAATTAATTTCTTAAACAGGTATGGGCACAGAAGTGCCAAAGTAGCAGCATGAGAAATGGCGGTTATTTCTGTAATCCCCAAATTGAGGAGGAGCACTCTGGCCTGTACTGGTTAAGTCACAAGTGTCGCCTTAGCTGAGTCACTGTGTGATGGCAAACAGTAATGACTGTTCTCTTCTGTCTTCGTTTTTTTTTTTTTTTTTTAAATTCTCATCAAATAGTTGCTATATAATGTAAGGAGCAGGTGCATCAAAATGGGAAGCTTGTTAAAGGCTGAGACAGGAAAGTCCGTATCAACTTCCTTGCCCATTCTAGTCTTTCAGCCATTTTCTGTGTATCAGCTCTTCAGTCACAGAAGAGTCTGAAGATTCCTCCTGTCAAGCAGGGAAGCTATTAAAAACTGTCATCTGGAATTTCAATTACTCCAGCTGAGTTGCTTCCTCTACTGTCTTCAAACCTTTTCCTGAGTTTGGAAGAGCCTGCATATTGCAACTGCGTTTGAGGAGGAAAGCATTAATAAAACTTTATTTTCTTATGCAGGCCTTGTTTTGTTTGCCTGCACAAATACTTCTGTGGAAGGAGCAGAAGCAGACG
>JAVKLA010000093.1:18504705-18530531 GCA_034782735.1 Sagittarius serpentarius | reverse complement strand
AAGTCTTTCGTTATATTCTCCCTCTCCTGTTTAATTAAGGAGGGGGAGTGAGAGAGTGGCTTTGGTGGGTACCTGGCGTCCAGCCAGGGTCAACCCGTCACAATCTTATTTTCCCAGGTGAGTGTTGTATATGCTCAAAGGTCAGAGTTGACTTATGTTACTTGACTGAAGTGGAGTTAAAATGTCTTAAAGCAGTTTTAACTCAGAAGTACTGGTGTAGAAGAAACTCTTGATGAAAGAACTAATTTCCAAATCATAATAGTTCTGTAAAAAGTCTCACATAATCAGTGCTTTTGTTTCCTTTATGTTAAGTTGTGCATCCTGTAATTAGCTAAACCATCCAAGCCTCAGCTCTGTACTGGTAACAGAGTTAGTAGACATCAGCAGCATGAATAAGTCTTTTGGTACCCAAATTATGTCACTTTCTGGTTTCCATATGGTTCTCATTTTATAGTTATGTATTTTACTTGGACAGCAGGATTTCCTTAGCCTCAAGCCAACTGAATTTGTCTTAATCGCCAGCGTAGACGGGTAGGTCAGTTTGCTGCTATTGGGGACCAGATGGCTGGAGTGTTCTAATTTACTTGACTTATTGCCAGATGGCTTTGAAATTGTACCTTGCTATGCCTGGAATGCAGTCTCCAGGGTAATCATGAGAAAACCAGGAACCAGTGTACAGCTTCCCTGTTAACTGAGTGGCAAAGTGGATAGGCTCTGATTCAGCGGTCTCTAGCTTCATGCCTGGCTTGGAGGAGAATGGTTTTGTTGACTGATGTCACTGGTAGTATATGTGCGTTGTTCATTTGGCATAAACTAGAAGCAGGAAGAGAGTTCAGCTTCATATTTCTTTAGACTTATTTTCAGTCCCTAATTGCATTGGCTTATTCCCCTAATAGAGAAGTAGAAAAACTTAAAGCTTCTTAAACCAGTGTTAAACTCACTTAATTGCAAGTGACGTCGTATCAATAATACTTTTAATTCAAAGCAAGGTGAGAGTGGAGTGACGAAGAAACTGGAGACTTGCTTTAAATGCTTCCAATAGAGCCTTTGAAAGAAAAAGTTTTGTGTATATATAAAAATATTTGTACCTTGTTATAACTGACTTTTTTTCAGTCTTATAGAATGAGAAGGATTAGATTGTGAGGAGCGACTTGTAAACCTGTTCTCCTGGATTTTTTGAAAAACACTTCAACTTTGCTTGTCTCTTCTGTTCAGTTTGCAGAAAGTTCTGTCTTTACTGGAAGCTGTTTATGTCATCTGATAATTTTTGAGCAACTTGTCAAATTTAGGTGGGACCATGAAATTTCTTGATGTACCCCAAAGCTGTTTGACTTGCAACTGGCAAAGTTTTATGCTTTGCTGCTCTGCCAGGATGTAGGCAATTCTGTTTTGCTAACATTTACCACATGGATTATGGTAGCTAAGGGTCAGGGCATGATAAAACAACATTCGTTCCAACCACTGTGTTTCTAAAAACTGAGAGAAATAGCTTGAAATACCAGCAACTGGATCTACTTGATACTGTCTGTAAACTTAAACACAGGACATGGGTTGCAATCAAAATACTGTGACTGACAACAATGACCGTAGACAGCTAAGTCCTGTTTTGCTTCTCTTTTGCTGCTGGAGAGGTCCTTCCCAAAAGCTTTCCATGTAATTTGGCTCCAATGACTGGTTTGACAAAGGGAAAACTGAACAATTGTGAAGTAGTTATTGAGTCCTTGCCACTTTGGAACCCACTGAGACAAACTGTCTCTGAACTCCGTTTGAGATGAGGGACCTGCTTTCTACACCTTCAATGGACATCCCTTGTGGGGGAGGGATGAACTCTGTGAAAGGTATAGGATATGAAATGTATAGGATACACAACTGGATACCATTAAGTTCAGTCATCATTTTCCTTATCATTTTCCTTATATTGTCATGTGAGTAAGACCGCTCAGTATGTAACGTGAATTCAAAATGCTTTCATGAAGATTTAATTCTCTCTGCCCATATTATATATTTTTTAGTCTGGACTGAAATGTACATCATCTATGCCAGCAAGGAGTAGGCATAAATTTGGTGTAACTTTGGCTCGCTTCTAGCTCTGCTTGATGGATTGTTCGTAGTCTTGAAATCTAGGCCAGTTTTGCTTTCTTAAAATGCGGAGTCGGGTGGAAAGGACTGGCAACTCTGTCTTGAGATGGGTTCTAGACATGGATATGCAATGTAGAAACTGCTGTCATTGTAGAGTTACAGCAAATACTTAAGTTTATATTTTCAGGACAGGCATCTAAAGAAATTGAGAAAAGTTGCAGAGAGCTTCATGGAACTGCACTGATGTATAATAAGCAAATGTATAACAAACTTTTGATGTGAGACTTGATGCTCCCATTGTCGTGTCACTATTCATAGAATCATAGAATTGCCTAGATTGCAAAAGACCTGTAAGATCATCTAGTCCAATTGTTAACCTAGCACTGACAAGTCCCCCACTAAACCATGTCCATAAGCTTCCTGGAAGCTTGCAAAACATGGAAGAATGCATAAACCAGCAAATGAACTTTTAAAGCTAAACTTGCTTTTACAGCATACAGACTAGATCACTTTGAGTGGTACTTTGATTTGTCAAGCAAAACTCATACTGTAGCTTTTCTCTTGGGAGAAACCTGGAGCTCTGCTAGTGTTGCTGCCAGGGCTGCATGCGTTCACTGGATAATGATGTGGGAATATTTTTAGGCTCCTTGCTAAAATGACAGATGTTTTAAATTAGTTTCTGGAACATTGCAAGAACTAATTCTTCTAAGGTCGTCTTCCTTTTTAACTGGGGAAATCCTATAAGCTGCAAGGAAATTTTCACTTCCAACATTTGGCAAATTGTCAAATTTGTATTGTCAACATAGACATTCAGAAGAATCTTTGTTTAAAAAAACCCAAACAAATAAACCCACCCTCAGACAAATTTGGAGTCATCTTAAATTGTGTTTTACTCTAATAGATACATGTAGTGAGTGTTTACTTTCAAACTTCTAGAAGTTAAAAGAACTAGATATTACTGGGTGTTTGTGGTGTCTTTGTTTAAACAAACTCTTAGACAATTACAGAAGCTGAAACTGTTTCCCCTTCTCACTTAACAGCTGTTCTTTGCTATTTCCAGCAGGCTAAGAAGATGGGAGAGGGACCTTTTGGGGTCCTTATGTTTTGTCTTTCCTGCAATAGAAGCAGACATGACAAAAAGCTGCAAAACTGGTTATAAGGAAAAACCTCAGCCTGATCAGAAAGTTTTCTTTTGCTTTTCCATGGAGAAAATAATCCCTAGCAGCAAGCTTAAAACATACTGATCTTTTACTAATCAGTGGCAGATAAGAGCATATAGGACCTACAAGCAAAGTCAAAAGCCAAAAGCAGCAGGAAATCTCAATCTCCTCCTGGTTCTTCTAGCTGTAGTCTTAGGCTTTTCAGCAGCCATATATGCCCTCCGACTTTTGTGTGTCCCATTTCCTTTAAAATTCTAGACTTGTCTGCCTCTTGTTCCCTGTTGTTGAGTAGCAGAGAGCAAGCAGGGAAGTAGCTCATTCTTTATCTCTGTTCAGCTGGTTTGCCTCTAATCTCCCAGAGTATGGAAATGAATATGGATGGGCAGAAGTTGTAACTATGACACTGTCTTGGTAAGTTTTGCTTGAGAGCTTCCCTTACTCTGTGCTGTGCTGGGCAGGTACAGTGTTCAAGAAGTTATGATCCCTTTACTGGGTTAACCAGTGCAGTTATTTGGAACTGTGAGTAGTGGCCACTTCAGTATTACTTAAAAGCAGAAGCTTCTATTCCATGGAGACTGTTTCCCAGTTAGTTAGGGAAAGATTTTCTTGGGAGGATAAGAATATCTGAAACTTGACTAGGAATCCTGTTTTTTCCACATGTATACTGTTGGATAGTGCTGAGGATATTGGAGGAATGTGTATTTCTGCTTTGTGATGGACTTGGAAGAGAAATGTCTTTGGTGTTTAGGGCAGTTTTGAGGTTAAAACTCCCCACAAAAAGTGAAAATGGGGTTGACTCATATCCCATATGTTACTTTCTTTTGAAGAGTAAAGATCCTAGCTAGCCATAGCAAAGAATGTCCATATATATATGTATGTATAAATATATAAAGTGCATATATACAGTGTGTATATATCTATCTATAACTAGTTGATAATGCTTCTTTAAGTAGTAAACCTAGATATATCCTCTTATAGAAGAGACTTATGCTTTGCAGACTAAATGAAGAAATGCTTTTTGTATAGTTTAATAAAAAAAGAAGTAACTTACGCTTGATGCTTGATGTATTGAGCAGAAGTTGATTCTTGGTTGCTCATGACTGTTCAGTATAAAATACCAATAATGATTAATAATGATTGTTAGAATGACCTTTAAATTGAAGCCCCTCATTGTAAACTTTATTTTTCATTTAATTTTATTTATTATTCTTTAAAAATTGTATATCCTCAGAAATATGTATTTTTAAATATACTGAACTATATGCCAATTGGTACAGCTGCAAGAGAAATCCTGAAGGCATGGTTCTTTGGAAATAAAGTATTACTCTTCCTTTTCATCTGGTGACAGCCTTCTGTCTGAATGATGTGTAGTCCAAAGTTTATGCAAATTACTCCTTTTCTGTGTCATCTTTATCATGCATGTGTGCATACAAACATGTGAGAAATATAAAGAATGTGTTTTGTAAGCGCAATGGAAATAGAACAAAGCAGGCATACTCTCTGATCGGTCATGTAACCCTCTCCCAAGAAACAAGGCATGAGATATAAATTTATAATTGTGCTCCTGAGGCATTGCCATGAAATTTAGGGGTCAAAGCAATGCTGCAGTGCTGTGCAGTAGGAGGGAGCATGGCTGTTAGTGGGCCTGCAATGGACATAAAAGACAGAAACCTATCATAAAACTTATTACCTTTAACCTCTTCTCTGCTCTTCCCTTCATTACTTGCAAATATCTGTGACTTGTGAATCTAGTACCAATAGAGTATTAAAAAAAAAAAGTAGGCTAGGCTGACTGTGGTTGATCCAAATAAAATAGTAGGGCCAATGTACTTCTGTAAAGCCCTTCTGAAAAGGGCCAGAGTAGGGAGACAGTTTTTGGCAAGTAGCATAAATTTGCAAGGAAATGGTGCTTCTGGAAGGCTGTACAGCATTAGAATTGGCAAGTGCTGTGCATAGTGGCACACTACAACTTCTGTCAAAAACCAGCAAATCTTTAAACACCAGCTGATCAGGGATTTTCAGGGCTATCTTGTCTAGCTTGAGCTGGCCTGGCCGCTCTTAACACAAACTAGTGTCTGGTTTAAAGCCCTTCTGCTTTGTGATGCCTTTCTGAATAGCTTATTCAGCTGGAAAATACAGTGAACAAAGGAGCTGGAAATATTTTGTCAAGTTGGTGATCTCACAGTTCAGAGAGCCAGCTACCAATTATAAAGACTTCTATTGTATAACACAAGAGCTAGTGTATAGAAAACTCCAGATCTTACTCTATCTCTTTCTTTATTAGCTTCTGCATGATTATTTTTGCCTAAAGGACGGTGTGAATGTGGATGTGGGGTGTATTCTCAGTAATTAACTACATTTTTCCAGTAGACTAGGTTCAATAGCAAAATGGGAGTGTTTTTTTTTTTAACTTCGAACTTGATTTCTGACTTGTGGGGATTAGGAGGGAGGGAAGCCTACAGAGTTCACGGTGATTAAGTTTTTACAACTAAGTGCAGCAAACAAATAGTATTGTTTCTATGGAGAGTGGGAAGAGGAAAAAGTGTGCGTGTGTCCCCAGTTAATTTAGTAGAGATGTTGGCAGGAAAAAAACATGATTTCTAAAGCATTATACTAACAACAGTATACAGTGGTCTCAAATAGATACAGCAACAGCAAACCTAGTGAAAGCAATTATTAGTACAAATCACTTTTTGTTGCTGTTTTGCTATTTGCTTTCATTTAGGCTTTACAGTGAAATTCTGAATCTAAAGTATGATTTCTTTCTCCTGCAGGTTGGAAAAGAGACTGTGCAGACAACAGAAGACCAGATCTTGAAAAGGGATATGCCACCAGCATTTATCAAGTAAACTCATTTTATTGTAAATCTTCTATTGTAGGTACAAGAAACCTGTTCCAATGATAGAAAATTAGATTAGAAAATACTCTTATGCTTGAATAGCGCTTTGGGGTCTCGAGGCTGACCTTTGTTAGGAACGACCTTTCTGCCAGCAGTGACTTTTCATGTTACGTTCTGTATATACAGGTACATATCTAAGGTATTTTTTCCTTTAAAAATAACAATAAAAAAAATCAAAGTAACAATGGTACTTACCTATGTGCTGTTGTACTTTTGCCTAATAGTGTCAGAGATAATGTGGTGTTCTCAGTCTTTTCTATTAATTTGGTTGGTGGAAAAGTGTGAATTTTTCAGTATAGGCAGCTGATGCATGATGTAACTGCCTGGAAATCTAAGACATTTGAAGAGCAGTGACTGACACTCTTAATTCCTTAGCTTGGTGTCAAGGACAACTGACTTCCTCCTTCTGCTGCCTTAAGTCTTAAAAATCATACATCACTTCTTGTTGTGGAATTGCCAGGCTTCTTACTGCCAACTGTCAAACTTTCACTGAAGTGACTTTGCCCTACAACCTACTGAATGTAGTGACCTTTTTATTAGTGTTGTCCAATGTCTACAGAATGACCAGATATTTTACTGTATTCCCAAACACAAAACAAGCAGATAGTGAAAACAAGAAAGCATTGAGGCAACTAAGAAAACACTAAAATGGAGAACAGAGATGATGTCTAAAGAGAAAATTTATATTAGGCAGTGAAAAATCATTTAGTTTGTTGCATTGTAGGTTGACAAAATGAATAATAAAAAATGCCTAGGATCAAGTGGTATTAGTGTAAGGTTCAAGAATGAAATAGCTGAATTATTAGTGAATTACAGTCCCTCGCTTGAGACTACCTGGTATGTCAATCACGGTGATGCTACTGCTTGAGAAACTTTCTAGGGAAATCTGGGGAACAGGAGGTCTATAGATCTGACATACATTTAGAGCAAATGAATAGAAATTCTGTGCTAGAGAGGACAATTAACAGATCCCAAATACATATGATTTGCTTTGGGTAAAATGACAGGGTTTCTGTGGAGGGAAATTCTGCCTTATAAATCTGTTGGTGTTCTTAGAAATGCCACAAACAAGGATAAGGGTAATCCAGGTGATACAGTATACACCAGTTTCTAAACTTTTTGGCAAAGTCTGAAGGCTTTTGAGAAAACGAAGTAGCCACAGGGTAATAAAAAAGTTCTTGTATGGGAAAAGCGAAAATTGAAAGTGAAAGGAAAAATTACATGGTTAACCCTGACAGTGGTAGGAGGTAACCAGTAGGGCTGCAGAGATCCCTGCTGGGATTGTGCCCTTCACCATGTTCACAAGTGCCCTGGAAACAAGGATGATCTGTGAGGCAAAACTACTTGCTGATGACTCGAAGTCTTACACAGGGTAGTGAGATTAGTGGATGATGGAGAAATTACAACAGGACCTTATTAAACTGAGTGACTTGATATCAAGTCTGGATGAAATTATTTTGGAAGACCTGAAATGATGTACGTGTAGGAGAGCAGCAGGTCTAGCATCAGGTAGGATGATTGACTCCGAACTGATGATTACCAATAGCGAGCAAGGTCTTGGAGCTGTGTTACATTTGTGAGAGCATCCATTATATGCTCAGTAGTGCTCAAAAAGTAAACCAAATGTTAGGTTTATAAGCAAAGAAAAAGAGACCAAAACGTCTCTCTCTTTTTCTCCCACACTCAGAATATTGCATGCGCTTGTGGTCCCTAAATCTTAGGCTGTAGTAGAACTGGAAAAAGCTCATAGAAGGTATGGAATTGCTTCTGTATATGGCAAAGCGAAGTAGGCTGGAACTCTTCGGCCTGGGAAAGGTGACAGGGGATTGAGGCCTTGACAAAGGTCTAAGGAAGTATGAGTTGCATGGAGAAGATGGAAACGTGCATATCTTCCTGTGCAAGAGCTTGATGGGGGCATTGCTTTAAGCTAGTAGTTTATAAACCAACAATAGGGAGAGCTACTTTGTACAGCAAGTCAGGTACTGTTAAAATTCTCTATATAGGTTTGGAGGTTAATAGATAAGTACTTAGAGGAGTCCATTGTGGGTTATCCCAAGAACTGAAGATAGTTGGAGGATGGGAGAGCACCCAGAGGAAGTATGATAAATGCTTGTCCTGTTCTTAACCTTCCTTAGGCATCTACTTGCAGCTACTTTTGGAGACAGGATACTGAGCTAAATGGGCCTTTGATACAATCTACTACAGTATTTATTATGCTGTTTTCCGGGTATGTTATCTTGTTTAGGTATAGAGGGGCTTGATTTTTTTAAATTTTTTTTGAGGGGAGTGTTTATGTATTGAAATGAGACCAAAACTTTTTTTCTTGCTTTTTGATCAGTTGTATACAATAATCATGTAATTTTGATTGTGTTCATTTTCTAGGATGTGTAGAGTTTTTAGTTAACTTCTAGCTGCTTGTTCACCTAGACAAGTAAGGGATTAAGGAAAAGGTATTTTCTTAATTGCTATACTGTACCCAGACTTCGATCAACACTTAGCAGATTGTGGAGACTTAAATTACTGCAGAAATCTGATACAAGCACTGCTGAGTAGTACCACTTTATGCTGGGTGCAAGAACTTTTTCTGCAGCAGTTAATGACTGCTTGATTTGTGATATAATGAAAAATGGGAAATAAAGCTATCTATTGCAGTACTTCACATAGTACTTGCTATCCTAGATGCAGTAACATGAGTGAGGAATGCTCAGCGGCCTTTATGAATGATAATCTATTGCATTTGTTGGTTTTTTGTTAATCTGGACTTCAGATCAAAACAAACTAGTACATGTTAACAGTTCCTTGTTAACACTATGGAGTATATTGTCATGGATATCTGTTGTAGGGACAAGTGACAGTAACAGGTGAGCTGCCAAGGGAGTCTTACCTTTTCCTGCGTTAAAGGGCAGGATTTGGATGCAGCAAGTGAAACAGATGAGGGTTGTCTCTTTTGTTTCCTGAGAGAAGGGGTTTTTGTTTCTAAGGTGTTAGTCCAGGAATTGGCATTTCTCTTTAAGGATGTGCTCTAGCAGAACTTTTATTGGCACATGGATGATGGAGTAAGGAGCAGTGTGCATGTGCCAGCACTGCATTCGCTGTCCATATTTTCTCTTCAAAAGGACCACCAGTCTTGAGGGAACCACTCTTGGAGGATGAGGGAGAAGATCTGTTTAGTCTTTTCAAAGACTTGGGTTTTGGCTTACCTGATACTGGCATTGAGGGTTCATAATGAATATATATGATGGTAATCTGTAAAGTTTTTCAGTGGGAGAGTGAGTGTGCAGCAAAACTTGGCTGCTGAGAAGCTATCATGCATCCCTTTGCTACTGACATAAACCACATAGGAAGTATTGACCTAGAGTTAAAAAATGCTGTGTTCTTAATCACCAGGGAGTATGAGTAATGCATATAATTTACATCAGCTGTTTTGCAGTGTGTTCATATTACTTGTTATGCTTCTCTTGTAAAGAAGGAAAAAGCTGTAATCTCTAGTCAAAGGGTAGGGTAACACCTGATTTGTTTACACAGAGAATAAAAATTAGTCGACGTTTAACTTGCACACGCAAACTCATTTAACAAATCGAGCAGTAATGCTACCTTAACATTATTTCGGTAGCCATGCTGGAGCTGCATTGCTGGTAACTGTATTAAGAAATTAACATTAATGTAAAATACTTGCTTTTCAATTTATACTTCTAGAACTGGAAGTAATCTAAACTGTAGTGACAAACTCACTACAACTTAGGTGATTAGAAATTGAAACAAGCATCGTTCAAGCATCAAAGGCGTTGTCTGGCATTTTTGGGCAAGCATCTCTGGGAAAAACAGGTCAATCCTAAAACCTAAAAACTAAAATGGTAGTTTAGCATAAGCTAGGTTTTTTTCCTCACATCTCATAAGGACCACACTAACAGGAATGAAGCTCATTGACTACCACAAGTAGTATGATTGGAAATACTATGACCTGTGGCTTCTCCACAAATAATTTGGCTGATGTTAACATAGCTTTATTGCAATCATGCCTCAAAAATAAATATATGTTTTTACAAAGCTGGGGTTTTTTGGGGTTGCAGTATAATATGGGGATTAGAAAATTCACCATAGCAATGAAGTTCTATTCAGAATCTTTGAATGTGTTTGATTCTTGTGATAGAACAAGCGGTTCATTTGAGTGAATATTTTCCGTGTTGTTTTTTTTAATTAAAGTAATTTAATTACTTTTTTCCCCAAATTTTTATCTTTTGTTTCCTAGCATGTATGCTTTGCAGGGGATGAAGGGTGCCTGGTTTTTAAACGCCACTCTACTTTTTTGTACTTAGTGCACATTCCTGAAGTCTTTCAACTGCATTGGGAAGTTTATACAAAATAGGCATTGTACAAAATGCAAGTTTACCTTTCAGAGGTTCAACTCTAAAAACTGTAAAAGAAAACTCTAATCTTTAGAAACTTTATTTTTGTTAATGATGGTGACTTTTGAGTTAATACACATTTACGTTAATGCCTTTCTTTACAAATGAAAAAGCTAGCCGAGGGAAAATTATTAGTATTAAACAGATGGCCATGAAATTGAACTGTAGGAAATTAAGTATTTCTGAGCCTATAGCTCTGAGCTGGCTGAATAGGTGATTTGTTTAATCCCTTTCTTGGCAGAGTTGAAAAGAATAAATTTGAGAAGCAAGTGTGGAAATCTAATTTAGTGAAGTCAGTTGACTTTGATAATACAACTAAGTACGTTGCATAGTAATGAGCAGACCATTCCCACTTTCTGCCTTGAAGACCTCCTGTATTTTCTTACTTAGTATGAGTTACCACCATCTGATGTGCTGAGCAGATGTCTTGCTAAAGAGCAGGTTATGGTAAGGTCAGCTGGCCGAATTTGATCTATTCTAGGGAGCCATTAGGTGAAAACTTTACTTTTTTCTGAAAAAAAGTGTCTTATCCATTAAGTTCTGCCATGTGTGTTAACAAAGAATGTAGGGGAGAAAATGGGATAACAGTGTAACTTTCCAGTAGTACTTAGCTGAAAGTATGATAAGAGTGTGTCCAAGCGGCTGGCAGAAAATGGGCTGTATGGCAAGCATGGAAAAGTTGCGGTGAGAGCTAGTATTGCTGTAATGAAGGTTTTAATGTTTGCTGGAACCTCATGTAACTTGAATGAGCACATGGCACTCATGAATAGAGCCTATGTATTAGACTACACTTGCATTTCTCCCAAAGAAATGGGAGAGAATGGAGGTCACAGTCAGTGTAGTCAATAACTACAGTTGATAGTAGCATAGCTAACACAGAAGTGAAGTCTGAATTTTGTGTTTATCTAAGCTGTCACAAAGTAATTACATCAAGAGAACAAAGCTGATAGCTTTTCAATGTTCTAGTTCTTGATATTTTAAAATTGTGTTAAATGGCTTGATGGAACCTAATTTCAGAGCTCATTTGCTCATTGTAGTACCTTCTGTGTTACTGTAATTACATACTGTGATATCTTGCAAAACCTCCCTTCTGTGTTTAAGTCTGGAATTGCAAGCTGCATTTGAAATTTGTGCCTTATCACTAAATCTTGTGGCTATTTAAAATACTTTTTCTGTCATGAGTATTAACACTCTGAAGAGCCAGATTACAGCTTCAATGAGCAGGGCACAGTGTCTTGGTTTTCTTAATACTATGGTTTTTTGTCTGAATGTGTAGCTATCATTTAATATTTATTAATAGCAATTGCTTCTTGAATGACAATGCAAATACAAGGCTGATAAGGTTAGCAATTACTTTGATTCTGAAGTCCTAAAAGAATAATTTTGTCCTCTGCCCTTGTCATTAAGAATGAAGGGTGTTTTGCCATGTTGGGACCTCTTCTTAATGACGCTGTATTGACTACTGTACATGGGATACTTCAAACATTCCCTACACTGGAAGATTGCATGACTTCTGAAAAACTGTCATACAGTTGCTGGTTACCTTCTTGTTAAAATAAATACTCTCTCTTTTTAAATTATAAAGGTGTAGAATGATCAGTTTGCTTGCAGTGCTTTAAATAGTAAAGTTAAAAAACAAATCCAGCATTTCAAGTCTGTTGTCATATAGGCAGAAACTATTCAGCAAGTTTTGTCTGATAACCTTTCATAGAGTGGAGAACGCCTGCACCAAACTTGTTCGGGCAGCCCAGATGCTGCAAGCAGATCCTTATTCAGTACCAGCTCGTGACTATCTAATTGATGGATCAAGAGGCATCCTTTCTGGAACGTCAGACTTACTTCTGACATTCGATGAAGCAGAGGTAGGAATCCCAACATGACTGACATAAGTATCTGCACAATAGTATTATTAATTGAAATATTCACCTAACTGCTTTAGCTAATCTAAACTATTGAGTAGACTAATGTGGTTTTGACCATTTTAGCTTGATTGGAAGCATATTTTGCATTCCTTTCTGTCAGGAGCTTAGGCTTGTTGCTCTGTTTTGTTAAGAGTATCTCTGTATGACACAATATTTAGGTGTTGCCTGTGATTATTTCTCAAAAAGGCCAGATCCCATCAACCCTGTCTTACATCTTCCTGACGCTTTTCTGTGTTCCCTTCACCATACCCATTACTGATCCTTATATTCTCTGTATCCCTTCACTGAAAAGCCCTAGGCCACTCCTAACATGTCCGACTCATTAGCTGTGGGAATTTAATTAGCGGGCATGGAAGGTAATACAAATTTGCACTGGCTGGCTGGTCAGCCAGAAGAGGTGATTGATAGATGTAACAGTTGCTACATTTCGGCTGCTGCACAAGACAAAAAGTGGCTCAGAGGTGCTGTTTGTCCATCCTCAGATAGACAAAAACGCCAGAGTTGCAAGAAAACTTAAAAAGGAGGTTTTGGGTGTCGTACTTAAATGTTTTTCTTATGAATCTTACTTACTCTTGTGATCCTCTTTCTGGGAATGTGGAGTCTTGCATGTTTCTGAATAGCAACTGTCGTGCTACTATGAGGAAATGAAGCTCGCACTGTTAGAAATGCTGATGTTAATTCTAAATTTTGTCTATGCAACAATCTGTTAATCTATGAAATTGTGTTACTCTTCCTGCTGTTCTGAGTAGTCTAACACGGCATCCTGGTCTCATTTAATTAGCTTATGGTACTGTTAGCATGTTCTTCTGAAATGAGGAGAATGCTATGGCACTTGTGATTACTCATTTTAAGTGTTTTTAATAGATACTACGAAGTGTTATAGGACAGAATTGCAAAGGAAGTCAATAGCTTTTAATCTCCCTGCTTCCAGTGTTTAGGAAATGAGTAGACTTCTGTGGAGTTAATGCTTCATTGAACTAATCTGATAACTGCATGTTAACCAAAAGAGAAATATTAGTCTGGAATGCTTGACTTTTCACAAATACAAAAGTTGGCATGTCTCTGTCCTCCTGTGTTTCAAGATGAACTAACATTGGGACAAAACTGAAATGAGTTTGAGGAAACTATGATCTGTTCTAGGGACTGAACACTGCATGTGGTTGATGCGAATTAAATGTTAATTAACTCATTCTTCAATGAGAATTGTATGTGGTGTTACTAGAAATAATGTGGTTCAGGAGGTTAGAAGATTAACTGACAGAGAACTCTGTTTTGGAATCAAGTATGAACTGAAAAAGTTAATCTGAGGCAGATGTCCAGAGGTAAATAAAGTACAATCTTCACAGATTTTTCTGGAAAGCTTAAGATGTTGGATCTACCTTTCTCACTGGAATGCTGGATAATGCTTTATCCATATGTAAAGCTGTATGGTGAATAATATTTCATCTGGAAGCTTGGAGTCTGCTTTCTGTGTAGTTTTGCTTTGTGATTTAAGGTTAAAAAAAAAAATTATTGATGAAATTGCAATGAAAATCTTCAAGCATGCCAGCATACTTAAATGCACTTCCTTATAACCTATTCTCTCAATGTTATCCTTCATTTATCAACGTGGAAATACTGGAAGTAGGATTTTGCACTTCTGAGTAGTGGAACGCTGATTAAATATTGTCTTTGTCAATACAGCACTGTTGAGTAATGGCATTGTGGGTAGCTTAATCAGTATCCCAGACCTTTGTGATTGCTCGTATGTCACGTTAGCAGATGCTATACCTATTCTGTTCTAATAATAGGCTTGCATTTCCAATTCAAGTGTAACTTAGCTTCATCTAATAAATGATGGAATGTTCCTTTTTTTAGGTCCGTAAAATCATCCGTGTCTGCAAAGGAATATTGGAATATCTGACTGTGGCGGAAGTAGTAGAGACTATGGAGGATTTGGTGACATACACAAAGAATCTAGGGCCAGGTTTGATTTGCTACAGCCTATCATAAACACACTTAAGTATAGTCTTTTCCAGTACCTTTTCCCCCCCAGCACCTTCCTCATCTGTTTTGAGTATTTGGACAATGATAAAGCAGTTGCTTTGAAAGTGTCTCTTGGAAAGAGTTTTAAACTAGAGGGTGAATGGTGACTATTTTCTGATTCACGTTCTTTTAATGCAGAAGAGTTAAGATTTTTGGTAAATTATTTGTGCTACACAGATGATATATACTGTACTTTTCCTACACTATATAATATGAGGGAAGTAAGCATGCATCAGTAACAGTAAAACAAACTGAAAAAGCTGTGTAATTAAGCACTCGCAGCTATAAAGTCAATTAAGCTGATAAAATGTCTGTACTAACTGAGATGGTTAGGCCTAGTAGGAATTTCTTGGAGTAGTATAAGCTACGTGTCATATATTAGCATCTTAATCAGGTTGCAGAAATACCTCTCTTGCAGTATAATACAAAAGCTCAGCTGTTACGGAAATTCTTGTTGTTCATTATTTAATGCTCCTTCACTACTTGTTCACTGTGTTAACTCACAATTTCACCAGTGGAATCAAGTGATTGGTAAGTGAAGCACTGTGTTGCTCTAGAGGAAACCTACCATTCATCTGTCATCTACTACTCTAAATGCTTTCGTTTCAGCAAGCATAAAGTTGTTTAGGTATTTAACAAAAGCATTCTATAAAATCTAGATGTTGTGGTGGTAATGTAGGAAGACGTTGGAATTAGTTACACTGAACTAAAGAATGCTTATATAGACAGAGCAGTAATCTAGTTAGTACTTCATATATAAATAAGAATACATATGTAGTATAAGAATAACTAGCTCATAAATTACTAGCAGCTCAGAGCATGTTTGTAGATTATCCTGTTTTTATTTAACATGTGTATACTTGACCCTGTTTCTAGATGTGAAGAACTTTGTTCCATATGAAGGTATAGTGTTTTCTAAACTTTTTTTATGCTCCGTGAGGCATTACTTTCAACTAAATAGACTGGCCTCATTTTTGAACAGGAAAAGGTGAAGCAAAAAAGCCAATCTTTTTTCTGTGAAACTTGTTCTTTGACTTCGTATATACGATTTCAGTTTCTCTGCGGTCGTCTTCCATGTCTTTAAAATGGAAGTTTCCCCAAACTTTAGTTTACTGTATTTGGCTCAGTCACAAGCATTTGGGACTTTTTGTTGAACCTCACAGATATAATTTGCTGTTACGTGTGTATGACAGAGGAAAAAGGTGTTGGGCAAATGTCTTGATTTCTTGGAGTGAGATGTAGGCTTGTACCTTTGTTGCAAATAATATTCTCTCAGCTCATGCTGTTCTGAGTAAGTAGCTAATCTTGTGCTTCTGGCATGCTCTGGAAGCACTGTCTTTGCCTGAGCTAAATGCTATTCAACACAGGCCATGTCAACAAAACCTTTTATGCCTGTAGTTCTTGTTCCTTTCAGCTGTATCAGTGGGCATCTGAACTTAACTGATAATGTGAGCACTATATAAATAACAGGAATATAAGCATGTACACTTAAAATCAATAAAGTGCTTATAGGTTTTATATTGGAAGTAGAGAGGAGGACATGATTACTTATTAGGCTTTTGTCATTTGAAAGGAAAGGTGGTTCTGCGCAACTTTCCCCTCTATGCTGTCGGTGTGGGGATTCTACTACTCTTCAGTGTTGTCATTAAAGCTCATTTAATCTTTTTGTTATATTAAGATGCCTAAGATGCTAACCAGGAGAAAAGTAATTCTGCCAAAGAGCATACAGCTTTCTTCCAGTTTTTTGCCCTGTAGGGGAGAGAGAGAGTAGAATCACAACAGCACCAATTTAAATTGACTTAAATTTTTATGAAGCTGTCTGAAGTTTCCACATGTGCTGTGTAGTAAACCTCATGAGTCTTAGCTATTGAAAATAGATTTACTCTAGAATAAATGTAATTCTTTCCACGCCTCTAGACCACTGAAATAGTTCTAGCAGAACTGAAGTATAAGTAGACACGATTCTTGAATTCTGGTAAAAACTCAAAGCAAACAAACAAAATCCTCATGTTTGCTTTTTCTGCTGTTCTGTTCACAAGTAAGGCTTTGATCAAGTCTTAATAGAAAAGGAAAAAAAGAAATGTAAATTAGCTTCCAGAGTTCATGATGTGACTTCATGTCTTAAAGCAGTCATTTTGGGTATTTTCTTATTTTATTGCTAGGATTTTAAATGAAGGATTTTGAGGAGTCTGTTCTACTTTGCATAGTGGCTAGGTTTTTGAATCAGTGGCTTCTCTGAAACATCTGGAATGTGTTTTAAGTAACAGCTGCTAATATAAAAATTAAGTTTTAAACTTCAATATAGTTGTCATAACTCATTACATTTTGTTCTTGTTTAGAAAGCTCAACTGTTGCAAATTAGACTTTAATATTACAGTTCTTTATTTATGACTATGTTAAATTACTTTAATCTTTAGGAATGACAAAGATGGCCAAAATGATTGATGAGAGACAACAGGAATTAACTCATCAAGAACATAGAGTTATGCTGGTAAACTCCATGAATACTGTAAAGGAGCTATTGCCAGTACTTATTTCAGGTATTTTCAGCTTTTAATTTTTAATATTGCTCTGAATTGCTGTCTGTTTTGAACTGGAGTTCCAAAGTCTTATGTTTATTAAAAATAACAGCCTTGACATTGCTTTTGTACTCATTGCACATAACTGCTTCTTGTATTAAAACTACAACCTCTTTGAGATAAAACAGTCCATGCAAAAGAAAATGTCCTGTCTCTGTATAAATGCAGTAGGAGGTCATCTTGAGCATTGGTTGTATCTTCCATGTACCTTTTTCTAATCTATGGTATTTCCACAGCTATGAAGATTTTTGTAACCACAAAAAATTCTAAAAGCCAAGGAATAGAAGAGGCCTTGAAAAATCGCAATTTCACAGTAGAGAAAATGAGTGCTGAGATAAATGAAATAATCCGTGTATTACAGCTCACTTCCTGGGACGAAGATGCCTGGGCGAGCAAGGTACATTTCACACTTACATTTGTATATAGAAGTCTGCTTTTTATCTACTGTGTTATACACTTGTATTTTTGAGACTGTTGAAATACATATTTGTGAATTAGTTTTGTAACACTATGTAGTCACATTGTATAATCTCTTCAAGGTCGAAGAACATCTTCAGAGATTATTGTATTAATGTATCTTTCAAAATTAGCTTTCTCTCTGTGGGCTAAATTAAAGGAGTGTGGCATTTGAAGGTGGCTTAGTAGCTTACTGTACCTGAATGGTCAAACAGAAGACTTAGATTTGTTCACAGTTAGGTTTTGGCATGATTAGTAAATTCTGGAATATAACGTATTCCTTTCAGAGAAGGACCTTTTTCCTATATATAGCTACTCTACATAATCATACTTGACAAAGGGAAGTTAGGTGTAAAAGTTGTCATTCTATACATTAAACTGGTTTTGTAGCTAGGCATTCATAAGTGTGATTACTTGAGATTGTTCTCATAGACGTTACTAGAAAAGATAGGCTGCTGTCATATTCCTTGTGCAAAAGGCCTGAAGTAGAGAAATTTTAGTCAATTTTTGAGGATCCCTCCTTGAACACCTACCCCTTTTCCCCTGCCCCATTTTTAGTCTGGACATGGGAGTACATTTCAAGTGTTTGCCTTGTCTCAAAGAAATATATGTTAGGGTGAACAGCCTTTTTGGATAAGGATGTCTGTGAAGCTGGCATATGGACAGTATTGGTTCCTTACAACTCAGTGTTAAGCTGTGTAGTGACTGCAACCACTTTCCTGGAGTTAAGTGGTACTCTTAAGTGATAACCACTGATGATACTGAAATGTCTGGCAGACCATAAAGCAGATCTGACAGAATCGTAAAAGCGATGTTGTGGGCTTACAAATAAATGTAGCTGCAAAACTGAAATTCCTGCCAAATTTTTTGAGTACCTTGAAGTAAATTGCTGAAGGGGTATCTTTTAAGGGTTAGTGCTATAAGCAACAAGTAGCTGTAAATATATTTAAAGAAAATACTGAGACCTGAAGCCAGACTTATTAACAAATGAAATCTTGCAGGAAATCTAACATTGATGTAATCTAGGCATTAAAATCACTTTGGCCTATATTGTTTGGCACTTGACCCTTAGTTTGCCTTTTGAGTTATTTTGTCACTATCACTTCCTTATTATGACTACTTTATGCATCTTTGTTTTTGTTCTCCTGTTTCTTACCCTTCTCTCACTTTTAGAAGGTAAGCTTTCTTCCACACCCTACACCTCTACTTAATACTAAAACCAAAACCAGCATGTATGTGGGGTTTTGTGCTGTGTGCAGACTGTGTGCTGTGCAACTTTTTGTGTGCCAGCTGTGACACCATACTTACATATATACACATGGAAGTTTTAAAAGGATCTTAATAGCTCTGTCTAGCTATATGTAGAATTGGCTGTAACTAAGAGAATGGTACTGCAAGCTGAACTGCATTAAGACTGTCTGAGTCTGATACGAGTTAGCCCAAGGTTTTAGAGCACATTCTTGTTGAATGCTTTTGAGTTAACCTATGTTACTAGTCTCTGTAGCTACAAATAAAGGATCCAGTCATGCAGGAACAAGCTTTCTGCATGCCCAGAAAGCTTTATTAAGTCAGGAATTCTGTCCATTCCATAGTGTTTCAGCAGCAGCCTTGCTTCAGTTCAAATGGTTTGTGTTATTCAGGTCTAGGCCTTCAGTTTTGTATGTGCATTCTTTCAGTTCGATTTTTGGATTTAAGAATTCCTGTGTTGTACAAAAGACACATACAGTTTTGCTTTACATGACAAATCTGGAAATTGTTGTGGTTAAAAAAAACTGTTGCAAAAAGTTGGCAATTTAGCCTTAGGAAATTCTTACTTTTCTTGCTAGTGAGGCAGATTAATAAAGGATTTTTTTAACAAAATAGTTGGTGTATTAGCAGTATATCCAAATGGAAAACATTGGTCACTATGTGTAATGGATAAATATGTTTTGTGGACTAGTACAAAGTATCATTCTGTTATGAGTTGAGAACTTCTTTATCGTATTTTGTTTTTGAATTAAGGTACACTGACAATTTGGAACTGTAGCACTGGGCGTTATTAACCGAACAGTTATGACAGAATTTGAGTTGAAAAGTGCAGTGGGATGAAGAAGCAGGAACTAGCTTACTAATGGCCACCTATTACAGACTTCTTCCTGTATTTGCATATATATCTAATGGTTGATTTCGTCATTATTTTTCTGGGAGGGAGATGGAGGTCTTTAATTCTACTTGAGATTACCGTTGCATGCATTTTGTGCCCGATGGTCAAGGGAACAATATTTTTCCCGTGCTTTTCTGGAGCAAAGTAGGGTGTGTTTTTGGGGATGCACAGCCTTGAAATTTTACCTATGTAGTACATGCTATTGTTGATGTTGGAGTTTATTTTATGTTTATTATTCTATCTCGAATTGTTTATACATTAAAGTATCACAAAATCTACCTAGAGACAGTGGAGAATGAAAGAGTATATGGAGTCAGAGTTGTAGGCTTTTTTGTAAACTATTTTGTTGGCCTTTCTAGCCTCTGAAATGCATGTTGCTGTTACTGGATTGCAATAATCTCTGCTTGCACCAGCACTGGATTTTTTAAAATAGTATGCTGATTTAGAACTGAAATAGTGAGTAAATACTAATCTCTGAGAAAATCTTGGGCGGGGGGGCAAGTCTGTATCTATTTCTTCCATTCATAGCTTTGTACCTCTTTTCCTTGATCTTTTCACTTTTAAGTTTTCTCATGTATATTCTTAGTGTTTACTTTTAAATTAACTTGTAGTAATACTCAATTTAAAATACTCAATTTAAACATCTTCTATTTTCATAGAAATGGAGAGAGTTAAAAGTTGTGGAAAGCTGAGAAGCATCCAGTATTGTGCAGGATAGAACCCTGGATGGTGACTAAGCTATCTGTTCTGCCAGAAGGCTGGTTTTGCCTATTTCCTTCAACATTGCCTTCTTTGGTAATGAAATGCAGATATTACTAGACTAGACCACTTTGAGTCAGAGGTTGTGTTTTCAACAAGGGATTGTGTAGTCTTTATTTTGCTCCTTTTCAAAGCACTTGCTCTATGAATAATCTCAGAATTCTTGGTAGTGGCAGAAGTGATGCATGAAGGTATCTTGAATAAGTGCTCGTTTGCTTTAGGAACTGATTTGCAGAAAGCCAACTGGCTCTTTTCCCTTCAGACAATGTTGCCCTAGTTGTTTAACTTGATTAACTTAAGTTGTTTATCTCTTCTAAAAAGGTAATAGTGCTGCTTTTGTTAATGAAATTCCTTTTGCCGGCAGGGGAACTGTGGGGAGAGGAGGGAAAGAATCCTTTTCTGTTGATAAAATTACTCTATATGAAACTTCTTTGCAGGATAGCTGTAGGATTTTTTTCTTTTCTTGCTTGCAACTGATACTCTGGCAAATCCCAAAGAGTAGAATTTTAAACATATTTAGCTGTTTAGGAAGGAACAAGGCATTTGAACAGCTCCAGAAATCAGGAATATCAAGACACTTTCAAGCTGTAAGACCTTGAGCAAATTGCTTTGTTTTGTTGAAATTGAATATTTCTACTTTTGTCTTCCTGCTTAATAGCCTGCATTGGTGGATAAGTCCAGACATTTCAGGATTGCTACACCTTTGTCACTTGCCAAGTATCTGACACCAGACACAGCTGTGGCAGAAACAAAAGTGCAGTACCAACAAACGTAGTTAAGGATGTGTTCTAATTTCCTATTCAAAAATTACTTGTCTCATTGCAATGAAAACTCCTTATCAGGCTAAAGCTGAGAGGGATTCCTTGCTGTGGCAGTTTGAGCTGTGAAGATGAGAAATCTGTGCTTAAGAGCAGTTGTCCTGGAACACTTTGCTACGCTAGGATTTTACCAAACTTACTTAAATGGGAAAAGGGGGCAGTATTCTGCAAACATGAGTGCAGAGCCACACAGGATAGGGAGATTTACACCGCAGAGCAATCTATTTATATAGCCTTTGTATGATAGGACAGATGGATCCTGTTATTGTTGGGGTAGTGCTAGCAATTACAAAATCATGAGTGTCAAAGCTAAAATACCCTTGATTTTGTCCCTTGATATAAGACTTCAGATTCGGAGGCTTCTGTATAATTTTGCTGAAACTGCAACTCTGCAGGCAGCTGAGACAACACAAAAGCCTGTTAGTAAAAAGGGAGAGGCAAAGACAGTTTTCCCAACACTCTCCTTTCCTCAGCCACCCCACACCTATCATCTCATCAACACACTAAGCAACATCTGTTGCCTTTTTAAAAATTTAGTTAGTTCTTTGTTTCAAATTGTTTCTGGGTAGACAGACCATTCATTCCAAACTAAAGTAGCTTCAGTCCATATATAAAATAGAAAACCAACACCTACCTTCATAGCTAGTAAGGTTTTTATATACATTTGAATACTTAAGTGATTATTTACTTGTCTCTTACAATATATGAAATGTACAATTCTCAAGCTATAAAGAAGATGACTTTTAAAAGAATGTGCCCACCTTCCACCCTAGGGGCACATCCTACCCTTTTGAAGTTTTTTTTCAAACAAGTCCTGACCTAAGCTCTGAGACCCAGTTTCTAGGTTTGAGAACCAATCATCTAGGTGAAAATGATTCTGCTTTTGGTGTGCCTTTGCAGGCTGTGATTCAAGAGCCCTTAAAAATACCCAGTGGTGTTGCATGACCTTTTAGAAAGTTGGTTGCTGAATTTTCTTATAGCACCTTATGAATAGCTGACAGACCAACATGCCTGAATAAAAATGCCAAAATGTTTACAGTGGTGTATCTTTGAAACTAAGCATGCAGAATGAACAACTCCACAAAAATGTAGCAGTTGTTTAGTGTTGTCAGGATATCATATGCTGTACCAGATACTGATTGTTAATGCTAGTAGGTTCCTCTTCGTAAGTGTTGGACGTGGACAGTCCAATTCAGTTAATGCTAGAGCCAGGCTTCTTTTCATCATCTGTATGCTAATCATGGGGTGCTAGATTCATTTCAAATTCTTCTCATGATATGTGGTAAAAAGCTATTTTGGCTTTATCCCAACTTTCTACTTAAGGTACTTGTTACTCTTTTTGCTGTCTTTTCCATTTGTGTAAGATAGAAAACTTGTGGCCTCTAGTGGAGAGATGACACATAAACAATTAACAGAGCATGCAGAGAAATGAGAATTGGATTGTTTTATCTCCTCTAATCAAAGAGGTGTTGGCATAGCAGCATAATAGTCAAAGAAGGAGCTTCTCTGATGCTCCTGGCAGAGGAGTTCTGAGTTTAAAACAACCGCATGTGAATACATGTTTGTCCCCTAAGACATTAAACTCCATATTTGAGAATTCCAGGAATTAGCTGGCAGTATTTTTCTGCAAACACCAGCTGTTTGACTTTAAGCAGCAGAGCAGGTGAAAAATGCAGATGTGCAGCCTGTTACACTGAAGTAAGTAGTAAAATTCACTGGTGAATTTCCATTTTTGAAAAGTTTAATCTCATTGTTACAACTTTCCTATGTGCCCTGATGTACATTAAGGAAAAAAATAGAACTAACACCAAGATGTGTGCTTATTAGAGCTCTGACTGTAGAAATTAAATATTAGCGAATAAAGGAATAGGAAAATCACTAAAATTGCATGCATACTTTCTGCATTTTGAGTGAAATGAAAATGTTTGTCTTAATTGGAAAGAAGTGATTATGACCTGTTTGTTTGAAAATGGGTCTTGAGCTGCTTATATGGGTGTATTTCTGTAAGTAGACTCTGCTTTATAGAACTTCTGTCTGCTTTGGCTGTGTTGACTATTTGTGCTTTTTTTTTTTTGTTTGTTTGTTTTGAGAATCATTTTGATGGTTTCTCTTTTGTAAAGGACACTGAAGCCATGAAAAGAGCTTTAGCATTAATAGATTCAAAGATGAATCAGGCAAAAGGTTGGCTGAGAGATCCAAATGCACCTCCAGGTAATGTTTTAAAAAAACAGCTCAGTTTTGATTTTTTTAAAGGTCTGAATAATCCTGTTTAAGACAAAACTGTCTTTAAGCATTAGTGATCCATACATATGAACTCATTCTGAAGGAGCCTGTATTTATTCCTTTATTTAGATAGTGGAGATTCAACAAGTTGCGTCTAATGATCTGGAAAGCTTTGCTTCTTTTCAGTTGTCTAAATGATATACTCTGTATAACATACATGGTTTTCCTTTGCATTCCACTAGTAAAAACAAAAACCCATAAATTGCATTGAACAGTATTTAACAGCAGTGGTTGCTAATACTTAAAATTCCTCCTTTTGTTTTTTTCAAATTTGTATAAATTTAGATTTGCCTAACAGAATCTCTTTAAGCGTTTTTCTTTCAGTCTTGACATAAATTTTTTTTAATACGAAAATCTGCCATAAATACTGTAACTATAGCCACCTTTACTTATATGAAGGCTTTGCCTTTGTATGCATCTTTAAAGCAAATAAAACTGGATCGAGGCCTGTTCCATTTGAACTTTGAAAGACCTTATCTGAAAGACTTCCTCTGAAATCGAAGCCAAAATAATACAGTTGTAAAAGTTGGAAGTGAATTGTTATCTGTGGAGCTGCTGCTTACACTACTTCTGACCTCATTCCCCTTGCCACACTCAATTCCAGAAACCTTAA
The DNA here is from genome assembly GCA_034782735.1 of Sagittarius serpentarius. Lineage (NCBI taxonomy): Eukaryota > Metazoa > Chordata > Aves > Accipitriformes > Sagittariidae > Sagittarius > Sagittarius serpentarius. The sequence continues at coordinate 18,506,389 of JAVKLA010000093.1, read as the reverse complement.
AGTTGTTTTCAAAGCCTTCTGTCATGGACACTGACAATTAATAAACTATTAAAAATTCAGTAGCTAAGGACAAATGCAAAGATAATTGTAGAACTTACTGCAAAACAGATTTTACTGGCTGTGTTACTTATGAGATTAGGGTGGGTTGCAAGTAAAAAGAATGTTGTTCTTGTGCCTTCTTTAGCCAAAATCAAGTCAGATTTGCAGCTGGCTGAAGTTAAGGCTACATGAATCTTGCCATGTTGCTCTTTCCCTTCTCAGCCTGAATTAGATTCTATAATGAAGTATTCATAGAAATTAAGCTATGATAACAGAACGATTAAATGACTTGAAATACACAGAACATGATGTACATTAAGGTTATGCTATATTGTTTCAGAAATACTGTCCCATTATAATTATCACATTTGGTGTATATCTCAGTGTTTGATTAATATTTTCACAGCAGAACCTAATGCAGTTGATGTGGTGGGACATGATGAGACTAGCAGTTTACTTGTACATGTCAAGAAATATCTTGTTTGTTTTACTAACTGACTCTGTATCTTAGGGGATGCTGGTGAGCAAGCAATAAGGCAGATCCTTGATGAAGCTGGAAAAGCCGGAGAACTATGTGCAGGCAAAGAACGCAGAGAAATTCTGGGAACATGCAAAACGCTGGGCCAGATGACTGATCAACTGGCTGATCTCCGAGCTAGGTAAATCTATTACTTTTAATTGACAGTTTTCCGGTACAATTAAAACAATTGCTCTGAACTTGCAGTTGTGTGACTTCCTAACCTGTAGGAGAGCTGGCCAGTAGCTGTATTTTGCTTTTTTTACTTCAGTCTCCTGTGAGAAGAATAATATGTTTTAATATGTGAAATCTTAATTATATAACAGACGAGCAAAATTGCTCAAGTACATGACCTTCCTCCAAATTAGGCAAAAGGAAGTTCTACTGTTAAAGTCTGTTCTCCAAAGAGGATATACCCCAGTGACTGTAAGATACGTGAATTTTCTAGTTTTTAGGTGTTTACTGGGATGTTAGATGACAAGCAGTAGTTGTTCTTGTTTATCAGTCACTGATAAATTCTAATAAACTTCATGTGCGCTTCTTGCATAGAGTTTTATTTAACCAGAGCCCTTTATCAGTTTTCTGTCTCCTCATTAGAAATTGGTTGTTATTTCACAATGGAGTCTTGACTTTAAGGGGTTTTGGTTTTAGGCAGCAGATGAGTCTCTTTAAATTTAACTGTGTTTTTTTGATGTTAGGTACTATAGCCTTTTGTTCTTTTGCCAGAAAACAGGAAGTATGATATTCCTTTGTGAAGGCATGAAGACGATGAACTAAGAAATGACTATTCCATGTAGTTTGAATGCTATCACTCAGTTTCCTTTGAGTATACGGAATTTTTCAGCTGCTTATTGTGGTGGGTTGACCCTGGCTGGATGCCAGGTACCCACCAAAGCCCCTCTCTCACTCCCCCTCCTTGACTGAACAGGAGAGAGAGAATATAATGAAAGACTAGTGGGTTGAGATAAGGACAGGGAGAGATCACTTAACCAGTTACTGTCATGGGCAAAACAGACTTGATTTGGGGAAAAAAGAACTTAATTTATTACCGATCAAACCAGAGTAGGGTAATGAGAAATAAAAAACAAATCTTAAAACACCTTCCCCCCACCCCCCTTCTTCCCAGGC
>JAVKLA010000093.1:18486498-18504605 GCA_034782735.1 Sagittarius serpentarius | reverse complement strand
GGACTCTCGGCTCCGGCGCCTGGAGCACCTCCTCCCCCTCCTTCTGCACTGACCTGGGGGTCTGCGGAGATGTTTCTCTTACCTGTTCTCACTCCTCTCCGGCTGCGGCTTCTGCGCCCCAGCACTTTTTCCCTTCTCAAATATGTTATCACAGAGGCACTACCACCATCGCTGACTGGCTCGGCCTTGGCCAGCGGCAGGTCCATCTTAAAGCCAGCTGGCATTGGCTGTATAGGCACAGGGGAAGCTTCTAGCAACTTTTAAAGAAGCCGCCCCTGTGGCCCTGCCACTACCAAAACCTTGCCACGTAAACCCATTACACTTATCAGTGTAGTAAATTGTTAAGCTAGAGTGCTCTAACATTGGTTTCGTTATTTTATTGTAACATTCCTCCCCACCCCCCAAAAATACCACACCTGGAAACCCCAGAAAGCTACTCATTGCGATCCATTAGGGATACAGGTAATCGTTTTGTGGTATAATACTTTCTCCTAAATGTTAACGTGTCTTTCAAATTGTCAGAAAAAGCAGTGCAGGTTAGGAGTTTATGTCCAAAAAAAAAATCTTTTGGGTAAAATAAGTGCTTCTTCTGACTTAAGGCCCTAATGAAGTGGAGGAAGTGAGCAAAGCCAGATTATTTGGAGAACTGTGATTTGAGTTACATTAAGAACAAGTTCCCTGCTGTCACTCTAAATCCATAGACTGCTAGACTCTGAAGAGTTGCAATGATACGCACACAAACTTGGAATAGTTCTATAACTTATTTCTGTGAAGAGTTGTTAGTTTGCTATATAAAGGCTAAAAAGGCCAAAATTCAGAAATACTGGTTATATTGTCATTAGTGATGCGTATTAGCTATAATACTGCTAGTGGATGAAAAGCTGGTTTTAGTTTATTTTCACTTGGTTTTCCAGCTGATTGACCTCAGGGTGTAAGAGCTTCTCTGTACCAGTTTTTGCATGGTGTTAGAAATTAGGCTAAACGTTTACTCTTCTTGTAAAGCCGTGGCTGGTGTCAGCTTTGTATTGCGTGAAATTTTTGGAGATGGAGGAAAACACAGGACTAAGATTTACTAACAAATGGTTCATTTATATGCTAGTTTAATATGTAAATAACTTCAACTCAGCCTGTGAGAAATAAGGTATAAAGAAACGTATCTTGAGACTCTGGCCTGACTGTATAAATACATCTTAGCAACTCAGTAGCATGCTTGTCATCTTTCCACTTGCTGTGGTCTTTTTAAAGTTAGTAGTTTGCTAAAGTTAGCATGCTCAAAAAGCTTTCCAGTAGTCGGTTATTTTGGAATGGAATATGAGTTATCTTATGCAAAACTAATGTTCTCAGGCATGTGTATCTGAAATAATCTTTCAAACTTTTAACTCCTAAGCATTTGAACAAACAGTGGTAGTGCTGCAAATTTTGTACAGCCCTGTAAATTTGTATTGCTAGCACCCTTTTCACCATTTTGAAAAGTCTTACCAATAGCCTGTAGCCTTTAATCTACTTTGTCAACATGATCGAGGCAACTGAGACATCTTATTTTCACTTACTTAAGTGAGGACAGCAAGTCTGTACGGCAAGACATAACTCCTGCAGGTTCTGACTGGCTTGCAACAATCTATAAATGAGGAGATAACAGGCCCTGCCCTGGGTACTTTAATGGAACTGCATCCTTAAATAGCCTTACTTTGTGACACTTCTAATATGTTTGTTCTTGATGCTAAATGTTAAATTCTAGAAAGGGGAAAATATGCTCTTAGTTTTAAACTCTTTCTTGTGGTGTTCCTCCTCAGTTATTGTTGTTTTCCATGGGGAAAAAATAATCTGATTAAATACTGTGTCTCTTGCAATAATTGTTGGGAATGCTCATAAACAGTTTTTGTTGCATCTTCATTAGTAAAGAGCATTGTTCAATCCTGAGCTGAATCTGTGGTGCTCTTTTTGTCTTGGGCAGGGGACAGGGCGCTACACCTATGGCTATGCAGAAAGCACAGCAAGTGTCACAAGGTCTGGATTTGCTCACTGCAAAAGTGGAGAACGCAGCGCGCAAATTGGAGGCCATGACAAACTCTAAGCAGGCAATTGCTAAGAAGATTGATGCTGCTCAGGTACCACTAATGATGTAATAAATACTTCAGAACATGATTACATTAATGCTGTTAGAGCTGTTATACTGAACTATTGTAGTTGTTTCCAAACACAATGCAGTTGCTTGTTAAGAAGAACATATAGGGGATACTTGCTTTTACAAAGAAAAATCTTAAATTCAGTAATGTACAAGGTGCTGTGAGTTTTGCTACAGCTTATGACACTTTTTAAAATTTTCTTAGCATTGCTAAAAATTTCAAGTATGAAAATAAAATGAGGGAATGCCCTAAACTTGGACATGAACTGACCTTATTAAAGAAAAGAGTAGAGGAGTTTCAGACTGCAGAGATTTACCTCTGGGTAAAACCAGAGCCCTTTCCCTGGGCTCTGTTTTGAGTGGAGTTCAGGATTTAGAACTTCATATTCATGACAAGAGCAAAACAATATTAATGAAACTATTTTTTCTTTTAGTTGATCTTTTATTTTTGTACCTTTTACTCTCCCTCAATGGGCAGCCTATTACCCAGTGAAGATGATGGTCATCAAATAATTAACCTTCTATATATACCTTATCTAAATCTGTGCATGTGTATATAATTTTATATATGTCTAAATATACATTAATATTATATATATCTCTAATGACATGATAATGACACTTTTTAGGAAGAGTTCTGTGAAGAGTGCCACACTGTACACAAGAGCATCTGTTTTCATTTTTTTTCTGAAAGCCAGATCATGAGTCTCTAAAGCCACTAGTTAAATTTTACCTCTGAAAATACTGTTGGCAAATGTTGGAGAGAATGTAAAATCTTTGGGTAGATTTCGTCTAGTTTGATATCTTTTTCAAAACAGAAAATCTGCCAGACAATAGAACAACTTCATGATATCTAATAAACAGAAATTGCTTTTGAGAAGTATTTTCTGTTAAATTTTGAAAGCTGTATTGGTATTTTTTTTTGTTTAGAAGTCTCTATAGAAAGAATCTTACTGTTTATCTTCACTCGTACACAACTTCTTTCTTTTAAGAACTGGCTTGCGGATCCTAATGGGGGCAGTGAAGGAGAAGAACATATTCGGGGAATAATGGCTGAAGCAAGGAAAGTTGCAGAATTATGTGAGGAGCCTAAAGAAAGAGATGATATCCTTCGTTCCCTGGGGGAGATCTCTGCTTTGACAGCTAAGCTGTCAGATCTGCGACGGCAGTACGTACTAGTTTTATCACCATTAATTTATTTGAATGACTTTTACTTGCAGTTCACAGTACTGAGCAAAATCAGAATATTGATGATTATTGGGGAATATATTTTCCTCCAAGAACTGGGAATGGGCATCTTATACTTCTGAGTTTCTATCCTGCATTTAGGAAAAAATTGAATGTGAAGAATTGCTCAGTTCCTGGGGGGAGGGAAAGCTAAATTTCTAACATCCTTTAAAAAAAATAAATTTATAAAATATGGTGGTATTTAATGTGTAAGTCTAATGATTTCTGTCCCAACTTGCATTATCTTCTTCTTCTTCAAAACAAAATTTGTATTCCCTAGAAAACATTTTCTTTCTACTGCCTGTGGAATATTTGGCAGGCAAACTGAAGCCAAAAGTGAACTCTTTTGTACTGTCAAAGCACTTCAAAGGAACGAGATAATGTGAAATTTAAGTTTGTTTATACAGACAAATGTCATCGCTGTTTTTTGCTAAGCAGTTTATTAAATGGCAGGATGGAATGTCTACCACTTCAATCAGCGTCAGTGTTCTAAGCTGTAACTGCAAACTATATAAAAGACGACTTTTGGAAATTATATTTCTAGATCAGTTCTGCAAAGAGGGTGCTTGAGAACGGAAGTGGAGAAAGTTATTGTATAAACTGTGATCTTCATCTATGGCCAGTTGCAATGTGGAGATAAATACTTTTCTTGCTTCATTAGTTAGACACTTTAATCAAGTTTTTCTTGAGATTTATCTGCTGCAGGTCTTAATGTGCTACCTTTTTTCCAAGTTTATATATAGCCTTGGATCTGTTGCTGCTTACTTTTCTGCTTGTAATCTGTGTGGCATTATTGCAGTTGCTTATGAGATAGCCATGAGTATGGGAAATCAAAGTCATACATCAGTATTATTAATGACAGTACCATGCGATTCCCCACCTTAGCGCTGTGTTGAACACATGTAATAGCCAGGTACCACATCAGAGAAGTGAGGTGGGGATTTATGGATGACAGATCTGCATTATTTGCTCTGAAACTCATGTGTCAGATTTAACCTTATTTAAAAAGAACTACCTTTTGTTGTGTGTTCCTGCTGAATTTGGGACTAGCTGTAAGTGATCTTTATATGACTATACTTTTTTTTAATCTTTAGTGGGAAAGGTGACTCGCCTGAGGCCCGTGCGTTGGCTAAGCAAATAGCTACATCACTTCAGAATTTGCAGTCCAAAACAAACAGGGCTGTAGCAAATACTAGACCAGTTAAAGCAGCTGTCCATTTGGAAGGCAAGATTGAGCAAGCTCAAAGGTGGATAGACAATCCTACAGTTGCTGATCGGGGAGTAGGTAAGTGTTTCTGTGTACTCTTCCCCCCCCCCCGTTTTATGGTTAAGCTTGTTAGTAATTTTTATGGCTGAAACTCCTGCTCCTGAGATGCTGAGGATGTGTGGAATTTCTTCACTGATGTGTAGACCTGTAGTTTGTGGCTGGAGGTTTATAGCCAAGTCCTGGCTGCAATATTATTGAATCAAACTGTCCCATTATTCTCTTTGTCTTCTTGAAAGAACAACTTCAAAGCATAGGAGAACACGTGCTGTAGAACAGACAAACTTTAGACTGCTCCTTGCTCTTATTATGATAGTATCTTGAATTTGAATTTATACCTACTCCAGCAAATTGAGTAATTAAGTCCTTCAGAGAGGAGAAAAACATTCATAAACCTAACCTAAAAATATCACTTGTATGGTTTCTGGGTTATCTGAGGAGAACGCTTCTTAATTAATGAGAATGGTGATCTGAGAATCCAAGCGTGCTATCAGTGAGCATATAATTATGATTCAGGAGTTGCTCTACTGAGAGCTTATTGTAAACCACTTCTGAAATTTCTTGTTTAGCTTCTTCTGATGCTATTGCAAGTAGGCGATGAAAACTGGGTTCAGTAGTTTTTTCCATAGCAGTTAAGCCTGAGCAGTGCAGTTATATCTGAGCAGTGCAACTGATAATGAGTGGAAACATGCCCTATATAAGAAGCAGTATAACTGCAAACCGTTAATCCTTGAATTAAACTTAATGATGTTGCTAGCTTGGACACTTGTGAAGTACAAATTTATATGCAGTATTTTAAAGAGAATAGTGGAGTTCCGTGTTTTGACACTTAGAGCAAATTGCACACAGAATGAGATGACTAAGAAGGCAGTAGACAGGTCTTGGGAGATGTTTTGGCAGTGGCTGAAAACCTTCCTAATTTTGATGTTTCTCTTGAACCTGCGAGGTGGTTGGCTCAAAAAAGCACAAAACCTAAACGTAATTTTTATTATTTTAAATGAAAAGGAACAAAGGTAACTGAAATCCCCCTTGAAGCCTGTAAGTGCCTAGTTAATCATGAGGCCTCCGTACATACTGAAAGCTTGCTGAAGGAACTGAGGTTTCTCCCCACTGGATATATACTACAGAATTTAATCCATTGCTGGCGTAACACCTATGACAAAAATGTGTGTAGAGATGCAAGACGTGGCATGTCCTGTAACTTTAATGTTTCTAGTTTAATAAAAAAATTCTAGTTTTAACATGGTGTCATTGTACAATTTTTTCATTTAAATGTCTTTCATTTGCATTGGCCCTTGGTAGGGTGCTTATAGGAAACGTGTGTTAAGAATATAAAGCGGGTGTGTGCTCTCTTCAGTCTGGACAGCACTTCTGGTAGAATTTGGCCTAATATTTTCAGTGCTACAATAATGTGAAAATACTTCAGTGTTCTCTGCAGTAATAATGATCATGTGAGAAATAACTGTCTGCAGTTATCTCAGGGTAGTGCTTCAACACAAACTGAATTTTGAAGTAACAATGCAGAATGTGTATTTTTTTCGTAAACACATAAGCCTCTTCAGTACTGTTAGCTGCTGCAAGTATCTACATGTAGTCATATTACGAATTATCATAGCTAAGTGATGGCTAAAGTAACTGTAATCGGCAGATACAAACTAGGCAAGATGTTGTGAAATACTAAACTGGTGTGTGAAGTGTACTTGCTTGGCTGCACTTGACTTATGCAAAACAACAGTTAAGAAACATCTTGGGACATTCCAACAGCACCAAACTTAGCTACACTAATAAGCTTTCTAAAATGATGGTGGCAGTGCTGAGTGATTCTTGGATAGTCAGGTTCTGTGACAACTTCCTTCTAAGTAATTTTGAGCTTGATCGTGAACTTGGATTACTTGTGTGTTAGCATTGGCTTAAAATGATTCTTCAGTAGGTCTTTAGAGGACTCAATATACGATGGCTTCTTAGAAGAATACTATTGTATTATGGAAAGAACAGAGGATCGTATTCTTGTGAAAGAACAGGAAGCTTCTGTAAGGAAATGAAGGAAAACACACGTGGTAAAAATAATTTTTTTTACAGAAAAACTTTCAACACATTGTGGAGGCTTTGTAAGGTGTTCCCCCCCCCCGACCCCGACACTTGACACTTCTTGCCCATGATTTCTGGAATCTTGGGCGAGGGTATTCTGCTTTTTCATTTGTTTTCTACTTGGCTTCTCTCCCCCTCTTCCTGCTCATCTTCTAATGATTTGCAGAGATGTGGAGAGGAATTGCTGTACTTGGAATTTGCAAGTGCTTTCTGTTGGAGTCAACAGATTAGTGATGTAGGAATACCTGACTTCTGTCAGATAGTTAACTTCTGTCAGATCACCCTAGTTAAAAAGGATGCATGCCTAGCCAGAGTTGCTGTAACAACCAAAAAGAAACGGGTGAGAGTTGAATTTCTGTATGGGTTTGAATTGTAATTACTCAATGATAAACTGCAGAAGATCCTTTCCACTACAAAGAGAGGTGTTCTTAAAACCAAGAATTCTGAGGTGTCACTCCATAGTGCATCTGATCTGTGCTTTCAGTTTTTTTGTTCTGCTGTATGTTAATGCAACGTGACTTCTTCCACTGTAGGCCAGGCGGCAATTCGGGGTCTGGTTGCCGAAGGTCGTCGTTTAGCCAATGTCATGATGGGACCTTATCGTCAAGACTTGCTTGCCAAATGTGACCGCGTAGACCAACTAGCTGCTCAGCTAGCTGACCTCGCAGCAAGAGGGGAGGGAGAATCTCCTCAGGCCAGGGCAATTGCTGCTCAGCTTCAGGACTCACTAAAGGTAAAAATCTGCTCTTGTGCAGTGAAACACATGATATGCTGAAGTATTTGCACTCCTTTTATAAAGTGCTTGTGTGTGGGAGGCATCAATAAAAATGAAAGTGCAGCAAAACACCTGTTGGATTAGCTGAGATGCTTAAATCAAACTTTATACTAAGGCCTTTATCTTGCTGTAGGGATTAATTCCAAATGAACAATTTAGGAAAAAGTCTCATTTTAAGATAAAATAGTATGCTAATGTTACAAATTTGACGGGCAAGGTATCAAACAGTGCTGTTCATAGCTTCTCATGCTCCTTCAAGGAATGGTATGTAAGCTGCTCATATTTCAAATTATTTAAAAGGTGGTTCATTGATCATGCTTTAAAGATCATTTTATCTTAATGGTTGCCGTTGTAATGGACTTTTTCTTTTTCCCAAACAGAGGTTGTATGGGGTTTGAATCCCTAGAAACTTAATATTCCTGTATCATATGCTTATAATTTTCTTTTGTTTTTGAGGATCTTAAAACACGGATGCAAGAGGCAATGACCCAGGAGGTTTCTGATGTTTTTAGTGACACCACAACTCCTATTAAATTGTTAGCAGTAGCAGCCACTGCTCCCTCTGATGCTCCCAACAGGGATGAGGTAAGTATATCTACATGGTCTTTCCCATATGAAGCTTCAGTTATTGCTTAATTTTACCTGAATCGGTATTTTGAAAAATGAATCAGTATTTTGAAAAATGAATTGGTATTTTTTTTCTTAAGCTTGTGATACATCCTTATTAATTCTGATGGCATAATGATTGCCATGCAAATCTCTCTGGACTCTAGGAGACTGCAAATTGTGCTGTATATCCCTGGAAACTCTATTGCCCCTGACTTCAATAAATGGCAAAGATTTCTTCTTCTGATGTTTGTACCATGTTGCCTTCAGCATGCTAAAAATTCTTGTGCAAAAATCACTGACACACTAGTTAGTGGATTGTGTATCTCAACGTTATATAAGCTGATGAAAATAGTCAAATTCATGCCAGGATTGATCAACAGATTTAAACTGTTCTTTTGCTGGATAGTTTCTTGTACTTCAAAGTGTACTGGCTGCATATGAATTATCTAAAACTGTGTCTGGCAGCTCTGTTTGGCTAGTTGAACATGATCAAAATGATTCCCAAGGCCTTGGGGAATTTAGCTTTATGACAGGAGAGCTTTTTGTCAAAGTATTCTGTGCCTTGAATAATTAAGGACTGTGGAAGGAGGTTTTTTTCCAATATGAAGCTTTATTTTTTAGGGTAAACTCACATACTTATCTTCCAAATGTATTTCCTTTTGGATTATGGGTTTGAAGATTAATGTATGAGCTAAAATAGCTTTAACACAGTATTTGTTACAGCAGTAGTCATCAGGAATTAGTGTACTTAATACCTCATAGCTATAAAGTGTGGTAGTATCCTTTGCTGCCCAAATGAGTTGGTAAAGAAGAAAGTCCACTAATGTAAAAATGAAAAAAAAAACCAGCTTCAAAGCTTTTGTGTTCTCTTGCATCCTCTCAGGAGATGAATGAAGTCTGGATGTTATGAAGGTGTCTCTGGTATTTGACGCTTTGAAGAAATTACGTATTCTATTAGGGAAGTTAGGCTTTTTAATGCATTTTTCTCTTCTGACAAGTAGGTGTTTGATGAAAGAGCAGCAAACTTTGAAAACCACGCTGCTAGACTGGGAGCTACAGCAGAAAAAGCAGCCGCAGTTGGAACTGCAAATAAAACTACTGTGGAGGGCATTCAGGCAACGGTGAAATCAGCAAGGGAACTTACCCCACAGGTTTGCTTCCTTAGTCTCAAAGGGCTGTTAAAAGGGCCGGGGATAACTTCTGTGGAATTTTCTTTATGCTTCTGCTCTCAGAGGACGATGATAATACCAGCAAGGAATATAGTGCTGACACTCTTAAAAGGGGAATGGCAAATATTTGTGTGTATGATACCAAGTAGAACAAACTGATTAAATGACATGTCTTACTCTTCAACTTCTGGACGCAAGTGTTAGTGACTTACCCTTGAAACAAAATTACTTTGAGGCTTAGTAAAATATGTAAGTGGAGAAAGTGCTCTTAAATTATTTTTTTTTTTCCAAATTAAACTTCTATCTAAAATTTTGGTAGTGCAGTAAGTATTGTACTTTAGTGCTTTCAAGAAGTGTGTTTAAGATATTAGCATGTAATTGAAGTTCCAGAAAAAAAGTATTTGTGTCAACAAATTCCAGAAGCATTGTAAATCTTCAAGCAGCTAGACGTTGAATTAGAATTAATGAACTAGTATTCCAAATGAGGAGCTACTCATCCACTCCTGAAAAAACAAGTGCATTTTGAAGACTGTGTGATGTCGTTATATACTGATATTTCCATAATTAAAAATATTTTCTGTTGGCAGGTAGTATCAGCTGCTCGTATCCTCCTGAGAAATCCTGGAAATCAAGCTGCTTATGAACACTTTGAGACTATGAAAAACCAGTGGATTGATAATGTAGAAAAAATGACAGGTAAAGTAGGAATTTTTGTTGAAGATTATACTTGTGCCTAACTATTTGATATAGATTTTTCCCCCATTCTGTTTGGATTGATGAAACATGTATAAGAGTAATAACTGATTAAAAATAAATTGAGAAGTGGGAATGTGCTCTCTAGCTCCAGAAGTCTGTGTATGTTACAGCATAAAAAAAAATAGCTTGCTTCATATATGTTAATTTTGAGCTTCAGGGGAGCAAATTTGGCTTTAGTTCTTTAGTGGGAAAAACAATACCATTACTTTTTTTTATTGCGTTTCCTTTCTGGCAGTATATCACTGTAGCTACTTGAGGTTTTTCCTGCATAATCTTGGCATGTTGAATGAGAACAGATAATTAAGTGGGGGTAAGAAAACATGTTCAAAATGATGTAACAGCTTGATGAAAGCAGTGAATAAAACAAAGCTGCTGATCTACTGACTCTTGCTGAGACATTTAAATGTTTCAGTCCTTCCAAAGCGCAGATCCTTTTCACTGGTCTGGTAATCTGATTGTAGTACTACGTCCTTCTCCATCCCCATAATTAAATTGTGGGTCTTCTAACTCTTACTGCCTTGTCACTATATATCACCCTGAAGTAAAAGCACAGCCAGAGGGATATTTCCTTTTGAATAAATGGGAGAGGTACAAAAAGTACTGAATTAGCTTAAAAAACATTTGATGGGAGGAAGGAATCTCTGCTGCATATACTGTGTAAGCCAGTTCTTGACTCAAGCAACATTCCATGGTAGGTGAGTAGGAGCTTGGGATGTCATTAGTGGGAGCAAGCTTGACGTTGGTTACTGTGATAGAGGTACCACATAATCAGAATTAAAACTGCAGTAGTATGTTTGGTCTGATTTCCATGCCTCCTTCTGCCCCTCCCCACCTCCCAGTTTGGAAATACTAACTTTTCTGATTGTGAACAGTTGCTGAAATATCCCTTCCCACACTAGATGAAACTAGAATATTAATGTGTTTAACTTTTATTCTAGGGTTGGTGGATGAAGCCATTGACACTAAATCTCTGTTGGATGCATCAGAAGAGGCTATTAAGAAAGATCTGGATAAATGTAAAGTTGCAATGGCCAACATGCAGCCTCAGATGCTGGTAGCTGGTGCCACCAGCATTGCTAGACGAGCAAACCGCATCTTACTGGTAGCAAAACGGGAGGTTGAAAATTCAGAAGACCCTAAATTCCGGGAGGCTGTTAAAGCAGCCTCTGATGAGCTAAGCAAAACTATATCACCAATGGTAATGGATGCTAAAGCTGTGGCAGGAAACATTTCTGATCCTGGTAAGGATTCAGTCAGCTGATTTTAAATGTATTTTTTAATGGCTGAAGATGAAGTGAAGTAGTGCTCGTTTTTTCTTGTACAAATTGCACTTGCACAGTGCTCTTGTTTTTGTCTGTGTATCCCCTTTTATGCAAATACTGTGAACACTTAAATCCCAGAATGGTGAAGTCCAGGTCACACTACTAACTGCTGAAACCTGCTCTTTTAAAATGCACTCAAAGACCTTTGGCGTATTCAAGGGAAAAGGATTCAACATTCTAGTTTATTATGTGATTTCATAATCTTTATTAGAAGTATTGTTACTAGTTATCAGTAGTAGTACTAATTTATGTAAGAAAACATTACATATTTTTTTTTTATTCTAAAAGTTGTTTTGGGAATTACTTGGGCTATTGATTGTGACTATTACTCAGCCTAGGCTTTATTTTATGCGTGTTGCATATGACACTAACACTTCAAATGTAGATCCACTGTAAATAATTTGGTAGTTTTTAAACATGTTTTTTATGGTAGTTTTTAAACATCTTTTTTTCACAGATATAAGTGTACTTGTCACAGTACATTATGAAGTAATTTTTTGTGGTAGTGTTGCAGTTCTAAATATTACAGAATGCTATTGAACTGGTAATGGGATTTTTCTTCAGGTTTGCAGAAGAGTTTCTTGGATTCTGGATACAGAATTCTGGGAGCTGTGGCCAAAGTCAGAGAAGCCTTCCAGCCTCAGGAACCAGATTTTCCCCCTCCTCCTCCTGACCTTGAGCAGCTTCATGTAAGTGCAGCATAGTTTGTAATATGATACACAGTTGTCACCAACGTGTGGATTGCACACTGAAATTACTTGAGTATATTTTTATTCCTTAGCAATAAAATGCATTGTCTGGCCAGCCATGCGTACAAATAAACTTAAGTCTAAAAAATAAGCAATTCAGCTTTCAAAAGAAGAAATTAAAACTTCCTATTTCCTTTAACAGGCGTGCACTTGGAAAAACTGGAAAAAGGCATGAGGTCATGCAATCATGTCTTGCCCTGACACCATCCTTTACTCAATCTGTGTTCTATTTCATTGCACTGAATAAGATTTTTGCCTTTCTTAGCTGACTGATGAGCTTGCTCCTCCAAAACCACCACTTCCAGAAGGTGAGGTTCCCCCACCCAGACCACCACCACCTGAAGAAAAGGATGAAGAGTTCCCAGAGCAGAAAGCAGGAGAAGCTATTAATCAGCCCATGATGATGGCTGCTAGGCAGTTGCATGATGAAGCCCGGAAATGGTCTAGCAAGGTAAGAAGTTATGTGTTATTTTTTATTTTTTATTTCTTTTTGTGTGTTTGGTCCAAAGTCAGTTGTCTCAATGACAGTCTTTTATAGACCGAATAGTGAAAACACTGCTGTAGGAGGAATTAGAAACCCTTTCAAGTTTGGAGTGAACTAAGATCAACTGTTCTAATACTCAGGATTTCTAGAATGCTTTATTAACATACCCCTGAACACAAATATGCCTTGTATGCTAAGCTGTTTGTGATCCTTGATACCAGTATTGCCTAGAGAGCCACTAGTACTTATGTCTTTCTAGGCTGACAAGCTGATTGCTATATTTAAGTGACTTTGAAAAGTCTGTGTGGATGTTGCAGATGCCAGCTGCAGGAATCATGAGCTGGTTTGTCTTAATTCTGGAAGGAGCTGCAAGTTAATTTGCAGTTGATCTGGTGCATTTATGATCTGAAAAGTGACCATATATAGATGGCCTGGTCTCATTCTTTTTTGTAGTGAGCCACACTCGCTATCAAGGCGAAAATCCTTCATTTCCTTAACTTTTCAGTGCTATGACAAAGCAGTGTGAACTTGCCAGTCTTACAAATGCTAATATATATAATTTTTGCTTTCCCCTTTCCCCCCAGCCCCAAAGAGCTACATTTTTCCTCTGGTAGCAACTGAGTAAGAATGTCTAAGACTTCTGCAGGTATATATTAAAGGTCACAATTTGGCTTTTAAAATCTCTACTTTTTTTCTCCACCAAATTAGAGGGTGAAATGAGAAGATAAACTTGAATAGCTTACAGAATCAACTTCAGTTATTTGTTCTTAAGGAATATCCATTTTGGTAGTACAGATAAAGGACAAATTAAGTCTTTCGAATCTGTTTGTCTCTTCCATAAAATGAAAAGCTTTATTTTCCCCATACTTCTGGATATACCAAATACATACTTATATTACTAAAGGGATAGTGCTGGAATGTATTAGTCATCTCAGAAGGTAGTGTTGAGGCCAAAAGCCTTAATTTCAGCTTCCTGAGAGTGTTTTGGTGTTTGAATCCCAAAATGGGTAACTTAACAATACATAGTAGGTAACAAAATGCTTTTACTATATACATACTAAATTACCTATATATGCTATATACATTCTAAATTAAATAGTGCAACTGTTAAAAAGATTTATTTATCAAAGCCAAGCAGCAGACCTTAAAACTCCTTGCTGATTGTGAAAGAGCTGTAAGCTTAGCATCTTTTAGGTTATAAATGACTATTTTCATTGCTGTTTCTTTGAGAGCAACAAACCAGTAAGTTAGCCTTGCATTTGTCCTTCTAATTCTTTTTTAGCAGTCCCATTTTAGCAATAGGAGTACAGTCATTCTGACAGTGTGTTTTGGGGGAAGAAGTTTTAAAAACTCTTTTGTAGTCTCTGAAGTCACTTACTGCGTGGAAGAGCAGCTGATGAACAGTGCTACTGAGGAATATGTATTAGACCTGGAAAGACAGAAATATAAGGTCTTCCTTATGCTAAATCATGCTAAATAGACTGTGTCGACTGTCTTCTGCTTTTTCACCCAGTTATGTTAGTCTGTGGGTACTTTACGCTTATAGGGGGGTGAACAAAATTCTTCATTCCTGTAAGATTTAGAATTGATTTGATTTTTCTCCTCTTTACACAAACTCTTCTTCACTGAGTGGATTCTGGGCTTTTATGTACTCCTTTTTTCTCATGGAACACAAACCAAACACTGTCTATTGCTTTAGCTTTCCCTGCCTTTCCCCCTCATTTGGATAAATCAGAGAATGAGGGATATTTGGAAACTTTCATTAGATTAAGACTTAAATAGAAGTTGTTTTTGAAGATGAGTTGATTTGGCAGTATATGAAAGTTGCAACTTCCTTCCAAAACTTCTGTGTATTTTCATTAGTGTAGGTGTTTTTTCTACAAAAGGCCATATCTTAAGCAAAACACAGTTGAAAATGCATAGTTTTTTGGTAAGGGTGGTTTGACTTCTATCACACTTGGCTTTAGTCGAGCAAATACGGTTAGCAAACTTGTAGCGTATTTTTCTATTGAAACGCTGTGTTATAAATGCCTGTATTGTTATACCACTTACTTCTTCCTTGTGATCTACCCTAACACAATATATTTGTTTGATTCTTCCTTTTTTTTGAAGGTAATGATATAACATATTGTAGCAAAACAGTATCATATGCTTCATAATCCTCTTCTACTAATTCTGTTTCAGTCTTTTTTAAGAACTGCAATATTCACAGCATTCATAACATTCAGTATCACCTCCATTTTTCATAGCCTGGTTTTGTTTTTTTTCATGTTACCTGCAGTACTTCAATACTCACTTCTACAGTGTTCCCCATCCCACTTTTTTTTTTTTTACTGTACAGCAAGCGGTGTCAGTGGTTTTTCTGTGATCCCGCTGCTAGCTGCTCTTATCACATATATGTGAATGGGCTTCTATACAAAGCTTTCTAGCTGCACAAATACCACAGTCATCAGCTGCTGTGCCTGCTTCTATGCAGGCAAAACTGCTGTCCTTGGAACAGAAAATCCATTCATTTCACCATTGTCTTGCCAGAAAAATGCTGTTCTGCAAGTCAGCCTCTGTCTGTAGAAGCTGTACGCTCAGATGAAGAATGTTGCTGCATCTTTGAATCGTAACTTCTTAATATTTTTGATTACTTTGGTTCACAGGTGAAACGTTTTGTTTCCTTCCGCTAATCTTGTATTCCTTCCCCTCCTCCCTCTGACCTGACCCTAGAGCTGCCTTGTCAGATCCTGAGAGACCAAGAGGATGTTTTGGTCACTAAAACAGCTCAGTTCATGCTCTTCTACCAAATTCTGCTTGTTGTACTAACTGTCCCCTGTTTCTCCACCCTTGCTGCCACCTGCAAAGCCTGATGTGACTGTGATTAATGAAGCGGCTGAGGCTGGTGTAGATATAGATGAGGAGGATGATGCAGATGTTGAATTCACTCTCCCCTCTGACATTGAAGATGATTACGAGCCTGAGCTGCTGTTAATGCCAACCAATCAGCCGGTTAACCAGCCCATTCTGGCTGCTGCTCAGTCTCTGCATCGGGAAGCAACCAAGTGGTCTAGTAAGGTACTCCCGAGTCTCCCCGGGGACTGATCCGTGTGCATCCAGCCATTTGGAACGCTGACACATTTGCATCACTCTTGATCCCTGCTGGGCCCTGCCATTCTGAATGAATAAGTGTGTCTGCACTTCATTTTAAGGACTGAGAGTGGCTTCACAAGTTTGCTAGATCTGTTTGTCAGTGCCGGACTGAAGCTTGATTTGGGTCACTTATTAATATTCAAAAGCTTCCTCTCCCCTTCGCATCTGCCTGTTCTTTGTTATGGCAGTCTTCAAATTGTAACAGGGGTCGTCTTCCCTGCCCCCGCCCTATTCTTTTTTCCATTCACTTGGGCTACCTGGGAAGCCATGGTTAATGGTTTCTTAATGACTTCCAGATACAGCAGAATATACAGCATTCAAGAAGTCATTTAACGTGTCTATTGTGCTTTGCCTCCATTGATGCCATCAATTAAAATACCTTCCAACAAGGAATGGCTTTGTATGGCAGTGTTTATCGAAGAGGACTGACTGTCTGCTGGCTTGCACTTGGCTGTATTGCAAATGCTGGTCTTGAGAGAATTCTTTTTTGAAGAAGGTCCACTGAATGCTGTTAGCTGCTGAATTGAGACTGTGTTTATATGAAACCAGTGGAAATCTAACATGAGATTCAGACATGCACAAGTAGCCTGCATCTTCTGTCTAAGCACAAATGTTTGCAAGACTGGTCACTTTTTATAGCATGCTGCAAAAAATAAGGTTGGTGTTCCATAACAAACAAAGGTTAGGGGGGTGTGTGTATGTATATGTATCTGTGTGTGTATATTTACGTAGATAATATTTACATAGATACACTATTTTAATAAAAAGGGCTTTAAAAATGTTCTTGTCCTTTTCAGATTCTGATGCTTGGATTAACATGTTAGAGGCTTCATAAAATGACACTGGTCCTAATTTCTTGATCCTCCTACGTGAAAACATGGAAAAGCTTTGTGTTAAAGTCATTTGCATCCTAACTGGTTATACTAGCAAACTGTTTAGCTATTAGGTCATGGTAACAAACAGTTCAGCTTTTTGTCACCTGTATCTGTAAAATATCTGGGATCTATTCTTGAATTTGCTAGTAGTGAGTTATGTGCACAGGGATAGAAACTACATTTGTTAAGTTGGGTTCTTGCTGTCTACTCTTTGCTCCGAACTCCATCAGTCATTAACTGTGGAATTATACGGAGGAAAGAGTGTGCTAATACTTAAACTCACTCGGCTAATATTTCATCCACACAATAGGAATGCTTCATGGCACCAAACAGTTCACTTTTGTCTCACAACTTTGCAAAGGTGTATCTAAATATACTAACAGACTACTAACAGTTGATCATCTAGGTCTGCTTTTTCTTGCACTAGGTTTCTCTGTGGAGCAGTGTATAAGAAATAGTTCTGCCTTGGTCACACTTAATTCACATTTCAAGTATTTCTCAGAAGTATTTCTGTGACTAATTTTGATGTGCAAGAAATCTGGATTTTAATGTAAGAAATATTACTAGATTCTCTTTTGAACTATCACATTCTTCTCTCCTGGAAGCTTTATTTTAAATGGGGAGATTTTGTCAAAAAGGAAGACTTATTTTCAAGGAATAACTTAAAAAAAAAAAAAGTAATAGTTGCATCTCATTTCCACATTACCTGTGACAAAAATTTTGTATGTTACAGATTCTTTTCCATTTATCCTCTAGCATTATAGCAGCATAGCTGGTACTTTAACAACTTCAGTTTCAGATGCCACTGAAAATTTCACACTCAACTGTTATGACTACACTATTTAACTTAATTAGTGCTATTCGGTTTAAAAAGCTACTTAGCACACTTTTTTAATTTAAAAAAAGCCTTTTTTGGGAAATCTGGAATTTCAAATGCTAATAACATGCTTTATCTTAAAACCTAGCCAGCAGAGCAGTAACTCTCATTCCATGGACAAACTAACACTTTTCTTCACCACTTCTTTTTCCAGATTTGAAGCAAACTTTCTTCCTGAGTGTTAGGAAGAAAAATGTCAGAAACATATAATTAATACAGATCTTCCCTGTTCCTTGAAGAAATCTCTTCTGTGTTCTCAAATGGCTCTTCCATCCTTAACTTCGTGAAAGGGTTGCTACCAAAATGTAGACTGCTGTTCAGTCGTGACTTCTGTGAAGCTTCTGTCCTGGCATGAACACTAACTCATGTTGTTCTCTTCAGGGTAATGACATCATTGCTGCTGCTAAACGAATGGCACTGTTGATGGCAGAGATGTCGCGCCTGGTGAGAGGAGGTAGTGGAAACAAGCGTGCCCTTATTCAGTGTGCAAAGGATATTGCTAAGGCATCAGATGAAGTCACTCGATTAGCCAAAGAGGTGGCAAAGCAGTGCACAGACAAGCGCATTAGAACAAACCTGTTGCAGGTAATGATTTAATTTATAAATGTCTCGAATTGGGGGGGGGGGGGGGGGGGGGGGGGGGGGGGGGGGG
>JAVKLA010000093.1:18459807-18474675 GCA_034782735.1 Sagittarius serpentarius | reverse complement strand
TGCTTCCCAGGGAGTGGCCAGACATCGCCTGCTGATGGGAAGTAGAGAATAAAACCCTTTTGTTTTTCTTTGCTGTCACGCGCGACCTTTGCTTTTGCTTTATTAAACTGTCCTTATCTTGACCTACGAGCCTTTTGTCATATTTTTTTCTCCCCTGTCCAATCAAGGAGGGGGAGTGATAGAGCGGCTTTGGTGGGCACCTCGCAGCCGGCCAGGGTCAACCCGCCACACACATGAAGTAGTGATTGCGCTCTTAAAATTGTTATACTCTGATCATTAAGAAAAATAAATCCTGAGCAATGAAATTCCCAAATACATGCTAAATTTACCATGAAAGAAAGAGAAAGATCTGGCATTCCTGAGAGCTTAATACACGAATCAATAACACCTTGGATTTCTGCAAAGACTGTGGAACCTGCGGGAGGGGGAAAAAGAAGACACTTGACTTAACATTATCATCAAGGGCCTAACAAACATTGTGAAGTGCAGCTAGAGGGCACAGATGACATTTGCGCAACACTCAACAACGGGCCAAGCACAGATAGGAAAGGTCATTCCAGTTACCTGTGGCCTGGGCAGCTTGCTAAAATACATGAGCCAGAGCGAACAGCTTGTCCCAAATCAGCTAATTATACTTGTGCCAGCTGTTATACAGGACTTGTACTGGATGTGCTTGAACTGGTTGCCAGCAATGAGCAAATAAGAATTTCAGAATATACAAGCTCTGAATCTTCCTTTCTTTCATGCCTGTCCCCTGTCTCCAGAAAACTAGCAAGTTGTGTAGTGGTGCAGGAAAGTTGAAGCACGTCAAAACAGTCAACATCAAAATGCAGTAACATTGTGCTATAAAGCTCCAGATAACTTTGGCTTTCACAAGCATGGCTTGTTTAACAGTGGGATTACATATTCATCTTGATGTTAAATAAATCTACAGCACACACCCCCACACCCCCCCAAAAAAACTCAAAGGAAGAACATCAAGCATCTTATCCAGGAAAGGCTCATTTCCTTAAATGCCCTAGAAAGACAGAAAGGCAGGAGCAGGACGCTGGACTAAGTAGCCCTCCAAGCAAAGGTTATTTTAGAAGACATGTTGAAACTATTGCTGATCTAGTAAAGGGGAAGGAGAAACTGTGGGTTAATACTTTGCCTGAAAAGAAGGAATCCTGTTGCCGATGAAAGCAGTTAACCATATCGCTATGAAACAAGACAACATCCCTATTCTAGGGGAGCAACTTTATCTACTTAGTCCTAGTGAAGGTTAAGAAGAAAGATTCTTGCATTTCTAGTCCCCAAGGGATCAGAGCAGAAAAGAGTAGCTATGACTACTGCAGTGGATCCTCAGTAGGAAATTTTAAATGCTTAGTGGACACCGATTGGGCTTGAAATACATACAGAAATATAAACATGGTCTTTGTTGTAACTTCCCCAGACTAAGCACTCGTACTACTCTTGGGAATCCTACTGAGCTAGGAGAGTAACACAGCTGTCAGGGTGTGACTGCCACCTTCCTTTAGTTTCAAGATGGCAACAGTAACTGCTGCACAATAGCTATTTATGACTATCTAGTTCAAGAGTGGGCAAAGCATTTGTCGAATTGGTGTATGGAACCAAAACACCATTGACTACTGCTACAACAGCAGCACTGAATGAAGAAATGAGAGATTTGCTCCCTGTCCCATACCACCACAAAATGATGGCATGCAGTCTTCAGCTGCAGTAACTGGTGGCCCCAATAATGAACAGAACAGCAGGCTCCTGACCACAGCTTAGCAGTTTTCTTTTTGCATCAGTTTCTTCTGCTTTTTGGCACTGCCAACATTTACACAAAAGTCACCAGATTCCTCCTCAGAGTTAAATCTCAGATTAAAGATTTTTGTATTTGAAGATACCACGTTTCATTTACAGAAAAGGAGTATTATTATCCTTCATAATATCTGGCTCTAGTTTACATATCAGGAAAACAATACTGTCCAGCTATTTTGCACCAAGTTTTGTCTTGCTATCACAAGAAAGCTAATGAAAGCTTTTGTCTTGCTCACTTGAGGGCCTACGAGTACTACAGTAAATTGTTGGCAGCAACAATGGAAGAAAATTTTCTCATCACATTTAAAACTTCAACTATTTTTTCCATTTATATCTCTTGAGAGATAACCAATACACAAACAGAAAACATCTAAGTACAGAGTATTTCTTATAGATGTTCTTGAAGCAGCCTAGAGCATATTGCTGTTTTAAGATGAACTGAAGAAATACATTTAGGCACATCATTTTAAATTGTATATTTCTATTTAATATATAGACTCATGTCTATAAAACACATGCAAAAAAGCGGG
Source organism: Sagittarius serpentarius (assembly GCA_034782735.1). NCBI lineage: Eukaryota > Metazoa > Chordata > Aves > Accipitriformes > Sagittariidae > Sagittarius > Sagittarius serpentarius. The sequence continues at coordinate 18,472,339 of JAVKLA010000093.1, read as the reverse complement.
TGGACTGTATTCTCTCTAAACATCAGCAGCTAAATGTAAACACATTCAACAAACAAAAATGAGTTTGCAAGGCATCTTACCTGATTTGTCTATAATTGCATCAATTTCTTCAATGACATCAAAATAAGCTTCGTTGTTTGTGTATTTTACGCCTGCTCTGCGCCAAGGAATGTTGGACAACTGTCCCGTTGGAAGTGTGTCACCCACGTTACTACTGCCTTAAAAATTAAAAAGAACTCAAAATCAGTAATTAATTACTAGAGAAATGTTTAAACTGCCAAAATTAAAAATCATACCAAGATTTGCCCCCAAGAACTACGGACTAGAACCTGGGCCACTGAGGTTTTTACCTTAGTGCACTTTAAGCATGTGTCCAGACTTAACAGTTTTCAGACTGTATTTTGGATAGCAAAATACAAGGCTCACGTCAGCAGGAGGTTTGAGTGGGAGTAGATGTGGAGCTGGATCCTGTGAAGAATTTCATCACTACGATTCAAGACATTGCAGCTTCTCGTGAGGGCCTTAAGCATGCCTCCCCTTTCTCCTAAGAGTTTTAGCTGGCTGCCTTCAGGGCTGATTTACCAACTAGAACTGTAATGAAGAAAGACCTGGAAGAAGCCTTAGGGAGGTCTCCCTCCCCCTTTGCTTGGCAGCTGTTGTTAGGCTGAGGCTCTCGCCCTTGGTCCCCATCTGAGCTACCCTGCAGCAACACAACAGCCACGACTACACCTGACCACGTGCCAAATCAATATAGACCCTGGCCCATAGACTTGACTTTCTGGCTTGACCTGTCTCATCATGATGGACTTTCCCGGCAATCACTGAACTGTAGATGACCCTATTATCATCTGATCCCAATCCTGACCTGTTGGCTCAACTTCTGGGCTCCTTAACAGTGATGCCCCTGCCTGCCTTGCTGTCACCCTCAGCTCCTGGTTCTTCATACCACCTAGTGTAAGAAAAGGGTTTCTGAGCTACCTAGTTAAAAAGTAAACTGATGATTCCTTAAAAAGGGGGAAAAAAAAATCTTATCACTTCTGGGACTTAGGTGACTGATCTTGGAATCCTAGTATAGTGGAAACAACTCCCTCTGCTAGAAGTAGGTCTCAGGACAGGGCCACAGCTCAGACTTGCTTGTGCCCTTTAGCACAACAGATGTGGTAGTGTGTCCTGCCTTCACTGAAAGGCTGGCGGCCAGCGGCAACCTGCTGGGTAGGCCCTCTCCTAGCAGGCAGAAAAGAGAAGTTATTATTCCTTTGAACTAGTAAAATAACTCACACAGAAAAAACCCTCCCTAAAGTCCACCCCAGTGCTGTAACACATGGGGGACGAGTTGCAACCATTTCCTCACTTCCACTGCATCTCTGAAGGGGAGCAGTTGCCGTGTCTGTGCCTTGCGTCCCTCAGCAGCCTTGCAGAGTGCAGCAGTGCTACGCCGGCTGGGCTGCCAGGCCAGGTAGGCGGGAGAGCTCTCAGGCTGCTGTTTCCCACCTGCTCAGGGCTGAGCTGTTGACAGTGACAAGATACAGGCTGCCCTGGGCAGACGCTTTAGGCTCCTAGGGAATTCTAATAAGGCTTTAGATAGAAGAAGAGGTTTGATGCTGCAACCCTTGGCTTCAGGAGTCTTAATTCCACTTACAGTGGTGCATTTAGTCCATTAACGTCACAGATATTTTTCATAACTACTACCATCCAAAACCACATTTGAAAAAAAAAAACCAAACAAAAAACAAAAAACAGAAATTAAAACTGATCAGATTTATACTCAAAGATTAAACCACATGTGCTACCTCAAAGACCAGCTCCTCTGAGCACTACCTCTGCGGCCCTGCAGCCCACCTACTACCCTTCTCTAACACAATGTACAGGCGAACATCTCACATGTCTCTGACCCCATGTGACACCTCACGGCGTACCTCCTTTGCACCCGCTTGCCAGACAAGCAGATTCCACCAGCTCAGCTGACAGTCATTTGGCTCTGTCAGTGTGAGACATACCCATTTACAACAGCCTGAAACCAGCTCCAAACTTGAGGGATGCTGATGGTGGTGGGGGCAGGGAGGAGGCTGAGCACAGGCTATTTGCTTCCCTTCATGCTATCTCTTCTCAGCCAGCAAAGATTTATTGGCTATCTGTTATATACCTTTCTATAATGATTTCTTATAAAATGCATAACCTTCTCCACGGCAACTCAGTTATTCAAAGCTTAGGGCTAGCTCTGTACCAATCCCAGAGCACCTGTCTCCAGTATGTGCTGTCTGTGCTGGGAACTGCTATGCCTCAGGGACTTCAGCAGCTGTGGCTGGACCAGACAGTGCTACTGGGTATATCAAAAGGGCCAGGCATAAACTGCAAATAAGGAGGAAGTTGTTTTTATTCAACTCTTAATTGTGAGAAGCGGCAGGACAGTGGCCTCACCTTACAGATTCACACCAATATGATACTATTTTTTAGCTATAAAGCATGATGGGGCTTTGTTTTTAAGCAGCCAGTCACCGCTGAAAATTATTTCTTTTCATACCTGTGATGGAGTTGACAACGGAGCGCAAAATTGTGGGAGGCTTAATCAGCTCCTTCAATATGTTAGATTCTGTTGCCAGTGGAAAGCCGTTGTCTAACATTTCTTCTAGAAGTTCATACACAATAACTACATTGTCCTTAATTGCAGTCTCAGAACATTCGCCGAAGTAATCCTAAACAAATCAGAGATTACAAAAAAGAGGATTTTTATTCCTGTTAAAATGCTTTGCAAGAGTTTGTTTGGTTTTTTTGCTTACAGAAACCCCCCAATATATCACGGAATTTTAGTGCCTAAACTGACTAGCTACTTCTATAGTCTGATGGCATCACACATTAAGGTTACATTTATCATTTAATTAGAAATAAACACAGTGTTAACAGTGAAATTAATGAGATCTGGTTTACTAGTATATACGTCCTAAAGATTCTCCCACTTGTGAACATTAACACATCTTCAGTTAGAAGACTCATAAAGTAAGGAGACTATCTCCTGGCAATGCTCAATCTTCACAGAGGTTCCTGTGAAATAGGTTGAAAACTGACTCACGCTTTGCAGCTCTTTCCTCCCTAGAGTGCTTCATGACTGCACGCTCCTTTTCATCTATATAACGGGAACAGTACAAAAGCTTGCAGAAAAAAGACAGCATTTACCAAGTGGGATTTGGGTTTTAGTGCATGTGCACTGCTAACGATAAATCAAATAAATACACAAAATACACCTTCTTTTCCTTTGTACTCTATAAACCAGTGCTTGACTTAAAAATTCCAAAGGGGAAAGTCACTGACAGAAGGGTTTATTACCCTTCTTTAAAAGAAGTTTTTACAAAAATTCCCTTGGAATTATTTCAATTTTAAAAGTATTTAACAGTGACAGACCTGGAAAGTATCTGCTACTCGGTGCAGAAATTCAATTACAAAGAGTGGTGGCACTTCTGTCTGTATGACAGACACAAAGAAGATTTTATCCCGATAGATGCTGATGAGGTAGTGATGTGGCGTTGAGATGACAGGAGGCACATTCTCAACATCAATTGCTTTCTCCTGAGCTTCAAAGAAATAATCACACACAGATTGGCTCACGACGCTCTTCCAGTGCTTCTCCAAGAATATATCACCAGAACAGTTTATAAGAAACAGGCTGTGGATCATTTTCTGTTGGAAACACATTCAAGGAAGTTAAAATAAACAAAAGGATATAAGGATTGACATTATTTCTTCTCCCAGATTCCCTTTCTTACAACGGTCATTCTTTGTTAACATGCACTGTGAATTTAAGAAAAAGATCTGCTTTGCTGCTTTTCTTTAAATTGCATTTTCTTTATTTAGAGGAATGTTCCACGACAAAATATTTCACAGTGGATTAAGTCGCTAACATATATCACAAGGTAAGCAAGAAACTAGCACCCTTGATTTCCACTTTCATCCCTGTTTAGTATTTCTAGTTTATTTCTTAAACAAAAGCTGACTCGCATGAGTTGGCACTCACTTAAACATGTTTGGCAACATGTAAGGGTAACTTCTACATAAAGTTTCCTATGACTGAGTTTGCATAACATTTACACACATAATTAAGAATTGCGCTATCTTAAAGATACACCTCTTTAGCTTGTCAGCTTTCAGCTACTGAACAAGAAAAGTGTTTATTTACTGCCTGATTAGTCTTTTACTTATGACCTATGCCAATCTGCACTTGGATAAAGGCTTGTAATTCATTACAAGTACACAAAACTAGGAGTTTAAATCTGATTTAATGAATAAAATTGCCTCAAATGAGCTTGACACACACGAAATATGTTTACATAAAATGTTCGACACTTAAAAACTCACTCATGAAAAACGGGAGTATGAACTGCAGATAAGGAATGTAACTGTTTTTTCTTGTATATAAAGATTTACAAATAACATGCCTCAGCCACTGATCCTTCATTTTATTCATGGGACAAGAAGCTTATCTGCCTTTTTTAAAACTAATTCCCAGTCTATTTCTTAACTTTCAATGAGACAGTAAGTGAACTAAGCTGTTGATTCAAATGAAGTGAATAAACTGTTTTCTCCACATCTACAGAAGAGTTTATCTCTTTAGCCTTTACATGACACAGATAGAATGCTTTGGCTGACCTGCAGCATTACCACTCTGACAAAAATAAGGTCCAAGTTTAAACTCAGGCTTAGAAAACAAAACAAATTGTAACCCAAGCACTGGCTCATCAAGGTGAAGTTAACCTGGTACTTACATCCTGCATAAATTCTGTAGTTGAAGAAGCTGTTCCTGCTACTGGCTATTCATTCCTTTTGCCTCCCAGGTATTGATTTGAGCAGGTCTGTGGCAATTACCTATATTAAGGAAACTGGTCCAGCCATAAATTGAACCAGAAAAAGAAGCTTCTGGTCAGACCAGCTTCCTGATGCAAGTTATTACATTGCCAGAGAGCACTACAGCTGGTGCACAGGAGGTAGTGGAAATGGGCAAATGATAGCAACGGAGATATCCTGAACTTAAGTTTATTTAGCCTTTGGAGGAATTCAAACATGACTGCAAAGAGACCAAAGAGTTACTGGGCGTCCACACCTTGAAACAGGAAGACCACCGTCAACTCTGCTCGTCCAAGAGAAGCCAGACACATCTGCCAAAAACCTATCACAGTTTTCATTAATCTTAGGATGTTTGGCCAGGATCATGCCATAAAATGCAGGTAAAATTTGCTTCTTCGCTATTGCTAACTCTGGCACACAAATGTGAAGATGGCACAGAAGCACCTAGATGTAAATGGCCCAGTCCCACGGAGATTTAAGGGGTCCAAACACTGTATCATTAAGCCTCATTCCAAAAAAACTGGAATAAGCACTTAGCTCCATCCAGAGTGAGCTCCTGTTGCTGTGTCTCAATCTAAACTGCTCAGAGTACGAGGCTGACCTCCCATCACTTGCAACACTGAAAAATGGTCTGGTCCTGTAGATCTTCACAATACAAAAGTGTATCTTCCAAAGGTGAAAGAGAAGGTGAAAAAGGACTACTAGAGAAGGCAGTTAGCATGCTGTTTCCCTCCACCTAAGTCAGCAGATGTGGGAAGGGAGCCAAGATCCAGCTTTTCAAATTCTGAACTCCACCTGCTCCTTCACATGCATGACAGCAATGTGCTCATCTTCACTGGGGCCTTGCCAGGTCTTAGATACCTTCTGCTAAGAGCACACTGTCTTTCGTGGTAGACACAAAAAGACCAATAGTCACAATGTGGACAGAAAAATCCAACTAAGCCAATGTGGTATACAAAAGGAAGTTCTTTTGGAAACTGTGATTGCCAATTTGCTTAAGAGTGGGAAAGTAAATAAAGCTTCAAAGTGTTATTGCATGTTTCTACTGTATCTCTCCTGGACCAAATTAATCTCTAATTTACTTAAAAAACCAGACAATTTTAATACCATGAGCACAGCATTCTTATAAAAGAGCCTTGACACAGTTGCTTTAATCCAGTTCAATTAAACATGTTCTGAATTTAGCCAGTGCTGAACATTAAAACCCTCCAAAATCTCCTGGATAGTCACACAACGGTGGCAAGTATAATCAACCACTGAATGTCAGTATTGTTCCACACCAAGCCTGCCCAAACATATGAAGGTGATCAGCTATAAAGCTTAGAATAGTTCTCTGTACATTTTATTATGGATACAATAGCATATCTGTGAACAAATATAAGACCTAGTTCCTTGTAAATGCACTCAAAGCTGCATAGGAGAGTTTCAGTACAAGCAGTACTGCTACGACTCCATTTCCAGAGGACTTGATCTACAGCCCACTGTGGAGAAGCCATGCTGGACTGCAGGCAGCTTGGGACAATACTCTGACAAAGTGTATCGGATACGTGTGACAGAGTGTTTTTCAGCCCTAGCAGTTGTCCTGCTGTTAATGCTCATACAAATTCTATTGATCAGAAATGACTGCATTTGCCACAATATACTTTTAACAAGCACAGCCGTGCAGCAGACCAACATAATCACTACCTAAACACAGCCACTTCATTCTACTGTGCCTGCACCAAGCTCCTGGCGCACAAAATGGCGGTGTTAGCAGGGCTGCTTCTCTTGCTGCAAGTTCCACTTAGGATATTGGACTATGACTGATATGCAATCGAGGGAGGGCATGGGTAGCCAGGAAGGGTGGTAGCGTTGGACCACTGTCCTTATTTACTAATCTGCCCCAAGATGCCCAGGTACTGGCTGTGTTCATGCGAGTGTCTGTGTGGCCTCGTGGTGAACTGGAGTAGCAAACTGATCCAGGGGACCACACTTGGCAGATTACAGCTTTACAATATCTGTGGAAACTGAGCAGTAAAATCCCACCTAGCTGCCTACCCTGTCTTCTGGGTAGGATGATAGGGATTACAGGATTTCACATGCTACGTAATTATTCTGCTTCTAGCGAAGAGTTCGCTTCAAAACCCCTCACATACTCCTTTCCTCCTTCACGAGTTTTAGCAGTAGACTAATTTGCTGCTAATTTGAAGTGCTCCGGAAAATCGAAGCTCTCTCCTTGCAGTTTAAGTACAGAGCAGGCAGACCCATGGGCACAAGCCCTGCCCTATCAGTCAATGGGCAGCTCAGTTTGTACGCTTCCCCGTGCTGACTAGAATAAAGAAGCTCTAATAACAGTGGGGACATCAGTCTATTATACACAAGACTAAGTAATTTGATTTATCCCACACGCTGTCAAGCAATTGGCACCAGCCAATTAAAGATGGATTTCATGTTCGGTATCTTAAAACTGGTACTACTACAAAAATATCTTATATAAGCTATTACTTAACAAAAATTACTTACAGTGCTCCCAGTACTGAAGATTTCCCTGCTGCTCTTATTTTTGAGTGCCAGATTTCATTTCAGACACGCAGACATCCCTGAATTCATTTCTCAGTACCCTACCTTCTTCTATCTCATCAGAACATTAGATTTGCAAAGAAAAAAAAGATTAAAAAACGCTGAACATAAGAAATCAATCTAGTAACAGTAAGATTCCTCACACCAATAGGTCAAGTTAATACTTGTGGCCAAACAGCAATGCATGTTAAGAGCTGCAGCACTTTGAGGGTAAAGGTCTTGAATCAAAGTTCGTAAGTTTAAAAAAACAGTTACAAAAGCACACCACCAGAATTTCAGAATTTAAGAATTGCAGGAGTACCTGCGCAGCAGCATACGCATACACCACTTTGAGATGGCAGCATAAAACCACTCTATGTAAAATACTGAAGGTGTGCTTCTAGGTCTATTTCAAAAGGACATGCCTCCCATCTCTCTACTTGTAGGCCTACCTAAGAAGCAGGCTGGAGACGTACATGGATTGTTATCTGCATCTTTAGTCCAGAGCATGCCACTCATACTCATTTTTAGTAGGCTGACAACCTTCCATACTACTGCCTGACTGAAAGGCATCTCACAGGCACTGCAGCAACAAGCAGCCCAGCAGAGGTTTTGCAGCTTCTTCTCACAGACTTCCCATCTGTGCTCTGACACACAAAACTCCATGGGATTCTTTGCAGTCATTTCCATCCTACCAGAATTTGAAGTCCTCAGAGAAGAACTAAATATTTTAACTAAGGCACCTTCAATACGCTGTTTCCAAGTCTGTATCTTTTCTTTTGACTAAATCTGGATTTTGCAATGTTACTATTTTTTCAGTCTCTTGGCACAGAAACATCTGGACTGAAGTCACAGCAGGCTCACAAGACAAAAGTGGAGCTCTTTGGCAGGAGAGAGAGGCTGTGAGCATGGGAAAGAGACTGATTGCACATGCTTGTCCTTAGCTACAATTAAGTACTCTAAAATGTAATTAACACAGAAATACCGTTACCAGCTGCTTTTCCATAACACTGAGCTGAGTTACAGTCAAAGCTCTGAAAACCAGGAAGTGAGGAATTTATCACTGACCTCTGCAATGCCCCTTAGAGCTAGTAATAGTTACTGAAAACGGCTCAAAATGGGACCATCACTGGGAAAGTATTCCACAGCTTCCACGTTCCCTGCATTTGGCGTAGCTGCTCTGAAGGGTGGAAGGATTAGTGGGGGTGGACTGTCTGAGCCTCTGTTATGTATTTGTGGAAATGAACTTCTAGTGACAAGCGAATGGCAAGTAGTCAGATGCTTGAAGTAATCTGGAGAAACAAATAAGCTAAAATAGGCACTTCTATTTCTATTTTAAAGCTAGTATTTTTGTCACAACCAGCTGGTCGGTGGTTCAGCATTTTCCTATAAATTCAAGAAGTGTCAGAAATGTGCCACAGATACGGCAAAACTAGACAACCTTTGGTCCCCACCTCCCCAACCCCATTCATCAGCTCTTAAAATGGCAAACCTAATGAAGAGAAGTCCTATTAAATACTTGAATGACATTTTCAAGACAGCCAACACGGCAGCTCTGAACATATGTGTAACTGGCTGGACCAACCTGACACAACTTTAGAAGTTGTGATTCAAACTGGTACACCTGGAAGTCTCAGATCTTACTAAAATGTGAATGTTCTGTAATTTCACAGGTTTTGTAAGGCTCCTATCATTGTTAGCATATCTTACTGCTGGTGCTCAAGTGTCATTAATCTTTTTACTTATAAGATGTCCATGGCTTAGGTATCTGCTCATTAAAGTAAAAACATCTTTGCAGGCCTTCTTAAGAACTCCCTGGTGTCCCTCTCTGTCAGTCAAGCAAAACTCCCACAATCAAATCAACTCTAACTTAACACCATGAAGTGCTTGTGTCTGTACAACTACTCGGATGCGTATTTTATCAACAAGATCATACCTATTAAAGACTAAACACTTTGCTTCCCAGATGCGCAGTATACATTTATTTATCTTTACCCTCATTTAAAACACTGTTAGTAACCTTCTAGAATTTTTAAAAGGAAGCAGTCCTTTGAGAATACTCAAATCAGTGTTTGGTATCCGTAACAAAATTTCCAACTTCCTCCATGCTTTTACCAATAACAATCACAGCGAGCTTAAGAATTTGTGCGGCATTTCATCTACTGACTGATGAGCTTTCTAATAATACATTTGCATGGCGCCTCTGTTCAATTTACTTCTAATTGCTGGCAAGATAGTTCCATCTCTTGCCAACAGAACAATATTAGATACTGAATAATAGAACAGTATTAGATCCTGAATAACTGCAGTTCCCTTTGGGACCTGCAAGAACAGAAAGCGTCACTGTAATAGCTGAAAAAGTAAGAGTTTCTCAGAAAAAAAGAAACCACCAAAACAATTAAGAATTCATTGCTTTAGGACTACTAAGAGAACACTTAAATTCACTCTCTGAAAGCCGTACTGAATAGATAGAGAGGACCAAACAGACACAGGTAAGGCGAATATCTTGTCACGCATTTGCTGTCAGCGGGATTTTCAGGAACGGACTGATAATTAGGCTCGTATTCCAGCCAAACCATGGAGAACTCTGAATGGCCAAGGCAGCAGGATTCGATCACAGGATGTAAAAGCCTCATCTCAGTAGTTCTTTGGGAAGATGTTTTCTATTGTGCTTTCCCAATTCACTGCTCCAGGAAGTCTGACAGGCCGGAGCAACAGTGCTACCAGCTTTATACCGCTCTTTTTCACAGGCTCTATTTTAAGAGGCTCTCGAGGTTCCAGAAAGGACAAGCACAGTGCCAAAGAGCCATGCACTAATGAAATACTAGATCAAAGCCAACAAGTATCACTGGAACCCTGCTGTAAACGACAGCTCTTAGTAATGTGTGTGCACTCCGCCACAACTAGTCCAAATACAAACGGTAGAAAGAAGGCACTTTTTTACCTCCCTTCTCTCTCATGAGGAGGGAGCAGAGCGGCACACTTCTAATTCTTCCATCCTGTATGAATAAAATCAGGCTCCCAAATAAAGAATCTTAAGGCTTAAGGCTTAAAGAATCTTCTAAGAAGCTCCCATTAAAAAGCAGCCTCTCATGCATCCTACCAAATAAGCATAAAAAAGATTTCACTTATTTTCTGTGTATTAACTAAGTTGTGAAAGCCATATGGGAAGGTGTAAGTTGAGGAAAAATAAAAGGAAAATAAGAGGAGGGAACTTAACATTTTTAAAAGGTTTAATTTGGCTTCTTCAGATTATTATGGCCACAAAATACAGCTGCCACTTGTCACCTGCTGTTCAGACCTCTCTACCTCAAGGACTTCAGTTTCTCTTCCATGAATCCTCATGACAAGGTTTCTATTTAAGATTCTTAATGCAGAGCTGCTTGTGAGGAGAGCTTTGTTTGAAAGAGTAACTGGGACTTAGCTGGTGCATAGCTATTTTGCACAACAGGAGATTTCATTTCTGTACAAGGACAGCAAAATTAAGCACAAGAGGGTGTGGAGTGGTCTTAATGTTTAATTTGCCATCTGCAAGGAATTTGCAGGTACGTGTGCACAGACGGGAAAGAATCTGCTAGTCCCATATTTTTTTATTTTCTCAAAACCAGGTTTGCTTGTGGTTTTGAGTTAGCACCCAATGCAGCGCAGATTAAATCATAGACATTTACAGTGAACTACCATTCAGATGGGTTTTTTTGAACAAGTGAGAAGCTATGTACAATTCAAACCTGCTAGGAACTGCCAGCTGAATCATTTTCATGGTTGGCATAGTCAGTCCTTTTGTAAAACATTGCTTCCATCATTTTACCTCCTGCATGAGTAATTTAATTTGCTTGTGCTTTTTTTTGCAGAACAGGTTTTCCTCTCCCATACTGCAGTCTGCCTCCTATGAACATGAATTTTCATTACTCAAGTATGATTTTTTTTGCCTGGTTGTTTATACAATAGCTACATTTAATGGTAAAGCTATTCCTCCAGTTTGACCAACATGTAATAGATACAAATCGTTCCTCGTACTGAAAAGATGGTAACTACATTGCTACTTCAAAGCAGGTTAGCACCGAAACAAAAGAAGCGACAACCTCCACTCAATTACCCTGTTAGGTACGGAACAGGGCAGAAGCGATGTGCAATGCACAATGGTGGATGATAATGGATTAATTTCCAGCACATATTATGCAAATCTACACTCACAGGGCCCCTTGCTAATTAAGCAAGTACAGCATGACCAAAACCACGTTTGCAGCAATGCTGCTGAAAAAAGATTCAGGTGACCTGGGTGCTACCCCTCCTGCAGCGCCCCCCCCCCCCGCCCCTCCCCGCGTGGCTCTGCTGCAGGTTTTGCACATAGTCTTGAACGGCAGTTCCTGCATCATCCATCCTGCAGGCCCTGCGCGGGCTCCCCTCAAAACTAAACTAAAACCTACCTCTCTGTGCACAATCCCTCCTTCTCATCACTGCTTATCGTTTCAGAGAGTAACCTACGTAGATCTCCCTGGCACTGGGGCACTGGTCCGAGGCGACCCCCCCAGGCAGGAGGCAAGCCAGCCGCTTCCCCGCCCCACCTCACGCCGAGACCCTGCACACCCCCAGCCCCGACAGCCGCCGGCCGGGCCTCCGCTCCGGCGCAAGCCCTGCTGTTCTGCACACGCAACAGAAGAACAGTTTTGTTTTTTTATTCAAACACGTAAATAATTTTGTATTTAAATAGACACCGAACAACGGAAATGGAGGCAGGTAAGACGGGAAGTCTCGCACCTACGGGGCAGTCTCCCGCTACCACCGCTGACAGGGACGTCACCCCTGTCCGACTCCAGCCACCCAGAGCTGCCGGCGGCTGCGGACGGGGCCGGGCACAAGCAGCTCCTGCCGGGCAGGGGTCCGGCGGCTGACGCCGGGGCCCGCCCCACCGCGACGGCCGCCGCTTCCCCTGAACAGGGGAAACTAACGCCTCCGCGCCCCCCGGTGAGGCCTCCCTCAGCAGCCCCGCCCGGCCCCCCCTCCGCCCCACGCCCCACGTACCTCCCCCGGCCCGGTACGGCCCGTCCCGCTCCCGGGGCAGCGGCCAAGATGGCGGCGAGGCCCGGCAGCTCGCGCGGGGCCGCCCCCCGGCGGAGGCGCGGGCGGCCGGGGCGCTGCCTGCGCTGAGCGGCGAATAACA
>JAVKLA010000093.1:18415346-18449992 GCA_034782735.1 Sagittarius serpentarius | reverse complement strand
CCGGCCGCCGCCGCCGGTCGCCCCGGCCGAGGGCTCGCGGCGGCGCCGGGCGATGCCGCTCGTCAACGCCTCGCCCGTCCGGCCAGCCCTGGCGCGGCCGCCCGCCCCTGCCCAGGCGGGAGCCCCGAGGAGCGATGCGCGGGACTGGACCGGGCTCCAGGAGGTGAACCGCAGGGCGGCGACCGGGGCCCGGCCGGAGGTTTCATGCGGAGTCGCTCTGCGGCGGTGCCGCTGTCAAAGGTAGCGCCCGAGGGCGGGCGGCTGCCTTCCGCGGCGGGGAGGACGGACGGATGTCGTGGGACTCGGGCAGCCGCCTTTGAACCTGAAGGCATGGCTGTAGCGTGCCGTGACTGGAACCTGATTTTAAATGAATCCCAAGTCATGAGAAGCAGGGCAATAATAACAGGCTAGGCTGTTAGCAGTCTGTTGGAACCGCGGTGGTGCCAGTTTATCAGCGAGAACTGAAGAATGGCAAACCCTTAGCTTAACATTCAGCGAAAGGAATTATTACGGCCAGTTTTGCCTCCGAAAACACTTAATCTCAAGATGGGGTGGTATTGTGAACTGGTAACCTTCATCACGTAGTTATTTTGATCAGTCCTTTGGTTGCTAAAGAAATGCCTAAAATGACAGACTCCAAGTTCAGTGATAATTCAAGGCAACTCTCCCATCTCCAGTCTCCACCCTCAAAACTCGACGTATCAAATTTCACACTATTTCTGACCAAGGAATACAGAGGGTAACTCTGAAATTGCAGTAGTATCTCACTATTGGAGCTTGTGGAGTTAGCGCAGCTGGGTAGTGGTGGAACAGTTTTTTTTTTTTTTTTTTCTGCGGCAGCCTTGCTTACATAAGGCCAAGGCTTTTAGACTTGAATGTGTCACTCTGGAAGACTATGAAAGTTTAATAATGAATGTAATCTTCACTGAAGATACTCCTCTAAGTCAGTATGTATATGGGTAACTCCTTAGCCAAATACTGCGTTTACTGAAGACCTAAGTAAGGAAAGCATGTGAGCAGTCCTACAGGCTATTTGTATGTTTAAGGTCTATATGCTGAAGTGATTTGCTGACAAGTGATGCAAGGGAAATTGTCTGAACTCTGGAATCGTGGAATAATAGTTCTGAGCTACTTCTAGTGTCAGACAAGGTATGGTTAACAGTAAATGTCGTCTTACTTGTATTTATGTTGCATAGGGTGAGAGAAGGATGTTCTTAGTCGAGAATTTACAGCTATTCAAATGCTACGAATCTGGTACTATTGCTGTTTTGGTTTAACTACATGTATAAATGATTTTTGAGAAATTCAAATCTTTTGTTATATGGGGTTTAACCATGTTCCTTTGTGACAGAAATGGGTATGCTGAGAACAGGCTTAGAGCACACCTTGTTTGGCCTTGCTTTTAAGGGCATAATCAAATCCTATAGAAATACTAACATTTTAGACCTTACAAAACTGTATCTTGTATTTGTAAATGGAAGACAAGGCATACAGCAGGCTGTCATGCAGTTGGGACACCCGAATGTCCCAATCATGTTTTGTTAAGGCTTTCTGACTGTAACATGTCTTGTCTTAGCATAAGGATTTAATACTAAGTGTACATTACAGCTGCACAGCAGTATGAGTCAGTTATAGAGCAATAAAAAAGGTGAAATTTTCAACTTGTCTTCCTTTACTATTAATTACTATTATGTAGATGAGATTTTTTTTTTCAGCAATTAACAAGAAAAAATATGAAATGTTTTTTAAGAAATAATGCAATATCTTTTTTTTTTTTAAGCAAGACATGCCAGTATCCAAAGGCTCAAAATATTCCTCTGTCTCTGTGCCAGTAACTAATAATATGCTTTCACTGATATTTTGATGTTGCTCTTCCGCTGAAGTGCACAGCAGCATGGGACGATAACAATATTGTATGATAGTTAGATACAGTACTGCTAATATTCAGCAGCCAACTTGAAACAGGATCGTATTTTTAAAAATGCCTGCAACAGTAGAGCATTAGTCATGTGTAACCATGATACTGGACACAGCTTTCCAGATCATTCAGTTACGTGTAATTTTGTTGATGTCTTAAAAATGAATGAAGTGTAGCTCAGTACTGATGTGCGTTTTTTTGTTTGGTTGAGGTTTTTTTTTTTTTAATTTTCATCCAGTTTGGTTTCATTTTATTACTTTTGCAACTTGTGGTAAGAGCAATATTTGAAACACTCGCTATTTGTGAAAAATCCATCATCTTGGCAATCTCCAAACAAAATGTCATAATTAACAGGTAAAGATTGATTTATATTTAATGAATTACATTGCTTGAACTTGTAATTACAACTTACTCTTCATCTAGTCTGAAGTTAAATGACAAACTTGTCAAGAGTTTGGAATGCAAATGCAGTGTACATTCAAGCTTTCTGTAAAGTAAGTTAGTGTTGTTGCTGTAGTTTTGCCTGGTAGATAGACAGCGTATTTCTGTGTCCAAACAGGTTTTAGGTTTGTTTGAAAATCTTATTCTTAGTTTAGAATTTTAAAATTATGTATACTGTTCATATATGTACACATAGTCTTCATGTATGTGTATGCATATATGCACACACACATACATACTGACTGTGTTAGTCAATTATATGCCCTTAATTTGTGCAGGTGGTGGAGCTGTCACTTGTTTCTTGAAGAGCTGAGCCAAATATTCTTTTGCAATAGGTTAGTCGAGTTAAGCAAGAACATCCTTCTCGGATGATCAGATAGCAGTATTCCCGTGCAAGAGAAGGGGCTGGAGAGAGTCAAGGAGCCTGTGGAGTACATAAGTGTTTGTCCTGTGTCTGTTGCAGAGATGTATTTCCCAAATAACCTATGGAAACTATTGCTGCTTCCTCACTATGTTTTACATCTCGTTGGTTAGAAATAATCTGTGAAATTTTGGTCAATGCAGGTGTCCAGTGTGACTGAACAGCAAACATAAGGCTGATAAGGTTCATATGTACTGCTGGAAGTGTTAAATTTTGTGAGAATGTAACAGTTTAATATCTCAGTTTCTTGTTCCAGAGACTTGTAAATTTAGCATTCTCCAGGATCCCAAATACTATGTTTAATTTTATGCTCTTACTCTGTAAAGCCACATATTGTATGTGTGATTTTTTTTTCTTTTTTAATTTTTATTTTTACAGAGGAGCAAACTGTAGTCAAGTAACTGCTGTACCTCATGTTGTACCACAAAAAAGCACAATAGTGTAACAGTGCAGATTCTTTTTAGCCCCTCAAGAAGGGAAGGGTGATTTCCACTGCACTGAAATGTAGCCAGTGTTGGGTTAATCAGATGAACATGGTAAGGATTTGCATAGCCAAGTCTTTCTCTAATAGTAGAAACACTGGACTTTCCAGATGGTGGTTCACAAAGCTTATATTAGAAAATGCTGATCACAGTGGTGATCTTAAATGTCTGCTTAAACTTTTTGAATTTTTAAAATTTGTGACTTGTAAAGAGATTGTTTAGATTCTTACTGTTTTTCCCAGAAAGGTATTTTTACCAAATGCAGTGTCAGTTAAGGAATGACACAACTACAGTCTCCAGTACAAATGGAGTGTGTGGTTTTTCCTTCTTTTTGTCAACGGAATGTTGATACCTAGTTTTAAGCATGGAAGTTCTAGTACCTTGGAACTTAGTTGAAACATCTAGCTGAAACAACCAGAAATGTAGAAATACATGTTATTTGAAAACACAAGGTTAGCTGTTGGTATATATTAGCTCATGTATCTAGATTATTTGCAAAAATAAGTTGAGTGTTATAACTTGTGTACCCCTTTTCTTCATAGAGATCAAACAGTTAATGCACTCAGTTTTATGTGTTTGAAAAGCTATCAAGTTCTGCTATCTTACACTTGGTTGTGAGAAACAACTACGCTGAAGTTGGAGAGAGTGTGCCCAGAAGTTTCAGGGGAATGTTTGTGAACATATACTTACTAGTCTAGTGATAGCTACCTTGGCTTTTAAAACTTTCCATCCCAGATGCCACCCTACTATACAGCCTCTGGAATACTTGAATGGGGAATATTATAAAATACTATGGGAGAACGAAGGCTTGGGGATGGAACAGGACATGTTGTATGTGATGTAAAGAGCTGCCTGGATTAAATGGCACGAAAGTGCTAGTTCCTGCTGTTGATGACATAGTAGGAGTTTGTATGCATGTTACTGGCTTAATAGAGTTTCTGTGGATGCTAAACCAGCATAAAGTTGCTCTTGTGCTGCTTCAAGTATATTCTGCAGCCTGCAACTTGTTAAATGTTTGGTAGCTTCTATTTTGCTTTTCCATTGAACATGGTAACTTCTTCATAGGTAGTGACCTCAACATGTCAGCTGTATTTTGAAGAGTTTTTGAAGTACAGCTGCTGTTTTCTGGCATACCATACACTTAAGTGTTGATACTTGCCTTATATAGAATGATATGCCTTTTTTTTTTTTAAGTGTACGTATAAAATTATTGATGTTTAGCTGATTCTCACATTCTGTGAAATTCTACACATCAAGTACAGGAGCATACAGTTTGGGACAAATCTGCATTCAACACTTCTAGAATTCTGACTTGTTCATTCATTGTCCTGCAACCCTACTGATGAAATACTTAGTTTTTAAAATGGAGAGAATGTCCTGTCTTGGGGCTCCAACTGCAATCCCCTTTATCCTTATGTCTTCTTAACTGTCATCTGTCTCTCCCTCTTCTTTTCTTCTAGCTAGATATAACTTATGGTTATGCTGTTTAGAAGAACCAGTACTTCTTTTCACACTGACAAAAGTACTTAGTGAGTCTTACAAGTTTTTACTAAGCAGATGTTACCTACCTCAGTTAGGAGTGAGCTGGATTTCTAGCTCCGTCTCCACAAAGCAGCGTCTTCCACATTTCACTTACAGTGGAAGGGGCTGTAAAGGCTTGTCTTTAAAATAGGATATGTAAAGAATGGTTTGCTGTGTCTCAATATTAATCATGTTTTCTACTTCTTCATTTCTGGACTTCAGAATTTATCATTTAATGGAGGCTAATGTGGCATTGTAAAGAGGAAGTTTGACTCTCTACTTCCAGCAAGTAGCTTCAAACTTGACAAATATTTGTCAGCTAAAGGCTTTTCATAGCAGTTGTGAGAGGAGATAAGTGAATGAGTTTCCAGCTTCTGTTGGGCACAA
Source organism: Sagittarius serpentarius (assembly GCA_034782735.1). Taxonomy (NCBI): domain Eukaryota; kingdom Metazoa; phylum Chordata; class Aves; order Accipitriformes; family Sagittariidae; genus Sagittarius; species Sagittarius serpentarius. The sequence continues at coordinate 18,444,822 of JAVKLA010000093.1, read as the reverse complement.
TTCATGAGATTGTTCCATATCATCCCCTTTCTGGTTGTTTTATATTCTTTTTTCTTACCTGCTGAGTAGAAATTAATGAAATCTGTAATTTAATAGGCAGATGTCGAGTCTCTAAAACATTCATCTTGCTCTAAATGGGCTAGAACAATTGAAAACTCGCTTTCTTTGAGATTCAGCTGATGCTGTTACGCAACTTTGGATCCAGCTGCAAATGAACTGTGGATCCAACTGCAGTGTTACAGTAGTACTTTTTGGGGAATGGAGAGACAGTATGCTTTCTCTGCAAATACTTGATAGAGACATAGTGAAGAGGGAGGCGTATTTGGTGGTCATACTGAAGCTACCTTTGTGGCTAGAGCAAGGGCTTGCCTTGCCAGTTGGAGGCAGCAGGTGTTAGCTTAGCAAGGAATGTGATGGGTTTGGATGTAGTTTTAGGCAGCCTTTGAGAACAGCTGCATTCACTCCTACTTGACACGAGGCCACGTACCTAATCCTTTGGTATTACTGCATTATCACCCAAGTACATGCTATTCAGGAAAATGTAACACATGGTTTCTGAACTAATCTAAAAAACCAGTTAAAGCCAGCTCTTTCAGCTGCTTACACTCTCTCTGATGTCTTGTTTTAACGTGGCAGAAGTCATGGTAATGAATTTCAAATTGATGAAAAAGTGCATACATTCTTATCGGTAGATGACTATGCTGTTTAAGATGGCTGGCAATGCAGAATCCTTAGTCTCTTAATTTCAGTTTATTAAAACAGATCTAAATTGTTAATTATTGGTCAGTAGCAGAGTAAACCCAGCAACTAAGTCTCTTCAGTGAAATTCTTAAAATGTGGTCTGATGCTTCCCCTGTCTAAAATCTTGTATTGGAACCTGAATGCAGTCTTTTAAAACTACAGATTGTGGCATGCAGCTCTAATTCTTTATCTGAGTGAATGATAGCTTAACAGAATATATACCTTTATATATTCTTGACTGCTTGCAGTCTGTGTATTGATCAAAGGTTACTGTGGGGTAATACTTCACTCAAATTTGACTCTCTTGTCTATATGCCAGGTCTCCATGTGGCTACTGCACTGGGCAAAATGTGTATCTCTCTAATAAAGAAAAAAAAAAAAGTCTTCAACATATTATACTAGAAACAATAAACTAATGCTAAGCTAACTTGAAATAATTGATTCTCTTGCAGTGAAAATGTCCTGTTTGGAATGGGAAATCCTCTGCTTGATATCTGTGCAGTTGTGGACAAGGACTTCCTTGACAAGTAAGTCTTGATGTCTTTTTTTCTTTTTCTTTTAATGTCAGTTTTGTTTCCAGAATGATGCCTATAAATAAACAGAGGACTACCTGCTTGTGTAATGCTAAGTTTCTGCTGATTTCTGTGGGATTCTGGCTTTATGGTGAAAGAAGCCGACATTGTATCAGTCATTTAACTGTTCTAGCTATATGAAGCTGTGGTGGTGGTGTCAATGAAAAACTGCAGTGTTTTCATGTCGTTTTGGTATTTATTGTTTTCTGTCAATTATTTATTCTAGTTTCTTCATGCTGTCTTTGCTAGCCTTCAATTGGGAGCAATCATCAATATCAGTAAGATGTAGGTAGCTCTTGTATGAATACTGGTGTGCTGCTTTTGGTGTACTATTACAGTGCTCTCTTCAGTGATGACTGTGGGGCAAATAAGCCATTTCTGTAACACAGTAGGGAAAGTTGAGCAAGTGTACCTTCTTTTTTTTTTTTTTTTTTTTAATATTCCAGTTTATCAGTCAAGAACAGGACCACTTGTTATCATGTGCTCTGTTATCTTGCTTAAGCCTAGCTGTTATGCTACCATCCATATAACCATATCGCTGAGTTGCTGTTTGTGTATTGCTGTGGCATTAAGCTTGCTTGCTCTCTGATCAGCTTAGAGACGTGTCTTTTCAGAGGTGTAACATACAGTTGCTCTTTTAAATCCTTCTGCATGAGCTCACTTTCTCCCAGGTGTTGTTGCTGCTTTGTTTCTCTTGTTTGCAAGATCCATCTTTCAGAGTGCTCACAATTCTTTAATTTTTAAAGTGTTAATTTTTTTGTCTAGTTATTCTTTTAGTTGTTAGTGGGAATACTGGATCGAGAATAAATTTCACATTACCAAATAAAGGACAGGTGTGGAGTTTTTATTTGTGAATGTATACTGTCAGCCACAAATCTTTTGTTCTGAAACTTTTGATAATAGCCATAATCTGTTTTGCAATGGATATTTTATCACTCAAGTTTTTTCTAAAGGTGTTTAAGTGGGAGCCTGAATATTACAAGCTGGAGGCAAAAGACAAGAATGTAACGGAGTGTATCAGTCTCAAAAACATCTGGAACTTTGAACGCTCAAGACATAGACTCGACTTCTGAAAATGTAAATTATTCTGATGTAATTCTCTGCCTTATGTTTCTACTGAAATAACTTGAAAACCAGTCTCTGAACATAAGTAATGCCCCCACCCCCAACCCAACAATATCCCCCCAACTAATCCTGTTGTAAAAGAGGTGATGGGATCTATATTGCAGCAGTGAAATCCTGCAAGAGTGCATTGTGCTTTTCGCTGGCCCTGATGTGCTTTGCAGAATTCAATTTAATTTAAAAATTAGAAGTCTTAAGTACTCAAATTTGAGTCCTGTCAGACAAGTTAAATTATCTCCTGGAACAGCATATGCTCTGTGAGCATTTCTTTACTGCCAAAATGCCTTTGTGGAGTATTGCATTATTTAAAGCAATAAGCAGTCCTCCAACAACAGTTCCACAGGGGACCTGCTGATAGTGTGATAGCTCTGGTAATAACCTGAAAACTGCGAAGCTTGTCTACCTTCTTCACACATACCTGATTTTATTTCTAGCTCCCTGTTTGTGAGTATATGCATAGTAGTCCATTTGACAGACAAGCATGTTCTACTCTAAGTCCAACTACCTTTTGCAGTGGTTCCTGAAATGGGAATCAAATCCCACACTTCCTCAGCTTGTGAAGGGAGATAAAATTGCAAACCTAGCTGTAGACCAACTGCTAGAATAAAGTTATCTATTCAAATGCTGCAGGGAGGTGCAAGAACATAGGTATTTCAGGATTGTGAAGCATTTGACAGAGAAATTGTTGATCATACCAGCCAGTCTCTCTTTTTTTTTTTCTTGTCAAACAAGACGTGCATCTGTCTCTAGCCACATAGTGTCAGCTTTTGGTATCTTGGCAGTGATCAAGTAACTCTGGCATCTGTGTCTCGCCTCTTCAACTGGATGGGCATGTTTAATGGGGCCATCAGGCCAGCTGGGCTCTGACTTGAGAAGGTAGCTTAGTAAAATGAGGAAAGATTTTAGGTAAACACCCATAAGAATTTTATACATTTAACTTTTTCATTGTTTCTGTTAGTTTATCTTCCTCTCTTGTATAACCAGTTTTAAGAGTAAATGCCTGTGTTCAGAATAAAGGAGTTGATGTTGCAAGTTTAATCAATGTATATTGTCAATGAAATGAGAGTATTAAAATAAGTCCTGTAACCACATTATTTTTGTAACTTCTGTTAAGAAAATGCAGATGGAAACAGCGTAAGATTGTGTAGGAAGTCTCAAGTGGTCCTTTTAAAGGTATTTAAATGGCCTACAATCCATGTTATAAATAAACCTGAAAATAAATACGTGATGCAGTCCTACCTCTGGTGGATTCAAAACAGCTTGCTGCCATGTAATACTGGTTTGAGGATATGAGCAGTATTGGAGGGTTGGTTGGTTATTTTTGGCTTAGGTTGTTAGCACAGCCCTGTAACCTTTCTTTCAAGGTGGATTTTGGTTTAATCTGGGCTCCAAAGTCTTTTGCTCTCTTGACAAGTTTTGGAAAGCTTTAAGCCTTTCCTAGTCTATTTCTAGGAGAGATGGTCTTAGTTTATATCACAATAGAACTTCACTGTGTTTGTCTGAGCTTTTCAGACTACATCAACAGTCTGGCATTACCCGAGTCAGAGAAGCTTTGGCATCTGTCAGGTAGTTGTGTTTTTTGGGTCTCATTTCTTACCTCTCTTCTGGGAGACAATCTGAAAAAGTGTTAGCGATGTTGATGGCACTGTTGAAAGCTGGTAATACCCAAACCCATTTCAGTTTCTGTTCACAGAGCTGGAGAGCAGTCTTGAAGTAAATATAATCCATTGTATGTCCTTGGTTTTTCTGAGTATCTGCGTGAAAGAAATATCAGAAATGTTTGGGGTTTTTTGCCCGCTTTTAATTTGCATTAGGTCCATAACCTAACAGTATGTATTTTTGTTTAATTTTTCTAGGATATAGTTATTCACTCAAAGAGCAGCTTTTTATGGGTGGGAGAGGAAAGACTAGAAAAAGGATTGATGCTTTGTGGGTGAATTGCTATCTATAGCTGCACTAATCTGTGAAAGTAATTTTGCTAACAGGTGTTCATTAAAGCTTTTGGTGTACTCGGTTCTACCTGTGGCATTTAACAGGAATGATTCCTTTACCTACCGAATCTATAACAGGCATTTAAGAATAACTTAATCTACACTATATATATTAAAGTCTAATAAAGTGGGCAAAGAAATTCTGATTAACATGGCAATGATGTTTTAAGACTCCATAGAAACTCAGTACTGTTGACTCCTGTAAATGCTCCAGTGTCCTGCTGTTAAAAGTTAGGAAATAGCATCTGTTTCATTGCTCCCCCTAGACCACACTGTTTTGCAAATATTTAGTTTTTGACATTTATCTGACTCTATAGTTAATTTTTAGGCTGTATAGATCTGGTCATTACTTGTCACCTCAAGTGTACATCCAGTGGTTGAGAAGCATGTTCACAGAATGGACAGCTCTCTTGCTGTTGTCCAACATTTGGGTCTATGACTGCATGAATTGAGGAGGTGGAGGGAATCATTATTGGCAAATTCATGTTGACAGAATTATTATGCTAGTTTTGGAACTTCCAAATATGTGAAAACCTTGTATCTTCTCTAATTAGCCAGTGGGAAGGTGAGGAAAATATTTGTGATTGCCAGCACTTGTATAAGCATGTCAATATCTTTCAGCCCATTCTCTAAAAAAGGAGTGGAGGGGAAATTATGATATATGTCCTATTTCTCACATCAAGGTTAAGGATGCTTATTGCTTTATTTCATTCTGTTTTCTGGGCTCTTGACCAGAGCCGTGATCTCATGAAGTGAGGTATGTTTACTAGTCTGGAAGGTGAAGTCATCTCTAGACAGATAATTTGATCACCATCATTGTCCAGGATTACAAGTTGCAATGTGATTACTTATCGGTTATCAAAGCAGCCGAGTCTTTTTTTTCTTGTGAGTTGTTGGGTTTTTTTCCTCCTTAAAATCAGGGTTTATGGCAATTTTGCACAAGTTCATTGAAGATGCTCAGTAAAGATCTGTAGTTTTTAATAGCTTTCATGCCCTGTATCACCTGCTCCTTAGTTCTCTTCCCTGCCTTCTCTGTGACAGTGCTGTAAATACAAACTATCTGTAAACCAAGAAATGGGTTTATATTCTTTTTACTCTTCACTGGAAAAACAGGTTTGAAGAAATGGGAGAGGAAGTTGAAGAAATGGGAGAGGAAGAATGAATGGGGTCTTTCAAGTGTGTTTGCATTTTGGAGTGGTGGTGATGGCTACTGTATGAGAAGAGAATATCGTCACACTGAAGGAAGAAATGCTGTTGTTTTGATCTGTAACTTCACAAGTATGGGTATGGATCTCCTGCAGTGTGCTGCCAACTTGTCTGGAGCACTGAAAGTGGTTTGGTCGTTACTGGAGATCCCAAGATGCTTGCTTATTCTCTGCCCTTCCTCACTGCAGAGTACTGTTGGAGGGCAATGGATTAGTTAAGCACGAACTTTACTAATAGAGCAATGTTGACATCTGGTAAATTAAACTTTCTTGTTTGAGGCTGTTGTAGTGTTTGCTGTGATGGAAGTGAAGATGATGTACATATTTGATCTTTTTTCCACTGTTGTGGGGATTTGGGTTATATATTAGGAAAAGGTTTGAGAAGCAGGTGAAATGAAAAACATCTGCTTACTTGCATTAAATCTAGGTTGATCTGTATAACTGTGGCCTGTGGCTTTAGCCATTCTACCATGTGTTATTCTCAACATTTTCAGTTTGTTACCTTTTCTTGTATCTAACAGAAGCCTTTGTAACTTCCCATAGAAAAAAAAAAAATAATCAAAATGCCACTCACGCAGTTAACTCTCATGAAGTGGCTAGCAGTCTAAACAGCTTTTACACAATCAGAAGTGATTGTCTATTCACCAAACTCAGGTTTCAACACAGTCTTGAGGCTTCAGTGCAAAACAAGCCCTTCCTCAAAAATACATGCTGGAGTGAGCTTGAAGACTGAGAAAGACAAGTGGTGATTCTGTACTAGGAGGTTGCAGGATCAAAGAACGCACAAGCTGCAGATAGGGACTTTGCTGCCAGATTTAAGTGGGGAAAGAAACCCCCAAACCTAGAGCTTTTTCAGTTTCACTAATGTGTTTGCTTTGACTTTGTGTGCGTTATCAACCTTCTGGGGCAGGTTTATGGGTTTTTGTATTGCTTTGAGTTAGGGATTGCGTTATCTGTCTGTACAGTGCTGAATGTATGGAAAGTACATAGTAATAACTTTAAAACTTGTCCCTGAAAATTTCCCTTTTTTTTTTTTTAGATAGCTTGCTATATGATGTTCCATTGTTTCAATAATCCTTGTAAAAGATTGCTAAAACTATCTGTTGCATTGGCTTGTTTGGAAGAGAAATTGAACAGCTGAGGGTTTTATTATCACCTTGTGTTTTTGAGTTTTATCTGTAGAAGTCAATTTAGCTTATCTCAGGGTCTGAACATAGAACATTGTTGAAACTTTTGAGCCAAATTGCGTCATCTGACTGCTGGTAAATTGTAAAAACTTCAGTGTTTGCTTGCTTGCGAAAATGTAGGGTAATGATGGCTGTCTTAAAAAGGTCCTCTCAGTACTATGTGCCTATAAATTTGGTAGCATTCCTGACAACATAATTGGAGCTTTCTACAAGCCTGATAATTTCTCCTAGTGCATTTAGTTAAATGTGTCGTTTCAATGAGTGAAAGGTTTTCGTTAAGCTCTGTTTGGAAAAGGCTATTTGAAAAATCTACCTATGCAATAAGAGTTTTGCATGAGGAGCTGTGATGTTTTCAGGGCATACTGAGCTCAAGCAATGATTATAGAAGAGCTTGTAACTACTTATTTATCTGTAAAATACGATGTAAGGTGTTCATGAACAGGAAATGCTCCGTTCCTTGTTATTTCTTCTCTTTATTGTGTGTTTTCACTTTCTTAAATGCTTACCTGGTAATAAACTGTAAATCATAACTTCATTTTTTTATTTCTTCAGAGAGCTTGCTAATTTTATACATGTCAATAGAACATGTCTAGTTCTTGGGTTAATGGTTTTCTTTAGAATAACTTTGAGACACGTGACAGACTGACACACACAGGGCTTACCTGTATTTTCCCTTCACTCCCAAGTAAAAATTTGTTTAACAAAACTTTGGGAGTTGCATTACAAGGCAAATGATGAACTACTGCGTTCCATTTGCCTCCTCAATGCAAACAAGGAACTTGAAGTGGAAGAGCTCTATGAATTAAGTTAGTGTCTCTGTGTCCTGTGTTCAGCCATGACACTCTGGTTTTGACTAGGCAATAATACTAAATGAAAAGACCCTTGCTGAAGATGGCTTTGATGGAAAAAGCTGGGTTTCTCAGTAGAGAACTGGAATTTATCCAGAACTAGATGGTAAAACTTTCCCTTTGAAAGTGGTACTTGCTGTTTGTACTGAAAAACGTTCCATCTTAGAGTTTCCTGATTGCACAGTTGCAAGATTGATTTTTATTTAGGATACAGTAGATAAAAATTGTGATTCATGTTCTGGGTATGGTTGCAGGCATTCTTTTTAATTACAGGGTAATAAGACGCAATTTTAATAGTTTTCCATTCCCATCCTGCTTTTCCAAACCGAAGTTTCCAACAGCATAGGAAAGGCTAGAGTTGAGGTTTTTTTCTAGTTACTATAGTAATATAGTGAAAGAGTTTAATCACTTGTGAACTGAAGAATAGAAAAGTCTAGTAAAAATTAACAATTATTTGTCACATTCTCAGTTTTTTTACTGTAGATGAAATTGATTTGTCATCTCTTAGAAAATATGGCTTTTTAGTGATAGCATTTTTGAAGTGGTTGGAATACCTTAAGCTTTTTAAAAACTTCAGTTTTTTAGAAATTACATATTTAAATTATAATGCTCATTACTACTTGATTGTTTTTGCTTCATTCAGGTCAGGCAATTTGCAATCTCAATAGCTTTTCTTCCCAGGTTACCTCTATCAAGATGAGAGGGATTCTGTCCTTCTTTTGAAATGAAATACTAATTTTTAATATTTATTTTTATAACTTGCTCTTTCGTGAGGCTGTTCCTGAACAATGTGCAAATACCACTTCAGTGTTACTGTTAACTGTAACCTAAGTTATGGGGTGCTTATGCTGCTGTTGATCCCTGATACTATGCTTGTGCTCTGCATCACACAACCATGTCCAGACCTGCTCTGTGCTTTGCTGCTTCTTGTCCTGTTCCTTTCTGGAGTGTTGGACCTGTGGTCTCTGCTGTAGCCACAGGGAGAGGGTGGAGGCAGCCTGTCTTCCTCTTAATTACTGGTGTTCTTGTTTTCCCTTAGTCATGGGTGGAGGCAGCCTGTCTTCCTCTTAATTACTGGTGTTCTTGTTTTCCCTTAGTCATGGGCTAGAGAAGGGTAAACCAGCTGTTTGAGTGCTGTTTTACTTTATTTTTGTCAGGGCAGAATCATCAATGCTCCCAAGTTACTGGAGACCAAGTCTGTGTTGTAGGCCAGGATGTCATGAAGCCTGCAGTTCCCTCATAAGCTGAGATTAAATGCAGAGCTGGGGACAAAGATCCTTTGTTTCAGAAATCCTTGATTCTCCCCTTTAATAAGATAATAGAATAATTCAGTGGAAGTGTTGCGTGTTCTTTTTTTTAATTATTGTTATGAGATTCAATTATGAGTTTATCACTCACTGGTGTAGATGTTTGTGGTGTGTGTCCTGCTATGCCATTAGATTCTTATTTTAAACCTGTGCCAAATCCTATAAAACAATGCTGTATCTTCTAGGACAACTCAAAAATTGCACTCAGAAAAGCTCTGTGTCTTTGCAAGCTGCATCAATTATTTTTAACATACAAATTATCTTCACTTTTTAGTTCGACCTTAAACATGGGTTTATGTCTGTCTTATTATCACATGAAGACTAGGGAGCTGTGGCTAAACAATTTTGGGTGATTATTTTTCCGACTTGCTCCAGTGATTTTTTTTTTTTTTTCCCCTTGCATGTTTTCCCTTGTCAGGAAGTGACAGCAAAAGTGATTAAGTTTGAATGCAAGAATATGAGATGCACATGACAAAGTGTAAAGGGGAGCATACGACTGCCTAATACAACGAGCTGTAACAAGTGAACAGTAGCAAGAAGTTATAGAAATACAAATATTACCAGGGACGTTTTTTCAATCCTTGTATTGTTGAGGCTATTTCTTTAGTGTTGAGGCTGGATTTTATTCTTTTTAGGCAACAGGAGCTTCCCGCTGATAAGAAGATAGGCGATAAAGATCACTGTAAAATTATGCTGTCACTGTAATTGGGAAGTGTACAGTCATCTTCCTTCATGAGAGGTGAAACTGTGACTAAATTCAGTGCCTGACCCCTCCAAGTAAAGGTGGCATGCAGTCTCAACTATGGATATTAAGTTAATAGAAAAACAGAAACGGTACATGGTGATACAGATGTTTTAATCCCAGAGGTTTACATGGCTTCAAGCTAGCATACCTTATCAGTTCTTTTTCAAGACAAGAACTGTAGTTACAATGTAAGTACTGTAATTTCTAATCTTTATATTTCTCTGGCCTTCCAGTAGAAGAGGCAAAGTGTTCCAAAATCTCATGCATCTCTTGAACTTTTTTAATAGAGTTGCTGTGTGGAAAAGAGATCAAAGACCTTCCCCCAAATTTGATTGCTATAACTTCATTTTTGCAAGGGTGTGTTCCAGTGTATTTCACTGAAGCTATTTTGGTTTTGAATTGTGCTTGTGATGTTATGTACAGCAGTACTAAAAACCTAAAGTACTAAACAGAGCGCAACTGTTAGCTGGTCTACATTGGGTAAAGCGTTTGGATATGTATCTTGATTAGATATGGTTTCAGTTTCAATGTCTATGGTATTTTTAATCTAGATTGCAATTCCACAAGCTTTGAGTTGTTGGAAATCACACTTCAGAGGATTGTGGGCTGGGAATTAGCTATCATCTTTACTTAAGTGGGAAAAAAAAAAAGCTAATCTTGCCACATTTGCAAAAGTTAGCTTATGCAAAACCCCTGACTTCTTTAGCAGCGTTTGTGCTAGGGACATGGCTAGCATATATGAGCTAAGGCAAACTGTAAAGTTGTATCAACAGATTCCACCTTTTAAATACCAAATTAATTAAGATGAGTAAGTTGCTTTAGTAAATCCTAGCTTTTTATTGTTTTGAAAGCACCAACCACAAATTCCTTCTTTAGCCAAGAACATCTGAGGTGTAGCTGACTTGTTTTCAAAAGTAGGACATTTCAAGTTTTATATGTAAATTGGGGTAAAAAGGTAATAAAAGAAGCCTGGCAACCTTACAAAATAGGAGGATATTGAATTTCAAATTTCTGCCGACTCAAAACTAGAAATGCTTGAAACACCTTTTTCTACAACCAGTCCTGGGACAAAACTTACTCAGCCAAAGCGAGAAGTTCTGGGCTGTAAATGGCAGGAACTGTCCAAATAGCTCAGTCCCATTTTTCTCTGCCAGATCCTTGGATGTCTGGGCTTGATGTTGCAGCTACCACTGTGGGTGAAGGGTTAAGATACAAAGAGTGGCTAGAGGTGAAAAGGAGGAACAGTTCTTCCCAGAAGCAGTAATTGCTGTTCTCAGTATGTCTGATCCTCTGGTGGTAGCAGAGCAAGGAGTTTTTCTCTCAAGAGCTCTTCCCACAATCTCTGTCTTGGTATTGGTCCTTCATTTTTAGGATGAAATTAAAATTTTCAGTGCAGTAAAGAAACTTTCTCTGCCATTTTCCATATGCTACTTTTTTCCAATAAAGCTAATGCCTTTAGTGTGGCTTGGACAAGTTCTTTCAGCATGGCTGGAATTTCACAGTAGCTTCAACACTTGTCTGTAGCTTGCCGTTTGCTCTAGTCAGTCTTAAAAATAATTTTTAGAGAAGGTAAATTAAGGTACATAAATTCCCCGACAATTCTCTGTTTAGGTTTCTGTAAGCTGAACTATTCTGTAACAAGTGCTCAGGTGCAGAGACAGACGATGGAAGAGATCTGGATTCTAGGCAGGATGAAGACTCATTTAGGTTGCAATAATAGTATGGAATTGATACGTTTGCCTAGCCTGTCACAAACAGAAAGACATCCATAAAGTTGTGTAATGGGAAAATGGAATCAATCTTAAACTATATTTTTTAAATAAATAAGAAAATGTAACTGGTATTTAAGACTCGCTGTTTGTTTGCTCATGATTTCTAAATGGAGCAATTGTTCTGCATTAAATATGATACACCAGTCTTTTTCTGTGTCCCTGTGAATGATGAAAAGGTTAATTCTTAGCATTTTTAAGACAATAAAGTATTTAACATCAGTCAATATTCAGTACAGCCTCAGTTCTTCCAGTATCCTCCTTCTGGAGGATTTTATTGCTTTAAAGTAGTATTCTGGGCTGACTTTGTGGTTTATGAGCTCTTTACTGGAGGATAATTGTCTTTTGCTGTGTCTTAATTGATTTTTATTGATGTGGCGTTTTTTTCTTTGTCCTAGAGATACTAAAATAATTGTATTTTAGTAATTTTGTTTTCATTTTTTTTCTTTTAAGATCAAGAAAGAACAGATCTAGTATGGAAATGTACTGCATGTTGATGGAGCCCAACACTGTTTTATGTTTGCAACAGTGTAATGTTACTGCCTTTGTTAGTTTGTCCAAAGTATTAACCCGTATTTTATTGCTGAAGTAGAGCCTGTTGAACTTCATCCTGACACCTAAAGCACATTGCTTTACGAGTCTGCCTTCTCCTTAGAAGAAGGAGACGAAGGATTTGTTTTCAAGCATAAAGAACCTCAGTTGAGTAGCTGGCAGTGCTCTTCATATATGGCATACAGAGAGTCTTTACTTAGAAGAAATCATTAAAATAATCTATAAATCTAGGTAGGGAGGATCTCAGGGTCATGTACACAGCCACACTACTCTTCCTTAGCCAAATGATATTTGTTAGAATTTCCTTCTCAAAGCAGAGCTCGTTATGCAGCAGTGAGGTATTTGGGGAATTTCAGTACCAGTGCTGACAGGATCTGTTGTAGAACTGGTACAAGTTGGTCTGAACAATAAATTTTAAAGTCATAATAGCAAGTAATTGTGGATAACTAGGAAGAGAACAGGAACCATTCAGTTTATTACTGTTCAGATTGTGTACTTGTCACTTTTGTTGGGTATTTTGGTAAGTTTTTATGCAAATAAAACTTTAATGCAAGTTTGTGAAAGCTGGTTTGTGTTTATAATCAAAATGAATTCAACTACAGATCAATGTGTTTTTTTCTGGTTGAAAAAAATCAGTATGTAAAGGTTAGGGTACGATTTCAGAACAGAAACAATGAAAAATGACTGGTATGACTAAAGAAATGGCTTAAATATTGAAGGTTCAAAGGAATAATATTAAAATAATATGTTAGAGTTCAGTCTATAAACAAAACTGCCTGTAGTTCTGCACAATTTGAATTAATATTTTATTCCTTGATGAAGGTACTAAAGGTCAACCAAGTCTATTTCTACCAGTGTAATGAGGATAGAATTCAGACTACCAGTTTCCAAAAGAAGTACAGAGTGTGTACAGCTTTTTAGAAGGTGCTCACAGTCAGATACTTAAAAAATTATTACTGAAAAAACATTTGTCTTTAGATGTATACCGGAAGTGTTTAGATGTCTTAAATTTTTAGCTCACTAGTTTATAGTTAGGAAAACTGTTTTGACAAGGCCACTACTATATGTTTAAGTCCAGAGTGATAGGGCTGACCCTATTAAGTGATCATAGTTTTCTTCAGTCTGGTGATTAACAGGCTTTGAACTTCCCTGGCTTTCTTAATCCCTTTTAATCATTTAAACCTATTATTGTTTTGACTTCAATTTCAAAAGCCCTTTAAATCTGTCTTACAATATTAATAGCTGATTAAAGTCCTGTTTTCAACCATATTATCAGTGGGGAGTCTGTCTTGTTACACTGAATAATTTCAGAACAACTCTTTAAGAAAATGTTGATCAAGGGGGAAAAAAAAAATCCCAAAGAAAAAACACCAGAAAAACTATACCTAGTAATATTTATATTGAAATTAGCGATCATATCTATGCAAGAAATTGGGGAAACAAAATGCTTCTAACTTACGACTTCAATAACTGTATTTCTTTTTTCTTTTAGGTTTCAAGGGTATAATTTTTAATTTACTTCTGTGTTGAAATTGAAATCCATCTTTCATTTTAATTATAAGTACTGTGGTAAAAAAAAAAATCTTTCCACTAATATTTTTGGGATCCCTTTCACCCAGAAATTCCAAGTTTTTTTTCTGAAAAACAGAGGTTTGCATAGGATGTGATGCAGTTAAGTAAGACTCCAGTCATAGTAGCACACAAGAACTGGGTACTAATAACTGGGTAAAACTGAAAACACCAGAAATTCCTCCATGGGTTCTCCAAGATGGTCCTTCGTTCTCTCAGCCCTGACATTTCTATTCCAGTAGCAGTGTTTAAGGTTTGGAATTTTTTTATAAATGAAATGGCCAAGATCTGTGGTTTGAGTTGCACTTAAACTTTTCCTTAAGCAGATGCTTTTGTTTTGTTAAGCAGTGTAATTCTCTGCCAGGACAATGCTACATGTTCTTTCCCTATGTGGACTTGATTCTTTGTCATTGATAACAATGACATAATTTATTTTCAGCAGTCTTCGGATAGAAGTATCTTAACCTTCTATTGCTATTTTTTACATGTCTCTTTCCCATTGGCACTAGTGTGTGCTTTACTCCTACCTACATTTCTTCTTCTCAAGCTAAATGTTTTAGCGACATGTTTTTCTGTTTAGAAATATAAGGGGATGAAATAATTAGTAAGGCTGACTGCTTACTCTCTTGTTTTTTTTGCTCACTTTTGTTTTGCTCTTTCCTGTTTCTGTATTAAAGTAGTTCATTGATGACTTCAATGTTTGACATCAGTTGGAAACTCAGGTTGAGTTAGTTGCAGGTTATGACACCTGGTTTCCTCCCTCTCCAAGTTACTACTCTCTGGGATGCCTTTACTCCTGCCCATATTTTTATTCTTTTTATTTACCTACTTGGCTCTGCATCTGTCTGTATTTTGAAGTTACTGTGTTTGAATGGGTTCATCTCATTGTCTGCCAGAATGTTGTGTTGTCAGTACAACCCTTGCCAGTCTGCTTTCATCTATGGATTTCATCAGTAGCTACCATACTGAACTCTAAATCACTCATAAATGTGTGTCATAGTGTTGGGCCTAGCACTGATCCATGTTGAAGTCAACCCGAGATGTGCATTTTCTCACAGCCATCATACTAACGGAATGCCTGAAGAGCCTTTTTAGGCGGTTTCCTCTTTTGTTAGTATAAGTGGAGTATCGCAAAACTTAGATTTTTCTGGAAGCAGGCTTTCTTTGGGATTGTGTTGCTATCATGTAATCCCTTTTTAATCTTTCAGTTTTTCAAGGAAGAGATTCGGGACTTGCACTTTGTATTTGGCAACAAAGCAGTGTTTACTCAGTAAGGAATTTTTCTAAAATTGTCTAACCTGTACAAGGTCATCCTGGAGTAACAATGAATGATGATCAGCTGTCATTAAAACTAGAAATTTAATGTAAAAGCTGTTCCCTTTTTTGCTGTTAATTTGAGGCCAGGAAAGAATGTGAAAAGGTAGGGGAAACCAGCTGCCCTGTAATGGAATAGGAGGGAGGCTAAAGGGGAGAGATTTTGAGGGAATGGGGAGTGTGGTGCTTTTCAGATAGTGAAGCTGGGAGACTATAGCAAAGCAACAGAGGAATTTATGGAAAAAATGAAAAAGCGAGTGTTTTGAACTGGCAGAAAAAAACGGTGCAAGTCAGGCAAGAGACGGAGACTTTCAGGATATGAATCAAAGTACTTTACTGTGGTGTTTTTGTTGTTGTTGGTTTGGGTTTTTTTTAATGGGGGGAAAAAATGTCTTAAACCAAATATTTAGACTAGGGTGCATGTATGTGCCAGTTACGCAAAACTTCAATTTTGGTTTAGCTGGTTGCATCTGGACTGTGATGAATTTGGCTGCTGAATTTATACACAAAGTGTGGTCTGGGTTGTGTTTTTCTGTTTTCATCTTGATTTAGAAAGTGCATAGCCCCCAGAATCTGGCTTATCAAGCTTAAAGTAATCATCCAAACAAATACAAGTTGTGGTACTTACACTCCATATTTGTGTACATGAAAAAGACTACTAGGCTACTCAGAAGAGTAAGGCTACTTTAGGCTTAACTGGAATTTCTAAGCAACTGTAGCCTTGTCAAAAATGCAGAAACACTGCCTTGCCTTAAGTAGTATTTTACTACTGTAGGAAAAGCAGTTCACTTACTGCCTTTTGATCTGTGTATAGATCAAGTCAGAAGAAATTGAGTTAGCAGGTAATGGCAGCATTACTCATTGTCTGACAAATTGCAGATGGAAGCTGAGAAAGAAGCTGACCTTCTATACCCATCCCCCATAAATCTGATGTGTTAGAACTATCTTGGGAGCTTCTGTTGGGTTTGCTGTGTGCATTGGTCTGTAAATGCTTGTGAGGATGCGCTGTTGTAGCAGGTTCACATATGGCTGTGTTTCTGACCCGAAAAATCTTGTGGGATGTGTTAACTGCATTTGGTAGAAAGAAGTCAGTACAGTCTGAAAAAGGACATGTGAGCGCCTATGTCACACAAGCTGGTTGTCCTACTTTTTACAAGATCAATAATTAAGAAAAAAACAGAAAAAGGACTACCTTTCTTTTTTTATAAACAGTGAAAGTAGCTTTAACATCACTTGAAAGTTGAAGCAACATCATTCCTGAGTCATTCTTACGGAAACTTCTTTAGAATTATCTGAAATACAAGACTATACTGAAGTCCTTAAGGTTCCTTAATGGCTTTGAAAATTTGTGAAGAAATCCTTCTGCAGAGCTCTGTCTTAAAAGGTCTTTTCCTTTATTGATGAAGCATAGCCTAGTGCAGCATAAATTGAACTTGTCTCGTTCAGTTAATACAACCAACATGCTTTAGGTCTCTGACAGAGAAGTTGCGCTCTGTTCCTTTTTTGATGACTTTTCTGCAAAGTTCAAAGAACATGTTGGAAATCTACCCTTTCATACATTCCATTTTTAATCAGTCTGGGAAATACTGAAAACAGCAATTGTAGCAAAGCACGTCAAGTACAATAAGCTTATGGAATAGTAAAGCCCAAGTGCATTTAAAGGGGAGCAAGGTTAGTCAGAGCCATGTACTATGGGAAAATGTTCGTATTTGTGTATCAAACAAGGCAGAGGAATGTCTGCACAGATATATGTTTAGAGCTTCCTAGGCTGCTTTACCATCACAATTTTGTATTACTGAAATAGTTTTAATCTTTTTTTTTTTTCGTGCTGACTACTCACATTGATGGTTAATGCAAAAAAATTCTTTTATCTGTAGCATCTTGTTCGTTCACAAATATTCTTGAAAATATTGATGAAAATATTACTCTGATATGTATGCAGTTTTTTGTACCTCTTTGTTTCTGGGTAGTCTGCATGATGAAGATTTGTCTTGGCTATTCTGACCCAAGCAGCAGTGTATATGTCTGTGCTGATTTTTAGTTTAATATATGAGCAATTTTTAGCTATTGTTTCTGTATAAGTTTTTGCTTAGGTTGGTGGATTCAAGTCAGAAATTTTGAAAGGTGAATTAATTTTGAAGCTACAAAGATCTATTGCCATTTTTTAAACCTGTTTGCTCATCACCAGTTTTTATTTTGGGCCTTAGGACAGGTAAGTTTTACAAGCTTTTCAGGAAACTCTTGTTCATAGAGCAGATCTGAACTTGATACTCATTTGGAGTTTTTCACCAGTACATATTTAGCATAGGCAGTTTTCTTTTTAATGTGGTTAAGGCTTTGTAAAATTGGATGTTGCCTGAAGGAAACAATGCCTTATGGCTGTTTGTTACATTAAAAGCATTAGTGTAAAAATGATGACTATAGTCCAAGCATATTGATTTTCATACTCTCTCATATTAGGAGCTGGGAAATAAAAAAGTGTTGAGTCATAGGATTACCATTTCAAAAGGATCTTTAAAATGCATTGCACAAATCAGAGCTGAACTTACAGGTTCAAGTATGCTTAAAAAATGGAAAGCAGATATTTAATAAAAATGTTACATTTCTGCAAAAAACAAAATTGAGATGATAAACTTGTAAGTGAATGCTAGGGAAGTTGTAGACATCTAAGAGGAGAAGAGTATGCCACCTTCATCTTTTTTTTTTTTTTTTTTTTTTGTCGCACTGTAACCAAACACAATGGGTTGGTCAGAGTTGTACCTTTAGCTGTTATACACAGTAAAACACTTCCATGTGGCCTTGGCATTTTTTTGATAGAGTACATTTAGCTGTACGTACAGCCAAATTTCCTTAACACCTTTCTGACTCTGTGTAATACCTGTCCTCAGAATGCCTGCAATGAACTTTTGGTCTGTGTCTGTGCTACTTTATTTTCAGGCTTGTGGAAAGCGAAAATATTTAAGATTAATGTGGTTGTGAATTTATAATTAATGTTTTAGGGGGCTAAGTTTGATATTATGTATGTATCTGCACATACATAAAATTTGGTTCTGGAAACATAACAATTAGGAAGGAAGAAACTAACACGAAGTTCAGATCTGAGTTCTGGTAGAGTTACTGGTTGCAGTAAACAGATGAGGAAGAAAGATTGTGAGGTTCAGAACAGCTTTGTCTTGGGAAGCTGAAACCATCGTTGATAATTAAAACTCAATTATTGCAAGATTTTTCTCTTTGAACTATATCTCCAGTTTGTTAATGTTCTGAAATTGTGGAATTAGGAACTAATGGGAGGCATTCAAATCACCTTGCTCAGCAGCCTAATTTAGACATTCTGCATCATTATGCCCATTGTAGTCAAAGGACGGAGAGATGCTTTTCCAGAGTGTGAACTGGAGTTGGGTCTTTGTTTCTTGATGAAGTGCAGGAGGATTAGCTTGCCCGTTTGTCCTGGTAAGTTAAATGCCTAAACAAGCCTGTTTGTTTGTAACTAGGTTGGAAAGAATACTGTTTAAAAAAATTATCTCAGTGCTGAAAAGAGTAATGTAAGGCACTGTGAAACTTCTCATTTAAACTGTGATTAGAGGATGGACGATGAATAATGATCTCTGTTAGCTCCTATCTGCAGGTATGTCACTTGAGCTTTGATCAGAATAGGGTATGTTGGAGTGACTATGATATGATGACATCTAGAGGTTAGACCAAGATGTAGTGCCTTAAGAAATTCCATAAGGAACTGAGTTTGGGGAGAAAGCTGCTGTCTTCCAAAAGTGGAAGTTTTACCCAAGGTACAATCAGCCTGTTGGACTGTCAGAAGCCATCAGCTGTGATGCTCAGAGGCTGGGATGTGTGTATCTGGGCAGGCATCTGCACCAGTTTGGTGGAAATACGCAGCTGTGCAGTGTGAATTCCTGCAGTTGGGGCACTTTTTCTGTCCATCTTTGTGATTGTGTGCAGCTGCCATTTTGAAGGGGGTGGCTGGAACACTGGCTACTCTTCCAGTAGATTAAATGTCTGAAGGACATATCAAAGTGTTTAAATGTATAATTTTTGAAACGTGCTACAGTTTGTTTTGACACTTACCTACAGTCTTGCTGTAGACCCTTGCACGTTTTTAATTGTAGGCCCCTTTTTTGAAATGGGATCTTGAGCAGTCATGAAGAGACTGTTAAGATTTTGAAACTATCACAGTTTGGACTGGGCAGTTGAAAAGAATTATCATTATTTAACATTCTAGGGTGTGTTGAACTTTGAATTTCACAGGACATAAACCAGAAAAAAGTGAAGTTGTGGTCCCTTTGCCCACTTCTATAGCATATTTGCTTCTCTTCTACTTACTAGTTTAATAGTAGGTGTGCATGTATTATACATTTACACAATGTGTTGTTCTGGTTGCTTAGATTGTTTTAAATGTCCTTATTTTAGATTTTTCGACAGTGTATCTTTAGCTTCAATTTTGCGTTTAGTATCCTTGGATCCTAAAATGTTTTTTACAGAAATTCTCCCAAATCTAACCTTCATCAGTTAGGAAAAGCCAACTGGTGCTTATCAGTCTTGCCTACGAAACACATGTTGGGAAATATTACGTAAGCTGTTCACTGTGCTGGTTGCACATTTAAATTTATTAAATACTTCAGCAGCTGTGTATGAAATACAATATGCATCCTGTCTTAATGCATAAAGTACTAATAAAAGTTTGAACTCTACAAGCCTGTCCCTGTGTGGGAAATTTTTTTGACAATTTGCTATCAAAGCAATACCTCTAGGGGTCAAGGAAGAATATTTGAAAAATGCCATTTTCATGGTGAAAGAAGGGGGTGGTGGTGGAAAAGATCAGGTAGGCTAAGGTTCACCAAAGGAACCATTCTGCAAACCTCGGGGGTAGCAACTGTGTGCCTCCCGCCCCCCTCTGTGGTAAGTCAGTAACATACCGGAGGCGAAAATCACACATCTGTTAAACAGTGTTCCCATAATGTTACACGGTTTCTGTTGTAGCTGACTTGCTAGTCTGAGTGAGTAGTGAAGGGTTTTACTTGTTTTTTTTCCTCTAAATAACTGTGGGGGTTAAACTGTGGGTTTAAGAAAAAAAAAATGGAAGGAATAAGGAATCTGGAAGCTTTAAAAAGCTCAAGTATAGATATTTCTGTATCCTCAGCAGATAAAATTGTATTCAGTTCTAGCTGAAGTAGTCTGATTTTTGGTCAAAGGAAAAGCATGTAGTGTTATTTTTAGCGAATAAGGGTTGTGATTTTATGCAGGTATATTTTTTAAATGGGCAAAATGATCTCCATTTACAAAATGGATTGCATATTAGCCAAGGGTATATCTGTCTGTGACAGGCAGATCCTTTTAACAAATGACCTGATTCCATTTTAAGTAAGATTGCAAGTTGCATAAGAAGAGCTAGTGTCCTTTGACTTCTGAAAGATGTTCCTTTTAGAATTTCCTGGTAGTTATTTGCTTTTTCTCTGATGTATAAGTATTTGCTATCAATAAAATGCTTATTAAGATATGACAAATGGAGGTTTCGGAGAGGTGTAGCAGCATTATGAAGAGACTGGTATTGGGCTAGTGCTTTTTTCATTAAAGAAAAAGAGCCTGATACTGTTTGCTACAAAAACATTGATTTAGAATTAAATGGAAGATCACAATTGTGGCTTAAAGACTGATAGGATGGTAAACTATAAAGAAGTCTTGGCAATTGAACCAAGTGACCTGAATCTGTTACTGAACAGTGTGTTACAATATAATCTGCTTGCTCTAAGTCAAATGCGAACCCTACATTTAGAAGGAGAATGTGGATGGACCCCACTGTATCCTGGTTAGAAGTGACTACATGAAGGATTTAGCAGCAAGTGGATAAATGGATGCAAGTCAGCGTGATACTATGGCAAATAACCCAAGGCAGTCTCTGCATATGTAAACAAGAAAAATAGGTCAGTCAGTCGATGTCTTGTGTGTTTGAGTGCAGCATTAGTGAGCTTGAGAATGTGTCTGGGGTTGATACTATGTTCTAAATGGATGCTGAAAAAAACAAGTTTCAGAGAGGGTCATCAGAAAATGCTGTAAGGAATAGAGAACATAGATTTTTATCTGTTTATTTGAACCAAAATCAGTTTGCAAGATAGCGTGATTGTAGTTGGTTGGTGACCAAAATCTTTCCTCAGGAGGAGTAATTGATGGTTCTGCAGTTGACTGGAGCAAGGAACAAAAACAGAAGGCAAAGGGACAGTGGGAACCTTCTGCCTTCTGCAGTGTGCTGTTGCAGAATTATCAAATGGACGCTTGACTTTTAGCTGCTTACATCAATCAATCAAACCCCCACACACACAAAAAACCAAACAAAAACCAAACCCAAAAAACCAAACCCCACAGAAAACCATAGCAGTTAGATTTGTGGAATATTTTGAAATGGCAAAGGATTTTGCTCTGAGGCAGAACAAAAGTGAGGTCACGTAAAGGTTTTCCAAAGTGAGTGACAGTGCAGCCTGCAGCATGGCTAGTAGTAGCCTGTGCTGGGGGAGTCTGGATTCCTTTTTCCCTCCAATTCCGACAGTGTAGGCAACCTATTCTGTTAAGTTGCCTATTAGGTTAAGCTAGCAAAGAAAGTATCTCTCAAGCTCGCTCTTTCATCAGAGGTTGCTTGTATGGATTGCAGAAATTTTCCTGAATAGCCTGTTGTTAAAGTATACTTTTTTTTCTGTAGAATATTTTTGATATTGATTATAATAGTTTTAGCTGGTACAGGGGGAAACACTACAGCTGGTTTTAGTATTCACGTTGTCTGTATTCCTCGCTGTCATGTTTTGTCAGATTGAAATTATAAGATCAATGTACAGTTTATGGTATGATACAGTTGAAGCTGTGATATAAAGCAAAAGTTGTGTGGTGTTAAGTTTAATAAACGTAATAAATTTTTTTGAAAACTTTACTGTCTTTACAATACCTGAGGGACCTGAATCAACAAATATTACATAGTTTAACAATTTGCCAGTTTGAAACTATAAAACTACATTTTATGGCTATATTCACAAAGGAGTAACTGCTTTATGTTTTGTATTTTTTTTCCAAGGTATGGGCTGAAGCCAAACGACCAAATTTTGGCAGAAGAGAAGCACAAAGAACTGTAAGCTCTTTTATTGTGATGTTATGTTTATTTACTTTTCTATGTACATATGTATCTTATTATTAAAGACCTGAAGCTAAAATTCTGTGTTTTCATAAATAGCTTCTGCTTTTCAGTATGGTCTGCTGTAAATTATACAACTTGTCTGAAAACTTGTTTCAAAAAAAGATTTTAAGTGTGGGTTTTTTTCATTAATTTGTTTTAAAAATTATTTTAACTGCAGTTGGTACACATGCAATTTAAATGTCTCGGTGTTCATCCTGGTTGGTTTTATGTATGACAGTGGTTACACTAACAGCTACTGCCTGCCTGCACTATGTCTGTGTATAAGTGAAATGTTTGTTTATGTCTGGCAGAAATGAAGTGGAAGATTTTTTTTCATGTTCAGTGTTGACTTATTTTAATTTGCCTACTCATGTGATATCATGGCCATTCCCACCTTCACAAATTCACATGAACACATTTAGGCTGTCGTGTGGAATCATAGAATCATAAAATTGCTTAGATTGGAAAAGACCTATAAGATCATCTAGTCCAATCATTTAACCTAGCACTGCCAAGTCCCCCACTAAACCATGTCCCTAAGCACTACATCTACATGACTTTTAAAAACATCCGGGGATGAGGCCTCCAGCACTGCCCTGGGCAACCCGTTCCAATGCTTGACTACCCTTTCAGTGAATAAATTTTACCTAATATCCAATCTAAACCTCCCCTGGCACAACTTGAGGCCATTTCTTCTTGTCCTATCTCTTGTTACTTGGGAGAAGAGACCAACACCCGCCTCGCTACAACCTCCTTTCAGGTAGTTGTAGGGAGCGATAAGGTCTCCCCTCAGCCTCCTTTTCTCCAGCCTAAACAACCCCAGTTCCCTCAGCCGCTCCTCATAGGACTTGTTCTCTAGACCCTTCACCAGCTTCGTTGCCCTTCTCTGGACACGCTCCAGCACCTCAATGTCTTTCTTGTAGTGAGGGGCCCAAAACTGAACACAGTATTCGAGGTGTGGCCTCACCAGTGCCAAGTACAGGGGGACAATCACTTTCCTAGTCCTGCTGGCCACACTATTCCTGACACAGGCCAGGGTGCCATTGACCTTCTTAGCCACCTCGGCACACTGCCGGCTCATATTCAGCTGGCTGTCGACCAACACCTACAGGTCCTTTTCTGCTGGGCAGCTTTCCAGCCACTCTTCCCCAAACCTGTAGCGTTGCTGGGGATTTTTGTGGCCGAAGTGCAGAACCTGGCATTTGGCCTTACTGAAACTCACACAGTCTTGGCCCATCGATCTAGTCTGTCCAGATCCCTCTGCAGAGCATGAATGTAGCTAAGAGTCACCAGTGCCCTGTTGGTTATATTGAAATTTGGCTTGTTTTGGCTAATCTGATTTTGTAGCCTAAAAATCCTTGTTCCTGGGGAAAAAATATGATCCATTGTTGAATGGATCATCCTTTTGTCTTGCAGGAGAAGTAGCCATAGGAAGTTTAATCAAACATTGCAATAACAGGGTATTCAGTTATTTTGCTGCTTCATTAAAGATGTGCCCAAACCAAAGAAGACTGAAGTTCAGATTTTTTCTGATTTTTAGACAGCCTTCCATGCTCAGGCAAAATAACTTTTTTTTATTTTGGCACACTATGTGCTAAAATACAAAAGCTCTACAATTGGGTTGAAAGCAAACACTGGGTACTGTGCATAAGCATGTGTATATATATTTGGAGAATGCAAAGTAAAAAATTGGTATGTATTGTCTGCATATTATCTAGATATGGGGAGGGGGATTCTGAGTTTGTATGCCTGGTTTTGAAACCTTCATGTTTTTTTGTTGTTGGTGATTTTGTTTGTTTTTTTTTTTTCCCCAATGATGGTAACTTTTAAAACAGATACTGAAGTTCTCCCAGTTACTGGCTTTTGAACTGTATACATGTTTTGAAAGTGGAGGGGACTTAACAGAGCTTGGTATGCTTTCTGTGATGACCGATTAGTTCAATCAAGAGTTACTATATTAAATAGGTGAGAAGTACTCACTAAATAAAAGATGGCACAATTAGAACATTCCTGCTCACTTGTATGTGTAAGCATACAGGTCACATAAAGGCAATACTATAATACTTTTTATTTCAGAATTTAGTTTAAAAATTCTCTTGTTCTTAAAGCTCTTCATTAAGTGAAGTAATTGTCTGTTTTATTACTGCTGTTTTTAATTCCTGCACATTAATACCACTGGTTGAAGAGCTATACTCGGTGCATGAACTCCAGTTTTCTTCTTGCCTCATTCACTCACTGTTCCCTGAGCTGCCTGAAAAATGTTCTGTGTGAATGCCCTCTTTGCCATCCTTCAAATCTGTATTATGTAACTGCTTTTTTTTGAAGATAGATAGTTGGTATGAAAGACTGTAGAACATGCTTCACTTGTCAGCCCTTACATAATTTTATTCAGCATCTTCTCCATGATGACTAGTGGAATATTTTATATAAAAGTCATATTTCCACATAAGGTACAGATTTTTAGGATTACTTTCACATTTCTTCCCTTCAGGATAGAGATGGGGGAATTTGGTCCCTTTTGTGCGCATCTACATGCTTAGATATAAGAAAAACACCTTTTTTTAAATTATTTTAAACTTTCAGCTCTTGCACATGATTGTTTCCATTATTACACTAGCATTATTTTGCGTTATTTCACAGTAACACCAAAACACTTAAGCAGTGTGTCCATATGTAAGATCAGGTAACTGTTTCAGATGAATTAATATCTATAGCTGTCAGGTTTTCCCATGTTAAAAGTTTGGATGTTTCTCAGTAAGGTCATAGATTTCAAACAGTAAAAATGTATTCTGGCAACGAAGATTTAATTTCTTTGGAAAAAAAATTATTTGCTAAAAGCTTTAGTGATTGAATTACTAGCCAAATAAAATTTCCGTGTTCTTTCAGAGGATGGAAAAAGACATTTAACTTACATTTGTACATCATGGTAATGTACCTGTGACATTAAAACTGCTTGAGCTCCAGGCAAAAGACAGGCAACAGCAGTTGCCTTGGATGAGTTATGTAGAGCGCTCTCTCTAACGACAGAGTGCTTGTGGACAGCATGATTATGATTAACCCATTAAATGTGTTAGACCATTTTAAAAGGTATAAGCTAGAAGTATTAGAAGTACTAGCATGTTGAGGGGTTAAACACAAGTTGAATGACATACAGGTCTGTGTTTTGGACAATACAAGTTGTGCAGTGTACACAAGCTTTATTTGCACAATAGATACTGATTAAACTGCACCTTTTGATTTAGGGTATTTCATTTGAATTAGCTTAAACATACTAAAATCCTGTTTGAGCTTTTTAAGTATATTGCATATTACTTAATTGCATATTAGTTACTGTTATGTTTACAGCATAGTCACTTAAATGGAGGGTTGAACTCCTTTAATTAAATAAAGAAAATTCAGTAAAACTGAAGTTTTACATGAATCAGTTGCAACAGAAACCTTTCTTTGGTTGTTCGTTGTCACTACAGTAGAACCTGAGATGATTTATATGCTGTTAGTTACAATGAAAGAGCTTGAACATGCTTTTGCCATTGACCTTGGCATCTTGAGTGTCGCTGGATACTTGACTGGGGAAAAATCCTCGGAAGTCAGTGTCACGTTGTTTCAGGAGAGACCTTTGGAACTTTTCTAACATGCTGTGTGCTCTTCTTGGACCATGTTAGCAGTACAGTACAGAACAGATTAAACAGTGTCAAACCTCAGTACACTTTCAGACCTTCAAGCTAAATTCTCTGATTTAACTTACGGATGAGCTGTTAGATACTTAACTATCCTTCTCTGATATTTAGATGGGTTTTCATACTTAAAAGAAGTGCCAGTTCTAGGAAATGGTGTAAGACAGCTTACCATTAGGGGTAATTGCTGCTGATTTGGTTATAAATTTATTCTTAGGTTCAGTGCCCTTATAACTGAGGTGTTCTCCTGAAGCTGTCCTGATGTTTTTAAGTCAAATACAAACAAAGTTAGATTCTACCTATTCCTGTTCAGTGCCAAAATCCCCCTGTGTAAAATACTTTATCTTCTAGTCTTTGAAATGTCAGCAGCTTTTATATTGACTTACCTAGTAAAGCAGACTTTTTTTGGCGTTCTTCATGTAATAGTATCACAATGATTTCTCTGTCAGATGTCTTTCAGTTTCTTAGAGATCACTTCTATGTAGCTGTTCTTCATAAAAATGTAAATTTTGTTCAATACTAAATGCCTTGTCTCCAAAGGTAACTGGACCAGCTACGCCCTGACTTAGCTTGATCCTTTTGTCCTTGCATCTTAGTTATCTAGAGAGATAAGTACAGCCAGTAAGACAGACTGGAGCTGGTTTACAGGTATGGCGTCATACTTAACTTCTATTTTAAGAGCTCAGGTGTGAAAGATCACCTCCCCCCCCCCCCGCTTCCAATTCACTTTGACTGTAGCAGCCTTTTAAAATTGTGTCTTTTCATTAGTATATACTTTTTTTATCTTAAAGGAATTTTTAGCACTAAGTTGTAAGTTGGTGCATATATACATTCTTTTCAGAATTCAGCTGGAAATATCTACCCCCCAGCCTCAGTAAATTCCTGAGTGCACACAAGGTGGAGGTTACTGTCCTGCAGCTTAGCCAGGGAGTGGAATGTGTGGAGGCTCCTTAGCCTGCTTCCGTGTAAAATTAGCAGATTAGTTCAAACCATCCTAAGTGACTGTCAAGCCAAGCGTGCCAGTGTTGTAGTGAATCAGACAAGCAATCATACTTGTTTTCACTGGTGAGTTTGTTATTCTGCAGTGAGAATAACAAAGATGGGGGAACAGTAGTATCTAGAGTTTGCACAGATGTTTTACAAGCTAAGCATGCATTTATGGCTGAAGAGATGTCCTGGAGATGTTTCCCATCTCCCCTAACCCAACCAATCCCTTGTGACTTTGAGGAGAGGAAAAAAACAATTCCATCCTGCAAGACTGCTGGGGAAACTTGGGTGAAATAAGGTTGGTGAGGCCTTAATGTTGCACGTTTTTCCCCTTCTGAGAACAATAAATAAATATAAACTCTGAGAAAAATGGAAATATTTCTCCTGACCCTTTGAATAGTCCTTTTACAAGAGTTGCTCCTGGTTTTAATTGTCAGAATTGGGCTGAATGACTTTAACTGAAGGTCATATTAACCAAGTGCAGACTTGTTTGTGTGTGCATGCACATGTGTTGTTGCCTAGGCTGATTTTTTTTTTTACTATAGTTTCAGATCAAAAGTTTTTGGGGAGAATAAATTTAAGCTAGCGGCAGCAAGTGATGGGGTGTGATCTAAGTTGTCTTGATATTAAAGTAGAAACAATTTGTTTACCTAATGCCCAATAGAGAGTCCATTTTCACTGTGTAGAGTAGGTGTTGGGTTTTTTTAGTAATAGTCTCTTTTACTAAAATACGGGCTGTAGCAAAATCTTGGTAGCTTGACTAGCTTGTATGAATAGGTGACTGAAATATATCCATTGTGAGTCTTAAAAGCATTGTTTGGAGTTTAGTGGTACTGCTGAGTCTAAGCAATGCTTCAGGACACTTGTTTTAATATTGCTTTGACTGCTGGTTGTACAGCTTTATAAACTGTTTTGTTTAAGCAGTTTTGGCTATGATGGAATACTTAACTTCTTTGGAAGTTAGTTGAAGGAGAAAGTAGGAAATGTGGCAGCTATTTTGTGCCCCAGAGCCACCTCTGCTTTCATAATGTATCTTTTTACAGAGATAAAGGCCATAAAGTGAGAAAGAGGAAGAAGGTAAATACAAGCTTCCTTTTTCTTCCGTCAGCTGTTTGATGTGTTGCAGTCAGAAGGGAGGGCAGATGTGTTGGTCTGCTGGAAGTTTGCTGGTAGGAATTTATTCAGGTATTTCATTCTTAGCTGCATACTTGCCATATGAATACTTTTTCATACTGAAACTGAACAAGGGAGTGAGGGACTCTTAAGCTTGAGAACAGCTATTTTGGTGACTGATGCAGTTTTGAGTTATCTGTAACATCTGGGGTTTTGTGTGTGTGTTCTAGTTTTGCTTAGCTAAGATGTCTACAAGTGAGTATTGGAAGGGTGAATCTTGGAGGCATAGCAGGGCTGTTTCGGGATTACAGAGGGCCTGTATAATGCTTTGGAAAGAGTAGAGAAATTTACAGTAGGGCTTCAGAAGTAGTCTGGGTATGTTAAAAGCTAGAGGATGCAAAAGGGATTTGAACCTCTTCATGGGAATGTTGTAGTGGAGTTTCTTTGTATTTGGGGGGTTACTATGTGTAAATTAGTCTCGCAATACTTAAGTGCAAAAGCTAACGGACTCAAATCCATTTACTATGCAAACAAGCCTGATGGTTGATTCAACATGGAGTGAGAGACGTGAGTGCTGGGGACATAAAGGGTTTCAACTGTCTTGTCGGAAACAACCAAGCTACAGTATTTTGTGCCACTAGAGGGTGTAGCTTATGTTCAGTAACTTTCAAAGATCCTTCTGTGTATGTTGCTTTTAGGATTCAGTGTCCTGTTGGTGTGTAGTCTCTCTAAAATACCTTTGGTTTTTATCCACCCTCTTCCCCCCCAAAACCTAAAAAAGAGGGTAGAAAATTATTTTGGGGTAAAGAGATACTAAAATAACAGAAATGTAAAGCTTTAAATCTTTTGTTGCCCTACTCAACATATGCTGACAACATAGATAAGTTGTACAGTTGGGGGGTGATGCATGAACCTGTGACAGATGTCTGTCAAAGCTGTTGAGTTACTTTATATAATATACCTCACTTGTAACTACATTTGAGTGGGTTAGTATACCATATGAAATGTGATTTGACAATGAAGTAATGGGGAAAACTCTTATGGCAATAACAAGGTGCCCAGCTTTATGAAAAAGCTTAACAACTCTCATCTTTACACAACTTATTTTTTTTAGATTTCCTCCTCATTTTTTTAGATAAAGTTATACTGACCTGTTTCCTGGTGTAGAGGTTTGTATGAAAACTTCAGTAAAGATGTCCGCTGTGGAATTGATACCATTTTTACAAAACTAGTATTTTCAGAATTGCTACAAATTGAAACTTCTAAACTACTCTTTTTAATGAATAAATAGTAATTTAGAATAATCAGTCTTTTAAATTGCCACTTGCACCCAAAGCAAATATAAATTCTGTTGTATATTGACACTTACTGTTCTGTGACATGTAATCAAGTACTTCTCGAAGTAAACTTTCATTAAATGCTTGAGAATTCTGTGGAGTAAGAATCTGGATGATGTCCTGTGGATATCTGAAAAACATGTAAATGTAATGAAAGAGATTGATGGTTGGGAAGAACTCTCTGCTGATCTGGAATGCATTTTGTTAATCCTGTTCCTTGGGTTGTTGGCTCCCTCTGTAGAAATTACTTTAAATTGCAGTTTGATTTCTCTAGA
>JAVKLA010000093.1:18380645-18402920 GCA_034782735.1 Sagittarius serpentarius | reverse complement strand
AGCCAGGACAGCTGACCCAAACTGGCCAACGGGGTATTCCATACCATGGGACGTCATGCCCAGTATATAAACTGGGGAGAGTTGGCTGGGGGAGGAGCACTGCTCGGGCATCGATTGGCAAGTGGTGAGCAATTGCATTGTACATCACTTGTTTTGTGTCTTCCAGTCCTTTTATTATTATTGTCACTTTCTTGTTGTTATTAGTGTCATTGTTAGTTTATTCCTCTCTGTTCTATTAAACTGTTCTTATCTCATCCCACAAGTTTTTTACTTTATTTTCCGATTTCTCTCCCCCATCCCACTGGGTGGGGAGGAGGTGAGTG
Organism: Sagittarius serpentarius; assembly: GCA_034782735.1. Taxonomy (NCBI): domain Eukaryota; kingdom Metazoa; phylum Chordata; class Aves; order Accipitriformes; family Sagittariidae; genus Sagittarius; species Sagittarius serpentarius. The sequence continues at coordinate 18,402,597 of JAVKLA010000093.1, read as the reverse complement.
AGTGGCTGCATGGTGCTTAGTTGCTGGCTGGGGTTAAACCACAACAGAGCTTAGGACATGCAAGCTGATTTAAAATGAAACATGCTGAAATTGGTGAGCTAGTTGGATGAAGGAATGAAAATCCTGCAAGCGGTATCTTGACAATTATGAAACAAATTATTTTTCCTTGTTAAGTCCTTAATAAACTGGGGCAGGGGAAAGCATATGGAGATGTTAAATTTTGCATTAAACCCCCAAAGCCGCAATGAGAAGGAACACGGTATGTAAATTTCTCATATTACATCATGGCTTGTCGCTGAATACTTGGCGTTATTTAAAACAACTTTGTTGAATTGGATGAACTTTGATCCTAATGAAGAACATTTCATCATATTAAGTGCAGACTTCAACCTGGTATTTATCTTGAAGAAATGTTTGCAAATAAGTATTATATGTATATCTAAACAATCTAAAATTACTATTTTTAGTGTATTACATGCTGATACGCAAATTTCTGTTAGCCCAAAGAGTATATTAACTGCTTTCTAAATTGAAATCCATGTGTCAATTTCTCTTAGCAGAAAGCAGCATTCATTTTATGGACTTTCTTTTTCTTCCTGCTCTTTCATTGTGCAAATGTAGGTTTGGGATGAGGCTGTATAGGGTTAGCCTTAAAGGATGCGAAGTGCTGTTAGTCTAACCCTTTCTAGTGCTGGTAGAGCAGCAAATCATTTGCTCCAAGTAACGTACCTTGGGGGCAGTCCTGCTATAGCCTTATCTCCTCTGTGTACTTTGCGCCAAAAATGTGAGATTATGTCTATGTTTTTGTGAGAAGAGAGTAAGTATCCTGGTTGTCTGAGGTATAGTGCTACCTGTAATACAGTTGGTTACTACAGGTCTGGAAATCAGCCCTGTTCATGTAAATGCAGCTTTTTTTTTGATTTAGGTAGATGGTAGGTTATCTAAGCCAGTCAGTGTTAATACATAAATGAAGGGTGCTTAATTAAACTGACTCATTGGATTTACATACAGGAATAGTAGTTGGGAAGATGGATGTTATATATAATCTTAAAAACACAGCAGGGAATTAGCCTTTGAGGAAGAGACCCTTAGGTAATCTGGATGCTGTCTGGGCAGATTGAACTAATGTGTTCCATAGATGCGTTTAAGTTAGTGTCTAGTTTGGATTTCCTCTGCTTTTGAACTGCATCTTCCAACTGTCCTCACTTACTGTTCTTGGCTTCCCATTGTAGAGTCATCTCCGAGCACCTGAAGTGAATTCTTCTTGAAAACAAAAAAGAAAGCATGCTCCAGGAGCATACTATATCTACCCCAACTGCTATGAACTCAGGCTATGGGAGTAGGCAAGAGCTAGTCTGACAGATGCCCTGAAATATTTGTACTGTGCATGCCTACTCCTAAAACCAGCTAATTGTCTGGCTCTACCATTGGCTCCGTATATAGGAGCTTGAAATTATTTTTAGACATAGGACTTCTCGGGGCAATGCACTATATCCGTCGAGCTATCTGCATAGTTGTGATGGCATTGTTAAACCTTTCAAATGTGGGACTGCTGCTGCTAAGTTCATAGTGGTTAATGTATGTGGGAAGCTTTTATCTTCTTTGAAGAGTAAACAAGTGAAGACATGGTGAAGAGTTCACCACTCTTCTTGGAAAAGAATAACCACTGATGTGGGATTTTAAGGAAAGAGAAAAATCAGGACTGGACTGGAATGTATGTACTGGCTGCTAGTAATGCTTGCTTGCTTGTTTGTTTAGGGATGTTTCTGTGCAGTTGAGATCTTACAAAAAGTTTGCTCTTCATAAACTGGCACCTGGAGTACTAATACCTCTTTGCTCCCCTTTTTGCAGTTGAAGATAAGTTCTACTTTTACCGTTAAAGGTACAGTTGAGGGAGTACCTTTTTTTTTTTTTTTCCTGGAAGTGAACAGTATCAGTTTACCAGTCAATTTGTGGGATGTGCTGTGTTAGCTTATGTTCAATTTATGTTTGAATTACACTTCTTGTTGCATTCCTCTAATCCTTTAGGGTTTTGCCTGCCTGCCTGCAGTAACTAAGACAGACTTTCTCTTCATGTGTATAACTTGGTTTTGCATATGTGTCTCTTAGACTTCTTGGAGGTAATGGTAGTGGTAATTCTAGTGCAACAGGATTTGAGGCAAAGCATGCTGTGGTTCTAGCGGTATTAAAATATATTCTGTGCCTGTCAGGCACATCATATTCATGAACTGAAGTTGCATAAATGGTTCACTGGATGTGGAATGAGATACACAAGAACTTTTCATGTACAGGTCTGTTTTGGTTTTCACTTCCTTGTGTGTTCTGGGACGTGGTGGAGTCCCCTAGGTCATCTAATAAATTTATTAATATTGCAAAAACTTAAGACATTTTTTAATACCACCTTTCTCTACCATTTCTTGTTGATCATTGATCCCCTCCCATCTATGGCAAACTTGACATTTTGTTAGGATACAGTTCACGATTACATTAGCAGAAAGGTGTCAATCCTAGCGTGGATTTTGGTCTGTAAAGTCTGTATTCTGTGGCCAGCCTGGATTATCTGTGGTTGCCTACAGCTATGGAGAGGATCGTACTTTAATGCAAATGGTCCATATATTCTTGTATTGTTTTGTATTCCCATTTTGCCATTTAGTGATGTTTTTCTGCCTCTAATAATTGGAGAGTGCTGCCTTTAATAATTGGAGAGCAAGGCTGCCTATCGCTAAAGTTACTGAAGAAGAATTACTTTTGCAAAACATGTTTTTAAAAATAGCATGTAATGGAGATTTCGGGCTTATGTGCCATGGCAGCAATAGCACAAACTGTTTTTATAGAGACGTTAATATCACTGCAGGGTTTTTTTTGTATCATTCGTTTTTTTAATTTCACTTGCACTACTTAGATGTCAGAGTAATTGCTGCTTGCAAAATCAATTAAATAAAACAAAGTTCACAGGTATTAAATAGCAGTGGAACGTGGAAAAAAATTGTTGGTGGGAGCAGCAAAAGAAAGAAATGGCAATAGTTCTGTCTTTGTACCACCCAAGTTATGAGTGAAATAGGCAGCCTTGTCTGGGAATTGTAGCCCCCCGAATTCTTGACGTACGTGAGAGACAGTGATGCGAGTTTTAACAGAGGGAAGGAGGAATTTGTTAGATGATGCATCTACTGTTTTCTCTGAGGTTTAGTTTTTATGTTCTATTTGCTTACTTTGAAGCCTGTTAATTCATCTTCAGATTTCTTGTACTGATAACCTGTTCCTTTGGTCTTGGTTTTGTGACTTCTGTTTTTGAAGTTAGACTTCAGCATCTGGACTGAGGCCTAATTCTTTAGTGTATAGCATTTAAAACTTTTTGGGTGACTGTATTCCTCAGCCTGAAATGATTTTGGTTTTTTGATGTCTACTGTCTCTTGAGTTACTAGTGAGCTTGAATTTCTGATGAGTATTGTTATTGTGTCACCATTGAGTGAGAGATAGAGAGAGAAAGAATTTATATTCTTAAACTTCTGGAAAAAGTACCACATGTATCAAATTGTCAGTAGACCAAACCTGACCTACTTGCGTGGATGAGAGGGGGCTGATAGTACGTTTGGATCACTGTGGTGAAGAGCAGCACTTTGACCTTTTATGTGCCGCTTATGGATTAAGTTTCAAGGGGTTTTGGAGATGGAGGCATGTGTCTTGGTTTTTTTGTGTGTGTTTTTTTTTTTAAATAAAAACCTTATAGCTGAGTGTTCTTAACTTGTTTAAATGCCTATGGTAATCATGGTAAGGTCATTGTAAAATTCATTTGTTAGCCTTTCAGAGAAAGGACATGCATGCTTATTATAAATTACATGCATCAAATTGATTTGAAATTGGACCATTAGTTACATTGATTTAAAGTGCCAGAAAATTGATATAAATTTCATAATTTAAGAATGGAACTAGTTTCTCTTACTTATGGGAGGATGATTTATTTAGAGACCAACTGGAGCATGAGTACTTGTATAATAAAGTAGATAATGGAGAGGCGGCAATGCTGGGAAAGAAGTAAAAGGGCTATCACGGTTTGTTCAGGGAATAATTTCAGTGTAACCCATTGAAAACATGAATATTTCTGAATTTCTTGTTAAAATTTGTCTCCACATACTGTCACATTTTTAACAATTGCATTTCTTTCCCTTTTTAGTATGCTTTGAAGCTTCAGTTGGCAAGCATTGTGTCTATTTAATAAAGCCTTCTAAATAAAAAGCTTTTCCAATTGTAATGAATGAGATCGTACGCTAGCATAATATATTCGGAAGAAGATGCTGATTAGGAAAATTCAGAAGTTTAGTATACCAGAAAGTTTGAAAAGGTGTCAGATATTGAAGTTACCCTGAGATGCGACAGTTGGGGGAAGTGTGTGAAAGTAAACTTTGAACTCTCTTTTTGTTTCTAAACCTTTACAACTGGTGGTACTATTCTGGGTAAACTGTTAATCCTATGGCTTGTTTTGTGCAGCCAGCAAATACAGTTAGGCCATGTTGAAATGTGCCCTGTTTGTGGTTTAATCAAACAAAGTGAAATTGTACAAACGTAGAGTATAGCAGTCTTGAAGCAGTGTAAATAGCAGAGTACCAAGTGTATGTGACGTAAACAAATACTATTATGTTATATTTTTAACCACTTGAGGCAGTTAATTGTTTCCTCAGATAATCAATTAATAGTAAGAACAAATATATTAATTCGTTCCTGTAAGTTGTGACCTCTGATCCGCAGAGTCCTCTTAAACTTTGAATATTTCTGTGTACAACTGAATTTGAATGTGTTGGTACTGACCTTTTTCTTACTTGTCTTAGATTCTTAATGCTATGAAGAGCAGAGCTGGATTTGTGAATGTCCAGTTTCTTACAGGGAACTCATGCTAACATTAATCCGATGCCTTACTGAGACTAGAGGTTTCATAGGGCTGAGCCGCCTGGAGGTGCACAGAGTAGCATCCTCCATTAATCGTCACGGAAGTGTGTGAGGGGAGCCTGAGAACCAGTTAATTCAGCTGAACATTTTCTTCATGCTGAATGGTGCTGGTGATGCGTATGCTTTGAATTAACTTATCAGTCATTTTGGTGTTTCATTTTGCCAAAACCATGTTTGTTACATTGGCTTAATGAAACTGGATAGTTATTCATGATTATCTTAAACAGAAAACTGATTTTGTGTTTTAGAGTAAGTGGATTTGTTGACTGTGCCATAACAAGCATACAAGAAGTAAATCAGAGCATTGTGATCAACTGTGATTATTACTATTGAATTTCATCATAGTCTTAATACCTTGTGTATGCAGAGAGCAATGCTGGTGCTAAGCTGCATGAGTAAAAAATGTGTCTAAATTAGATAAACTGTTAGGCTATAAAAATATTTAGGAGGGACCAGTACAGAGTTTGAGGAGAGCAGGGGGAGGGAAGAAAAAATGATGATGGGGGTGAGGGGGTTGTACCTTATTGTTTTGAAGTTGTTGAAGCAAGTACATTTATTCAGAGAAACGAGTAATATGGGGGGGTTGTTAGACAAGATCGGGCAGTTCTGAACCTTAAACAGTTCTTGAAATGGATTAAGATGCCCTCATTTTAACTTTTCCAAGCTAAATTCAGCAGACGAAAGAAAATTATAAAAGCGAGTGAAAATGGGAGGCAAAAATCTTAGGTATAGAGATTGAATTTAGTTCTGATAATAGAAAAATACTGTAATTATTGATTATAGTAGGCAAGTAGGTCAGTTATATTAATGTGTTTGCTTAAATATAATGTTTGTTTTGATTTTGTGAGAAGGATGACAAGTATTTACCTAAAACCAGTGGAAAGATGTTTTGATCTTGGTAGTGAATAAAGCAAGCATTGATCGTTATTAAAGCTTTTTGACTCCTGTTAATTTACAATAAAAAATTTTAAGGATTAATCTCTTAAAGTCGTGATTTACGTTTATCTGTGAAGTTGCCCACTGGCTATTTCACTTCCCCTGCTTTGGTATTCATTTAAATATATAAGAAAATGATTTTTGAAAAAATGTTTCTACTGGTTGCTAAATTAATTAATGGTTAAGAAGGTAAAAATGACTTGACTCAGATTTTGTTTATGCAGTAAATGCATCTTTAAAAAAATTGCATTCTAACTTGAACTGTAAGTAGTACCATTAGTAATGAACATCATAGAGGGACCTGACAACATACGAATTATTCACTGGTAGATTATTATATCTTTGTTGTTAGCATGCAAGATAATGACCATAATTACTGTGGCAGTGTACTCGGGGGAATGTGCAGTTCTTCCCTTAGTCTAGACTGGAGTTACCATCTAAAGGAGTATTAAGAAAATATGGATGAGGTCTGGTAGCTGAGTTGCTGCTGCTTATTTCCTTCTGGTGCTTTAGTAAATGCATATGCTTTGTACACTTTAATCTTAAAGGTTTGTGGTGTGGTATGTTTTTTTTCTTTTTTTCCCATTTTTGAGACTAGTAATCATCTCTCTGTTCTCAGTCTGGCAATACTGCATACTAAGTAAAAGGATTTGATGTTTAATTGTAGCAGCATTGTAGATTTACCCTCTTCTATTAGAATGGTCTATTATAGTAAATTAGTATAAACAATCTAATTTCTTAGGAAATCCAGGGTAAAAGGTTAATCAGCAATTTGCCTTTCTTTAAAGGACTTAGCTTGTTATGATTTACTTGTCTTAAAGAACTTTGTGAGGCATTAGTTTGTACGCCTCTCTAATCTATGAGGCTGTCCACCTGATCTTAAGTTAAGCTTTTTGATGAACCAAGTACTTCTGTTTTCTGTTTTATATTATGATAACGTAAATTATCTGTAATAAGCCATCCTAATTAAAGTTAGTAAATCTACAGCTCTGCTCCAATTACACACTAATCAATTATACACTAATTTAATTCTACTTAGCTTGATACAGTGCATCATTAATCAGGTTCAGATTTAATACAACAGATTTACTGTATTAACCAAAAAATTGGTGCATTCAAATAGGCGGAAATAAAGGAAGTCACGATGCCAAACAGTGTACATAAATACTTTCTTATCAATAATGTGTTACAAAAGATTTCATTTTTCCTTGGGGAAGTGTAACTGAAACTAGTTCTTTCTTTCTGAGCAGATTATTGTTATGAGCTGAAACCACTGATAATATAATACACTTAAGCAGATCATGGTGGTTGTTCTGAATGCTATAACTGATTATCTAATATAGGCAATTGTCTCACTTCTAATGTTATTTAAATGATAAATTTGCCACAAGTTGCACTGCCCTTGGTGGTAGAACAGTAAAAGCTAGTGGCCAAGCAGATGTTACTCTCTTCAGACTTCTAAAAGCTTTACCCATATATAACTCCTTGTAGAAGTTTAACTTACCTGCTGCTTTTACCAGTGGACTGCTGTTTTGATGGGCTCTTACACAGGCACATGTGCAAGAAAGCTGTCTGTATGCTCTGTTTTCCCTCTCCCTTTGCAAGGCCTAGGAATGGCTGAAATCTGCCACCTGGAGACTCTCTAAACGTTTGTGAGTTGCAGGGTGCAGTTCACTTGAAAAACAGAGATGCCGCACAAAGCTAATATGGTTTCTGAAAGTGCTCACAAATAAAGGCATTAACCAGACAAATAGAAAATTCTTAAAAATAGAAAAGAGACAGCGCAGCAAACAAAAGGAGACAAGGTCTGCAGATGAGGTCACTTAAAAACCCCTGTTCCTCTCGGAAGTAGTTTAGTACAACTAAAAAAGGGTTGAAGGGGAATAAGAGACTTCAGTAGGTATTTCATAAAATAAGATAGTAGGTAGAAACTAAATTGAATAATAAATGTAGTTAAACTTCTTTTACTCAGAGGAAAGTATGATAAGTTTTCAGATATCTTTGCCAGAGAAAATGCAGGAGGACAATTAGGTTGTGAAAAAAAATTTGGAAACCATTACTGGAAAACAGGAATAAGAGAACACATGGAAAACGGTCACAAGCCTCAGGCCTGCTGTTCTGGATAACATGAATCTTTTAAAAAGAAAGGGAACTGAAAAAGAACTTTTTGTGATTTTGCTTGTTCCAGTACAAAAAAATTATGACCAGGATTTATTTTCTTTTGCTATATAAGCTCTTGGTCTGTTCATGTTCAAGATTTCTTCTGATAAAATGTGTATTTAAAAATTCTTAAATCCAGATGGCTTGCAATAAAGGCTTTGGAAAATATACTTATTTGTCTTCCAGAATCTTAATTTGAGGCTTGTATGTGATGCATTGATGATTGTCTGTCATTGCCATTGCTGTCACATTCCTGTCCTAAACCTACAAAGCATATTAAAAAAAATCATGTGTTCAGAAGATGAACAGCAGCTTCCGTTCACTTTTCCAGGAGATTTGCAAGGCAGCCTTTTAGAGCTCTCTAATTTGTAAAGGCTTGATTTAGCTTAACAATTTTTTGCCGGCCAAGTTTGACTTCTCTTGTAGGATCTGAAACTGAACTGAGGAGGAAAAAAAGGTCTTTGAAACTCCTCTGGATATTGTATACTTAATTATACATCTTCAGGATTTCTTTTTGTCCTGTGGTATCTTGTATTTACATTTTGGGGAAATATTTGTCTACAAGTTAAGCTAACAAATGTGCAGTCAAATATCAGTTCCAGTAACAATGTGATGATTGTTCATGGAACAGAAGAGTTTACTTTTGGGAGTATTTTTAGTGTGGCTGTGCCCAGTAATTATCTCTGAAAGTAATTTAAAGTAATCTGCCTAGTTTTATGTTAAAACTGACCAACAATATTTATACAGGCAGTCATTGCCATCTCCGCAAAGGTGACAGTAACTATCAGCTGTGTGATTGTCTTAAATTCTTCAGTCTTGATAACAAGCATGCATCTCTATGCTGGTGGTCTTTGGCAATATGATCATACACTATTTTTTTATGTAGAACTGTTCAGAGCACAATATGAAAAGAATGGTGATAGTGTAATGAAAAGATGCCCTTGTCTATAGAGCATCATATACTGTGGAAGATGGCATATGTGAAGATAAATGAGAAGAGACATAGTGGAAAGTGAAGACAGGGTTCCTTTACAGCAGAATTTAATAATCTCCAGGAAGATTTTATTCTAGTCTGTGTAAATTTTCTAACTTTCACAGGTGGTTCCTCCCCCCACCCCAAGTGTTTCACTTGTGATCTTAATGTGCTTACATACAACTGTAAGTAGATGAATGGAAGTTAACACCTCGAACATATTAGGTACTAGATAAACCTGGATACAGAGGAAAACAGGTCCTAAGCGTAACAAGTTGAGCACTCAAAATTAGCATATATTTTTACCTTTGCTCCCACAGAAAGAGGATAATTATACCTTTAATCTTGTTGGGATCCTATGAAAATACATTTGTTTATACTTGGAATACGAGTGCTTCACTACAGAAATTTATGCCGCAAAATACTGCTGAGAAAGCCAATAATTCTGTCTTCATAAGTGGTGTATACAGAAGGTGTAAGGCCACAAGCTGAATAGGGAGATGAAATAGAAAGCAGCACACGCAAGACTTAGCCAAAGTCTTACTTCCAGCTTTTCCTAACTTTAAAGTGATTGACTTGGAACTCGAGTGATTTTAATGTAAGGATTTTGTGCATCATTAGTACATTTTCATATGTTTTGTATAGCTCTCTTTTGGGTACAAACCCATTTTGCATTGTGTTGCAATTTGAAAGTTTAGCAGTTTTCCTTAGAAGTTCAACTGTTTCCACATTAGAATAGATCAGTCAATTGAGAAATCCAGTCTTAAATCCAGGAAATAGAAATTAACTGAAATGTGTTGGAAGTTCATTTTTTCCTTTTTTTTTTTTTTTAAATAGTTATATATATGTAATGTTTGAATTGTGAGACATCTAATAATTGTGTAGTATTACCTGTTGTCTCAAAATACATATTATATATTATATTTTAATGATTGGTTTTAACTCTGCTACTAATTAGTAAAGGGGAACAGAGTTACAAGTGGAGAAAAAGAACCTCATGAATGAAAATCAAGTTATTAATGAGGTGATAATTTATAATGGTATAATTATGTTCACAGTATATAACTAGTTGTTTCAGGAGTTCATTTTTTAGAAAAAGCATGCACACATGCATAACTTACACTGACGCTCTTGCATGAGAATATTTTCTATAGCATTTCATTAGCTCTTATTGCAAGTCATTGAAAAGTAGCAAGTGATATGTAGGCATTTAGATTTGTGTAATATAAAGGCAATAGTTAAGTCATGATCTATGCTGACTTCCTACCATCTATGTTTATGTAGTAAAAAAGTGTATGTACTTCTGTCCCTAGTTCTACAAGGGAAGTAAAAAACTTCTCTGAAAACTGTTACAGTTTAAAATTGCCTTTGTGCCTGATGGCTTAAAGTCTTATATTTTCAAAACAAGCATTTCTAAATGTGTGAAGAATGTTAGCTACTTTTAAGTTATGATGACTGCTGCAAAAGTTTTTTTATGTTTTCAAGTATTTTATATTAATGTACATTGTTCGTAATGGACTTCTATTTAAAGCTTAACTTTATAATTTCCCTCTATAATGAATAAGAACCTATTAATAAAAATCTTTGTTAAAGACAAAGTTTTGTAAGATGGACACAGTCCTCAACAATTATGGAAAGTTAATTCAACAGTTATGAAAAGTTACTTTTTAGAAATAAATGCATATTAGCAATATAAATACGTTTTTAGAGGAGTATAAATGTTCCAGATGTTTCCAGTATTCACAATTGACCACAATTACATATCACTGCTAAATTGTCTCCCTCAAAAGCAAGTTCTGCAAATATAGTTGTGCCTTTGAGCATGGCACAAAGCCACAACATAGTCACTTTTAAACCAGAGGAAGAAGAGATCAGGGACATAAGAGCACAAGCTAACGATACTCTGATTCTAGACCAGTTAAACTTCCATCTGTTGTTATATATAGATAGCTATATACACTGAAGCAAAAAGCTGGATTTATTTTGCTATATATAATACGGTTTTTATATATGTACACATATGTAATTTTTTTTCCTGGTACTTGTTTTTTTGTTTTTATTACTACTTTTGTTTTTATTATTATTCTTGTATGAATTAAAAAGCAGTTTAAAGTGGTTTTGGAGACCATATTTGTTACTTCTGTATCAGCTCCTTAGATATTACTAAAGGATAAGATCTCTCAGTATTGTTTGGTTACTAGAATGCAGGTTTTAAGCACAACTTGCATTTGGCTCTGTTATAACAATAGTAGTTCATATTGTATGGCTTTTGTTAAAGCACTGTTGAAAAAATATCTTATTGAGCCATTTGTGGTGTTTTTTTTAAAAGATGTTTAAGATTTCACATACAGTTTAACTGATCACAGATGAAACTGTAAATTAATACCTCATGAGTTTTACTGACTGCAGGGCATTGTTTGCAATTCAAAGCTGCTTTGTTCCTACCCACTAGGAAAAGACAGTGTTCAAGCCAACAAATTGGAATTCACCATGATATCAAACTATTTAATAAAACTGAAAACTCGTAACTTTGAATTTTATTTCACTATGACTTTTATAATAATGTATTTTGAACATATTTTTTAAAAGCCTAAATCTTTAGGGATTGAAATAAAAGATACAAAATCGGTTTAATTGTTGGTCTTAATCCACCTTGGTCGAAATTGTGTACTCAAAAGAATTACATGGCATACAAAAAGAGAAAATGCTGCAAGTTGCCTTAGTTCAACATGTTCTTTGATCAGATGCATTTCTATCCTGCTGACTTGTTTATGGTCTTCATACAAATAACAGCTGTATAACAAACTTTCAGGCATGTTTCATGTATAAAGTTTAATTTTCTCACTACCACTGGTCCTTCTTAGCTAAAGTCAGGATGAATATATTTGTTTTCAACCTCCTTTTTTTTGTTTTCTCTAATCTCAAAGGAATTGGAGGGAGGCCTTTTTTTTATACTTTTACTATTTTTACAGTATAATTAGTGACTAAATGTTGAGGAGGGAAATAATTTTACAAAACCTGAGACATTCTTCTTATGGTGAGACTAAGTCAGGAGCTCCTGCTAGAAAAAGATAGGCTTTGTGAACAAAGTCAAGCTCTTGCAGAGGTGTTCCCCTGCAGAGTGTCATATTCAAACTTACAGGGGAGTCACCTACCATCTCCTGTCAGGTAGAGATACTTTCTTTAAGCTGTCCATTCAGTAATTGTCTCTGTGGATCATCCCACAAGATTGCATGTGCTACAGAAAATATACTTGAAGTGTATTTGAATTGGGTAGCATTGCTGTAATGTGGCAAACGTCGCCGGCCAGCCTTTGGCCTAAGGGCCAAACTTTTTTTTTTTCTTTTTTGAGCAAGTGGTTCAGCTGCACTAACGTAAATGTAGTACTCTACCCAAGTCTTCTTACTAACAAAGCAGCGCGTCATGGTGACAAAGGCTGCTTAAACCAGCTGAAATGGCTCACGTACCTCTGCTTGGTATTATGTAAGAATGTAGTTACGGTCACATCTAGTCAGTTCAAAGGCTCAGTTACTAGTATTTGAGACTGGAGGGAAAGACTGTGAAATACAGCAAGCATTACTGAATTTCTGTATTTGTGTTGAATATTCTCCCAGCTTCCAAGAAATAATAATTAGACAGTTTTTGAAATTGAAGTGGGTGTGGGGATGGGGAGGAGTTGTCTATCTTACCAAATAAATTTTGCTAGATGTTTTGTCCATTCATTTATCCAGTAATTTCTTGAATCCAGTACAATTCTGACATTCATGATCTGCTAAGTAAAGAGTGCCGTAGTTTCACAGTACATCTTGTAGTAGTATATTCTTTTCCATCTTTGGAATCTGTCACTACCTTGGTTCATTTATGCCCTTTATCTCTTGTATTATGAGATGATGTGAATAATCACAGCCTATTCCACTGATGAATTTTGAGATCTTGATTGTTTCTCTCCATTTTTGACTCTTCTAGACTGTGTCCTTGTTGTCTTCATTAATGTGAAAGTATTTCCATTACTTTGATTATACCTGTTGCTCTTCTTTGTACCTGTTTCAGTCTCTCACTGTTTCCCTTTAAGATGATGAGGACCAGAGCTGCTTATGGTGTTTATACTGTTGATTTTCACTCTGGCGTGATGATGATCTCCATTTTCACTAGGAGGAGCAGAGAACAATCATAACATTGAGATGTTTCAACGTGGTTGATTTTCTACATGAGCAGTAGTATTTAAGTCAGGGTCCTTTATTGTTTAAGGACTGTTTTTACTTTATGCACACCCATACATCACTCAAAGTGAAGTCTTGATGTCCTCTTAAAAAATACGAGAGACCAATCTTAGAAAATGTATCAACCTCAGGACATTCAGATTTTCCCATGGAAACTGTCTCATTCTGGTCTTGTCTGGGTATTCAAAATGGCTCTTTGAGCTATTTTTCTGGTCTTTGTGGGCTCTTGCATCATTCTCATCATGCTTAATACTGGAATGTCTACAGATAGTATAAAAAGATATGTGTGTGGGTTCTTGTTTTGTGGTGTTTGGTGGGTTTTGTTTTGTTTTGGTTTTTTTTTTTTTTTTTTTTTTGTTGTTGTTTTTTGTTTTTTTTTTTTAATTCTTACATGTGTTTTACTTTCCCTCTTCCCCAACAGGAGATTTAGGTACAGTTTTAAGTTTTGGTGTTTTCTTTTTTTTTTTTTTTTTTTTTTTTTTAATTTTTGTAATATTTTTCTTTATTTGTGAAAGGGAAAGTTAAATGTTTCTGCCACTTGGAGAAATGGTTGTGATTGCTTTGGGTTTCTCTGGAACTTCATTACAGTTGTCTGATTTCTTGAACAGCTGGGTATTCTTTATCTTCTGTGACCTTAATATGAAAGATTATGTCTGAAACGAAATGAGTTGTTGACTTTCATTTTTCTTCAGAAAGTGTGCGGTGAGCTCCTTTGCAATCTCGTTGTATGTTGGTTTCTCTCCTGTGGGAGCTTTTGTGTTATGTGTAGAAGATTAAAGGAATGTTCAACCTAAAAATAAGAAAACTGAGAAAATGTCATTCAGTTTTCTCCTGCACTTTTAATTATAGACACACAAGGCTGGTATGAGCCTCAAGTCCATTGCATAGCAGCAAGCTAAACATACGTAGCTGGAGTATCTAAAAGTTTGTCTAACTGTTCTCAAAATATGAGTGAAGGACATTCTTCCCCCCTCTATGTAGGGTGTCTCACTACACATGATTAGCTTTCTGTAATGTATAGTCTAAATCTTAGGTAAGCTCATTTCTTCCTGCCTGCAAAGGATATGAAGAAATGTTGTTTGATTTCTTTGTAAGAGTCATTATTCAACTGTCTATCTTGTTTCTAGATATTTCTTTTCTTGACTAAACTCCATTTCTTCAATCTTTTCTTACACATCATGGTTTAATACCTATTATTCTACTTGCCTTCCAACTAATTCTCCAGACTGCTTTTTATATCAAAGTAGGCTACCAAAATTGGACTTGACTGTTGGGGACTTCATTATTATTGAGTAGAAATGAGTACATTTTCCTTGCATCTAACATTTGTCATCATTATTACTATATTCTAAAAAAATACACACCCTACCTGCTGCAATGGAGTTACATTGCTGAATGATTTTTTTTTTTTTTTTTTACATTTTTGATCCTCTGTTACCTTTAGACACCTTTCCCCTATGTAAAAAGGGGGCTTATAAGAAAGATGGGGACAAACTTTTTAGCAGGGCCTGTTGCGATAGGACAAGGGACAATGTTTTTAAACTAAAAGAGATTTAGACTAGGTATAAGGAAGAAATTTTTTACAATGAGGGTGGTGAAACACTGGAACAGGTTGCCCAGAGAGGTGGTAGTAGCCCCATCCCTGGAAACATTCAAGGTCAGGTTGGACGGGGCTCTGAGCAACCTGATCTATTTGAAGATGTCCCTGCTCACTGCAGGGGGTTTGGACTAGATGACCTTTAAAGGTCCCTTCCAACCCGAATTATTCTGATTCTAAGATTTCCCGGTCAGTAATGTCTTTCTAGACTTCATAAAGACAGATTTTTTTTTTTTTCCTAGTTTTTGCAAGGCTGAGGGGAAGAAGGTAAGTTTCTTCCTCCTTCATTCCAGCCTTCTTGGGAGAGGAGATAAATTCTTTCATGCTCAGCTCCTGTGACGAAATACTGCTTTTTAGAAATACTGTTCAGCAAAAGAGCTGGTGTGGTTCTGTGAAATTTAACAGCTGACCATAAGCTTCTTAATAATAGCATGAAGACTAACACAGGATATCACTGAACGTGTCTTGTTAGTGCTGTAGTGGCAGGCTGTACACAGACAGGGGAAGTCAAAATTGACCGGTTTATCAGAGGGGCCCTCTCAGTGTTGTCATATTTGGGTCAAATGTTTGGATTTTTTCCCTTTCAGTCCATGAATTGTTGTTATGCTGTGGAATTAGCCTTCTAGTGCTGCTTGGAACGTTGCTTTTTGAAATGATTTATGCAGTACGATTCCCTTGCAGCTTTTCTGTAACTTGTGATTTTGGGGTGTTCCCCCCCCTGCCCTGTTCATGGCATATACTAATATTTTTTCCCCAAAAGGTGACCTTCTGAGACTGTGCCTATGGAGTGAAGAGATGGACTGAATTGTCATAGGCTGTGGGATGAGTTATTTTTAGCTGTTGGCATTTCAGGCTGGAACACTTCATTCTGTCGTGCTTGTTAATGAGTCATCTGGAGAAAATGGGCTTCTTGCTTTTGGAGAGGGTCTGTAGCAAATAATAATAGGCTAATCTCTGCAGGAGATATTCTGTCAAGTAACTAAAGCTTCAACTAGAAAATATGTTGAAATGGAGACTTATCGTTTCCCTGTAAGAATAAGCATGCACTCACTATTATTATTATTTTATTTTGATGTATATGAAAATCTCAAAAACTGATGAAGAGCCTAGTAATGGTATAACAGTGAAACATTTTCAAGAAAGAAGGTTAATTGAAGGTAGTCACCTTTTGCAGATAAAGAAGAATACACAGGTTTTTTTCTAATTCAGAACATGGTTCACTTCCTGAAATCTAAATATGTTATCCAGTTCTAGGAATCTTCTGGAAAGATTCCTAACTAGATAAGCCCTATATAAGGCTTACATCCTTGAGAGAATCCCAAAATCATCAACATTCAGTGTATTATTTTTAAGGATTAACCAGCATTTTTGTTTTGGTCCCTACTGAAGACTATATTTTAAATTTTTTTTTTTCTTTCTGTGTGCAATTCATAGTCTCTGCTTTGACCTCTTCCCTCTAGGTTTGAAGGTTTTGTGCTGATACAACATGGGAGGCTTTATTTTGCAGCTGAAAATATCACTACTCAAGTAAAAAACTTAATGTAAGAGTAGGTAATCAAAGTTGTTAATCTGGTTGCTTCATTTTTGTATTATTGAAATTCCAGAATTCAGTAGAGCAAATGATTAATTTATAAAAAAATATTTGCAAAGATTTAGGGAGAACTGTATGAAAGATTGGGAAAAAAGACCCCCAAACTCTATTCTGTGAAGTAAATGATTCAAAGAATAGCATCAGTGTCAAGTCTTTTTGTCACCTCTGGTACTTCTAATGCCACTTATAATCTGTATGTTTACCTTCTTTTGTTTACACGACTTCCTCTTTCAAAGCATATTAAAAGTCGGAAGAGGCCTTTCTATTTTGGTGGCAAGAGGATGTTTCCTTTAGAGCTAATAATTTTTACTCTCCATTGATTATTTAGCCATTTGGGTTTGCTTTTTTTCTGTTATCAGTGGAATATTGAGATAAGAGAACATTTTATCTTACCTCATTCAGATAAATATTTTTGCATTATTAGCACCTGTTGACCCTTCAACCTATACTGTTTGAACCCATCTTCTCTTATTGCTGTGGGCACTGTATAAAATGCTTTAAACCAATCAAGTTTAATGATTCCGATATTAGGAGTGTGTGCTGCTCCTAGATAACCCACAGGGCTTAGACTGGGTTAGTCAAGATTAATATTTTACATTTTAGAAATTTGACATGTATCTATATTGCAGACAATAGTGTTGTCAAAACGCTTGAGAAACGTATAAATAAGCTGGTGTAAGTATAAGAATCAATTTAACTGCAGTAGCATGGAAGTTTGCATAGGAAAACTTACCCTGTGTTTTAGCAGAATTAACGTTTCCTAAACATGAGGCTGCTGTGCTTAGACTGCTTCCAAATCCTGATCCCATTTGTTTATGGCTCGTTTGAGCACACTACACTGACTCTGTATGTTGTCTTGTAATTGTCTTCCTGGTAGGCAATTTATGCATCTTCTCAGGTAGCATTCTATTCTATGTATCCAGTCCTTGGATGTCATCCCACTAGTGTAAGTTCTCCTGCTTATAGGAGAGCCAGGTTTTTGTCTTTTTCGAAAGTGAAAGCAACGTATTTCCATGTTATCTCTTCTGAATGGTTCTGGTTCCTTCTTCCTTAAACCTTTTTTTCCCCTGAGTATCCTAAGGTGTTGATAATGAACAGTTAATTCCTCCTGTAGTTTCCAGTGCCACCTAATGAAAATAAATATGTGGACACATGGTTACATACTTATCAGAAACTTATCAAAAAGAAATATATTTAGGAGTATGCGTATGTGCTTCTGTTAATAAATAGTGCCTGTGTTTTTGAGCTACAGAAATTCATGTTATTACTCACTATCAGTAGGTGACTATCTTAAGAGATATTCAAGACAAAGCTGTATTGAGAAACAGGGAAGTTAGAGAACTAAAATAGAAATTGTACTTGGTATTTACTGTTGGTTGTGCTCTAAGCAGGTTTTTCTGCGCTCATTCTGCATTAATGAGGAAAATTATTATAGTTCATGGCATGTTAATAGGAGCTTAGAGTGGACATACACTGTCGTCTTGGTCTACTTAAATATCCTGATGTATTTTTAATATTTTCTTGGTTTAAATTTACTGACTGGTTACTGATTTAAAAGAAAAAATAGCACAAGAAGTGAAGAAAAATAGATGTTTTAGCAGCATAGTTGAATTTACATGAACCATTTATATTACTGTAAAGAACAAAAAATTGATTTAGATTGTGTTTAACAACTGTAACCATTGTTTTGGACTTTGTGTTAATAGAGAATATTACTCAGATAAAATGCCTCTTAATCTGAGTGATGTATGGAAACAATTAGTTCATGATTTGGTTTTGGAACAGCTCTGCAAAACTTTCTAATATTTTATCGACTCTGAATTGGAACCCAAACTTTGCAACTTGGTTAACTTATTTTTTACTGTTTTACTGTTTTGATGTATTTATAGATAAAAGTACAAATTGTAAAGTTACTAAGTTACTGTAGTAAAATATTTCTCTCTGCCAGGTCTGAGTATGCATGTGTCTTTTTTTTTTTTTTTTTCCTTCTTTGTCAGCTCTTTACAGGCAGCTTAATATGATTAGTACTACAGCTTTAGATAATTTAAATTGTAGCAAAGATAAGGTCTAGGAACTCTTGATGACTGAATACTTCTAATATTAAAATATTCTTGGCAAATATTCTATGAAGTTAAACAAATTTTCACTTTGATGTGAGCTGTAGTAAGTTGATGCTTGTGAAACAGCAGTTTCAATTAGCATTCACTAAAGATTTAGTGACAGTTAACACCTGGTCTCTACTGTGCCAAGAGGGAAGCATCTATTGCAGTCTCATATGACTGTTGCATAATTAGGATTATGATCTCTAATTTGCTTTTAATTTTGTAAATCTAGTCTTATTTTCAAAACAAGTCAGTGTTATTTGTGTTCCTGCACTTTTGTTCTAGGACAAAGTTATTGCTGTTAAAAGGACTGAGAAGTATACTGCTATCTAATATGATAAACAACTTGCCCTTTCATTGGTTAGTTAGCAAGGAAATTTGGACACAAAATTTACTGGTAGGTCTCAGAAGGCGTGTATTCTTCCCATGCTACTTATGAGAAGCAAACAGAAAATGGCACAGGTTTTTTGGAAGTAGTATTCTTATATACAAGCTGCCAAATGTATACTGGGAACATCAGGAGCAAGTGTAAATGTTTTTGTAATACTGCTGAGAGATAACAAAGGAAATGACCTTGTTCCTTCGTGCTCCAGAACATATTTTGGCGCATCCAAGGGTGGAGAAGGTAAATGCTACATAGTTTTTTCCTGTCTGCAGTGTCTTTTGATCCTTACTGGCTATGCGTAAGGACAGGGAGCTATTTCTGGCTACAGTGTTTCGCAACAAACACTACGGTGCAAATCCCTAGATGTATCCACAAAATTTTTGAGTCTTGGCTGATCTTTTTGAAGATCTTCTTCCAAAAAGACTGGGAGGAAAGCATAAACTTGTACTAAATTACTGAACTGAGGAAAATTCTCCAATAGTATTTCTGATTATCTGTCCTCAGATGAAACTTCTTTTTAAAAATGTTTTGATTAGAAATTTAATAGAGGGAGAGAAATTCTGGTTGTCTTGACGTGTGCTATAGTAATCATATATAATACACATATTTTAAGGTTTGTGAAGTTACTGTGTATATAATGTGTGTATGTATTTGTAGTGTTTAGTGACAGAATCTAAAATGTAATCTTTTAATAATCTAGTGGTATAGTTCTTCTTTTCATTTTCCTACAGCATTTCAGAATATCAACAGAAAAACTTGCCTTGTGGCGGCCGGTGCTTCTGAGTGTAATCGTACGTTTTTGAGATAATGTTGAGGAGGAAGATACCCAGATAATCTGTAATAAGGGGGACTTTTCAAGAACACTTGCATAAATTTGCCTGACTTTGCTGAGAAAAGAAAAAAAAAAAGTTACTTTGAGAAATGTCTTTAAATCATGATTCTTAAGAGCTGATATTTTAACCTTACATGTGAATGACTGTTACTTTTTCCATCTTGTTTCAATATGCCTAAATGCAAACACATGTGGAAAATGTTCTTTTGGCTTTTATCAAACTGACATTTAAGTGCATTTTTTTTCAACCTCGCTAACATTTGTGGTAAAATATTTCAAAGCTATGAATCTTGCAATTTGCCTATGCATTTTTTTTTCATCTTTCATATATTAACATTTGGTACTCATAATCCTAACCTGGTTGGAATTACTGGCTTTTTTCATTTACTGTTTGTTTGGATGAGGTGATTAGGAAAATACTTCATATGAAATTCTAGTTTGCAACAGTAAATACTTCCATGAAGAGTCACTGTTTTTTGAACTTCAGTAAATAAAGGAGAAAAATATGATAATCTCCTAGATTCAATTGTAGCAATCATTCTTAACACATTTAGCTTTCTGTTGTGTTACATATTCATGGTGCTAACCTGTCTCCAATACTTCCTTTTTAACATGTTTCATTCTTCCCCTCTACTCTCCTACCCATTCCCAAGCTCTTTAAGTCTGTGCCAAGCTAATAAGGAGAAGAACTAGCTCTGGGTAAAGTCAGTCATTGCCAAGCAGCTGTTACAAAGTTTTCTCATGTACCTCTGTGATTGTGCCTCATTTCTAAAAGGCAATATTTTTGCTCTTTCCGGTCCAATTTTAAGTAAGAACAACCAATTATATCTACATCTCAATCTTAATTAGTTATACGTCAAAGACTAGGGATGACATAGTTCATACATATAACTATCCTTTCTAGGGTTTGAACTTTGAACACTGAGTTGAAAAATTTAGGTAGAGAAATTAGGTACACTCTTTAGATTTAACGTTACAAATTACTTTTATTTTTACCCACAGTATTTGTCCTAAAGTATTCTCCCTTTTACTTCTGTTTAAAAACAATACCTTGTGGTTTAATTATAATGTTTGAATCTTGAGACTAGACCTTTTCCTTAAATCTGCATTAGATTTTACTTAGGATCAAATTATGAGAGCTTCAGCTTGCCTGCTAACACTGACCAGGGAAAGTTCTCTTTCTACGATGTGTGCCCCATCTGCCTGGTGGTGTGGCTGCCGGCATCGTTCTGGCATTGGCCCAGGCTGTGATGAAACTGAGAATGTGACAGATGACAGGCTTCTCCAGATGTATGCATAACTACTACTGCCATGCCCTGCAAAACAATCAGGATGCAAGTTTGCCATTATTTAGTTGTTTGTGTTGATTTATTCCTTGAGGGTTTTCTTAAAAACTGGAAATAATATTTGGTACTTTTTTGTGGTTTTACTGTGCTTTTAGTATTATTGAAACAGGTTGTATAATATGTTCACTCACATATTTTTTTCTTTAATTTATGGAGTGATTTCATAGACATTCTGACACAGGTTACTTAGTTTGAAGATTTAAGTAGATTTTAAAAAATGCAATTAAAAGGATCAAACATCTAACTGTCAGTGTATTAGTCTTGTTCTTCTCACAGCTGAACATGTAAGCTATTGCCATTTCTTAATATGACTACTTCGTGCAACTAAAAATAAATATCTGGGAAAGGTGTCAGAATCACCATTAATTACGATTTTTAATTAGAATCTAATTAAAATTCATCCAATAGCTTGAAAACTTACCAAATCCTAGTCTGCCTTCCTCTCTAAAGGTATCAACAAAGGCTGCTTCCCCAGCCCCAACTTACCTCCAAAGAAAAAGAAGTTAGAGATTTATGTGCAACCTGCAACCTTTTATTGATTATTTAAGATGTTTCCACCTTGGTGTCTTTGAAGGTTTTTATAACACCAAACAAAAATGTACAATCCACTGGAAATATTATATTATTCTTATAAAAAATAACCAGATTTTTGTCTTAGATTCAGGCTGTCATTATCTGGCATACAAAAGCAAAAGGGGCAAAAATTATTTTTATCTCCTCTCTAGATGTTTTTGGTAGCTGATTTTTTTTTAACATGTAGCTCCCTGCTGATGTATGCTGTTGAGTACATCATAGGTGTCGTGGTTTAACCCCAGCCAGCAACACAGCACCACGCAGCCGCTCACTCGCTCCCCCCCCACCCAGTGGGA
>JAVKLA010000093.1:18356831-18380545 GCA_034782735.1 Sagittarius serpentarius | reverse complement strand
CCACACTGAAAACACAGCACTGTACCAGCTACTAGGAAGACAATTAACTCTATCCCAGCCGAAACCAGGACAATAGGTAATAAGCTGATATATCAAAAGATATCCAGGGCAGCACACCCTACTGAAAAACAAGATATTACTTTTCTCTACTTTTTGCAGATAAGTAGCTTCTGCAATATGCACCAGAAGTGCTTTTTCCTGGTTCTCTCTGTATAAAGACAGTTAAATGCTGGTATTTGATGGCCGTTCCACTCTTCAAAAACAGTTTCTTGTAGTCTAATATAAATTGTGTACAAAAACTTCAGAGCATTACTTGAATTGCTTTAATTTTCCCTACTGTAGCTCCATTGCCTTATGTTGTCTGCCTTCAGTTGTAGGGAATGTTTTATGTGCTTATTTTTGTTGTCAGTTTGGTTTTGAAACCACAGTGAGCCAAACATGACTATATTTGTTGCTGGGTAACATAGAACAAGAAGGTAGTCCTGGCTCCAAAAAGCCTCAGATTTTGTGTATAAAATGAGTTATGAGAGATGGGTATTGACCCAGGAGAGGATTGCCAGCCATTAGGCTGGAGAGTAGCCTCAGGAAATCACACAGCCTTGCTGATGACTTCTTTTAGACATTATGGTGAAAGATAGTTTGAAGGAAGATTTCAAGTAGATTTGCTAATACTCACAGAAAATTCTAATAACTGGACATTGGATGATATCATGGGCTAGTGAGAAAAAAGGTATTTTTGTTGACTGCTTTGTGCCCGGAGGCTGTTGTAAATCTAAATGTACTGAATGAAGGATGGTATGTTCAGTGCCATTAACACTTCGCAGGGCCTTGAAAATGTAGAGAAGCGGCTTCTGCTTGAAATGACTGAGAAGGGGCTAGAAGAGGAGTGTGGAGAGTGGCGAAATAGTCAGAGGGCTAGCCAACACAGATGATCTTTGTAGCTGTATGCAGGGATTAGATATTCAGATAAGTGCATTTATCTATATAGTACAGGAAATCGTGCTTTTTAAGAGGAGCTATGAAGGAATAGTGTAAGGTTTAAACATAGTTTGGTAAAAGAACACAGAGAAGATGGATAGTGATGCTCAGGTTATGAATGGTTTGAGTGACAAATAGGGTGGTGAAATTGTCAACAGTGATACTGGGGGGAAATTCTAACAGCTGTCTCCAGTTTGAGGTAACTGTATGGCATATGTAAGAGGAGTGTGTGCCTTTTAAAAATAAGCCTCCACCTCCTGTAATGTAAGGTGGTGTATTTTTTTTTTTAAAAAAAGCATAAACATTTTATTCTCATTCTTGTTTGTATTCTTTTATAAACTAGCTTCTTCCATTACCTTCTTATACTTTTTTTTGAATAGCCATTCTGTCAAAAGTGAAGCTCCTGAAAAGGCTCACCTTTCCATATCAAGTTCAATTAGGAGTCAATCCTTTTTAGAAAAGAGGAGAAGAAAAAAAGCAACTGGCAGAAGTGCTTTTGCCTTTAGTATAATTGAGGAAAACATTAACATATCCTCTTTGGTCAGTGCTAGAGTTGATCAGCAGTATCACAGCTGAAAACATAAGCTGCTGCAAATGCAAACTTGTTTTTGTTAAAATATGCTTGTAATGTGGTGAACAAATTCATGGTACCAAAAATAGGGCCCCACTGTATGGTGCTGATTGTGGGATTTATTACTCAGTTATTTAAGGTAATGGTGTGTTGCTAGGTCAGGAGAAGGGTCACAGTTCTCAGATACCGCACAGCCTTAAGAAATACTCAGAAAGACCAACAATTGCAGAATGTGAAACAAAAATATTATTCAGTCTTGCTCATAAGGTTCTAATTTTCTTGAATTATCCTAAGTGTGATAACAGCTTAGTCCTGAAGCACACACAGAAGCTCTGTTTACCATTCCCGGGGCTCAGAGCAGTTTCTACAGTTGAACTTCCTTCCTTAAAATAGAGAGTTCTGTAGAAGCAAATACTATGTTTCTGAGGCATGCTGGAATGAGAGAGTCTTCTCTTTGCAGGTCAGACATACAGCAGACAGTGACAAAGTCAGTGTTCCCACGCTGCCTGTGCCGTCTGCTGACATTTTGAAAAAGTCCATCTGACTGTTCATCTTAAGATAAAAAGCTATTGGCATTCTTAATTTTGAGGTCATTCTTGATACAACTTGGTTATCAGACTCTTGTGGATTAAAATAACACAATTTATATCGTCCTTTTGATGTGTCATGGAAAATGACCAGCAAAACCTGCTTTTCTTGCATTCATACGAACTCTTGTTCCGTTTTATATAACAGACCTTTAGAGTTGTTGAGTTTACTATCTTAATTAAAGGGGTTAAGTCTTTTAATGTTCAATCTGAAATAGTGAAAGACAGTCACTGTTGTTTATTTTATTAAGTAATTGTAAAATAATTTGTTCAGATTATTTCTTAGATTACATAGCCGTCACCTTGAAATCTTGATAATACATACAGGATTTTAAGGCTGTTTCCAATTTTTTTCCCCAAATTCAGATACCACCTATTTTAATCATTCAAACTACAAGTATTTAAATACATCTCATCTAGATTTAGAGCTGCTAACCTAGGTGATCAACTACAGTATACTAAGTTTATAAGGTTTAACATGCCATTAAATAATAGAGACATAGAAACATTAGATGCCTTTAGGTAAAGGAATTAAAATATTAATTGGCATGCTTGTAGATATACAAGAATACAAAAATAACCATGTGATTTGGGCAGTACACGCTCAAATTGATTGAAAAGCTAAAATGTTGATTAAATTAATGAAAAATTATTGCCAAAATACTTAATTGGTTCATAACAGTTTGTATGTCTTTGAGAAGCAATTGTTAGGAGACCTGTTGGTTTGTGTTTTTTTTTTTTTTTCCCCACTTTCAGCTACTTGCTATCATTTGAGGTTTCAATTGCTTGACATAGAACTGGTGGATAATTAGCAGTGTGGATAACTGTGAAAAGCATATGTAGTAATTTAGTTCTTGGTTCTTTCTAATTGTCTGCCCATCAGTAGTTTGCTAGGGTGGGTAGCTAATTATGCAAACATTTTAAATGGAAAGTACTGTAGGAATAAAAATGCTTTTATTAGTAGCATGGTATTGAAAAATCAAAATCTTTTAAATAAACAAGCCATTATTTGACAAATCTCTCCCCAAAGCCATTGTTCACATACTAGAAGGAGATTGGGGTTGTGAGGGGGAGAGGAAGGGTAGTGTTGGCAGATAGCATTCGTTTTTCACTGTGTCAGAAATAAAGATGTGTCACTGTTTTAAAAGATGCTAAAGGTGAATACAATAAAATACGTTGAAATACATCTAACTGGGCAAGCTTCATTTGTTAAAGGTAAACATCTAAAGTTAATAGACCTTAAGGGCAAATCTATGCTATTAATTAGGGTTGACCTTAAGGTCATTTTGAACCTCAAATGTGCAAACAAATTTTACAGTAAACATTTTAACTTGCCTGCAGGAGTACTTCCTTCTGAGTCTAATGTCTTCTGAGGTTGTTAATCCTGCTGTGTAATCCACTCATTTTGAAATATGCTTAGAATTTAAAAGCATGATGCAGTATTTGTGCATAGCCTCCCTGCAGTCTCCGCAACTCCTTCATCCTGCTTCTGTGACACTTTACTTCCCTTTTCTGTAGCCTGTGACTAGAGAGAAGGCTGGCTTTTAAGCTGTGGTGTACTGTGATCAGAGATGCAAAATATGACCTAGACAAGGAAGACAGTCTTATAGAACTCTATCTGGGTCTTAACCCTGAGGTTTGATCTGAAATATGAGGATAGATATTTCCGTTACAAGTTTAAATATTTGTTTTAACATTCAAACCTAATAATATACTACTGTTACCAGAGAGTGCTATGTTTTCATAGTAGCATGACTTGAAGGATTTGAAAGCTCATCTGGAGAGGCTTGGCTTTTCTGTTACCAGATTTTCTCACACACTAGTAGTTTTGTTCATTAAAGTTCTTCACCTGTCAATGTACTATTTCATATGAAAACTTAAAACATAGCACTGTTGTTTGGGTCAAGTTAATTCTCAAATAGACACCAGATCTCTATCTTCTCACTTAATTTTACATTCTGTTTCTAGCTTTAATGAGGTGGAATAAGTATCTGAATGACTTAATTTATGTTTCTTCAAGCATGTATTTTATCAATCTAGCAGTTCATTGCAATTAAGCTTATGCTTCAGATAATGGTTTATTTTGGTTATTTAGTCCACTTGCAACTTTAAGGTGAAGGTTTCAAGTTAATGTCATACTTTGCTTTGTAATTTAGACAAAATCTAAATAGATGTTCCCAGCTTGCATCATGTGTAACAGCTAATGTATCTGAATTTCTTGTTTTCAAATAATGTCATTTACTTCTAACCTTCATGTCTTCTTTTGAAAAGAAAAAAATTAAAAATTGTGAAGTTTAACTCTTCTCTACTTTTTTTTTTTTAACAGATTTGAAGAACTTGTGAAAAAGTTCAAAGTAGAATATCATGCTGGTGGTTCTACTCAAAATTCCGTTAAAGTGGCCCAGGTTTGTTCTTCCTTAAAAAGGAATTATTGATAATTTGAAGTGTTGAGTTTGAATCTGCTTGATGCTCTGTATTGTCTGTGTTCGTCATGAGAACTGATGAGTGGGTGCTTGTGATTCTGTTGCTCAGACTATGCTTGTATTTTTTGACATGATTTATTTTGAAGTTGTACTCTTTATTGTTTTCACACACTCTCTGTTAAGGTTATAGTTACAACTACAATGTACCTAGGAGTGGAAGGGAGGGTATTAAGGAAGATTGAGGCAGGCATTTGTCAAAGGTGTATGGTAAAAGGATAAGAGGCAAGGACAAGGTACCTAGCTGCAGTTAGGAATCTTCCAATGAGGAGAAAAAAGTCACAATGAGAACAGTTATACAGAGAAGTTGTTGAATCTATGTGCTTGGAGATTGTCATAACTTACCAGGATGAGTCCTTGGGCAACCAGATCTAAATTTGAGGCTGGCCCTGCTTTGAGTGGTGGGTTGGACTAGAGACCTGCAGAGGTCCCTTCTAGCCTGCATCGTTCTATGATTCTAACCACATTTATCCTGTAAGAACTTGAAAGTTTGTCCATAAAAGACTGAAATGTAAAACTTTTTTCCTTTTATACTAGGATAATGATTCTGTCTATGGGTATGGTGAATAACAGTAATGACAAATTGAGTTTCAGGTATATTAGCTTTTCTATAACTACAGTACGCCTTTTGTCACAATACTCTGAAGCATATACCTGTGTGTATATTTTTAGATTGTGATAGATGTACAAATCCTATAAATACATACAAACTGTATTTATAACCTTTTTGTTAATGATCCTGGCTTATTCACTTCCAGATTTCCTGTATAATTAAAACTCACTTCCAGATAGCATTAAACGCACATTTGGAAGAACTGAAGTTATAATTTAACAAAGGTTGCCCCCACCAATAGAAAGGAAATATTAATTATAGGAATAATCGCTGCTCCGTTGTACAAAATAGTTGCTGCTTCTTTACTAAGGTTTTCATTTTTCTGAAACCCCAAATGTCTTGAAAATATTTGTGATAAAAATATTTCACAACAGAGAGAAATCTAAGTTGCATGTGTTTTATTGTATATAGCATGTAATTCTGAAATGGTTATGTTTTTTAAATGCAGACAACTTTCAGAGCTTTTTTTTTTTACTATGTGGTCAAGCCAATTTTTTGCTTTTGATACTTAAAAAAACCCTCTTCATCAGGAGAGCTCAAGTTATTGGATTCATTCTGTGTCATTATGACTGCTTGACCTATGGGGATGGTGTAGAGGTGGTGTCTCTTCCATGACAGCCGATGAGAGGTCAACTTTTTGGAGGGAGTTCTGCAACTGTTTATTAGTTCAGAGGCATGAAATTCTGCTTCCATTCCTACACCTAGATTGAGGAGGTGTAGAAGCAAATGTATGTGGTAGACTCAGAGTTTCTAAACTTCGAAGTGTTCAAAGAGCCCAGGATTTTATTTCCATCTCTCCTTGAAGTGACCTCTTTGACATCAGCTAATTTATTAGTCAGCTGTGTCTCATACTTAACTGTCTATTTATCAGTCCAGGTGTTGTTCAATAATTATACTATGAAGTACACAGAGCCTATATAGAGTCAATGAAATAGATGACATTTAAATCAATGAAATGTAGAGGTTTCTAAGTCAGTGCTCCGTTCTTATACTGATAGGGTTTTGTCAGTGAACTTTTCCTTTACCTTGGCTCTGAGTTGGGAGCCTCATTCAGCTCCAGTTGCCATCTGGAATTGTATTTGTCTCCAGAAGGGTTGTCATCTCCTAGTTTTTGTTTCAAGTAAAATTGAAACTTCAAACAGTTGTGCATGAATAACATAACATCACTAAGAGGCTTTAAAAAGAGGGATGGGAGGGTGAGAGAAAGAAAAGAGAATTCTGGAAATCTTGAAAGAAGCTGTTATTCTGTAAGCTTTAGCAGAAGAAAAAAATGTGAGGATAGAAAATAATAGTTTAAATGTAAACCAAAAATTAAACTAGAAATTCTGAAGAATTATTGCAGCAATATTAATTGCCGTATTAGAGAGAATGAGTGTGTAAGTAATCTTAGATCTGAATAACTTAAATATATATTTATTTGTTGAAAGTAGTGAGAGAAAGCAAAGACTGATTCAGGAAGCCTGACTGGTGGTTGAGAAGTAAAGGACCAATAAATAAGTTAGAACTCTGAGGTAGCCACACTCTAAGTGAATGTGGATTCTCTGCAAGAAGACATGTGGGGAAGAAATCGTAAGAATATAGCTTTTATTAATTTCTCAACTTTTGTTACTTTATAGGAAAAGCTTGAAAAAGATGCTAAAAACTCAGAAAGCTGGAAAACAATAAAATTATTGGAATAAAAAAAGGAAGAATTTAAGAAGCAACTCAGGGTCATTGAATTGTTTGTTTCAAATAGTCTGCTGCTTTAAGGGTCAGAAAAGCAACAGTGTGTTGAAACAAAATTACCCAAAGGCAAAATGGATGGAGAAACTTACAGTATATAATGTGTTTAAAAAGGAAAAATGAAACTGTCATATGCTTGCTTACACGGTGTATGGTGATCCTCACTTCTTTTATACATGCTTATACATTTTGGTTATTTTTTTCATATCTGTAAAGATAGTGAGATCTAGTCAAGATCTAGTCAAGTCTCTCTGTTCCTGAACAGGATAAGCTATCATCTTTTCTCAAAAAAACCCCCCAACAAACAAACAAAAAAAAACAAAACAAAAAACCAAAACCAAGGAGGGGGGGGAGAAAAAAAGTCTTATAAATACTGTATTTATCATGTGTGAGAAACTTGAGATGGTAATCACAGAAAGAGGCAATAGGAAGAATCTCTGAATTATGAAGAAAACTGGGAAGAAAATGAAGCTTAAATCATGGGGTTTGGCACTAAAATCTAAAGCAGCATCAACTATAATTGAAGTGAAGATTTTAGAAGTTTACAAAGAATTAACCAGAATTGCAGTCAGAATAGAATTAGATTTTTTTTTTTTCCTAGCATTTTAACAGAAAGGAAAGATCTGAAGTGCAGCCTTGAAGGAAGAATTTGGCAGGTAAGGTACTAAAGGGAACCTTGGTATTTTTTCAGTATTGCAGCAGAGCAGAAGTGTGGCACGCTGCAGGAGTGAGTGATGGCTGGAGAGTATTGCGAGAATCAAAAAGCTGAATGTTGACTGCCCAAAGTGGGCATTACATGGACAGGGTATCTCAGCAGGGTCAGAAAAAGAAAAAGGTCTGGACATATCAGGGACAAGATAAAGGGTTTTTTTGTAGAAATGCTTCTAATGTACAGTGAAGAAGACAGATTTTTACAAATTGAAATGCGGAAGCAAAGTCAAAACATACATTAGAGGGA
Source organism: Sagittarius serpentarius (assembly GCA_034782735.1). Lineage (NCBI taxonomy): Eukaryota > Metazoa > Chordata > Aves > Accipitriformes > Sagittariidae > Sagittarius > Sagittarius serpentarius. The sequence continues at coordinate 18,372,636 of JAVKLA010000093.1, read as the reverse complement.
AAGCTCTTTAAAAGGAAAGGAAGGAGCAAATGAAAAATTATTCTGTTACAAAAGAAATACAGAAGACTGTTGGATTAAAAATTGAGAGGATGGAAGATAAATGATAAAGGGGCAGAAACCCAGAATTATCACACTCTTACTTTTCAAAAGTGTATTATATAAGCATTTTTATAAGTACAATAATATTTTTTAAAAATACCTGAAAATTGTCAAAGGGAGCACCAAGATCAATATAAAAGCAATGAAGAGCAGCACAAAAGCTAGTGAGATAGGACTTTTATGTTTAAGTTCTCTGGGTTATTGAAGTTATTTGAACATATACTGATCTTGGGAAGAGGGAGGAAGCCAAAATTATTTTGGCTTGACCTAACACATGTTATGAACGAGGAGAAGGGGGGGGGGAACAAAGTGATTGATGTTTTCCAGAAATGACAGGAACAGGTATAAAAATGGAAAAGATAAAGTAAATGAGATTACAGTTTAGTCATTCCTTAATGAGTTTAAATTCATGGCAAATTATGTCTTGGAAATACTTATTCATATTTGGAGATGAATAGTGAAAGAAAGAAGTGAGGAAAGTAGAGACAGAAGGGCGTGTGAGGGACAAAAGACAAAAAAAGATTAAAAAAAGACAGAACTGTTTGAGAGGACAGGAAATAAGTAATCTGGAAAGAGAAAAACAGTAGAAAAATCCCAATGCTGCTCTGATTCTGCATCCCTCACTGTCCCATCCTTGTTTCTTCCTTACCAATCTGCTTTTTCTTGTCCACTCTGATCTTCTTGGGTGTAAAATTGTTCACCTGGAAAAGAAAAGATGGTTAACCAGAACAGATTGAGTACTTCTATGAAGTCTTATTGAAATAAATATCTTTTCATTTAAGACTTTAGTACTGAGTGGAAAAAGAGACAGACGGTAAAGAATGGGGAGAGAGGAAGAGCAATAATGACAAAGGGCTTTCTTGAGTGCAGTACAATACAGAAAGCAGTTGGAATCCAGACTAACAGTAAAAATGCAGGCAATGCACTTCTAGAGGTGCTGTGTTACTATTAGACACAGTTGTTGGGGTTTGTTTTTTTTTTCTTAACCCACCAGTAGGGAACATTAATAACTTTGCTGGATCAAGCTTTAATTAATCGGGTGTCATTCACTGAAAATTGCTTGATAGTACTTTGGAAAATGAGGACTAGAGATGATGAACTGAATTGCAGTCATTTAATTTCTGGAACAGAAACTAAAGTTTAACTTTCCTGTCTGCTTTAGTGATCTTGGCATTAGAATTATCCCTTTATACTAACTTTTAGTTTTGCTTTGTGTTTAAAGTTGAAGTTATGATGCATGCTTAAGAACAAGGAGGAGAGTGGGGGTATCAAATTGAAACTGCAGTGTGCTGCTCTGACCTTTACTTGTCTCATTAAATTTTGGCTTTATAGCTAATATGATATGTGACATCTTGCTTTAATCTGAGCTCTTGCAATCCCTCCAAATGATTGGATCCATTATATTAAATCTATAAAATATGCATGCATGTAACTGCATGCAGTTCATAAATAATGTATTGTTTTAGAGTTCTGCCAACAAACTAAATTCTGATTTGTGAAGACAGTGTTTCACTACTTCTCAGCTTCCTTCTGTAATTTTAATTAAGACTGTGCCTGTCTAACAACAGATGAGGATCTGGAAGGAAAAAAAACCTGAATCTTTTAATAGGGCTTGTGACTTTAAAGTATCTAAAATGGATAGCTTACATGTGCAGACAGGGCAAGTATTGCAGACCAGGCCATATTTACATGATTTTTATCAGTGTTTATTTTGACTTTGGAGTGCTGAGGTTAGAACTTCAAGAAGTAGTCTTTGAAGTTTTATCTTTCTAACTAAAGTGCTAGATTTCAAATCTAACTTGATAGAATTTTGTAACTTAGATTTTAAAGAATACAACCTTGGCATCAAACAGCACATTTTCATTCTTTTTTTTCCTGGAAGTTCATATAAAGAATGCCACATTCTTCATCCTTAGAATGGGTGCTCTTGGTTTGTGCTCAGTTCCTTAATAGCTTATTTTCATTCTAACAATTCTGCTATTGCTGTGGATGTAACTTAGCAGTTAGAGAATGCTATATTCTATCATTTATTCATCCTCAGGAGAATTGTGAAATTCTCATTACACAAGTTCTATTACTAGTGATCCCATGTAAACTTGGAAGAATGTAGCTTGACACATTTCAAGTTGAATTTGTAGGACTGGCAGATAAGGGGAGAACATAAGTTACAATTCTCGGGAAGCTTTCATATAGATATTCTTGGGACTTCACAATAACGTTTTTATAATACACACCTCAGAAAATCGTAGTGACTCCCTTTTTTTCTGCATAACCTCTGACTATCTAATTATAAGCTTTTTTTTTTTTTGTGGTTGTGCAACATTTTTTTCAAAAAGCCTACATACTGTTGTTAGATACTTTAAAAAATCTTGGATTTAAACTAGTGTGTGTGTTTATTTACTTTTAATAATGTGTTGATTGGAATGACTTTTAAATGAGGGATAACACTAAGAATATGATGCTAAATTATGTTGAGTTCGAGTCCCACTGTCTTCTGTACATCAGGGAAGTATGACACTTTCCTAGTATCAGCCTATATTTCAAGGCCTTGTAACTTCATCCCAGTTTTTATTCTTCAATGATGATTAATTTGATCTGTTAATCTAAAGTGATTATGCTTTTTAGCATTCTGATAAACTTGATGAGTTTGAGAATTTAATTTTTAAAAATGAACAGATTCATTCTTGTTCATAAAAAACAGTATGTGCTGAAGGCTTAGATGTGGTTTAAATTTTTACTATTTGTTATGTGAGTAATTAGCCAAACCTTGGATTTATATTAAACATATGTGTCTACTGGGTCATGTCATGCTTAATCCAAAAATAGTTTGTAAAATTAAAAATTTATTTATAAAAAATACTTGCAGGCAGAACTGCATTTTTTAAAGAATATAAGCTGTAATCTTGTAAACATACAACTAGCTTCATTGCAACTGGTTCCATGCTTTTAAAATTAAGGTATGTATTTGCAAAGTAGTACCCTTGGCTAAACATTACTTCTTGTATATAATCCACAAAGTCTATCACATATTCGCTCTTCAGTATTCAGTCATTTAGTGATTTCCTCTTCACTGTCCTATCATTCTATATAAATGGGCATGTAACTAATGAACTTAATCTTTTCCCCACTTGTAAAAAATTTCTGGATTACTTCTATACAATTGATTAGACTGAGGCATAGCAGGAAGAAAGGTTTGGCTCAGGAGCAGGCCTCGGAATGTATTGAATATGCATAACTGGGAGAGAAGTAATGGAAAAGTTGTCAGGGAGGTCACCCCAAGCGTACTCTCAGTTCTTCAATGGTGATGCAACTTTGCAATATCTATCATTGTTTTATGGAATCCATTATGCCATCAACTAGACATGTTCTCTAGTCTGCTTATTGTGTGCTTAAATTCACTTATGCCATGAATACCTTTCTCCAAAAAATGTTTCTGGAATAGCACTCCTAGAAAAAGCAAGAAAGTCCCCTAAACAACTTTTTCCTCCTACTTAGTGAAGCAGAGAACATTTAACTCTGTATCTTTCTGTTGACCAAATGGAAATAGGTCTTTTTTTTTTTCTCTGTTGGGTTTGCCTGGCAAGGTTTTGGTAGTGGGGGAGGCTACAGGGGTGGCTTCTGTGAGAAATTGCTAGAAGCTTCTGCCATGTCCAATAGAGCCAATGCCAGCCAGCTCCAAGTCGGACCCACTGCTGGCCATGGCCAACCCCATCAGCGACGGTGGTAGCACCTCTGGGATAACAGATTTAAGAAGGGGAAAAAACCTGCACAACAAACTACAGCCACAGAGGAGTGAGAATGCGTGAAAGCAACAATTCTGCAGACCCCAAGGTCAGTGAAGAAGGAGGGGGAGGAGGTGCTCCAGGCGCCGGAGCAGAGATTCCCCTGCGGCCCAGGGAGGCCCACACTGGAGCAGATGTCCACCTGCAGCCTGTGGAGGACCCCACACCGGAGCAGGTGGGTGCCCGAAGGAGGCTGTGACCCTGTGGGAAGCCCGCGCTGGAGCAGGCTCCTAGCAGGACCTGTAGCCCGTGGAGGGAGGAGCCCAGACTTGAGCAGGTTTGCTGTCAGGACTTGTGACCTGCGCTGGAGCAGTCTGTGCCTGAAGGACTGCAGCCTGTGGAAAGGACCCATGCTGGAGCAGTTTGTGGAGGACTGTCTCCCGTGGGAGGGACCCCAGGCTGCAGCCAGGGGAAGAGTGTGAGGAGCCCTCTCCCTGAGGAAGAAGGAGTGGCAGAAACAACATGTGATGAACTGACCACAACCCCCATTCCCCTATCCCCCTGTGCCGCTGGCGGGGAGGAGGTAGAGAACTCAGGAGTAAAGTTAAGCCCAGGAAGAAAGGAGAGGTGGGGGGAAGGTGCTTTTAAGATTTGGGTTTATTTCTCATTATCTTACTCTGATTTGACTGGTAGTAAATTGTTTTTTTTTCCCCCAAGTCGAGTCTGTTTTGCCTGTGATGGTAATTTCTGAGTGATCTCTCCCTGTCCTTATCTTAACCCACAAGACTTCCTTACATTTTTCTCTCCCCTGTCCAACTTAGGAGGGGGAGCGGTAGAGCAGCTTTGGTGGGCACCTGGCATCCAGCCAGGGTCAACCCACCGCATTTTCCAAGAGAGGTAGGCTGTGTGCTTTCTGAACCATTTGGGTCAGAATCTTGAATTCCTCAGAGTTAGTTTTGGCCTTATGCTTAATATTCCTTAAGCAGCTTCATTACATCCCCCTACTCAGATGGGCTTGGTGGCCCCAGCAAACATGTGTTTCCAATATTTTCAATAGTTGAATCCAGCTTTCAAGAAAAAGTATAAAAAAGCTCTCTAAACCATTTTCTGTTTGGTATGGTTTAATAAACTTAGGGGTATAGCCTTACTTCTCTGCCAGAAAACAATCCTGAGGCATGGGTTTCCTTCTATGCCAGCGCCCGCCTGTTTTTGCTGTGCTGCACCGGTGTAGCATTCCACCAGTGTGGTCTCCTGTCAGCGACAATGCTGGCACCCTGTGCTGACCTGCAAGTGCACATACCTGCTTCTCAAGCCTATTCAACATAAAAGATAAAACGGAGAAAGAGTTAGGAATTATAACTTATTTTTTCTTACTTATATCTTGCTAAATTTTATATGCTAGTAGCCAATAAACTGAATCTCTTAAACATCTATCCCCAGTGCTGTGGCCAGTCCTAAAGAGTGAGACTGGTACTTGGCGAAGGAATAACAAAACATGCCTCAGTGCTGACAAAAATTGTTGTTTGTCTCTCTGGAAATATAACAATGGCTCTTCCCGCTATTGCAAAGACAATGTCCTGTTCATAGTGTCAAGGTGGACAGTATCACATGCCAGTGACATCGATTTCCTAAGTTGCTTATTCTCTCAAGTGCACTCTGGCATTCATGTGCATTTCCAGATTAGCCTATATCAAACACCACAGTAATGTGTCTGTGCTTCTGATAGAACAGGCAGCCTTTCCTCTTCAGAATTATAACGTGCAGCTTGAGAAACTGGTGTAACGCCTAAGCTGATTGTTAAAGATATCAAAAACTTCTGTAATATTTGAGAGCTGCCTAGATTTTTTTTAAAAGCCTTAGAGAAGATTGCTAGACCTTTTATTCCACTGTACCTAACATCAATTTCAAAGCCTTATTCAGAGCTACCTGGAACAGTTCAGAAAAGCAACAAAACCACTTTATCATTATGGTGAACTGCAAAATTCTAAGCAAATTTCCCCCAGTTTACAAAGCTGGGTACTTCTCAAGCTTTTTTGTGCTTATGAAGGAAGCCCATACATTGTTTCTATGGTTATGGGTCAGATGTTGAAAGTAAATGATGCAGCAGAGTGCTGGAGGACCTAACTTTTCAACATTACTGATAGTGAGGCTTTTTCCTGCACACTGGTACTGGTTGCATACCAGGAATAAGTATGTACAACTCTCTGTGTATATTCGTAGGCCTGGGAATATAGTTTCAGGAAATACCAAGATGGTCAGAAAATGAAGCTCCAAAGAGCCTGTGGCATTTTTTTCAGATTGCAATGCCGTGTCCCTAAACTTGTTCTCTAGAAAATAAGGCAGTTTCAGTTACACCATCGTCAGTCTACAACAGACTTTGTTATGAGACAGATGGTAACTGTTAAGCATTGCAAGACAAATGTCCTTATGTGCATTGCTTTGGCATGGAATTGAGTGGCTGGCTGCTGGTCACATGGACTTGCCTGTTTGATGCACCAGAACCATATCCACTTATTTCTTCAGGTCTTGTCCCTGGCCAGCAACATCGATAGGATTGTGGAAAGAATGTCTTTGAAATACGTCACATCCAAAATCATTTTAGGAAAAGGGTTGTACAGTCACATTCCTCCTAAATCCATTCAGATAAAACCTTGAAACTGTCTTCTCAGTGTGTTTGAGTGAGCTTCAGAGTACATGTGCAGCCTCTGTTCATGTATCCAAAATTGTAATTTATTTAAATGATTAAAAACTGTTTCCATATTCCAGAGTAATCAAACATCAGTCACCCACATGGAATCAGAAGGCACTGTATAAATGGTAGCAGTTGGCTCTTCCTGGGAGTGCAGTTCAGCTGCCTGCTGCTTGACTCAGCTTCTATGCCTGTTTAACTACGTTAGCACCATGTTTTGGAGCTGTAAAAATTTGTCAGTTTTTTCCAAAAGCAATGAAGGAATTTCAGTTCTGTCCCTAAGCTAAAGTCCAGCTGAGTTGGTGGACTCAAACTTCACTGGTTTTTGGTTTTGTTTTCCCCTGAGCCAGTGCCACCTCTAACTTGTAAACCATGCTATATACGAGAGTGAGATTAATTAGCACATTGCCTAATTTATGCTTATTCTGAAAACAGAGGTGTTTCTAGGTAACACAATAATTGGTGCAGGCTAGGATTTATCCTGAAGAAATAAATAGCTGGAAGTATCAGTGAGCCACATTTAGGGTACCTGGTTCCAAGGGTGCCATGCATTGACTCCTCCGACCTTTTTGTACGCAGAGCGACAGTGGGACTTTATCAGAACCTTTCACTCCATGAGGCTGTCCACGCAGTGGTGGGCTGATGGCACTCTAATAGTTGACTGACACGTACTTGACTTGTTCCCATTAGTTGACAGTGGAAGGAGAATGACTGCATGATTTGGCAATCTCAGAAGAGAGGGTAAATCCCTGTGCTTCACTGATACTAATTTGGCATGCCACTCAAGTCTTATGAGCTCTGGAGCTGTTTTATCCTTAGCAGCCCAATAAGTTACGTAACTACATCTTTAGCAATTAATTAATGTTAAGTGATGTGATACAATGGGGAGTTAATTGCTCTGGAAATCTGAAAAGCCAAGTTACAGGGGTTTCTTGCATATCTCTAGAATACTTCCTGTTGAAAGTGTACTTTTTTTTTTTCCCTGAACAAGGCCACTGAAAATCTTGCTGTTAGCTAAGAACTCTTGTGTAGATTTTATGTTATGCTATTCTTGGAGACCTAGTGGTTTCCTCAGAAAGTTTAAGTATATTAGTATAACTTCCTTGCGTACTTATTAGATATATTCACAGGTTTGTTGCCTAAACCCATTCTTTTCTGTCTTTCAATAACTTGTGCTCAATCCAAGCATATCTGTCCTTTTTGTACTTTTGAGTTCTGAATTTGACTTTGCTGCTAACTTGCATTGTAGCCATATAGTAAATTAGTATACCTTTCTCTTTCTTATGTATATGATGGAGATAATAGAGGTTTATCAGAATACAAATTTTATGTAGGAACTTACCTAGTCTTTTTAGTAATGCAAAGGGGCAAGGACTGGTAATTTGATTGGTTCATCAGGAGGTACAGTAGTGCTTTTTTTTAGGACCCTGAGCATGATTTCAAAGGAACATGTAGGATTGCCTTACCAATCACATCAGCAGTCTGTGTTTCACTGGCCTTTGCAGTGACTTGCATTATGTGCTGTGCCGTTCAAAGAAAGGATATGGGATAATGCAATGAACTCCCAATACGGAAGTCTTAACCTAGGACTACTCCATAGTAGTTGACTTACACCCTGACCCATTACAGTTGGCCTGTAGGTATTCTTATTATTGGTATATACGTCTTGTCTTTTTTAAAATAGAACTTTCTAAAATTTGATCTTCTTGATATGCATTGAGTTTCACAGTTTAATTATTCTTGCTGCAAAATACTGTTTGGATGGATTTGGCGTATTATCATCTTAAACAACTCTAGGAGAATATTTACTAGAATATTTACCCCATTTTGCTGGAGTTCCATTCAAAACGGTCACAAGACCTTAAAGGAAAAATTTGTCTCTTGTATACTCCGAATTTTTTAAAGTACAAACACATAGGCAGCAGCTCCACTCAGTTTCTTGTTATGTTCTACCTAGTAAAGCAAAGCACTGGAAGTTGATGGTTTTGTATTCAGTTCAAATGCTGTGCTTGTGTTCTGCTTTTAACTCTGAGATGTTTTTCACTTCTGAGTGAAGGAAGGGTCCTGTATGCATAATAGCTAGATTCTGCATACTTTCCCTAGCTATTCACAATATCTACCTGAGACTCTTCCCCTTTCCTCATACATGCCACAGTATCGGGACTAACTGAACAATGTTTCAAGTATTTTTGTATTTATTTTTCCGAAATCACTATAGATTTGCTCTAGGAAAGAAAATAAGTTAGGTAAACTTGTTTGCTTCTGCACTGGTTTATATCTTCCATTTTTCTAATGAGAAGACCACTCTGATTTACTAAGACATCTTTAGGAGTTAGATGTGTACATTTTAGAATTGAATAGTATTTACTAATAAAAGATGTACTTTATATTACATACTGCTCTGTGTAAGAAGAGTTAATTTTAGATATACTAGTAAAGTGAAATGACTATACCAAATTATACTGAGTTTCTTCATGACATTATAGTCTGACTAATTAATTAATTCAAGAAAATTATTTACTCTTGTTCTGTCAACAGTAGCATTAATGCATTGAGATATGCCTTTAAACCCTAAGAACACAAGCCTTTCTTGCACTATCATTATAATGGTACAAATGTGCTGTAGGATAAATGAAGCTGGCTAGTTTGTCTTTTAAATCTGAAATCACAGCAATCTCATATTCTTAGTTCATAAATAAAAGGGTTGTTTTTCAGACAGATTTCCAGAGCTCACTTGGATGCTGAGATGAGCTGGGATTTTCTGCCTTTTTCCTGTATCTTATATGGAAGAAATTCTGCATGACTGTAGATTAATTCCATAGTTAATTCCATACAGTAGATGGTTATTAAACAAAGAAGGAAACTTGTTGATGTAAATGTTTAGTGTTGTTGTTATTCATTGTTCAAGCTTTTAAAATACTTTGTGTACAAGTCAAGACTACAGTGGGGTGTGATTGATCAAAAAAGCTAACTTTTGTGTGGCCTCAGCAGTTCTCACCTATGAACTCACGATGGGTCAGCTTATTCTGTAACAGCTGCTGAATTGCAGCAACCTGCAGGCAGAAATACTAAGAGAAAATAGGTGCTGGTTTATTTTAATTTACAACGCTGTCAGCTGCAGTAGCTCAGTAGATATGTCATGAGCAACTGAATTGTTCCTGCAGTGAGGGCAAGGGGTCCCGGGAAAGGGGTTGGTAGTCTGCTGGTTAAACACCACTAAGCTCTCCTATGGAAATCTGTTCCTGCTCCTAAGTCAGAGCTCTATGCCTAGATGAGAGCCCAGAGAATCAGCTCTTCCTCTCTAGAGGATACATATTACAGAAATCTGTCTGGATCATCATCAGTGGTGTCCAGCTATGTCTGTAAGGGCCCCTGCCCTATTGTGAGATGGAATTTGATCTCAGATTATTGCATCTTCAGTTTATGAATATAGCTTATGATAATTGCAAGGTAGTCCAAAATTCAGCATTCATCTAATTACAGTAACTGAAGAATTTGGATCCACAAATTAATTTTACTGATGGTTGTCATATGTGAAATGCAGATATCTTGGTAACAGTGATATGTATTACCTTTTAAAATTACTGTGAAAAATTGCCAAATACTGCTGCTTATAACACCCCCCCCCTTTTTTTTATAAATGAGATAAAATGGCAATGCATTTGATTAACCAAATCTGGAAGTTTAGGGATTGCCTATTTAAGTCACTGTGAAGTTTTTTCAAATATTACTTTCAAAACTTGATTGAATTGAAATATTTAAAATGCAAAGAAGTTAACACTGCAGGAATACACTTACGTTACAATTATACCTTAACACTAAACTGAATTACTGTATCATTAATTGCATTTTTTTTTAAACAGTATGTGCTTTATAGTACATTAAAAATCTGTTTTTCAAAATTGTTTTGGAATTTTATTGTATTTTCTCTTGTCCAGTGTTAGTTGGCCATAAGAGACAGGTCTTTGATGTTTTGGAGTCCTGGAACTGAAATCTCGCATCTCGGAATGACAACTTTACATTCAGTTCCCTTTTCAGAAGAAACCAGTTCTGGAGAGCAAAAAGAAGTGGGACTCATTCTTTTGAGGGAGTCTTAATATATAGAAGTGAGGAAAAGCACATCTACCAAAGGCAAAGGAATTATTCTCAAATAATTAGTCTCAAATAAGCATTTGTCCATGTATTTGTATATTTAGTTACATTGTTTCTTCAGAACCATTTTTGATGAAAAAAAATCTTTTTTTATTTTATTGCAAGCTGCTCCTTGACCCTCTAAACTGGGCAATTTATCAAGTTTGGCCATCCTTATGAAGACATATCTACTTTTCAAATGCTTTGCAGTAGCCCTGTAAGACACTGCATACCTTCTTTTTTCCACTAAGCATGCTCTAGGATCCAGAGCATGATCTAGCATGAGCCAGGTCTGGTGGGTCACCAAATAAGGGCAAGTTGGCAGGAATGAAAGGAAAATTTTCTCTTTCTGCTACCCTGTTTCTGGTATGGATGGATAGTGGCTTTAGGTATGACAAATATAATTTTTTCAGAAGAACTAACATGATTTAAAAAACTGTAGCAATGACAGTTTTTAAATTTACATACATAATGTAAATTTGAGCTTTATGCTGGGAATACTGCTGTGAAGTAGTCCAAGTGTGATTTTCTGTGACAATCTAACTGTGCTAGAATTCTAGACTAGATGACTCAAAGCTGCCCTGCTAAAAATAAAGCAGGTTTTTGTTTTAAAATCTGAGTTGTACACATACAGAATATATATGCAAATAAAAAAAAGCAAGCTTCTGTGTATGACAGATTTTTGATGGTATTTTATTTAACTCTGACATACAGTTCAAAGGTTTAAAGATCCTGAGAACTAAGGTACTTAAAAGAAAGGGTAACTGTGACCTGGTCATATGAAGCTACCTGTCTAAGAGACCCCTATGTCAATAGCTCTGATTTTTTTTTACAAACAAAAGAAGCTGGGTGCAGCAATTGGTGAGGCAGCACAGGCTTGACATCCAGGTTTCCTTTTGTTAAATATCGTTGGCAAGTTAAATTTTAGAATCAATTTAAAGGTTAATAATTAAATTCCAAAGCAGCTTCACTTACACAATGGAGAATGGCATGCCATGCTTTATTAAAAATACTGAGTTATAGTAGTTGAGTATGTTCCAAGTCAAGCAAGAAAGGACATGTATCAGATAATTATTTTTTTTTTAATTGCAACATGATGGAGTGAGATGGCATTTGGGTTCTTGGTCTTCTCATTTTTCCCATCCATTTTTTTGAAACATATTGATTGAACTATTTTCTTAGTCCTATCAAGGTGAGTTTTAATTATTCTTTCATCTTTTCCAGAAGGTATAGAAGAAGGGGGAGAATTTGACCATCATCTGATGTGTGTTCTTTTCAGATTTTTCTCATTTTACTAGCATCATGGGAAGTGTCTAGTCTTTAGGATGCTTTTAGACAGCTGAAAGCAGGGTTTTGACTACCAAAAAATAAATCTTCTGTTCAACCAAAGATACAAAAACTTTTGTTTCTAACTCATGCTCTGAACTGCTGTCCGACCACTGAAGTTGAACTTCTCTTACGGTGTGTCTGACTTAAAAAGAAATGACCTCTTCCACTTTCCGCAATACCCTTCCTTGACTTTTTTTGTGAGCATGCAAAGGATGCCAAATGTTCCCAGTTCTAAGGCTATGATTTAAAATGATATGGGTGAGGCAGATTAAATAAAGTTTGTAAAAACAAATCCCACCCTATTCCATTTTTTAATAGGGCTTTTTTAATGGTTTTGCTTGCTAGTTTGGGAACTTCAAATGGCTTCTGACACTAGACAAACTGTGTGATTTCCTCTTCACCCCCAGATCTCTGCAAGTGTTTGCTTTGGATTTGTTCTCTAATACAAACTCACTGTATCTCTTAGAGGTCTGTAGTCTTCCCTTGTTCCCCAGCTTTCTTGTTGCTTTTCCTTTCTGTTTTCCCCATTTGGAACTTAAGAAGGGAGCATCCCTTTTTACCAAGGGAGCTGCTCCGTGTTATTGCCAGGATGGTAGAAATACCTCTCCTCTTCTAACAGAGGGACTCAGAGTGCGGTGGCAGGATGTCAGTCATATACTAGAAACTTTCCTTTTTATTTTGACAGTCTGCTTAGGTAAGAATTGATGGCTCTTTGAGTAGTACTTGGTATTTCATTAATGCAGAATTTGTCAGGTGCTGCTTGCTCTGCCAAGTATCATGACCCACTGTCCTTATGGAAGGTGTACTTTATAATTAATTCCAAAACCATCGCTTTATTGCATTGTTTTTGGAGTATTTTTGAGACTGTTGTAATAGGACATAGGATTCAGGCTGTCCTGTAGGATCATGCTTCAACTGTAGACATCCGCATCTCTTTTAAGGAGACCAGCAGTGCCATTTTTGTTTTTGTAACATGCAATTACAAAATATAATTTAAAATCAAAAAGAAAAGCACTTGATGCTTTTGTATACTTCTCTTTATATGATAGCTTTTCACTTAAGAGGAATTTGTTTCAGAAACAGATTGAAGGACAATTCCAAAAAACGCCCATCTTCTGCGTTGTTGTGGATCTATTTCGCTTGGCCTTTCTGTTAGGTTGACTTTGGATATGGGTAAACATTCATTTTAACAGAGCTAATATTAGGGGTGTAATCAGAGGAGTAAGGAAAGAAGAGATGGAGACAGCCTTTCCACAGTCATGTTCATTTTTATTTGGCTCACAGCTCAGGGATCCAAATGTTGTTGCTACTGTCTGTAGCAGTGATACCAAACTGTTTGGTAACTATATATGATGGGAATTGACATCTTTGTTGCATGAGCTGTCTTGTACGGAGTCTTCCAGACCTCTGTTTTCTTCTCCATGATAGTTAGAATTCACATGAAACCCCAGGGGGTTATCAAATGTTGCCAGTATGCAGACATGAAATAATTGTATATTTCCTTCAAGTCAGTGCAGAGAGCATCATCTAAAAGCTTCTGAGAAATCTGAACATAAATGAAGAGCAATATATTGGGACTGAACTTAGTGTAGAAGTGATACCAACGGAAAGATGAAACCTTTCCTAGAAGTTAGAATATTGCACTTTGTTAAAAATGATGTGCAGCTTATGATCATCTTCAGTCTAGGACTGAACTTTTAAAAGTTGCTTTTTATTGACTACAAGTCTGTGCTGTTATTCTGACAGATACAGATCTTACCTTTGAGACTTGCATGCTTGTTTATTCTAACAATCGTGTACCTGGAAAATACCTAAGGCTTAAAATAACACTGTCTGGTCCAGAATACAGCAACTTAAGGTTGAGCTGAAAGCTTCAGTTCTAAACTACAGTTGCTCTCCATTACATACTGAAACTGGCTCCAGAGCATGGTGCTAAATATCAAAGCTGATTGGACTACCTAGGTGACTGTGTCTCCTCTAGCAGTAAAGATCTCTGTCACAACGGCTGTTCTTTCAGAAGCAGGGGAGCTATTAAAAATAACAGCTGCAAAATCTGGAAAGAAATAGTCAAATTTGGAGATAGAAGGTGGTAATTTATAGGTATGATCTCTAGCTTACACAGCCTAACAGAGGACAAATGAGTCAAGTCAATGTAAAGCAATACATTTTATGAGCATTTTATATCATTTCTGAACATGGCCTGGATTTTTTTCCTGATGATCACCCCACAGAAATTTTCTTCCAAGGGAAATTAGTGACCTTAGATCTTACTGCCTTCTGATTCACCTGTAAACTTTCAATAGTCACAATAAATCCAGGATGGATGAAAGAATGTGTGATTTGTATTGACTGCTTTAGTTTGTATGGATATACCATAGTTACATGTGGCCATAAATACTTAAATTGGAGAGATTATTTTCATGTACAGCATTCTACCAGAGGGGGACTCGTGAGTTACCAAGCTGACGCAAGGTCTTCAGGGTCTAAAGTAGTTGCTTGCCTTGCTTTGGCCTATGGCCTTTATTCAGAATTGTACCAGAAATAAGAATGAGACAAATACTTCCTGATTCCCTCTCCTTTCCTATCCTATTTCAGTGTATCAGTACCTGATGGAAATTATTGTTCCTGAGAGCACTGAGTGGCAGTGCGTAGATAGTCTTCACTGATAAAGGCACATTCTAGAATCTTTCTTTTCTAAATCAGTCAGTGGCATCTTTTGGCCTGAATTTGGAGATTGAAGTACATTATATGAAATAGTTGATGACTGACTTAACAATTAAGTTAAATATTTTAACTTCATTTCAACAAAATACATTTCTCTGAAGTTCTAGGGGATCTAAAAGGAGGCAAGAACCAGATACTGTGCATTAGCAACTTCTGGTGCAAAACCTTCAGTGGTGGTGACTTCAGCCAACTTAGGGTTGTACTGAAGCACACGTATGTATATGTAACTACTAGCATAATTATTGCTACTAGGTATGCTCAGGTGTTAATTTGCAGGAAGGAAATATATTAAAAAGTATTGGGATGAAAAAAGCAGCAGTGTGCTCTTTTTGCTTTCACACATAGTGGCCGAATAGGAGGAAGCAGTATGCAAAATAAAATGTTTCTATAAATGCATCAGCAACAAAAGGAGGGCTAAGGAGAATCTCCATCCTTTATTGGATGCGGGCGGAAACATAGTGACAAAGGATGAGGAAAAGGCTGAGGTATATAACACGTTCTTTGCTTCAGTCTTTAATAGTAAGACCAGTTGTTCCCAGGGTACCCAGCTCCCTGAGCTGGAAGACAGGCACAGGGAGCAGAATGAAGCCCCCGTAATCCAAGGGGAAATGGTTAGTGACCTGCTATACCACTTAGACACACACAAGACTATGGGGCCAGATGGGATCCACCCAAGGGTACTGAGGGAGCTGGCAGAAGTGCTCACCAAGCACTTTCCATCATTTACCAGCAGTCCTGGCAAACTAGGGAGGGCCCACCTGACTGGAAGTTAGCAAATGTGATGCCCATCTAGAAGAAGGGCTGGAAGGAGGATCTGGGGAACTAGAGGCCTGTCAGCCTGACCTTGGTGCTCAGGAAGGTTATGGAGCAGATCATCTTGAGTGCCATCACACTGCACATACAGGACACCCAGGTGATCAGGCCCAGTCAGCACAGGTTTGTGAAAGGCAGGTCCTGCTTGACTAACCCGATCTCCTTCTGTGACAAGGTGACCCGCTTAGTGGATGAGGGAGAGGCTGTGGATGTTGTCTACCCAGACTTTAGTAAAGCCTTTGACACCAATTCCCACAGCTTTCTCCTGGAGAAACTGGCTGCTCATGGCTTGGACGAG
>JAVKLA010000093.1:18307717-18355500 GCA_034782735.1 Sagittarius serpentarius | reverse complement strand
AACTACCTGAAAGGAGGTTGTAGCGAGGCGGGTGTTGGTCTCTTCTCCCAAGTAACAAGAGATAGGACAAGAAGAAACGGCCTCAAGTTGTGCCAGGGAAGGTTTAGATTGGATATTAGGTAAAATTTATTCACTGAAAGGGTTGTCAAGCATTGGAACGGGTTGCCCAGGGCAGTGGTGGAGGCCCTGGATGTTTCTAAAAGTCATGTAGATGTAGTGCTTAGGGACATGGTTTAGTGGGGGACTTGGCAGTGTTACGTGTACAGTTGGACTCGATGTTAGAGTTCTTTTCCAACCTAAATGATTCTATGATAAATGATAACCCATTATTACACCTTTGCATTTATTTGCTTCAACTCTTTTTATCATGCTGTTTTGAATTCTCGACTTTTATGATCTTTTTTTAGTCTTCCATTTTCATGAATGTTGATGCCTTTTCAGTAACTATTTACGATAATGGCCATTTCAGTTCTTGCTTACTATGGAGTAAAATAACTACAGATTTAAGAGTAAAGCAAGATAAACATAGTAAAGAGCTCAGACAAGACTGTGAAAGACAACTGAATGGAAAGTAAAGTTTGGGTTTGTTTTTGGTTTTGTTTTTGTTTTTTGATACCTTTAGAAATATTTAGTTTTGCAGGTGGGCTAGAAGGTAAAAATAATTGTTCCTGGGGAAGTGAGGCATCTTTGGTGGAATGTTGCCAGGCAGTTGTATTTTACCTACTTTTCTCTCTGACCTTTTTTAGTCTCATTCTATACCTGTCTCTCAGTAAATCAAGTTGCACGTGCACCCATCAATTTCTGATCAAGGTGATGGTGGGAGGGGAAGTACTAGATGAGAAAAGTGAGCTTTTGCTGTAGAAATAATCTCTTTTTCAAACACTTCCAATAAATTCTTAGAGAGGAATAAAAAGATTTACAGTTGGGATTGGTCCTCAACACTGCAAAATTTCTCAAAAATGTGCCTGGGCTTGGCATTCTCCTTACTTAAGCAGGCATAACAACATCGACTGACATAATTTGGGATACTAAAACATAATTATTTAATCATAGTAGCAGCTTAACTTGCGTGTACTGATAGGTTGAGGTTTCTTAGGTACTGGAACAAAACAGTTACATGTTTTTACTCAAATCTATTGCTATCTTCACTTTCAAAAGTGTTGGTGTTTCTTTAATAGGAAATACAGTAAAACATCTTGAGAACACATGTAACGGATTTTCAGTGTGGACCTACTTCCTGTCCTCACTCTAGTGTGATGTGTCTAGGTGTTGTAAGAGTTTCACATCTGTGATTGATCTTGTACATGGCAATGTGGTGCATTACCTAGACACCACACAATTGAGGTGAGGCTTCCAGCTAGGATACCTTTGCTTTTGTTGGTAAACTCAGGCCTTTAATGCCTGTTCCAGGTTGGGGTTTTTTGGTGTCATATTTTCTTTGTGTGAGTAAATTGAAAACTCAGTCTTCTGTAGGACAAAATCATTTAGGGATTTATTAAACCTCTAATTTAAAAGCAATGATATTTTAGAGATTATATGTTTAAGCTGGATTTGAGGCAATGCTTTTGAATTACAGCAAGTCAGCATCTGCATAACCTCTTAAATTTCCACTGGGACGAATTTAATAAAAAAGGGAAATTATTTTTCAGAATGCAAAGAATTTTATTATGTCAATAGTCTAAGTGGTTGGTTTTATCTGAATAAATAGAAAATGATTGGTTTACAAATATATGTTGTAAGAATGAGTTGTTAGGCACCTGCTACCAAGTCTTCCCTCGTTCTGTGAATTTCAGGAAGTATCACCTCATTCTTTACGAGAACATTGTTTTGAGATTGTACTTGAGATAAAAATCCATAAACTGTAAAACTCTGTGCCAAAATATGAGCCACCTTGATCAGCTGCTGATTTAATTTCATTACTCCAGTCTTTCATGAAGGAAGTAATGTGTCCTAGTCAGCAGATACTACATTTCTGCTAGTAATATAACTTAACACGATGAATGTCAGGGCAAGTTTTTTCAGTTTTGGGGCTTTAGGGTTTTTTTTCTTAAGTAAGATTGGAACCACCATGGTGACGAAACTGAAATGCAGGATAGATCAGTATTTAAATATATCATTCTGAAAATGAACTGGAAGATAAAATCTTAAATATTGTCTCCTAATAGCAATGAAATTTGAAGTTAGGTTTAGTTCAGAAGCCCTTTTTAGGCATTTTTAGGTAGCTTTTTATGTATTTCAAACTTGTTAGTTTAGGCATTACAAGAACAGAACTTCGAAGTTGGGAACTAGGAACCGACAAATACAGGGTTTGATTCTTCAGAGAATTGTCTTCCTGTTACTCCTCCCTCTGTATTTCTCAGGGTTTTTTATCAGTATTAAACATAGTACTTCCTGACATGGGTGTAAGAATCATAAATGTATTCAGACTTTGAAGTACCTAGCGTTGCTGTTTACTAGAGGAAGACTGATATCTCTCTGGATTTGAGGAAGAAAATAGAGAGAAGCTTTTTCCTTTCCTCTGTCATAAAATGAAGTTTCACTGGTATTTTGTGACTTTTCACACTCTCAGCTGTGCTTTTGTCAGCAAATACTCCTTCCTATCAAATGCTTAAGATTTCAAGAGCCAACTTTTTCAAGTGCCTTTGCCAGCTGAGCCAGATTTGACAGGTTAAGAATGAAATTGATAAGAGTATAAGCAATAGGCAGTCCCAGGAATACTGAAGTAGTCCATGCCGGCACTGGGATACAGAAAACCTGTATTCAGAATGTGGTTTGCCATTTCTCAATACCCTAGCTAGGTGATCTGCAACAAAACTCCTGGGCGTGCTCAGGTCTGTGTCTCTGACGAGGAAATGCATTTTCATCATGAGCACTCTTCCCTGACAAAAGTCTTATCAAATAGAGATACCTTTCTGCACTGTGCCTTGGTTTCAGGGAGGCAGTACTTTTTAAATGAGAAATCTTAAATGGAATCATATGAAATTCCCAATCTACTGCATTCATGGTCCACTTTCTTCTCTAACTTAAAAACAAGTGAGAAGAGAGGGTTCCTTAACAATGGGGAGCAATACGCAATGGATATTGGCATTCTCTGGAACTTGAGTTAACTTCTGACGGTAACTGGGTGCCAAAAACTTGTCTGGACTCTGAGACTTAGGTGCATAATGAAGTATGGTGTAGTGTAAGCAAGGGGATATCAAAATTTCATTTTCATTAACTTAATGTTATTGTCTGTGAGTTAGAAAAGAAAACATTTTGCAATGTTTTCTTCTTTTTGATACTTTAAGAACATCTTCACTGAAATGAATAAAGGTCTAAAGCGGCATTCTGTGATTATCTTTAAATATTTGTTAAAGTTATGTTTATACAGATTAGCTATACTTAGTTCAGATTAGTTCAAACTCATCTTGCAAGTCTGTAAACTGAATTGCAGTAGACTTGCTAGAATTAGTAGAAGTTGTGTTAGAATTCTGGCTTTTATCGTTTATATCAAAATAAATTACAGAAGCATCTGAATATATGCTGTTAACTGGTTTTGAAGTGATATGCACTGTTTAGAATATTTAAATAACTAGTGAATCCATTTACAATGATTCTCTCATATTTTGTAAGAGTATGCAAAATGAAGCCTGATAAAAGGGATAGGCTTTTGTATTGTAATCTCATTTTTCATCATGCTTTTTGGAATTTGCATGCTACAAAAAGGATGTTTTAAATTAGTGTTTGTGGATGCTTGAAAGTCCCTAGAAAAAACTACTTGGATGTTAACAGAAATTGGATCCTGTTGGTATTTTCCATTTCATGCATACTAAGTCAAAAGTGTAATATCTAAATATGCTACAGGGGATTATTAAAATTATACAGTTATTTTCTAGCTGAAACATGAAATTATCTGCTAGCTTTCTTACTGTAATGTAGTGCTTAAAGATGTGTACAGTTTAACAGAAGTTAAAATTGTAGATGGTTTCCAACCTTTAAGATAATTCCTATTTGGTTGCAAATTCCACTGCAATTAGAAAAGGCCATAATGATTTTTACTTTTATTTAAGACATAGAAGAATAGATCTGATTTCAAAAAGTGCTGTGTATCAGCAACTCTGAAGTATTTTAAATTCTACCCAGAAGCATAACATAATTGATATTTATATTATTCGATATAGCAGCATTCTCAGTGCTATCATTTTGCTTGTAATTTTCTCCTTGCTTGTAAAATTGTGTCTTATTTATTATTTGCATTTTATTCTTAATCAGTTTTGCTAATGTAGTAAAAACATTGAAATGTTATTATATGATTAGCAATTTTCCACTATATTAATCCAGCATTACATTATACTGTGTGGTGACAATAATGATTTCTAATGTGGTAATGAGAGAGAATTATTAACGTGTCCTGATATTTAATAGTTTCTTAATTGCAAGATGGAAAATATTTTAAGTTACCGTAACCAGATGTATTAGTGGCAAGAATTGCAAAATGGTGGGATCTAGACTGTAAAAATGTAAAGATATACTTTGAATGGAACACTGTCTCCGTCATGTTGAAGCTGTTTTGGTTTTATGTTTGTTTTCAGGAATCATGTAGTTACTCATAGGATATTTTTCCATATATTAAACTCAATATTAATATTGACAAATAGAGGAAGACTTCCAGATTTAATGCATGTTTACCAATGTGCATTAAATGGGTATGCAATACACTTTTTTAATGAGGGAGGCGAAAAGTCTGTGGTATCCAGCTGGGAAAATGATTTAAAATCATTATGCTATCATGGCCATGACATAGTATACTAAAATAGGCACAGTAGAAACTAAGAGCTGCACATTAGCAGGAATACAGACTCGACTCTAATGGTTCACAACCAGCGTAAAACAAGTAAATACATATAATAAATGATATATCAAACTCAGTATATTGAGTGGACTCATATTCAGTAAATCATTTAAGAAGTACTGGAAGTGCTTCAAAAATTAGAAGTTAGAATTTCAAATGGAGCTTCTGGCCTTCTTCGTGTGTATGTGCATGTATGGAGGTGACTATTTTTTCTGTGTTCTGTGTCTCTGTGTGTGTATAAAAATGTTACAAATAACTTGTTTTGAAGTGTTTTTTTTAATTAGACTATACAAGCTATTGAGAGTTTGCTTTGTTTTTATTTAAAGCATTTAAAGTTTCACAAAAATGCATTTCCCCTTTCGTTTTAACAGTTTCAAAGATAACTTGAAAAATAGTTGGGAAAGAGTAAAAAAAAAGGGGGAAAATAGTTATAGTCAGTGGGGAAACAAGTGTATTTTCAGATCTAAAAGTATTATAAGCATGTATAAATACAAGATAGTGATACAATGTGTACTGGCAAGTGTGTTGACAGAAAATCTTATTACAACAGCAGCTTGTTAAGTTTCAGATGGAAGAAGACACTGTAGAGGTGGAAAATATGTAGCGCTATAGGTAGTATAATCTTCAATAATCCAGCTAGTACAGTGAAATTCAGCATTTGACCAAAGCTGAATGTGACATTACTTCTAGAAATTAAATCTCCTGAGAAGTCTCTCTAATACAGTGGTTTTGATATTGGAACAGCAGCAAAGTCATACTATATAAATACTTTAAAAAAAAAAAAAGAAAGTATAATTTATGTATTTCCAGTGTTTTCATTGTAGCACATAAGTGAAAAATTGTGTAAATCTGAAGCTTCATATTTCTTACCAATATTAATCGCGCATCGTACAGATAAAAGTATGACCACTACGTTTTTGGGAGGAAATAACCAAATAATCTATTTTTTGAGATTCAAATATCAATTTTCTGCATAGTATACAAATCCAGTTGCTAAGAGATTAAAATGCTCTACATTGATTTAATTTTTTAAATTATTTACTTCCAGTGAAATCTAGATACGGATTATTTCTGTAGCTATTTTAAAATACTATTTTTATATTGAGAAAATTGTTCTTGAATTGAAATGGATATGCTTACACTTTTTTTGTATTCAAAATGTCAGAGAGTGAGATCCTTGTGTTAACATCCCAGTTTTAAACCATAGGAGTGTTGGATTGCTTTCAGAGCTATACTTATGGGAGGCATGGTTCCAAGTCCATTGTGATTCCAGTGAATTTATAAATACTTCGTTGTACATACCCCAGTGTCTCAGGACCTTACCTGGAACAGGCAGGGACTGTCCAGCTGCCACGTAGTCTTGCAAGAATTCTACTGGGCATGATGCAATTGGAAAAAATAGTGAAGCTGATCTACACTTTGCAGGAAGCTGTTTAGATTCGAGCTTTTCTCCACTACTTCGACTCTCATTAAACTCTGCTTATTTCCATTTGCATAATCTCACAGTGTAATATTAATGAACTGATACTAGGTCTCTTCCCTTGTGTGTTCTCAGGTTTAGAAACAATCACCATTTTCTAGCATCGATGTCTTTAGGTTTTCGTGATAAAATGGCTTTTGCTTCTGTTACTTTTGCCTTTCAATTTGGATTATTATTTTCTGAAATATCTTAGGTTAAAAAAGATTGATGAATTTAT
The DNA here is from genome assembly GCA_034782735.1 of Sagittarius serpentarius. Taxonomy (NCBI): domain Eukaryota; kingdom Metazoa; phylum Chordata; class Aves; order Accipitriformes; family Sagittariidae; genus Sagittarius; species Sagittarius serpentarius. The sequence continues at coordinate 18,348,972 of JAVKLA010000093.1, read as the reverse complement.
TACTGTCAGCCTTATTTCTGCATTCTTAGGTGTAAATTGTCCAGCAGGAAATGCGTGCAGTTTTCCTCGTGCCCTTTTCAAATCAACAATTTAGTTTATGAGGTAGTGTTAATGACATATTAAAGAAATTTCTTCCAAAGGTTCCACTAGAGTGACTTGCACTTTATTACCCAATAAAAACAGTGAGGCTTCTATCAGGATTCTTACAACTGAGAATTTTGCATAATATAACTGTCACTTGAAGCCAGTATTTATGAACATGAGGGCAGTCCTGTAATAAGTAAAGGATGAGCTTTCACTAATTTTGCATCTGCTACAATTAAGAGATAGATTTAGATACACTTTATGTAACGTGTTGTAAAACAGATTCTATGAATGACGCTGAAATGTTTAGCCTGCTTTTATTACATGTTTAAATAGCATGAGGAAATGACATTTTCAATGCACATCCCTCTAAATATATATATTGTTCTCAGTGGTTAATTTCAATGCACTTCTTTGTCTCAGTGATTTACTTCTAGCAAAAGGATTGTGTTCTATTCACTTATTGTGTGTAAAACTCAATGAAAACTTGCTCACATTTCAAGTTTTCTTTTAAAAAAACCAGCGATAGACTATAAAAACATTGCAAATGCCAGCATTGCTTTCACCACGGTTGTGTATTAACTAGTTTTTAATCCCCAAATGGTTAAATTTCTACCAGCCTGCTTACTGCATTTTATCAAAAGAACAACTCGTTCTTACTTGCGTCAATCTTTTTCCTTTTTTTTAAGGGGCACACTTCAGTTGTACATTGAAGGAATTATTTCAGGTTATGGTTGAAATTCTATGGTGAGATTAGGCAATCTGGAATCACAGACCAAGAAACGTGTTTTCCTCTCTCAAGTAAACGAATAATAGTACTGGTATACTAGCACCTCTAAGCCCCTTCTTGTAACATCTACTTTCTGTTATGTATAGTCTGGGTTACTGAAAATCCTATTAAATAGCACTCCAACTTTTCCTCAAGTTTTGTATTATTTCAGGATCAACTTTAGATGAAAAGGCTTAAAGCAACAGCACTAATGAGATTTGATGTATAGATGCTGTACTGAATGTTATGATGTTGCGAGAGTTGAGAACGTTACTCTTACTTACAGTCTCATGTTTCAGTAAAGCAAATTTGGTACTGCTTTACAACTTTATTTTGCCCATCTGTACAGTTAAATATGCATCTCATCGGGTTGGATTCCTAGTTGCAAAACCAGAAACACTTACAGAAACAGATGAGCTATGACTAACAGAATAAATGCTTATGAAGGTGCGCTGTAAAAACATCAGCTGCCTAATCTTACGGGTTTGTGTTTGTTCCTTGCTACCCCTTTCAGATGTTCCTTTGATCTGACAGATGAAATATAGAATGCTATTTGTATTTTAGTTTATCTCTAAGATAACTATTAATGAATTTTTTTTCTCTTCGTACATACATATTTTTCACTTTCGGCCAAAAAATTTGCAATACTTTTCTTTTGGATATTAGGGGCAAAAGTTACTTTGTCTTGTGAAGTTCTATAAACAATTAACAATTGGTTTATTAACTAAGTTTTATAACTATATAGATAATTTTCACCTTAATTTTTGCCTTCTGTGTCGTAAGTGACAACACTGCAGATTTTTAGATGATCCCACAGCAGTATTCTTTTTCTTTTCGGTGGTTGGATTGTTCTTGTACGCTGTGATGTTTTTGCAAGTGGGTGGACACCTTTTCTCAGATCTCAGGCAAGAAAAGAGGACATTTAAAAATAGATGGTTTTCCCCTTGTGTCAAAGAATAAGTTTGAAACTCAACATCTTAATGTGTGGTTAAGAATAGTTCATATTCATTGATTGTCTGAAAAATTTTCAGATACTCGTACATCTCTTTTGTCTCCGTCGGTACCTAAACAGTCGCTTGTAAATTAAAATGATTTGGCCAGAAAAGAAGTAGTATTTTCTGTTGCTTTTTCAGTATTTCTTTTCTTGCTTAATTATTTCAAGTGATTTTCCTGTTTGTCAACCCCTCCCCCCAAACAAACCCCAAACCAGCTTTTATTCAAATATTTCTCAAATAACTTGACTACTTCATCGCTCAAGCCTGCTTTGTTGGTTTGATGTTTCTACATTTACCCATGCTTTACATTCCTTTTCTCATATCTTACAGTATTTTGGGGGTTTTGTTTAGATGTGATCATGCATATTAACAAGCAGACCATTTGCTCCCTCAGAGTTTTCTTCCCAGTCTAGTATCTAACTCTTTGAGAAATCTTTGAGTTTATCCCATCTTATGTAATTTATTAGAAAGTCTCTGATCATCTTCTCTATTCTTTGTGCTCTGGTGCATTCTGAATAGATGCTGGAATAGGGAGTAGCTTTAAGTTACTAAAGCTGTAAAAAGTAATTGGTGTGATTTTTCTCAACTGCAGCATCTGCATCAAAATTTTGCTAGCTTGTCTTTTAGAGACCCTATTACCTCACTCACCTGGCTCTTGATTTTGTTAATTTTACGATGCTACCAGTGACAGAGGAATATCCCCAGCTGTCCTATTATGGGTTACTTTTAAACTTTCACCTATAGTTCAATTCTGTGAGTTAATCTGTGAACTCTCAGGACCTTTGAAAGAACTATACTAAAATTGTCTTTTAACAAAGACTTTTTCAGTTTCCTACTTCATGTCATTTATTTCTGATTGTTTCTCTTCTGTTTTTTGTGTATTGCATTTGTATCGTACTCTACACAGCTGGTGGTCATTTGTCATCTCATCTGTATTGATCTCCTTGGCTGTGTCGAACAGCTTTCAGTCTGTTCCGCCACAGCCAGAAGCTGAACGAAATGCATGCTATAGCTATGTTCATTTGTCCTGAGATGAAAAATGATGTTATACTCTAAGCAGTGAACCACATAAATTATAGAATTCTTACTTTTCTTTAAGTGTTCTGTATTAATAAAAGTAATACCAAATCTGATAGTTTTAATAGTCAGTTGCCACCTTTTAAATTACAGGTATGTAGTCTTCCCTTCGAACAAATCCATACAGCCATCAGAACAATAGCAGTGTGTGAATTACAGGTTTTGCTGGAAATCAAGCAGGGAGTATGCAAGTCTCTGTTGTTTCTTTCTATATTCATCTTTGCAATAACAATGCCTCTGCTCATTTTCACAAACCTTAATTGTCCTTCAGAGTATCCCATTTGAGTTCAATTATACGCTCTTAAGGGGAAGGAACCCTGTTAATGTTTATCTGTAAAGCACTGTGTTCATTTATAGCACTCTGTAAGTAGTGATCAATTTTCTTTTATACTATGCGTTCTGGTTTGTACTAAATCCATTTTAGCAGGCAGTAAATTTTCAACACCAATCTTTCTCAGTGTGTGTGTGTTACTGGTAATTCAGTAAAAAACTATGACAGTGGCATGCAGTTTTTACTTGCTTTTTATCAATTTTTGTTTCTTAACTAACATTTTCAAAAGCAATAAAATTAAACATTATTTGAGAGCATTGCATGAAGGTCAGGGTAAATCTTATTTCTTCCATTTTTCCAAACCCAACGTTTTTCATGTCCCAATTGAAAAAAATATTGGTATATCTGTTTATGCATACAGGAAAGCAGTCTAATTTTCTGTCTTCTAGAAGGGCCATGTTACAGATCAAAGTGATTAAGTGCATTACATTTAATGTCTTCATTTTGGTTTTACGTACTTTTGTCTTAAACATTAGAAGTGCAGAGAATACATGATAAGAAGTAGCTTATTCATATACTTGCAGTGTAGAAGGAACTGAAGTGAGCCTAGGATCATATGTCTCTCTTAACTTAGCACTGAACATTAAAATATGAAGAATAGGGGGCCCACAGGGCTACTAAGAGGAGACACTGTTTTTTTAACACCATGTGTTTACCAGAATAGGAACTAACTCTGAAGATTCTTAAAGAAGAAATGGTTTTCCAGTATTAATTCTGCTTGTAGTTACCTGATGTCACATAAAATTATTAAAATACAGTTTTATTGGGCTTGCTGTTTTCATTTCTTTGACTAAGTAAAAAGGAATTTAGATTCACAGCAGATTGTAGCCAAATTGACTTGGGAACTTTTTTGAGTGGTTTTGTGATTTTTTACGAAGAATACTGACCACCTGTTCTGGAGAAATAATGATTATTATAATTTAAAAGCATAAGACTGAGGGCATACCCCAAAAATCTTCATGCTGGACATGTTTGCTAGATTCCATTTAAGATGTGTGTAGGAAAAGGCCTGAGGAGTCATGGAAATGCATTTTTGCACGACAGGTGTCTGACAAATAGGCAGTCTGCTGGCTAGCGCTTCCCTGGCTTCCCTTGTCTTTTCTCTTAGTCTTTCCAGATTCTGGCTGAAGTAACATTCTTGCATATCTGGGGCTTTTTATTTGTTTGGTACGTTTTTTTTAAGCATCCACACCGGTGTACAAGGGGATTTCTGCCATTTAACCCTTCTTCCTGTCTTCATTTTTGTCTACTATCCTCTGAAGCATTTAGGTCTCTGTAGAGCTGAGAAAACATCTGAAGTTGTATTTGAAATTTTAGATATATTTTGGGTATAAAATGATTCTTACAGGCCCCTATGACCCCACTCTTTAACAGTGAAGCTGGAAGAACCTGAATCTATTTAAATGAAAATCAAATTTTGTGATCCCAGTTCAAATCCTCTACCCTGCTGGCAAATGGGAGATTGATATGGCCAATTTCAGCTGTGCCAGAGAATAGCATTGGTTATACCATACATGAGAACAGAAGCTTCTTAGGAAAGATTTCATGTTCTCTTCTGGTTAAGTGTTCACACACAAACACTCGGAGCCACTGAGCACCTTGCTTTCACAGTAGACATTCAATATTTTATCTGTAATCAATATCAATAGAAGTTCGAGTTACCTAGTACCGTTGAACATGGAAGCCAGTATATTTTAATACCTAACTTCAGTGATTTAGGCATGCAGACTTGAAAATTTTCGTGAGTCTATTCACACCAAAGAAATGCTGACAGAAACTATTTCTAGTGAAGAAAAACATTCTTAAAAGTTAAGTGGCTTCCTTCTTTTAAGGATTGAAAATGTGGCTACAAAGAATTGTTACAGAGATGAAAGATTGCTAGACACACGAACTGACAGTTTCTAAATGTTAGTTGTCAAAAAAAGATGTTTCTGGTGTTATCAGTTCAAGTGAAATATAGTTGTCCCATGGCTTCTTAGCAGTTAAATACAGCTCTTTTTCTCCAAGGTCCTTTTTTTTCCTGACTTGCAGTGGGTTTTGGCTTGTATCTATTACATATTTGCTTTTTTGACATATTTCCATGCAGGATGTTATCAAATGAAGTATCTGGCAGAAGTACTGCTCTGATTTAGCAAGAAGAAATAACACATCATCTGTAACTAAAGTATCCATTTATTCTCCTTGGAAACATACATTATGGTAGATACTTAAGCATTTTTTTTAAGTGTTGTATCAAAGTTTAAATTCAGATACAATAAGCACGGAAATGCCACAGCAGGCATTTCATTGTTACTTGTAGTTTATGGATCAGATGGAACAGAATCCATAAGTGTTACAAGGACTGGGAAGGGGGATTTTTTTTGTGTAGTGTTTTCATTTTGTAAGATCAGAGGATAGTAAAAGCTTGCTAGTAGGGCCTGTGATAAAGTAGTAACTTCAGATTCTTAATTACTTTGTAGTCGTCTATTTCAGTAGAAAACATAGTTTTAAATTGCGGTGTGTAGGAATTTGTTTTCTTGTGCATGAAACATTCTTTATAATAACTAGTAGTTATTATTCGATGCAATAAATTGTTTGATACATCCTGTATTACAGTCATGCACTAGATTGATAACTTGGTAATCTGCTAGAAATAAAAAATAAAATAAAACCTCAACTGCTGTAGTTTTGGATGTTTATTTAGTTGTAAGTTTATTGCTTGTTGTCATGAAATCAGTTGCTCAGAAGTTACGTGATATGCCATGGTTGGTAGTGCACTGAAGTTGCTTTGGAGTAAAATACATGAAACAAAAGACAGACTTCTTGCATACAGTGATCTTGAGACCCAGAGGTCAAGAAGGAGAGGTGACATAGCCTGCTGTGAATGTTTCAACTTTGGCAGGTTTAGGTTTGAAAATTGATATCTTTTAGCTCTTGCTTATTAGTTCAGGGTTTTATCTTTAATTGCAGAAATCATACTAAATGAAGATATTTAAAAAATCCTAATAGAAATTTTTGACTTTGGTGTTTTGGGGTTTTGTTCTTTTTTTTTTGTGTTGCAGGGGGTAGGGAAGTGTGTGGAGATCGGTTGGTTTTGGTTTCTTTCAAGTCAGTAGAAGTCATTAACATTTCCACTTCTTCTCAAGGTATGTTAGTTAAAATATTACTAAGGTAAAAAAAGTAAGGGATACCGTCTTTTAGTGGCCCCAGTAACAGTTACTTAATATTAGATATTAAGTCAGTATGAGCACTTACAAGTAATTTGGCTTCTGGAGGCTTTGTAAGTTGTCAGACTGAGATACTGTCATTCTGTGAACATCACAGATGTCATGTGAGACATAGACTATGTACAATTTGCTCTTTGTTTTGGAAATATTAATGAGTTAAAACTTTGTGGTTAATTTTGCTTAAAGAAACAGAACTCAGTGTGCTATTTAAATGTAAAACTTGTAATTGCCTGAAGATTATACTTCATTTAATACAGGACAGGATTCACTAAAGTTGGGGCTGCTGAAATATTGTTGCACATCTGTGGAGACTGTAATACTGAATGCTCAATTGTGTACATATTCAGTGATGTATTATTTCATGGTAGCTGCAGATTTGAGGTATGAAGTTATCTTGCTCTTTGAAGAGAAAGACCTGAAGTTGTCTAGATACCACAGGCAATTATGTCTTGTACTCCCTTTCACAAATTTGTCAGCTTGACCTAAAAACCATCTGATTGGTTTTCTACCCTCCTTTGCTTTTTCTGAAAAGCTGTTCCAAACTAAACAATATTGTAATTTCTGTCCTGTTTTTCCTGGCTAATTTGCATCCATGTTTGTGTCAAGATTCTCCTTCAAGTAGCTATTTCGGTGTTTACACAGAATTGCAGCATTGCTGAGGTTGGAAAGACCCTACAGTTCAACTCCCCTCCTCAAAGCAGGGTCAGATAAAGCAGGCTGCTGTGGACTGTCAGGTTTTTAATATTTCCAAGGATGGAGTCTCCATAGCCTCTCTGGGAAACCTGTGCCAGCTTTTGACTACCCTCACCCTCACAGTAAAATAGTGTTTTCCTTATGCTTAAATGGAATTTCCTGTATTTCAGTTTTTCCCCATTGCCTCTCGTCCTGTCACTGGGCAGCGCTGTGAGGAGCTTGGCTCTGTCTTCCATGCTCCCTCACATCACGTATTTTTACATCTTGGTAAGATCTCCACTGAACCTTCTCCTGGCTTAACAGTCAGGTCTCTCAGCCTCTACTCATGACAGATGTGCCAATCCCTTAACCATCTTAATGGCCCTTCGCTGGACTCAGTCCGTATGTCCTGCTGCGTAGAGGGGAGCAATCACCTCCCTTGACCTGCTGTCAGTGTTGTTCTTAATGCAGTCCTAGGATGCCATTAGTAGTCTTTCTTCCAGGGGTGCATTACTGGGTCAGGTTTGACTTCTTGGCCACTAGGACCTCCATGTCTTTTTTTGCAAAACTGCTTTCCAGCCAACCTGTCCTGGTGAATGGCGTTATTCCTCTCCAGGTGCAGGACTTTCCAGTTACTGTTGTTGAACTTCAAGATTCTTTTTGGCCCGTTTTTCCAGCCTGTCAAGTCCCTCACAACCGTCTGGTCTATCAGCCACTCCTTGCAGTTCTGTATTGTTTGCGAGTATGCTGAGGGTGCAATCTATCCCATCATCTAGTTCATTAATGAAGATGTATGGTCCTCAGTATCAGTCCCTGGGGTACACCACCAGTGACTGGTCTCCAGCTGGATTTACTGGGCTGTTTGCAACCCTTTGAGCCCAGCAGTTCAGGTGGTTTTCAGTCCATTTCATTGTCCATTTATGTAGGCCATACTCCATCATTTGAGAATGTTCAAAGAAACTGTCAAAAGTCTTTCTGAAGTCAAGATAAACAATGTCCCTTGCTCTTCCTTCATTCACTGAGCTAGTAATCTCATTGTAGAAGGATGTATAATCTAATGTATGCAATCTTTGTCAACGTTTGTTTTATTAAGCTATACAAAGCTGAACTATTTTAGGATCCCTTTATACTCTCTTCATTTTCATGATCTTACTATTCTGTTCAATTTTTATTTTTCTGTTCTGAAACCAGTCACCAGGCTGCAAAAATGTATTCTGGTTGTGGTCATAACAAGGAACAAGGATTCTTACAGTGGACTTAATGTTTCCCTGTCTATATTGGAAATGCTTCCCCCCCATTAAAAAAATAGTGGCTTTAAGGTGTCTCACGTTGTCTAAGTCAGGTTGTGACTAATTATTATGTCCAGATCTTTCTCCAGTGAATAAGCCCCTATCTTTATATTTAAAAAAAAAAAAATACTTTCTGAGCATTGAATATGTGACCTTGCATTTCATGCGAAGGCATTTCATACCATCTCTGTTTCCACAGTTGAATAGTTCTCGAAGTCATTTCGTTCCCCTGTAAGGTTTTCTGCTTTTCCTCTTTATTGAGCTTCTTTGTAAGCAAATCTCATTAGCACTGTTCTATACTGTCTGTCGTTAGTGTTTTGTAAGATCTGTCCTAGGGCTGATCCTGGAGGAACTCCAGCATTAACTTGCTTGAAGCCCGATGATCCCTATTTTAGCATAACCCATTGCCAGGCACCACTGCCTATTACTTTCCTAGGATTTGCATACCAGCAATTTCCACTTCTGCATGCTTCATTAATAGTTTCCTCTACGGCATTAAATAAAATACTTCAGTCAAGTCCACATATATTAAATATCAAAGAAAAATGTCAGATTTGTCTGGCATAATCTACCCTTAGGAAGTCCATGTGGCATTTTTCCCACTTTTGCTTCCATATGTTTCATTCAGCTATTCAAGAAGAGTGCCTGTAATCTTGCATGATGTTGAAGTCACATCTTCAGTTATCTATATCATGTTTTCCCTTTTCTTAAACATAAGAACTATTTCTTGCTCCCCATGTTTGCAGTACATGATGTTTCAGTAGTCAAGTCTGTTGTATCCTATCATTTTTAATAGATGCCAGTTAATACCTGCAGGCAAAAAGCTGTAAGTCTCTGAAGCAGACATTTTCTGTAAGAAATGGTACTTGAGGTACTTGATCATGTTTTCAATAGCTGTGTTGAAAATTCTTTGTGCATATTTTCCATGCCCTTACTTCATCAACTGTGTAAATTTGTAGCAGTTTTAATTAAATGAGAGATTGATTGTTTTCCCTAGTAGAATTCTGCTATTTTTCAAGTTTTTGATCTGAAACAATTTTTACCTTGTAATGAGTTGTTATTTACCTGTTTTGGAAGCAAACACTTCCAAAGCTTTCCTAAGTGCAGAGATGAAAACTTAGTAGTGTGTAGTGTAAAATCTTTACTGCTTTACTTAAGACAAATTTTAAGAAAAAATTAAAAGTTAAAGAAATTATTTCAGAAACTACTCTGATTTTTCAGAGCTTGGGATAGTGGTCAAGAAGTTGACAGAGCAGCTGAATGTGGCTTTTATTTTAGAACACTCACTATAAAGCAACCACTTGAAATTATGTGCCTTCCTACCCAAAATACTTATAATGCTGTGCTGCAGTGTTGGAATAAAGGTGGAAAACAAGGCATGTGAAGTGTAGGTAAAAACTAGTAGGAAGGCAAACTTTAGGTAGCTATCGTGCCCAGTATTATGAACTAATATTATGTAAATACGTATCCATAAAGTGCTTGCTGCTTCTGTGGGAGAAGCCCGGGAAGCCCTTGCTGGATCTGGCATGAGATAGGCACATGGGAGTGTGCAACTAAGACCAGAATAAGATAGGATGCGTGATGGGGACCTGCCGACAATCCCTCACTGCATCGCATAGAGCTGCGTGTCAGATTTCTCTTAGCGAACTTTTTCCATGAAGATGAGTGATTATTAGCGTTAGTGTACCCTGCAAAGTCTTTCAGAGACACCAAATCAAGTCCTTTGCTGTAAACTCACAATGATTTTTCCTTATCCAAGAGGGAGCCTGGCCATTTTTCTTAATGAAAAGAGGGATTGGCTTGTTTCCTTAGGTGTGTTCAAAGAGCAGTAAAGCTGTCTCCTATTTCCTTTGGTGCCTCGTGTTTGAATATGAATTACCATTTTATCAATTTTTACATTAGTAAACATGCGTGGTGCAAACACTTAAGTAGAATAAATACACGTAGCTCATTATTACTCTCCTGTCTCGTCTCAATCAAGAGCTAATTAAGCACATTGGGATGATAGTGCTTTTGTGGGTAACAGATCCCTAGATTCTTATTTCCTAACAGGAAGGTATTGAGAATTAAGTACATGAAACAATTTTTTGCCCTGGGAATTTTAGTTTGTGCATTTACTTAAATATTTATGATATTGTGATTCTATTTATATTGTAAGTCAGGCAAAAACATTGAAGACAGTATTTCCAAATGCTCATTCACATTATAAATTCCACAAAGAAGGGTTTAAGGGAGCATTATTTTGTGAACTTTGTGACAGTGTATTAAACTACTGTTTTCAGATTTTTAAAGTAATACTTTCAAAATTTAAAAGTTCAATTCTAAAAATATGATTTTTATGTGAACAGTTTTTAGTATATGTGTTTACCTGTCGAAAACAAACTCCTTGTATTATTTGAGAATGGTCATTTTATATTATTTGTACTTACATCATCCTAATCTCTTAAACCAGTTATATCTAATTAATTTAATCTCTTTGGTAACACCAATGGATTTAAGGTCAATTTTTGAATAATTTTTTCTGTTTTATAACAACACTTACTGTTAGCATAATAATGATTCTGTAATTACCTGTTTTGCAAAAACATTCTACATATTCTGAAACCAGGATTTTTTTAAAAAAATCACTTTACTGTAACAGTTTAGAATCAGTACTTGAAATCGGTTAAGTATTTAAGGTATAAGCAAAGATATATTAAAGATTAGCATACTGGGTAAAAATGAACATAAGTTCTAAATATTGATCATCATAAACATGTAGAGTTCCATTTTACGCTGAGTATAGTAGAATAATTACTAGACGAATAGTAAAAGTAAGTTAGAAACTCCAAGTTTTATTGGCTTTTTATGTAACTTAGGATCTTTCAGGGGATTTCCAAAGCTGTAAGTAGCTCTTAAATGTTAATTTCCATGGTTTTTCAGTGGATAGTCAACTGAAATTTTTAATATTTCCTATCTGTACTAATGTAGAATGGATTATTTAAAAACGGACTCTTATGCTATCATAGTATCTAAAAAGCCACTCTTCAGTAAAATGTTCAGCTCCAAGTAAATTGGACATTCATATATATTTAATCGAATGCTTTCAACCGCATCACAGTCCGATGATAGTAAAAAGTATATCAGTGTGAAAATAATACTGATTATGTATCTTAGCAGACTGCTGATCTGGATGTATTATTTTTATAATTCTCTGCAGTATTGCAGTTACAGTAGTAGTATATTTTATTTTGATCTTTCTAATGAATCATGCAACACCTTGTGGAAAATCGAGTTCTGGAATACTTCCATCTAAGAAGTCTTTGCCAAATGTAGTATTATTATTATAAAGTAGGTGTAACTTCCTTTGCCAATCACATTAGCTATGATAGCAGAATGGAATGCCAAGTACTGGCAGCTGTTTGTTCTTTTATTCACTGTCTTTGATATCCCTTGCTTAGTCATTAGTACTTCCACAAACATTTAGCAAGTTAATGTGTCAGCTACGTATCAGCTATAAAAGTATTTTTGGCAGTCTTTCAAAGAAACTTTTCTTTTGTAGCTGAAAGAACCCAGCCTTCTATGCAGTGTTTTAAAAATAACTTGAGTTTAGATTATACAAACTGTAGCTGTAAAATTGAACATGGGTATCACAGTATTTATGAAGTATTTTAAAATTTCTTAGGTTTAATTTATCCTGAAAACTTAAATTCAAGAAATCTAAAGCCACTGTTTTTCACCCTCTATATAACTTTGTTTTACTCTGCCCGATATTCTAGATTGAAGAGATAATAAATTCACAAAAAGACAGCATAAAGTGCAGATTAAAAAAAAATGGGGTAGTTGCAGATAGGCTTGTGTTAGCCAAGTTAAATTCAGTGTCAAACTTGTGAATTTAATTATTTTAGTGGGTAGAACATTATAACATCTTGATTTACTTGTTCTTTTCGTATTGTAGACCATTGTGGCTTCTTGCCCGCAACACCACTTCCACCTCTTCCCCAAGACCTTATTCTGTTGGTACATTGCACTGTTGATTTGTTCCTCAGAACTGCAGATCCACCCACCTGGAACTTTTGTCCCATCATATGGTTTTTTTCCTATTCTTTGAAGTTACAAGTTGCATTTTCTTAACACATTCAAAGTTAAGACAATATTTATCCTCTTCAATGTTTTTCTGTATGACCCTCAAATTAGAGAATTAAGTTGTTTAAAACAAGCAAACAGAAGTAGTTCCTAGCAGTTACAATGACTATCCCTACTTAGAGTTACCTCTGGTGTGACTAAATAGTTCAGCTTCTGAAGCATACAGCTTTTCTGTGTTGGAGTTGGGAAGTACAGTACCTTATCGAAGGATCTTCACACTTGCCTGCAGACTCTATACTGTGTATCTAAGAGTTTATTGTCACTGTGATAAACATGCATAACTCCCATTAACATTAATGTCAAGAGAAGAATAAGTTCTTAATGCAGTAAAGGCATTAATTGAGGTGTATTTGGTTCGTTGGTTACTGAAATGTGATTATTAGACTCAAAGGAAAAAAAGTATTTGAGCGATGTACTAGTTCACTTTGTACTGTGCAAAAACTTACTGATTATTAGACTATTAGAATATCAGTTAATTTTTGGATATTTGCTGTACGTTTATGGTGAATGTACAGCATGACAAAAAAGCAAAATTCCGTTAACTGATTCTGTGAGATGTAAAAGGAGCATAGTTTATTTGTGCAGTTAAATAAGGCGAAATGAGAGCTTTGTTGAAGTTTGCTTATAAAGAGAAATCTGACTTGCTTCTGCCAGCCATTTTGACATCTGACGTGATTATAGTAACCTCATGAAGAAAATTCACTGAAATACTTTGAGAATGCTAATTAAGAGAAGCACCGAGTTATGTGTTCAAACCTCTTCTGCTGCTCCATTTGGTGTTAATAGCATTGGGTTCATTTTTTCTATTCTCTGTATGTTGAGTCAGATAGCTATGGGTAGCTGGAGTTCTTAAGCTTTCTTTTTTGGCTCTGTTCTAGGCCTGACTATGGAACAGAAACTAATCCACTTATTTTGGTGGTTCTGAAAATTTTGTATCCTGCTTTTCCCTCCACCGTGCATCTGTTACTTTAAATGTGAATGCTGCCTTGAGTGCAGCTGTGATGATCTGAAAAAATTGGGCTTGTAGATAGAGTGGCTTTTTAAAAAAAAAATTTTTTTTTTAAACACAGTATGATATAACCACCTACAATTTGTGCAGAAAACTGCAGATAACTAGAGCTCCTGTTAGTGTGCATGTAGAAGGTTTCACTGAGTGATCCGGATCTCAGACTGTGTATTTGGAAGAAGTCATTTTGTTTTCCAAATACAAGGCGCAATTCCATCTTTACTGAGCCTTGTGGTAGACACTGCCTTCAGAACACAATAAATATGACAGGTAATATTGGTTGCATATGTAGTATTTATTGGTTGGTTTAGGTGAATATTATTTTAGCCAATTTTGAGTTAGCAGAATCTTTTTCCTTTTTGGTATGATACTTTACAGGATAGTGAAGTAAATGTTAAAGTGGTTTATTATCTGCCATCTTTTCTGAACCAAATTTTAGGCTTTCACTGGAGTTCGGTACAAAATACACAAATGGAAAATTGCTTCATAATTGCTTGTCAACACTTACCTTTCATTAAAATTTCTAGGGATATGCTGAAGACAATGATTTTATGTATTCTGATGGCAGCAGCAAGGTTTTACATGCATACCTGGGAAGAATTTATTGTGATTGACTGAACAAATTTTACCCATGTAGTAGTAACAATAGCTTGGTTTTCTTCCAGGTACCTTCATTTCATTACTACAGTTCAAGGAGACCTTGTCTTGGAATAATAGGTTGTTCAAGGGAGAACAATTTGTGATTGCTTTCCAAGTAGATACAGTAGGAAGTTTTTTGGGTTATGTACTCTCCCAGACAGAAAAATAGAATTTTTACTGGGGAAGTCAGCTAAGTGAATGTCATCTTCTGGTCACATGCTTATAAGTGAGCAAAAAGTACTCTCCTGCCATAAAGAGTTTGTTGTACAATAGCTGTGTATTACAATGAAGAAGGTACATTGAGTTGTATTTAAGCCGTTAAAGTGACAAAATAAAATACTGAATGACTGTATAATGCTCAGTCATATGTGTAGTGTAGTTATAATTGCTTTCATATTTTAAGGTATTTTACATCTTACCAAAACACTGGATTTTTCTGTTAATAGAAATTTCATGTGCAGCGTTAAACTCTGAATTCCATAAATCATCTTATTTCTACATACTTGGTAGAAGTTATTAATATTCTCTAAGTGGGATCCATCACTGCACGGTGCCAGTTGTCAGAATTCATCGCTGTGCTGTAGAATTTCCTCTGAATTTTCTTTTCTCTGTTTTAGTTCTTTCTCAGTATACAGGAGTGCAATCTGCTAATCTTAAACTTGGTTTGTACAAACTGGCAGTGGTGTGGACTGACAGTTTAATAACAATTTAAGAGAGGTTTTATGTTTGGATTTTTTTGTTTTGTTTTTTTTAAGGACTCTAAAGCATTTGAGGAATAAGCTTAGACTTCTATATCAGTGTTGTGGGTTTTTTTGTTGTTGAGGGGTTTTGGTTTGGGGCGGGGGTGCAGGGATGTTAGCTTAATGTTGTAACACCTGGAGTTTGCTGTCCGTGATCTCTGGTAAGGTCAGGGTTAAAAGGATTTTTACAGCTTTCTACATTAATATCTTCCGAATGTGCAGCCTACACGATGGTAGAGTTGCTGTCCTTTTAAAACCTCATTCTGAAACAGTCCAAGATACCTGTTTCGATGTATTTCTAGCTCGCATTTTTTAACGCTGCTATCTTTTGTTCAGACTTCAGCAATTGTTAAAATGGATAATGGATTAGCAAAGAAATTAGATACAGTTCCCTGACTTAGGAATGCTACTTTTGGCTTCTAGTGGAGGAAATGTTTTTCTTTAAAAGAAAAAGTTGACATGATTATACTGTAAGTCACATGTCACATTTAATTGCAGGAATGACTGTAAGAACATTGTTTTCCTACATTTGTCACCATAAACTTTCCAAAATGTTACAATACTGGGTTAGACTAGGATTTTAACAACTACATTTTGGAAAATAAAGTGTTTACTTTGGCTTGTGTGTAAAAAGCTCTAGAAGATGATATGCTGGTGCTGGGGCTCAGTTGTAGAGAGGCAACTCATCAAAATCATTGCTGCTAAAGGGTGAGCTTTTAGCATCGCTAAATCTAGAAGGAATCATCACTATGGCAATTATTTCTCTTCTTTGAGGGAGCAACCTGAAGAATTGGTAAAACTGAGTTTAGCCACACCAGGCATGTTAACAAAGGTTAGCTGTATACTGGTAATACTAGTTTCCTTTGTAAGTTTCTATTGGTTTTGGGGTGCTGGTGGAATAGGAGCAGCTACTGAAGATGTCAACTTGAACTAACTGAATTTGGGTTCATTTCTAACTTACCCTCTGAAGGATGCTATTGCTTAGTATTTGCCTTGGTTTTGTCTATGGGTGTTCAAGTGATCCAAAAGTAATCATGGACTTGTTAAGTAATCCATAGAAATAGAATGAGGAAAGAAAATTCTTGTCTGCTATATGGAAAATCTGAATAGCAAAAACCTAAGTGGATGTGCACTTCCAGGAGAAAACTGGAGAGATCTGAAAATGAAGAATCTTCATTACCATGTTGCATTTCATCAGGAGAAGTATTAGCCTTATTAGGCTAAATTTAAACGTTGTAAGTACTTGTCAGGCCCTCTTGAGAAGTTGATGACTGTGGTCTTGCTCCTCTGAAATTTCTTGCCCTGTGAAACCTAGAGCATAACAGATTTGAGCCTCACAAAAATCAGTTTATCCTGGTGTGACAGCTACATTTGTTTTCTGGAAAATAACGGTAAAATTAAAAATGGCAAAAGAAAGGGCAAATAAAAATTATAAAAACGGGAGCAATGGTAGTGATGGTAACTAGCCCCTAGTCAGATGATGTGATGAAGTGGCAGTACACGATCCATACCTTCTCCCTAGAGAGTGAGACCCTAGAGAGAGAACCCATCCTGGCCATCTCTTATCATGGATCCACAGGGCACCCCCTGTACATTGGTATGTGGTACAATAAAGTGTGAATATGGGGATATATGCATTATAAACCTGGATATCTACAAAGGTGGCCTGCTGCCACTGGCCACTGCTGCTACTGGCCAGTAGTAGGCTGCTTTTAGCCTTCAGTAACAATTTTGTCCAGTCCTGTTTTAGACTGTCTTAAAATAAGAGTAATCATATCGCCATGTTAATGAGAATATTAACAAACAAACAAAACCCCTCTCTAGTTTCAATTAAAAAAAATAAATAGGGATATCAAATCTCTACGGCATTTCCCGGAATGTGGATTATGTCATGTTAATAAAGGGATGAATGCTTTCAACATTGTTAAAATAATGGATCTGCAGAAGTAATTTTTGTTAACACCTGGAAGTTCTAACTTAATTTCAGCTTGTTCTTTTTAATTTTAAATTGCTTTGGGTTTATAGAAGTAGTTTTTGTACCTAAACTGGTAAAAAGAAATGTGTTTGTATTTTCTTAGGAATAAAAAGTGGTGATGCTGGCTTTAAAATCATATGCATAGGCAGTACTTTCGTAACAGTGTCTAGCATTAATCTGGTCTGTTCAGTTTCAGATTGCTTTACATTTACTAATAAATGTCCTCACAGCCCACTAATAGAGCAATGTATTTGTATCCTGGGGACTTAGTCTTGGATAGTCATATACTGGGTACAACAACTAACAACTTACCGGAATTAAGATAATAGGATCAAAGTCTCTTTTAATCCATAGTGGTATAATCCCACTGATATCAGGTTCCATCAATATAAGTATGAGCAGAAAATTGGCTTTTAGATTAAAAGTATCTGAAATGCTTAGGAATTTGTTCTGGAAAATTAAAAATAAGGACTAATGAGTTAACCTTTTATATCATTACTTGTTAGCTTTTGCATCAAGAGAAATAGTGGTATACCAGTTATAACTGGTGAGTGTTTTAATATTGATACTTGTCCTTATATTTCAGTTGATTTATTGATAGATTCTTCTCTTAATGAAGTTTAGATAGATTCGTTTTTTGTTGTTTCTTCAGATATTCTAATGTATTAGCATTTTTTCATACATTCACTGCCTGAAGCATGCAATCAGTGCCTGGAGCTAGCTTGCTGCTTCTGTTTTAAGTAGCATTTCCAAATCTTGCATGCTGTATTACAAATACAAATTTGCATTCAATGTCATTTTATCATCTTGACAGCCTCCTAATCTACTGTATTCCTCTGCCTCTATAGAGAATAAGTAGATGGAATTACAGGTTGTTATCCATGGGAAATCATGTAACGATGTAATTAACATTAGTAGAACAACTAACAATAATGACAATATCCAAAAACTCCAGAAAGAATCCCTAAAATTATGTTGCAGTTTCTATCTTTCTGAGAGGGAAAAGATCCCAAGATATTTACAGTTTGAAAACACTTGATTTTGGTTTTACTTAGATGTTAAGTTAAATACATTTATACTTGTACAGTTTCTATGATGGATTTTGTGCTGTACAGAAAATGATTATACAAAATACCAAAGTAATAATATGATGATTTTAGATCCAAATTAATTAGCACATATGCAGTTAGGTTTCAGATAAAGTACATGCTGTCTAATATGCTGGATCTTCAGGGTTCACAATTAGCATATCCTGCAGCCAGTGCAAGCAAGATATGGGATTGTTGGCTTGCCTGATGCTGCTGAAAGCAATGGAGATTGTTGAATTACATTATTGCTTAGATGTTTTACATCTTCTTCTTCTATAAAGCATACATAAAAATATCTCTTTAAAAAGTAAATGGACTATTATATGTGCTCAGATGGAGATATTTTGTGACAGATTTATTATAAAGAAGAGCAGATAATTCTGGATATTTGGAATTGCCCATGAGGGAAAAAAAAAAATCAAAGTTTATAACAATTAATAAAGTTACTGTATTCCTAATACATCAGCTGAAGATTTCTGTCTCATTTAATAGCATTGACTATCCTATATGACATGTACAGACCGAGAGTGTATCACACCAAATTTTAGCCACAAGATTTTATTTAGTTTTAGACTTTTTTTTTTTTTAACAGTTATTGGTTATGATGCTAGTAGGAACAAAAAGGTCCTAGAGTATGTTTTGGAAAGCAGTTCCTTCTGGCTATTTCTCTGATTCTTTTTTTTTCCTTTCTTCAGTGGTAGCTATTGCAACTCTTGCCTTTTGAATTTAAGTTGTGAGTTGGCGTTACACCCTTACAGTACAATCTTCAACAATAGCAAGCATTCCAAAATATACAAAAAAGAAATTGAGAAGATCCTAAACTTGTGAATTTGGGGGACAGAGGATAAGCACATTTTCAGAGATGCTCTTTTAGTCCATATCTAAAGGTTCTTGTTACCAGTAGGATCATAAGACTGAACTGAAATGCCTATCACTAAATTTTTGTGAGGGTCACTTGTGGTCACTTAGTGGTTTATAGTATTTGAATGATTTGGCAGGCGATTTACCTGATCTTCAGCAGATCTGAATACACAGGTAAGATGCTTAGAGAGCTGTTCCTGCAACTTGAATATTTTAGGATGGTGGCTGTAATGAAAACGTATTTTTAAAGTGAAGTTCTATTTACTGTTTTTAAAAACAAATCACTGTAGTTTGTTAACCTTCCAGGAATTGTGTTTATAATTTATTCTTCGTTTGCCTTGTTCGTGGAAAAAAATGAAAGACACAATACTCCATATTCTGTTTTATAAATGGTTGGTTTTCAAAATTAGGCATTTTATTGTTGTACATGCTTTAATGAAGATGAGACATTTTTTCCTTATTTTACTTCATACTCTTCGAGTGGTACTCTTTAAGTGTCTCCTGCACCAAATGTCAATCCTTAACGTGGATCTTGTTATCTTAACTATTATAGATTAATAGTGGTCAATACATGCATTGTAGAAGATGATATTGCATAGGTTTTTAAAACATTGAAATAATGAAGCTATGCACACATACTTGCAGATACTCCTTTAGGTAAAACAAAAAATAGATTACCAAATGAAAAGATAATATATACAGGGTCATAGTAGGTACGAATTTGATTCGATTTCTTTTGCATCTGCATAAATCATACACAACTCTGTTGAAGTGAATAAATTTACATCAAAGTAAAACTGGATTAATTGAGATCACAGTTGGGTCTGAACTTTCCAGCTTCTCAGAGGAAACTGGAAAAGGAAATTTTTAATTTCAAAATACCCCTCACTCAAAGAATATTAACTTGATCAGGACTGTACAGTTGTCAGCAAAGCATCTTCTTCTTAGTATTTCGTGTATGTATTTCTTCCTTCTGTTAATTTTGATTTTAGAGTTTGAAAAAAAAAATTCCTGTTGTACAAAAGATAAGATAAAGTTCATCAGGTCCCATCCTGTGATTTTTTTTTTTTAAAGCCAACAGTAAAAGAGTTGACTGTTTTTTGAACCAAAACCAGCATTCTAGTAAATGTAAGGTTTCCCTTGCCTTCCACTCCTGCCAAATTAGGTCTGGGATTTAGTGCTGAGGCTGAGCTGATCATGGGAGTCAAGTGCTGAGCATCTTAGCTGCGATTGAATTCAGGAAAAAACAAATTCAAGAGCAATTTGCAGTTCTTTTTCAGAAGTACACAGGAGTTGGCGACTAAATTATCTGTTCTGTGAAAATTATTTGAACTTACTAGAGTGTTTGAGCTATGTGCCAAGAAATTCAGGTAGTGCCAAGTGCTGCTTTCAACTGCACATAATTATATGTGACTTCTGTCATACGTTTTGTTAAAAAAAAAAAGTTAAAATTTGTTACAATCAAATATAAAAATTACCATGAAGGAAGGAGTACCTCAGTTTAAAAGTAATCAAAAGCTATACTAAATAACTGCATTTTGCTATTTTGTTTCATATCTTGGGAATCAGAATGGAATATCTTTACAGTTTATGGCAAATAGAAGCCTTCTCAAATTATTTTAACAAAGGTATTGCTTGTGCCACCACAGCAAATCTAAAGGCTTTACGGATGAAACTGGCAAGGGGAAAAGTGATTCTTGTGAACTGGAGCAAAGACAATACAGTATTTATATACTTAAGAGATGATGAAATAGGAAAAATAAGATTGTTGCCATTCAATTATTGGTGTAGATAAACCCCATCTATTTACAGGGGTGGATAATATTAACTACTGTGGAGAAACAGCATACCGTCTCTCCCCTAGGTGGTTAGCAAAAGCATCTGACATAGAGGCTTGAAGAAGGTCTCTGCAGTGGGCTACAAAATTTCCATCCCAGAAGTCCTCGGGAGGAGAAGGGAGCCGGAGCCGCGCAGCGCGCACAGAGTGTGCCCGGGACAGCGCACCCGCGCCCTGCCTCTGGACAGCGCAGGTGGCTGGTGTTTGCGTGGGCAGTCCCGGGCACTCTCACTGCGTTCGGCTTTCCGTGGGTGAGCCTGGGGATTCCAGGGTACGTGCTGAGGGACTGAGAACTTCGAGACCTGTCGAACCGCCTCTGCAGATGAACTGACCAAATGGAGTGTTTGTCCAGAATTCTTGATGTCAGTAAACAAGAAACTATAAGAAAACTTCTTGTGCAGCTTATGTTCTGTATTGATCTTATATCTAGTTGGTACTGGAATAAGAAGCTGAAAGGTAGTTTAGAAATGTGAAAGTGTACACTTTATCCAAAGTTTCTTGTGCCTTTCTGAACTGTTAAAGGTAAGGCACCAGTGTTTGTACAGGTAGCAATAAACATAATAATGGATTTGTTTCAGTAACATAAAACATTATAATTTTGAGGAAGTGAGTACTTTCTATTGGGAATACTATGGCAATTACATTTATTGTTTTGTGAGAGCATGTATGAGTTCTCCTCCAAATCATTGTATGCTGTGGATCCAGTATTCTGCTGGAATCTCAGCCTGGTCTGTGTGCCAGTCAGTCTTCCGTGAACGTAGAGCATTTCCAACTAAATGTGGTTGGAAGTCACACATGAGGAATCCAGAGGCTTTTCTAAGACTTGCCTGTCCTAAGGCAGTAATTTTTCAGTTGGTTCACATTTTTCTTCCTTAGAAGAGTGATCATTCCTGAAGAATATTGAACCTTTGAGGGGGGGCACTTCCATGTGGAACTGTAGATGGAGTGTATGGGATAACACTTAGGAGAGGCCAATCTTGAAATACTAATTCCTAGTGGGGTGGATTCAAAGCTTAATATCACCTTTCCAAAGTCTTATCTTGGTCATTTAGAGGGCCCCTAGCCTAGTGAAAGAAAGCCTTGAAGTTAGAGGAGAGACAGCAGGTTTTTTGGTTTGTTTGTTTGTTGTTTTTTTTTTACTTCTGTTCTCCTAATCTCTTCTGGAGAAACTTCTTTATTAACTCTGGAAGAAATAAATTTCTGACCATCTTAGGTGGAATGCTCCACCACAATACTATAAGCCTTGCTGTACCTATGCAATAAAGTTTAGGCTGAATTTACACCCTTTGTGACTGGGTGGGATTGTTGTGGGTTTCTTTGAAAAAAGGTTGCAATTTAATAGTGCTAATCCCATCACTTCTGAACTTGTTTGGAGCTCCTGGAACATTTCCTCCTTTGCACTCCCATCAGAAAACGGTTAGAATCCAGCTAACTGCTTAATTTCTACACCAGTGCTGTTAAGGCTAAGTGACAGCTGATTCGTTGCTTTCATGACTTGATTGTCTGCCTTTGTGGCATGGTGTGACAGGCTCTTATTTAGGCTCATGTTCTGTTACCTGTAAGCCCTATCTTGACATTTATATGAAACCCATCAGGTTCTAGTGGACAATTCTGATTTTTATTTTTTTTTAAAATCTAGGTTACATACCCCATTCCTTCAGAACAATGAGATGCTACTGAATAAATGCCATAGTACCGAAAGTCAACGCACTGTCCAGAAAAGCCCAGGCATCTTCAGTGACATCTCTAAGGGATGTCCCTGTTGAAGCACTGCGTAGATTTTCCCACATGGAGATTATCTGCCTTCTCCCTTCTTTGCCCACCCCTCTGTTATGCCTTTGGTGCAGCACCTGGGCAAGAAACATCATCATATTGAGGAGCTTTAGAGTCAATGTCTTCCTACAACTGCTAGGTAAACTTTAAAGGTTCAGATACTACTTGGAGTCAGCCAGTGTGGAAGTAAGATGTGGAGAACAACTGTTAACTGAATAAAAATGGAGATTATTTAACACTAACTGAAAATTCTTTGAAATGTACTTTCTGTAGGCATGTTTGCAACGAGCCCCCCTTTCTCTTTTGACCGAAGTTTGGGATTAAGAAACGGAAGGGTCAAGTACATTTTACATTTCCCACTACTTGTTGCTGTGGCAACATAGATGCACAATTTTAAAGGCAAGCATTTCTCAGCATTTGGGATAGATAACATTTTGTGTCTGCTTGCTATTTCAGATTGAGAAATAGGATTATGATTCATCAAATTCTTGTAATTATCACACAGTCACTTGAAATATAATGTATGTTATGTGTGTGAAATGTATAATAATTTATAAATTAGAAAAAAGGGTGATCCCGAATTGCTCAGGAATGCCTCATAAATGAAGGATTTGCTATTACAACAAAAATTACAATCTGTGTTATTAGAGCTTTGGTAAATAGTTTAATGCATTGGGAATTCTTGTCAACAGATAGATGAAGACCTGCCACTTTAAAAACTCCCTTGCCCTAACTGCCCTAACTCCAGTAGTCAAAAGCTGTTAAGCTTTAAGTGCTCTGTCATATTTGTGGGCTTTTATAGCAAAGAGTAGAGCAGACAGCAGTGATGATGGAAAACGATGGTAGGTAGACTTAAAATACTATAAAGCATAGAGACAATTGTATGTGATGCCTGGAATTGAAACCTTTTTGAATGAAATGATCAGCCATATGTGCCACCCTTATGGACCCTGTAAGAAGAAGAGAAGAAATGTACCCTATTGCTAACTGTGCATGAAATTGCGGTGTTAGAAGATATTGACCAGATGTTTCAATCTCAACAAATAGCTTGTTATGTGACTGAGTGAAAATCTGTCTGCTGCTTTGATCACATACACCTTAAAGGAAGAAGTAATTTAATAGAGGCTGTCAAAGTTCATCATTGTCAATAAACTTTGACTTGACCTTTGCCATCTGTTTTTGATACTATTGCTGATAGAAGCTGATAGGCAGCTGTTTACAGTTTGTGCTTTATGAATTCTGTGCTGCCAGACAATGAAAGAAGTCTCTTCGCTTGTGGATTTTTTGCTGTCATTCTGAGTGTGGGTGTATTCATTGAGACTGCACATCATCTAGCTGGGAAGTGAGAGTGACATACGCATGCATTTTGAAAAGGAAGATTTGTTTTAAGGTTATAGATATGCAAAATCACGTGTGAAATATCCTAAAATGTCACTTTGTAACAATATCAACTTCACTTATAGGTTAGTACTTAAATACATATACAGTGTTTCACACTGGAGAATTTTAAGGCATTTTAAAAATGCTTGTCAGTCTTCCCTATATGTCTATGGAGTGCTAATTCTTTACAGGTAGAGTAGGCTGAGGCATGGTTAACGGTAGTGTACAGTTGCCCAATGAGTCTGTCTTACTCTACCCAAGTATGGTGTTCCATTTTCATGTTGTTAACATGCTTCCATTAACAGCTTAACACCGCAGCTTCTAGCCACAGACTAACAAGACTTTTTTGTGTGGTACTTTATTTGCCGCTTTGCCATGTTTCACACACAGTGTTCAACAAGGAAATTAGTATCTTTGATTTCTTTTACTGATAAAGATACTCTTAAACCTTACCTCGTACATAGGTTTGTAATATTAGCAAATTTCTTCATAAAGAGTTGTATACACTGAAACAGCTGCAGAAGAGTCCCAAGTAAACCTGGAAGTCTTACTGTTGTGATATCCTTCATGTAAATGTCGACTGCTGAAGAACTGGCATGACCAGCCCTGTTTTGTAGGTGTATCATCTTTTACCTGGTTTTGAGAAGGGACTGCATTAATGTTGTGGAAGGGGAAAGGGAGCAACACGTCAGATCAAACAACAAGGAGGTGGTTGATGTCTCAGGTTCTGTGCTTCACATGGGGAAGAGACACAAGACCAGGTCTCAGTTATGTGCCTTGTAAGGTCTTGCAGGAGACATTCTGCCTTTGGCCTCAGGTAACATATATTGAACTTCAGAAGAGAGGCTACAGCACTTCAGGTATTTGAGGCAGAACTGTACCATTATAAATACAGGGTAAAAGGGTGATGGAGTAAGGAATATTAGAATTGGGTGCCTACAGTGGCCAACATTTAAAGGGTGCAGTAAAAGAGAGAGCTAGCTTTTGCCACATTGAAACTTTGGAATATGGCTACTACATGTTTAATTACAGAAAATATGCTTGTATTTCCTTGTGCAGCAAGAGCCTTACAAACGAGACTAAAATAAAACAGTGGAAAAGCAGTTGAAGAGCAAGAGGGAAAGAATCGGAAGTGGAACACAATAATTATTTGGATTATAGATTTTGTTAAGAAGCAGTTTGTTAGCTTTTTCTTTTTAAATGTAGAAGCGAATGAAGTACTGCTCCTGGATGAGTAGTGTTTTGATAGAGATCTTAATTTGAAAAGCTGTAGCAAAATGTTAACTTGTGGCGCCACACTACCGCTAACAGATATTCCTGTGCAGAGATTTGGATAGTACGTGTTGAACCAAATCCTGATAAGATTTAGATATTGGTCTCAGTGCAAGGCTTTAGCTAGTCTTTTCCTTTAAAAAATATTATCTCTTTTTATCTCGTTTGGCTGGAAGTTGCTGGAGGGTGTTGTCATGTATTTGAACAATATCACTTCCTCATGCAAGATTTGGCAGCTTCAGCTAGTGGTGGAAGAATTACTGTACAGGACATGGGGCTCCTTTTTGCAAACCTGCTTTTATAAAGATAAGCTTGTTTTTTCCTTTTCCATTTTTTTTCTTATATGGCCATTATGTGATAATAGCTGTTGCAATCTTTAAATGTTGATCAATGAAAAAAAGAAAAAGGAAAAAAGATTGCAAAGGTGTTGGAACAAAACTGTAGTATCTCATCTGTTTTCCAGGGTCTTGATGCTGTATTCACATAACAATGATTCTGGAGTAGGTATACTGGGTCTGCTTGGGATAGAGCTAATTTTCTTCACAGCAGCCCGTATGGTGCTGTGTTTTAGGTTTGTCACCAAAACAGCTTTGCTTAACACAGCAATGGTTTAGCTGTTGCTGAACAGTGCTTGCATAGCATCAAGGCCGCCTCTGTTTTTTCACTCTGCTGCCCCAGCAAGTAGGCTGCGGAGTGGGAAAGAGGTTGGGAAGGGACACAGCCAGGGCAGCTGACCCCAGCTGACCAAAGAGGTAGTTCAGGCCGTATGGAGTATGGTCAGCAATAAAACTGTTGGGGGCAAGGAGGGAGGGGGAGGTTTTCCAAGGTAGCCATGGCTCGGAGACTGGCTGGGCATTGGTCTGCTGGTGGGAGGTGGTGAATGATTGCCTTTGTATCATTTCGTCTTGACCCATGCATTTTTTTTCTCACTGTTGCACTTCCAGTTCTCTCCCCTATCCCCCCAGGAGGGAGAATTGAGACAGTGACTGGGTGGGGGCTTAGCTGCTGGCCGGGGTTAACCCACCATGGTAGGGATTTTAAGTGATATAGTATGTGTAATGGTAACAGAATTTTGCATTCCAGTTGTGCTTGAGGTGCATCACATCATTCAGAAAAATAAGTGAGCTCACTTGGAACAGTGACACTAATGTCTTTTTTTTTTTGATTGTTCTGCATATTATCAGGTTCTCATGTTTTTAAGATACATATAATGATTTAGGTTTTGATCCCACTTTTTCTCATTTTATCTGGTTTTCTAAGATGAGGTGTAATTTATTTTCTTTTAGCATCTAAAATATTCCCAAAAATATTCATAAGAGCTTTTTAATGGACTGTGTATATCATTGGTGATGGGACATGTCCCAGGGGTACAACAGACTGGTGAAAATTTCTGAAAAGTGAATGGACTCATTGTAAAATTCAGAACACAAAAATAAGAGATACCTCAAATAGCACTGTATAAAAAGAAGCCATTTCTGTTCTGATTTACTAAAAAGAGCGCCTCATGAGTACTTGCTAACATTGTTTAGTTTAGATTTTAGCATGATAAGTCTTAGCTAATTTTAGGTCTTTGGAGTCCTCTCCTCTGTGAGCTGCAGTTTAAAGTAAGATCAGATTTGGCAGATCATGCAGAGAAGAGTCCAGCTTCAAATAACGCATTTCAGATGTCTGTACTCAGTGTTAATGAGTTTTGAAGATCCTTCACTCTGAAGGGGCATAATGCTTCCTGTTGTGTTGTCAGTTCCTAGGCATTTAGGATTCAAGTCTACAGGTGAAAACTCCTATGTGCAGAAGGTATGTCAGTCTAAGCAAAGCTTCATATGCTTTGGCATTCTTAGTTTAAGACAACTGACAGATGTGGAAATGCACTATTGGCTGCAGCTTTAAAAAAGAATTCAGGAGCTAAGAAATTCAGGTGGAGAACAATGTGGGACTGATAGCGAGTGTCTTCGTCAGCCTCCTTGTTCTGGTTATCGATGTCCAGTTAACAGTGGCACTTACAGCAAAGCATAGAGTCGGAGTAAAATGAAATAATTCCTGAAGGTGGTTTTTTGGGGTTTTTTGGTTTTTTTTTTTAATCAGAGGGCTAAAAAACTGACTTCAGCTTCATTAGTATGATGTTCCTTTTTAAGTCTTCCGGGATTGTGTACTGAGACCCAGCAGTAGCAAACTCTCCTTTTGCAGGGGAAGTATCTTTGCAACTGGAGATAGTAAGGTAAATTAGATCAGCTGTTTAGTTTTGCTGCTTTTTGCCTTTCAAGTAGAGGTCCTCCTTTGAACTTTGCAGGAACAGCAAAGAAAAGCTTTGAATGCAGATCAAGTGTTGTGATGTGGGGTACTGGACTCTGCCCCTGTGGCAGAAGCATGGCGTTCTCAAGGTAAATAAGATAAGCGTGGGAAATAGAAATCAAAGAACTCAGTTCTCTCCCTTTCTTTCTTTAATTCTTTAAGACCACCGATTTTCTTTCACATAGTATGAGGGGGCATTTTTTTATTTTTGGGGTATAAGATACCATTCAGGTAACTCTGTCATCTTGTCTTGAATATCGTTCTCAAAAGACAGCATCAAGTAGCCAATCAAAGTCAAGTCCCTTCTGGTGTTGGAAGAAGTGCTTCCAGAAGTGCTTCTGTAACTCAGAGGAAAGGTTGTTTCTAAGGCTGTTTTCTAATCAGCGGGGAGATAGGTGAGTCTGTGGATGTGAACAGGTTCAACACAGTTAACTCCAAGCAGTCTCACAAAGTCACAATTGGGTCTCCAGAAGTTTTAGTTGTTACCAAGTTTTCTTGGCATCTCAACATCTTGCAAGAAAAGACGATGGTGTTCTCTGCAATTGCCACCCACTCCCTGGAACACAAAGGTTCTTAGGCTTCTCTGATAGCTAAAGCATGCCAGAGTTCACCCTGTTAACTCTGATCATGAAAAAACACTTGAACAGGTACTACTGTGAGTCCAAGTTAGCCTCATGAAAATAAGGAGAGAAGTGTTCTGTCACTCTCTAGTGTATCCTTGAGTGGCCAAGGTGCTGACCTCTTTTGGAAGTGCTGGCTTCAGTATTTTATCATAAGGAATAATGTGCCTGTTAGGGATAGGGTAATCTGATATTAGATGATGTTTATTTTGAAATCAGCCTAATTTTAAGACAGAGTCATGCTAAAGGCAAGAAATATGTTTAAAATACATTAAAATTTGCTTTTAGTTTACCAGGGTGTATAGAACAAAAATGTAAGGAAAATGCAATCTGTTTAACTCAAGAGAACATCTGAGAAGTGTTCTATTTCCCATGCTCCTTCCTCTGTCATGGATGCTTATCCTAACTGAAAAGGTCAGGGCTTGTCCTTGTGTGTACCTGATATCCAGGCTGTGTTGACAGAAGAAAACTTGAGGATGGAGAAACACATTAGACTTCATAAACCACTCCAGATTTTGAGTTTCCTTTGCGGTATCCCACTCTTGAAGCTGTCTTGTTCCTTCGTGATAGGTTCCTACTTTTGACACTTCTGTCTTTGGGCCATTAACAGCCTCAGATTCCCTTGGGTCATGGTGAGGATTCATGGTGTGGCCAGGTGCCAGCCTCTCTTGACCAGACTGTCAGTACAGTTAGTTAATAGCTGCCTCACTGCCTAGCCAAACCCTAGATAATTAACTCATTATGCTAGTTCCTGCTGAGCTGGGTCATTTTCCGTTTCTGTCTAGAGTCTTTTTCATTCAATTAAATCTTCTGTTCCACATAAATCTATAAAATGAATTTGCATTTATGTGTGCAGTTTGTTATTGGCCTTCATTTGATATTGGATATAATGCTGCATGACTCTTTCATGGTGATAAATGTCCTGTGATGACTGACCCCCATTCCCATTTAGAGTGTTTTAGCCAGAATGGTGCTAGTAACAACGGTGTGTGAAATAGCCCATAGAAGTCTGTTTTTTCCGTATCAGGTTGTTCAAAATTAAACTCCAGTCCAGGGTCAAATTTTTTTAAAAAGTGCTCCAGAGTCTGCCTCGAAGATTTTGTTTTGTCACTCTTGTTTTTTCACATGCATGCAAAAAACGCCTGCTGTGACTCATTCCACTAGGTGCAGCTTCAATGGTATACCACAGAGACATTTCTGTAGTTCAGTTTCATCAAGTTTGTAATGTGGTGTCTGTTTTTTGCCTTTACTAATATGTAGCCTTTTAGCTG
This sequence comes from Sagittarius serpentarius, assembly GCA_034782735.1. Lineage (NCBI taxonomy): Eukaryota > Metazoa > Chordata > Aves > Accipitriformes > Sagittariidae > Sagittarius > Sagittarius serpentarius. Next base: position 18,319,673 of record JAVKLA010000093.1, on the reverse strand, counting down.
AGGAAAGGAGAAACAGTTTGGAGAGTTCTGCAACTAGCAACACCTCACCACCATTATTGTGGGAATATGTGGAGATAGTTCCAAGAAGCTTGGGAGTGTTTGTAACTGGAGATCTGTGATGAGACGACCTTTCCAGAAACACTGCTGCACTACTTTTGCATCTTCCTCAGTGTCGCTTAACTTAGCTCAGATGTTCAAATGAAAAGAATATCTATATAGTGGGAGTATTCCCCCACAATATAATACCCCTGTTTAAAATAATCACAAGTATGATCAGAACCGCTGCTTATGGAAGAAGTAGTCTGCACAATGTACAGAGGTTCATCTCAAGAAAACCTAGATCGTGACCTCTGATTCTCAAGAATAACTTTGCTTACATTTAAAGTAAGGATTGTGACAGTTAAATACGGCATGTATCACATCTGAATTCAAACCGAGCTGCTGCCAATAGCCAAAACTGTGATACTTGAACAGAAATCCTTTTTTCAGAGATGGATGTGAAATATTATTTACTATGGCTCCAAATGTTGTCAGATTTTATATGTAAAGGATGGAAAAGTTATGTCATTTGATAAAATATTGTAAGCCTAAGGTGCAGTTTGAAGTCTTACGTTTTGTGAAGAATTGTTGGGGTTTGATGCTTTGATAAATGCTGTTTGTAGTGATCTCTATTAATTCCTGTTATTTGTGAAAGTAAGGCATGCTTTTCACCATGGGACACAAGGCTTCAGGTACTTCGGTTCTTATCAGTGTGGAAATTGGTTCCATATTTGCTTACAGTAGGTCACAGCATCTTTAGTCTTGTTAAATAATCTGTTCTGCTTAACCATATCTCCAAATATAAAAGATCACTGTTCCTAGGACATCCTAAATGAACACTGTGCAAATGTGTGTAAAACACAAGGATATCATAGATAATTCTCTTGTTATGGATTTCGTGAATGAGAGATTGAACGCTGCCACCATCTGACGACACAATCTTTTTTGTCCTTAAACTTTTTATATATTAAGTTGCTGCAAGAAAGAGACCTTGCAACTTTTGTCCACCTTTGCCTTATTAATGAAGACTTTTACATGACTAAAGATTTTTTTTTTTTCTCCTCTGGAGCTGGAAGTAATAAAGATGTGACTAAGCATGTATTTGCAGCTCAGTTACTTGACCTTTCTACAACCCACAGCTACCATTAATGCTGCTTTGTAATGGAGACATCATCGTTTATTTAAATCTTGATTAGGAAACAATTATAAGTAGGGTTTTAGTATAGCAGTAAATTGATGTAGCCTTTAATTCATACTATAGATTGAGTGGATAAGCTTTCTGACTGTAATTAGAGTGAATTATAATCACTTCAGCTGGTTGACTCACCACCAGCAGAGTAGGGCCTATGATTGTTTCTTCACATTTTTTTACTTCACTCTTGATTTTACATTGCTACTAAATGCTATTTTTTAACTTAGTACAAAATGGAGTTACATTTACAGTTGAGTGATACATACTTTGTATTAATAAAAGAGGAGCTTTATGAAATAACCTGGCACCTTAGCAACACTGTGCAGCTACAGTCTTTCTTTACAATTCAAGTGACAGAACTGCTCTTAATAAAGTTGGAGATAGGTATTTTCATGCGTGGTTTAACAACGTAAATGGGGAACATTTCCTTTTTTGCATATTATAATTAAATGGTAGACACAAATGGTTGTTTTCAGTACCTTTTAGTTTTTATATATATTGGGAATGCTGCACAATGTTTCTTCTTAGGTTTCTCAAATGTGTTGTTTTTCTTATGTGCTATCTCTCTGGTTTTGGGGGTTTTTTTGTTTCTTTGGTCTTTTCTTTTCTACAAATTTTCTTTAAAGATACCATACGTTGCTTGATTAAATGTAAGTGTAGGGGCATCTCCTTTGAGCAAGGGAACTTCTTTTGAAATGCCTTGTAAAAACATACTAATGTACTTTATTTGATAGTGAACTACGTATATTTTAAGATTTACATTAGGTATTAAACACTCAGTGGGGTCATTAAGGGTAAATTTTTTATTCTTTGCTGGACCTTCCCTCCCTTGATATACCAGATGTTTTTTACTTCGGGCATAGAAGTTCTGTATGTCACAGTGCTCTGTAGGCACAGAATTAAGTATGGCAAGTGGAGAGAAAAAGTGGCAAAAAATAATATACCAGGCATGCTAACTTTGTTGTTGTTGTTTTTTCCTGTCAATCTGCAGTGGATGATTCAGAGCCCTTACAAAGCTGCAACTTTCTTTGGGTGCATTGGCAAAGATAAATTTGGAGAGATCTTAAAGAAGAAGGCTGAGGAAGCTCATGTGGATGCCCATTACTATGAGCAGAGTGAAGAACCAACAGGAACCTGTGCTGCCTGCATCACTAGTGATAACAGGTCAGGGGCCTTTGATATTTTCTGAAGATATAAATGCAATTAGCATAGTGTGTGGAGCCCAATTTGTTTGGAACATTTGGCCTTGAAAAACTCTGATTTGAATGATAAAGGAAGTATTAGCACTAGTTTGAGACAACACAGGACTGCCTGGCTTATAGTTTGGGGTTGGGTGGTATTAATATACTTTTGGAGAACAGCAGTTATATTATGGCAGAAAAGTCTGAGAGCATATATACTACTTCTTTCTGAACTTCATAGCTTCCACTTGCTCTGGAGTGAGAAAATATGTGGGAGACAAAAGTTGGTTAACAAGTATGTTTATGCAGCCTATGTGAAAGCTGATTGGAATGTAAGGCATATACTTGATTGGCAAATGGGGAATATACTTCAGGTGATAGTGTGTTTAAAGATGATAGGTGTCAGCATATAGCCTTAATTGAAAGAGTTAATTTGATTTTATACAAGAGGAAGAAAAAAAGTGATTTTGTTTTGCTGTTGCAGTTGATGAGAAGTTGATCTAATAACTGTAATTCTGTATGTCTACATCTTAACACTTTCTTCTGAATTTTGTCTTTCATGTTTTCATTTGCTACTTTTTTTTGGATGGTCTTTGCTATATAAAAAAATCACTTCTCCAGAACTCTATTCGACCTTTCTTATATTTGTAGATTATGAACAATGTCTTTGTGGTATTTTGTATGGTTTCAGAGCATTCCATAAGTTAGAACCCATTTATAGAATGATTTATTTTGGGTATTGTAATAAAATTAATAAAAACAAGAATTTCACAAAGAGCTAATGAAGACAATAGGCATTTCTCTTGAGTATGGCCCTTTGCTTTCTTCTTTCTCCCTCCACCCACAACACTTGAACTTAGGTACTACTTCTTTATTGATTACCTCCTGGTGATTTTTTAAAGGTTTCAAAACCAGCCAGTCAGGTCTGCTTTAATCTTGAGATGTTACCAGCACACACCAACCCTCCCTGACTTCTGCCATTATCTAAATTTTCTAATACTAGATATTGAAACAGTAATGCAAATGCTATCGGTTACCCTTTTTGGCTCTGAATAAGAGGAAAGTATCTGTCATTATCCTTTTTGGTTTCCTTCTGTGGCTTTCAGTGCCATTGATCCCAAGGAACTGCTGTTTCCCTTTCAAAGCAGTATCAGGAATTAGTAGAATTTATTAAGGTAAGATAGCAGTCCCATAATTAAAATCCACACCAAACTTCCTGAGAAGTTGGTGAATGTTTTGGGTGGAATTAGAAAAGGTAATAGACAGCAACATGGACTGAACTGAGAGTCAGAGGAGGGGGAATTTTCCATATAACATATAGAACCCTAGAATAATTTTAGTTAGAGTGGACATCTGTTCCAAACCCCTGCAGAAAGCAGGGCCAACTTTGAAGTTAGATCAGGTTTTTCAGGGTCATGTCCAGCTGGGTTTTGAATATCTCCAAGGATGGAGGTTGCACAACCTCTCTGGGCAACCTGTTCCAGTGCTTGACCACTCTTCCTGGGAGAAATTCTTTTGATGATACCCAGCTGGAATTTTCCTTCTTCCAGCTTGTGTCTGTTCCTTCTTGTGTCCAAGAATAGTCTGGCTCCATCTTCTGTGTAAACTTTCATTAGATGTTTGAAGACAGCAGGAAGGTCTCCCCTTAGGTACCTCTTAAGGCTCAGCCAAGCCTTTCTTCATTTGTGAAGTGTTCCAGCCCCCTAATAATCTTCATGGCCCACTGCTGGATTCACTGCGTTATGTCAGCGTCTTCCTTGTAATGGAAAGCTCAAAGCTGAGCACGGAACTCCAGATGAGGTCTACAGAGCAGAACAGAGGTTTTCCTCTGTGCGAAATATGTAACTTCCGTTGTCCTGCTGGCTGCATGCTTGCTCATATAGACCAGAATGTGCTTAACCTTCTCTGTGCAGGTGCACTGCTGACTCATGTTCCAAGCCTGGTCCACCAGCACCTCCAGGTCCTTTTCTGCAAAGCTGTGTTGTACCCTGTCAACATTCAGCCTATATTGTTGCATGGGAGTTATTCCATCCTAGTTGCATGACTTTGCATTTGCCTTTAAGTTTCTGCCAGCCCAGTTCTCCAGGCTGTTGAAGATCCCCTGAATGACAGGCAGCCCTGTCCTCCAGCTTATCAACCTGTCCTTCCCAATTTAATGTCATACATAATGTCTTACTCTCAGGAATGAATGTACATACTCAGTGGAGGAAGGAAGTTCATTCATCTTCATCTGGAGTTTTGACATTAATTATGTCTACAGACTTCCCCCTTCATCTCCAGGATCCATATTCAGTTTTTCAAAGAGAAGACAAGCAATAAAGATGTTTCTGCTCTGCGGTTCTCTCTCTCTCTTCAGTCACAGTGTCTGGTGTACACATCCTGTAGCAATCACCATTTCCTAGATGATATGATGGGAAACTGAAGTCGAGACTGGCAATAGACATACATCATGAATTCAGGAAAAATACATGCATCTTTTGCCATGCATCTCAATGGATTTTAAAAGTTTAGGTAAATTTATTCATAAAAATGTCTGCAAGTACTTTTAACTTATTAAGCAATATTTTTGGTTTGCTAACATAAAACACTTTTCTCTCTTAATATCAAATGTTTGCTCAAATACTAGAGACGGTGGCTTCATCTCAGTTGCTGTTTTAGAGCATGCTTGAGAGTGTGCAGGGAATACAAGAGACATTTCCCTCCTTGGAAGATAGAAAAAAATGGCCAGTGGTTGCTGCTAAAGGCTTTATTGTGCAACCCCACCTCTTCTAGTGAGAGGAAGTCTATTCTCAATCTTTAATTACTCTCTGATTGTTTCTTGGTTTTCAGCATTTTCTGTATTTGTAAGAATCACTTCAGCCTGGCCCTAGTTGATAACTCTACTTATTGATTAATCTCTTGTCCCAGTTGAGGTACGTGCTAACTTCCTTCTTCAGGTAATTCATCTTGTCTCTTTTGGAGGAGCTGGCTAATAGTGCTTGTGGTTTCCCCAGTAAGTGGTTGTGTATATTTATGTTCCAGATGCCCTGATGTGAATGTTTCTTGTTTCTGCTAAGTCTGTCTAGCTTTTTGCAGGAAAGGGTTCTGAGCTAATTTGTGATTACCCCTCTGAATTCTCTAGCTTAGCAATACTAATACGCTTTGTTTTCTCAGAGCTTTTCAAGAAAATCCTAACACATGATTAAACTCCAAAGTAGTACCTACACTGCATCATTATCTGTGACTTTGCTTTGTGCATTCTGCTCAGAAATGCCCACATGCACAGAGTCTCCATTAAGCTGTTTGATTTGAAACATTCTGGCTGTCTCCAATTACCGTATTTCATTGAAAAAACATCTACCTTCTCTGTGTCCCACATGTTGAACTTAGTGCTGTTAGACTTACAGTTTTAATTTGGAAAAGCTTGGTGCTTTGTCTTAAGTGTAACCATCTTTTATTACACATCATGTGCAGAGCATCTCTACAGTTGGATGTAGCCTCAGAGAGCAAGGTTTACAGTTTCAGGGGCATGTGGTAAGTGAAAGGAAATATATAGAGAGTCTGCTTAGTTTTCTGGAACATAACTGCTTTTCACTTAGCAACATACGTAGACAGACAAGATTTTTCCAGCTAGGTCCTTGATGGAAATTTAGGGTTTGCCAAAACTGAAAGATTTAATTTGCTTTTTAAATTTGGTTTATAGAAAATTACCACAGTTATGCACATGCCTTTCTTGGATTTACTTGGTTCTCTGGTGGATTTCTTGTCACTGAAATGATAATATTCATCAAGAATGAAACTTCTTGCCGGTTACTTGTACTGCTACAGAGGCTTGGTTTATTTGTTTATAATTTTTTTTTTAATTTTCCGAATTCACATTAGTTCTCGTTGCCTTTAGGCTTTAGAATTAAAGAGATAAGCCCCAAGCATATTTCTGGGATGAAATGACACAGAACTGTGCTACGTATTTTGATATACTCAGAACAAAGTTAGTCTGACTTTTTGTTTTGATTGTTATATACTTGATCTCTTTAACTTCCAGGGATTGTCAGTGATAAGTGTTTCAGGAAGTTTACAGGGAGACTTGGTTGCCGTCTTCATAAGAGAATATTTTGGTCTTTTGTTTGTTTTTTTTATTGAATAGGAAAAGAGAAATGGTGATAGTGGAAAGGTGCTGTTTTCAGGTTGAATACATTTTCAAGAATTCCTAGTTTACCTGCCTGCTAACACCAGTACATGGTACTCAGTCTGGAGGCGGAAGCATAACTTGCAGATTAGCAGTTCACTCTGACCCATTGTCTCTGGATTGTACTGGCATTTTTATGGAAAAAGGTGATACATACAACGTCAATTGTATGCACGTTGGAGAAGGCAAAAGCTTGCAATAGCCCTGTGTTGTATGTGTAGTTAGACATTATTTATCTGGCTAATATACTTAAATATCACAAAACAGTGATGTGTTAATGTTAAAGATGCATCCTATGACTATTAAATCTTGAAAATTAAATTTAAAACTCTGTATGCCAGCATGGAAATGTCTGTTTCCCCAACTCCCCTTCTCTAAATGTTGGATGTTATTAAACATTCTCATAGTGAAATTGCACAGAAGGATTTTGTCGTGGTAGCCAGAGTGGAGAGCTAGTGCATAACCATCTTTTTATGACCTGTTTTTAGGAGTACGTATCTAAGTTTTGTGTGTTTCATAAGGCTGAATTGAATGGCTGAAAAGGAGGATTTAAAATAGAATGTATCTTCAATGTAACAAAGTAAATACGATACAAGTATTTTTGTTCTTGCTAATGGCAGTAGTGTCCCATGGCTTGTGTTACAACTTGTTAGAAAAGAATGAAGTCCTAATGAGTTTTTGGTAATTTTCCAGTAATACACAGCTAAGCCAAAGGTTTTTTTAACAGTTCATCATCTAAAAGTAGCAACGTGACCCTTTTTCATTTGCTAAAGGAAAATATGAACCTAACGGGGGAAAAAACCCCAAACAAACCCCTTTTTAAATAATGTAGCTATTAATTGGGAAAATTATAAAGGCAAGACATACATATCCATCAACTTTTTGGTTCTAGTGAGGGAAAATAGTTTTCAGAAGATAAACTGGAGTAGCTACTGTCCTTTTTGTGTTAGGTACTAGAAGAATTTTAATGAAAATCTGCAGATGTCATACCATACAGAGGGAGTTGGTCACGAAATGCAACAAAGGTTGATTCTAAGCAAATGAAGGCACGTGAACAGTATAACAGTGATAGGTTACATAAACTATGTAGCTGGATTTAAAATACATTATTTAATATATGGTTTACATTTGAATTGTATCTAATATACGATTTAAAATATATTATTTAAATATTATGAAATGGTCAGATAAATATATGTGTTTTATGGTGCTCTTTCTTAATTGTTTTTGTGTTCCTTGGGATCTTTGATTATCTTTGAGAAATTTTGCTCTTTGTGAGAAATTTGCAGTAGTGTCAGTTAAAGAGGATCTCATGCCTGGTTTTTAATCACTTTCAGGTCTCTTGTAGCTAACCTTGCTGCTGCTAACTGCTATAAGAAGGAAAAGCATCTTGATTTGGAGAAGAACTGGAAGTTGGTGGAAAAGGCCAAAGTTTATTATATAGCAGTAAGTTCAGCTTCTTTCAAATTGCTAAAATTTGTGTTACAACATTGTGAGGTTTAAGCAAGGAGCATATCTTGCATATGGTTTAGGATGATTTCGTAGGAATACAGTGAAAGAAAATGACTGCTTCAATTTCAGCGTAGTTTGATTTCTTTGAATTTAAATGTACAAATGAAATATGTTTTAATTGTGTGCTTTCTTAAATTAGTGGGAAAAATCATAGGAACTAAACATTTTCAGAGCTTTTGTAGTAGTGCATCAAATTTACATTTCACATTTTCTAGTAAATTGTTGTGAAGGATGCACAAATTATGTAGAAAAACACTATTAGCATAATTATTCACTGCAAACAGTTTGAGCTTATTTGTGTGAACAATCTTAATTGCTGTTTATTCCATAGTAATTACTATGGCACCTTATAACTCAATATTTCAGAAACAATGATTGTGACAAATCTCTTGAATGTGGGCGGTGGGGCAGACTGATTTTAATGATGAAATCTTACTTCTGGAATGAAGGGGTTTTGAGGATGGGGCATTAGTAGATTCACAATTAGTATTCTTTTTTTGCCATCCAGAATGAATCAAGCCAGATTAGTGTATTTGTGTAGATTACATCTTGCCTAAATAAAGTGGTGAATTTGTTTTCATCTTGCTCTCAAGTTAATATGACTGATCAAAATTAGCAAACATAAAACAACTATGACAGATTAAAGCCTCATAACATGCATGTAATATATGGATTCTGTATGACAGCTGCTTCCATTCCGCTACCTGAGCTATGTGGGAACAGCTGGTAAGAAGTGTAAAAAATTGATTATCCAGGAGGAACATGTTCATTGAAAATACAGTTACTTCTTTTAGCTAGTGTTAATGTCTCCTACAGCCTGTTAGTGTGCACTGCTGTAGGCTTTACATGGTTGTTATTGATTCTTGTGTATGGCCAAGACTGCCCCTTTATAACTGTCAAAAAATACTTACAACCTTCTCAGTATACAAAGAAAATACATCCCACTGCTATGGCCATGTGTTTGTGCTGCAGTTAAAAAAATACATGGGTGTATTGTCTACTCATTTTTTTATTTCTGTTTTTCAGGTGTTCTCAGTTTATTTCCCAATAATTATACCTCAGTCTGTTCCAAATACCATGCTTAGGAATTAATGCTATGAGCTAAAAAAATATTGAAAGGCTAAGAGTATAGTTTACATAAAGAAAAGAATGACAAATGTTACCAAAAGCTATACTGCACTAAGTGTTTTTTTAATTTAACTATGCTTATACGTAATTACCAATGAAGCTTCCAATATACAATTTAGAAAAATTAAACTTAGTGGAGATGCTTCAGGAAAAGTGGGAAATGTTGCATGAGGTGAAAAACAGGTTTGGGTTTTTTAAGATATAGCCTTCATCTTATTGTAGTTCCGAAGCCTCTTCTGTGTTCAGTCAGTTTGATCACTTAAATTTTGACTACGTGATTCAGTGCCCTGATTTTCATGCATATTAAAAGCTGTTCTTCAGATGCCAGTTCTAGAACATCCAAACTTTGACTAAAAGACAGAGAATTATTGTACTAAACTGAAAATAAAACCCAAGATACGCATATGTTAATGGATAAATAAATAACGCTGAAGTGCTAGTAAATTGTATGAGATATTTGCAAAATGGAATTCAGATTAGGGAAATGTGATTGCAGGAGGAGATCTGCTGGGTAAAGAACCTGATTCACACCTGTAACAAAAGGACTCAAGGACGGGTTCATCTAAGAGATTTCTAGGACAGTATTATCACTTTGGATTACAGATTGCGTGTGTTACTTTACTTAAGGAAAGGAGACAGTGTGTAGAACCATACACGTTCCCTCATGCTACAGTGCATTCATGCCCTTTTCTTTCATTTAGCTTCTTTACTTGTAGGTTTGTGGCAGCTTACCAAATTAAACAAAACCATGTAGTGAACAATTACCACTCCTGAGGTATAGGGTAGCTCTCTGAGTCATTAATTTGTCTACTGTTGTCTGTCTTCACCTTAGTCTTGTTACCTTCCTTGGCTTTGCACTGTGCATACACTGCTTTTCATTTCCTTCTTTCTATCCAACTGTCACCTATTTCTTGGATTGCATTAGAATGTATGTTAGTGACAGATACTTATTCTGGAAGTCTGTGTTCTGAGATTATCAAACAATCTATTTTCTTGGCAGAGTAGGGCAGTTGTTGCTTTAGGACAGGTCTGTGGTATCCTGTGGTCATCTGTATGTCCTTCCTAGAATAGATAATATGCTTTTCAATGCAGCAGTCAGCAGAATGGCCCTCAGATGAAACTTAGCTCTGATCTAATCACTTCACAGAGGGAGGAGTAGGTACAAAGGAAAAGATAGTGAAGCTGTGACAGAACCCTTAAAGACAACTTCTGTTACCGTGCATGAACACAATACATTTATTTTAGCCATCTGGTAATCAGATCCAGCAGACAAATTGGGGGAAGACTAGCAAAGAATAGGACCCTGTAGATCACAGACAGAAGCAAAATACAGAGAGTGCCCCAGCTTTCTCAAAGATGGTAAACTTTAAAGGTGTATTTTATTCCTTTAAAATTACTCTACTTTGTATCATTTAGATAGATTACATGTACTGTCAAACTCTATGCAATTTCTTTCCCTTCTCCAGATATAATTCATATACTTGCAATAATTTCTACCACTGACATCATATCTTCCAGTTTGTCATATTCATTTTGCTGTGGATCAGCTAGCTGTGCTGCTGGTGTCTGATTAGAATTCACTGTGAGGGATTTTATTTGGTTCCTACTGGGGCTAGAAAATGTTTCTTCCTCAGACATTTCCCCTATTTCAGAATAAGTTGAGAGTTATGATAACACTAAATATTGTCATTCTGTCTCTGAAATTGTGACTGGGACACAACCTGACATGAGAATAATCTTAAATTGTGTTTTGGGGGGAGGGGTGTGTGTGTGTGTGTGTGTTCATTTTTTTTCTTTTTTTTCTTTCTTCCTGTGAATCTATGCTTTCTGTCAGGACTTGCATTTTAGAATTAAGTGTTGGAGTTGAATCTTACAAATGGGTGATAAAACTCCATATTTGGGCACCTTGTTTGTCTTCTTTTCAGAGGCATTTAATAAACTGATGGTAGTACTGTATTTATGTAGGCATCTTTAAGAATCCTATGTGTTGGGTTGTGGGTTTTTTGTGTTGTGTCTTTTTTTTTTTTTTTTTTTAAGATCATCAATGTCTAGTGCCAACTGAAATCTATGGGAGTTGCTGCTACTCCATTTCTTTGACATTGAATACAAACATCTTAACATTTCTAATGCAACTTGCAATATATAGCTATTAATTTTCATATCTTACGAAGGCCTGGAATGCAAAGATATTTTTATTGTCAGTGTTTTTGATTAAAAAAATAATCTCTTGATAAGAGTTACTTAGGAGAGCAGGAAACTTGAGGAGAATTTTAGTTGTCATTTGACTCCAAAGACCACCTCTGTGTTACTGTATGCGAGGAAGGAATTTTGCACTTGCATAATGGAAAGAAAATGGAAAAGGAGAAAATGCTTTCCTTCATTAAAAGCTGCACTTAACCTTCTGAAATCTTAACTCTGTGACAACTGATACTGCTTGCTCATACAGACAGCTGAATTTTAACTTTCTACCTGTATTTGAACATTATTGCCACAAGTGTGGTGCTTCCCAGATGTGTGTTTTCTCTTGTTCCAGTTAGCCATCTTTATTTCTGCCAGTTATTTAGCTTTACTCAATTTGTTCTTCAGTCCAACACCTGCATTCATTTAATGTTTGCAGTTGGAGGCATTAGGTGGGTGAAACACTGTCATTTGATGCTAATATTATCTTGGTGCTGAAGTAATAAATAGGTTCTTGAAAGTTCCTTCTGTGCTTTAGTTTTTGTGGGGCCCGCCGCCCGC
>JAVKLA010000093.1:18256790-18294294 GCA_034782735.1 Sagittarius serpentarius | reverse complement strand
CCCACTGGGTGGGGGGGGAGCGAGTGAGCGGCTGCGTGGTGCTGTGTTGCTGGCTGGGGTTAAACCACGACAGTCCAAAACCAAGAATTAACCTCATCCCCTCTATTTGCTTTAAATCAATGATGATTAAATAAACTCCTTTTTTCCCCTTCCTCTTATGTCACTCTCATCAGGTATTTAAACATATGTAAAACTGGGATTCAGATACTGCTTATTTTCTTAAGAATATTTTCTTCAACAGACTAAAAAAGAGAAATATTTTAAATGAGAAATAAAACTGTGGGGCAAAATAAGAGCAACATTTACAACCCTTGAGAGAGCAAGCTGATAGAGTAAGACAAGTTTTAAGGGAAGAGTAGGAGATCATGGCCAAAGTCTTCCTCAGGTAAAAGTGGTAGCGTGTTGCTCAAGAGTTCTTGAGGTTTATGAGTTTCTCCCAAATAAATGTAAATAATAGTTGTTTTGAACTTCTGCATTTGGGGCATGCTGGAATAACAAGTCATACACTTCAGTAGTGTATGTACGAAGTATATTTTTTTGTTTTGAACTTGCCACGTGGTAGTTTTATTTGATGTCCTTTAGTCCCCATAGTATGAGAGACACTGAGCAATTGTTCTCTGTGTCCTTCCTGACACTAGAAGCTAGCTGTTTGTTCTAGAACGGGTGTGTTCGTATGGGATGGTCGACATGGAGTGAGCAATGATGTGAATGTAGAATGCCAGGCTGACCCCATATGGATCTCGTTAGTGTGGGTAGGTTGTGAGGAAGCACATCTAACTTTTGAAGTGGAATAGGCTAATTTGTGCAAAGGCTTTAGAGTCCTAAGGCTTGCCTGCAGAAACTAGGAAATAGTAAGAGTGTGAGTTTATAGCATCTATAGTCGCTCTACTATTGCATGAGTACTCTGAATGCATGCCACACTGAACATGCTGCAAGATGTACTTTCGTACTAAAAACATGGGTAAGGTCCAAGTATAGCGTTTCCATAAGTTACTGTGGAGTATGTACTGTATTACAATCTAGCCTTCTGTATATTTATTTTCCAGTGTGGATAAGCCCACATATAGCATGTATGCACAGATTTCTGTTTTCTCATAGTAACTTCATCCTTTTTTTTCACTCTTATATTAAATAGTATCTCTTAATTTTGTGAGTAATATTTGGTTTTAACAGGTTTGTGGCATCCTGGCTCTAAATTTCACCGTCCCAGTTTTATTACTCTCTTCTCATACACTCATGCCTGCAATTGCGGAGACCTGCTTCTGGCTCCCAAGAGCTGAACACTGTATTTCAGATGAGGATGTATGATTGTAAGTTATTCAGTGTTATTTCCTAAACTTAATATAGACTCTTTGTTTGCTTTTTTTGTAGTTGCTGAGCAGTGAGTTTCTCTCAAGTAGGTAAATACAGAGGGGGTGTCATTTTTTTTCCTAGTTCAAGCCCCTGATATTAAAACAGAAAACCTTTCTTTACTCATTTGAATGGCTGTGGAAGACCTAGGATAGAAATGTATAAATATTCTAGTGATAGAGAATTGGAGATTAAAAGATACAAGAAAAAAAATCAATCATCTAGATTTTGGGAGGGTAAAGACAAAAGGAATGAAACAGTTGACGGCATGTGAGGATAGTACCTGTCTTGAGGCCTGAGTCTGTATGTCTGGTTTGGTGCTGCCGGTGAAGAAGAGGGCAAGCTGAAGAAAGACTGCATGCTTCCCGGAAATCAGTTTGCTGTTTTGTAAGTTGTATCTAGACAGATTAGGTTTTGTGAAGTTGAAAATTCCACATGAGAAAAGGAAAATTGATGTTGCTTACATAATTTTGTCCCATTTTTGAATTGGCATGCAAAGCTTTTTTAAAAAAAAAAATTGTTGTTTTGTGTTTTTGTTTTACATGTTTAGGCAACTCACAAAGAGTTGCATACATGGGTATGTATACTTTCTCTCAAGAGTGTAAACTTGTGCTACTTTAAAAACCTAAGATTGTTGTATATCCAGTAGCAGTAAGTTAAAAAAAACCACAAAACCAAACAAAACACACAAAAACCAACAACAAAACACAACTTGGTAATTATAAAATGTGGGCTGCTACACATGGCTTAATGCCAAAAGTCAGTGATTTGCAAAGAATCAGTAATATCTTGACAAAGATTTTATCACAGTGATGCTCTCCTACACCTAACCCTGGCAATTGCCTGTAGCTTTGCGCAAAATGAGGATATAAAATCAACCTTACAAATCATTCCGTGTATTCGCAGCAGCAAATATTCTTACTCATACAGGCTGTTGTGCAGAGCACTTATGATTTGTAAGGTTAGTTTTATAGAGAAATGTAACAAAGTAATCAACAAATACTGTAAAAAGAAAATAGTGGAAAGTGGAGGAGGACATCGTGGGCATGCAGTGGTGCCTTTTGGCATGCTTTTTTTGCAGTACTGCTGGTTTCTTAAATAGTCTGAGCATGGCTTTTGTGACGTGTGAATGGGCTGTATTTCTGCCCTGGCCTCGGAAGAGCACGTGAGCCTTCAAGATACCGTCTGATTTAATTTCTTTTTCTTTGGATATGGTCTTCGTAGCACCACAGTGTAAACAGTCCAGATGTTTTACCCTGACTGGCTGTTCTGAGATCCTCTTCTAGAATTTTTTCTGTACAGAACTGCTAATCTGGTTTGCCCCCAAAAAAACATTCCCACCTTCTTTATATCTGTTCTTGAATTACAGGAATACATTTGTCAGTATGACCTGGTAGTAACTTTACGCACACAGAGTGGCAGTAATAAATTTTAATGTTGAATTTTTGCACTCAGGCTGAGAGTGGTCTCTAAAAGGGCCCTGCATTACTGTGCAAGGACATCACGTACGTTTGTGCTACAGTGCTAGGTCAGGTTTTCTAAGGTCAAGTTGACTGAAGTTTGCTTATCTTGAGTGAGGGTGGACACATAATGTGCAAAATAGCACTTCACTTACTATGCGTGCCCTGACGTTACTGTATCTTATTTGTGACAGGGAGGTTCCTGGGACTTATCCCAGGGTTAGCTAAATCAGTAAGCTAAATCACTATCCCATATGTTTCCTAAGCAGTTATGTTGAAGCTAATCAATCGTTTTGGGGCACATAATCATATGTGGTAAAGAATTAGAAGTCTTGCCGTGGAGCTTGTCAGCATCCACATTCAGAGTAGTTTAGTTAGCAGGAACTGGGTTGGTCTAGCTTGAATTTTATCATATATTGTGTCATAACGGTTTCTAGAGTGGCAAAATGCATCTAGGTGTGACAGTCTTCTCCTTCCTTGTAGGTTACCACCCACAGGACAGCCCTCCAAAAGATAATGCCCATACTTTGAATTGAACTCTGAAATGCAAAAAAATCTGTCCATAGAAAGGGCTAATAGTTAGCAGTAATGTTGTTGCCACCTCAGGAATTTTTTTTTCCTCGGAATCATTGTTCATAATACAACAAGCGTGCTCATAAATACCAAGTATATGTTCTCAGGGGAAAATCTGCAGAGTATTTTCTTAAATATACCAAACAAATTGGGTATTCCAGTTCTCTTCTTTTAGAACAAATATTTTCTGGGAGACTAGTCTCTCACAAAAGTGAATATTGATGTGGTATCCATGTGGGACAGAAAAGGATTGTTTGAGCTCACTGAAGTGCAGTCTTCCACCCCTTTTGTAACAAGTACAGACACCAGTAGATGAATGAGTGTTACAGCTGGTGCCTGTCGCGATCACATGTTCTGCTTATGGATCTTGTCTAACTCTAGGCTTGATGTATTACAATAATTGAAGTAATAAACTTCACAGTGAAAGATTCAAGAAGTAAAAGATACAGCTTCTGCACAGATTTGAAATGCCTCCCTTTATTAAATTGAGGGTTTGAAGTTTAGGAGAGCAGCATTTCTGTGGCTTTTTTTATGAAAACACTGAAATGTTTGCTCTATTTCTAGTGAGTGTAGGTGGAAGAAGGCAACATTTTGTTAAACACATACAAATATAACAACATTCTGACAGGAGCAATGTTAATTTATAAAAATTTCCTTCACATGTGAATAATTGATAAGGCTACAGTCTCCCACTGAAGTTTCTACGTGATGGATCCATTTCACAAAGGAGCTTAATTCTTTCATAATCATGCTTTTCACTCTGATAAAACAAATGAGCAGTTTCTTGAAATGTGCCTTTTCGCATTGCGGTGTCTTTCATTCATATTTTTCCATACAGAAGATCCAAATGGTTCTTCATTCAAGTGACCTATGGCCTCTGTAGTCTCAGTATTTTCATGTGTGGTCTTCAGCCCATAGCAGCAAGAGCAATGTCTGTGCTGCAGAAAGAAAGAGAAAACTAACAGATGTCTGTGAATGCAAGGAAGTGTAGAAGTAGAAATGGGGTGCAATGCTATCTAACTTTGTGGAGAGTTCTATGGAAACTTGATACTTCTGGAGTGCTGGCGTCCCATACCAGTGTCTCAGAGCACGATGGCTGCCTGTTGTAGGAACCCTGCTTGTCAGCAATCGTAACATCGAAGCTAACATACTTATTTGTAGAAAATGCAAGGTCTCATATTCAGTATGTCTTCCGTAAAACAAATCCATCCCTCAAAAAAACCCAAATCCAAGACCCACAAAAAAACCCCAAAGAAAATCAGTTTACCGATTAGTTTGTATTTCTTACTATTGCTTTCCTTTTTTGCTTTTTGTTACTGTAATATTCAACGTTTTTTTTTAATAGAGACTAGCTTTTTCATATATTTGCTGCTTCATAGAAAACACTGTTACTTTGTCTTAATTTAACTGTCTTGTGAGGTCAGTGCTCTTATTATTGTTTAAAAATACATCAGTATAAAATATTTCTATAGAAGTGAATGGACAAGATTATATTTTGCTCCATAAGGCTGCCCAGATAAATATGCAGGTGTAGTATTACATTTTCCCTTTGAATCCTGTGGTTTCCATGTGTCCTACGAGTAAAACATTGACAGGAAAAACACACACAGGACTAAAGCTCTAGTTCTGTCTGCCTAACCGTCTTCATCAATCAGTATAGCTGTTAAAGGCATTAAATGCAAGGGATGTGTTGTTCAGCAAGATTGCTTTATCCTAGAAGCAGGTAGTCCTATTGTTGCATTAACTGGTCCCACATACCTACAATTCCTTACAGGGCAGGTGGTGCACAGGACAATTTTAGTACATGAATTTAAACGTAGTTTTTAAAAGTACTATCTTACTTGAGTAAGGCTAGTATGAAGTACTGCATTTCCCTGGTGCTAAGCTTGTTTGTCCCTGAATTGCAGTATGTTTCTGCCATAGTGTAAGCTGTTCAGGAAAAAGCACTTGCTCCTGAAGACTTACAAGCAAAAAGAATACTGGTAGCAGTATTGCAATTCTTCCAAAAAATCTGACAACTGCCTATTATGAATGGATTTCATATGTAGGGGAAATAACAGGCATTTAGGGTACAATTCATAGTGAGGGGACCTTAAAATAGATTTTTGAGGGATTTTTTTCTTTCTATTTCCTGGACTTTTGAGCATACTGTAAAGTCAAAGGTGGAATTGTTGTCTAGATGGTAGATCCTGTGCGGTACTGGTTTATTTCAGCATGCAGTCTTGTATTACAGAAAGAACTAGCAGAATAATGTATCCGATTATAATTTGTGAGAAGCTCAGTTAAAATCTACTAAGAAAAGCATCTGGTTTGTTACAGTCTTCCTGAACATTTAAACAACCGTGTGCGTGTTTCAGCTTCAAGCTGATCTCTCAAAAAATGTGTAAATGCATGCTTTACACAATTCTGTCATAAAATTCAGTTGGTTGCATTACTTACATGCCCTTTTCACAGCATTCTCTCACCTCCCACTCATCTTTAGCAAACCTCTGTAGTTATTCCTACTGATTAAATTGGTGCCTAGAGACAAGTAGAGTGTAGTGCGCTGCAGGCTATGCATCTTGTGGATCTGATGTGATCTTTGAAGACTGATGGTGATTTGTGGATGGGCTTTTTATTTACCTGTTCAAACCTGGGAATAAAACTGACATTCGGAAGTAGCGTGCAGCTCTTGACATGTAGCATGGAAGCCTGAACATGAACGCTTACAAGAAGATAGCTGACCATCCCTTTTGTGCTGGTTTTAGATTTGTGCCGGTCAATAAACTTCCTTTCCTGTTTGCTGTTTCACAGTAACAATTTTGCCTCGTGATCAAGTGAAGAGTGCCTTGGCACAGGAATAAACACTTAAACCCATGTGTCTTTGGGCTAGTAATATCACAGAGGTGAACTTTGAACAGGGAGGCAAGACAGTATGTGCTTTTTCTCTCCAACTGCAGGAATGTACTGAGTGCAACAAACACAAAAGGCAAAAGGGATTACACGATCCGTAAAAATGTTGGCCCAAGTAGGCATAACTGTTGATCTAATCAAAAGACGAATGGGTGGAAATCACGTATATTATCTTCCTCAGATTCTCTGTCTCAAAGTTCTGAGTACATAAATGTTACTGTTACTCAGTACTTAATTGTAAAATTTACTAAGATATTTAATCCTGAGCTTTTAGTGCTGTGATACTCCATGTGTTTAAATGTATACCACATGGAAAAACAAGTGACTCTTTAGTATATACTGTTTGATGGAAAAGGGAACTAAAGAAAACCTTCCCTATCCTGACAAACTTAACACAGAATTCCCTAAAGTCTGCCTTTATAATAATATTTTGTATCAGACTTTAGGTTCTGTTACTATAAATGTGAAATTACTCTTAAGAAGGCCTTACACATTTTATTGTAAGGCTATTTATATATAAAGGTGTTACTGAATTTGCTGCTTGTTGTCCATTTTCAGAGTTGAAATTCAATTTTAAGGCTTGGGGTCAGCATTTTTCAAAGTTTGCAAAACTGTAATCCTTGAAAAATACTGTACGTAAAATAGCAAGCTGTTTTGTATTTGCTAAAAGCTGAGAAAGTTATTACTTCAGCTTTTGCCGAGTAGATGACTAAAAAAAGAAAAGTTTATCAGAGAGGATTACGGAAGGAACAGATTTATGGCAAGTGTCTGATATATACCCAGAATCCTCATGTTCAACTAAACCAGACTTGCCCTGGGCCTTCTGGAGCACAATGCCCTTAGCAAGTAGCTTTCGACAGCTTTTTCAGGAAGTAATATTTTTCTTCAGAAAGAGGGTCACTCCACTGTTTTTCTTTTTCCTTCTCTCCTGTCTTATCTTTTGAGTTCAGGAAGTATTTTAAATTTACAGCCAGCTTTGAAGGCATGAAGCAAGTTCAGCCCCAGAAGTATTTCCTGTTATGGCATTAATCTAATTCCATGAAAGTAGAACTGATTTTTCATCTGTAAAGTAGATAAAGTGCCTGGAGCAGCAGACCATTACTCTGGGTTATCATGATAAAGAGGCTTAGTTTTGACACCAAAGTGTTTATCAGCCTAACCAGGGGAAGATTTCATCCTTTTTGTTGAAAGAGATATTAATGGATTATAATATTTCTTTGCTTCGTGGAGACAATGAGTTCATATTGAAAATGTTGACCTGAAATAACAATGTTCCCATAACGTATTGTAAGTAAGTTTATCTGGAAAGCTACTAGTACCTGGTGGAACAGGGAAAACTAGTTGTAAAATGATAATATACTGGGCAAGTATGTCCTAAGTACATGATAGTGCTAATTTCAGAATTATAAAGTTGTTTTAGAGCTCTGGCTGAAGCTGCTGTTTTCATATGGCTTCAGTGGTGCCTGTGAGTGCAGTTAATCTGATCTGCCTCATTTTAAGGATGTTCCAAAATACATTACATAGTAGCACTCAGATACTGTAGATGAGAACAAGTTTCACACCTCTTCTAGCGGCTAAAATGGTGTCGCCTTTATGTTTCTAACAGTGCTTAAAGCACTCTGCATTTACCTAGAAATGGGCAACATCGTATACCTTATTCCTTATTTGTGAGGCTGCCTTCTACAGTGTTTAAGACTTTGTTAGTATTTATGTTGTAAAGAGGTAGTTTGAAGATAATACTTAAACTTGTCCATAAAAACTAGTGCCAGCTTAAAGGTTTGACTGTATCCCAAGTGTGTACCAGTACAAACTACATATGCAAATCTGTTTCAGACTATGGGAGCTATAAGAAATCTCACAGTGCGCTTCTTCCCCACTCCAGTTCCAGTGCCTGTATTTAGGTGTCATCTCCCCAGGGTAACATTCCTCTCCATATTTGTTTGCTGTCACTTTAGAGCTAGGAATAAACTGTATTCACTGATCTTGCGGATGTTAATATAATAGTAATTTTTACGTCGTGTGTAATTAATAGGTTTTGGTATGCGAGCTCCTGAGAACTAGGAGGTGATGCATTTTTTTCTTCACTGACCTCTTGGGGAGCGTTGCGTTTGGTTTGCCTGGGGAGGCAGGAACCTGAATAGGTTCAGCCAGCAGGGACGGGCATGCCAAAGACAGCTGTACGGGATGGCGGCTGAAACAGATTTCTGCTAGCACAGAAAATACTGGGAATGCACGGGCCAAATAAGCCATAAATACTCAAGGTTACAGGAATCCCCAAGAGTGCCTTCAGACTCGAAAGAAACACTGTTAAGAAGCAGGCACAGAAGGAAACATCATTCGGAGCCTGAATCCTTTTCAGGGGCAGCAAAGCCTGAGCCCCGTGGTTGGTGAAGGACCGGAGACCAGCTAGGGCAGCTGGATTGTCCTGAGGATCCGCTGGGCTTGAAAGTCTGCTAGCGGACTAGTCTGCTAGTCTGAAGGGGACGCGCAAACATCGTGAGGCCAAGCCAGGATGAGGGGATAGCCATGCAGCATGCTTTGCATCTGTGTCTGTCACCAAATGCGATAGGTGGTTTGTTCCAGAAAAATGTCTGGGCCCACCTGGGCTAATTTTCTTACACCTTCAGTCCTTAAGCTATGAATCCTGCCTCTATTCATTTTGTTATTTGGAAAAAAAATTGCCGAATGGTTGAGTGTTGTTGTATTAACTATGTGCAAATTTGTTATTTTTAAAAAGTGCTTACTACATTTCCGTGACAGACAATATCTTAAAGGTAAGTAAGACGGCAGTGTTTTGAAATCTCTGTATCTGAAAACGTTTCAGGCAAGGATGTCTGTACATTTCTTGTGGAGGGTAGTGTACCCAAGTGTGTTCTCCCAGCTAAAACCAGGATATGTTACTTAGTGTCTTCACTTGTCTAGTATTATAATCTGTTCTGCTGCACTCTGAATTGAAGCAGGGAACTGAGCTAAGTGAAAGAAAGGAAAAAAAAAATGTTTATTTTTCTTTTAGCCAATCTCCTAGCAACCCCACAAACAGTTCTCTCATAAAACTGGCCGTGGTATAAGTATATTAATGAGCAATCGGGGAAGGCGGAGCTTAGGAATTACTTGCCCTAGTACTGCTGATAATAAAAGCATGCAAGTAATTGTGGCCTAACTCTGTCTACATCACATTTACATTTTTAGTAAAGAAAAAAGGATATATGTGAGGCATATTTATTGACCCCCCAATTCTAATACCATTATGCTTGTACGTCATTATTTTGGGCTTCCAAGACATTAATGTACTGCTTAGTTTTAAAAATATATTTTCATTTAAATGTGGGTCAATGGTGTTGTAGTAGCTAAATAAAAACTGGTATATATACAGAAATTTAAATTTGAAAGATTTCAGAGAAATGTGCCTATTATTTTTTTCCTTTTTCTGTTTGGCATAATGAGATAAAAAATTACACATTATTGTTTGGGGGGGGTTTAAATTACTTATAAAATTTGAATTGCCTTTATTTATTCCGTGTCTGTTAGGGCAGGTCTGTAGTGGTGCATTCATTCTGCAGTATATTTTCAGCTTCAAAGGCAATGTAACAAGCCCCTGGAGCCACTTTCCCCTATGGCTTTCCCACACTGAAGCCTGGAAGTCTGCTGGGGGAGGGGATGGGAGCATCTGGGCCTGAAAGGATGGAGCACTTTCAACTCTGTTTTCTGTGCTGTAGAACAGCTGCTGAAAGAAGGTAACCACCATGCATTAGAGCAGCAATTAGCACTGCTCTGGCATATGTTGAAATGCTCTCACCCATCCCCTGGGAAAGTGAAAAATTATGTGAGGTGCAAAGGTAGATGTCCCTTCTCCACTGTATCTCCTGTATGATGCCTTCCTGAGATGGTATTATGTCTTTAGTCTATTTGTCAAATTTCTGTCTTTTGATATTTTGGGGAACAGGGACATGAAGGGGAGGAAAATGATCATTCCTGTACTTACCAGTAGTTTTTTTGCATGTGATCAATATTTAGAAGGTTTCTCCTGAAGAGTGTTGGCTGTGAATTTCCTATGGTTTCCTTAGAAGAAGTAAGGGGGAGTTGTGTGTTATTACAGGAAAAGTATGTCTTGCTCTAAAACTGCACCTATGGTTTCAATTAGTCAACTCTCAATTATAATAATGTAATGAGGAGTAATGAGGAGGTGGGGATAACCTGGGTAATTGCAAATGTGACTAACACAAAACATATGTAAAATTAGATTACAAGAGCCTCCATTGAGAGCTTAATGGAAATAAAAGTCCTATAATAACAGTTGGTGCGTGCAGAAGATCTCATCCAGTTAGACACGTGGAAGCAGATAGATGCTTACGTTGCAGCAAAGAACTAGCACAACTGTGTCACTCCTGTACGTAGCCAGCTCTCCAGCCAAACCAGGCTTAATCAGACACTAATCATGGATGATCATGAGTACCATGGAACTGCTGGAACAACTTTTTAGAAGCAACAGTTACCTTTTCTTTGTGAGTAAGGGAGTATTTATTGGAAAAGACCTTCTATGAACTACTGAATTGATTTTTCAGAACTGTTTTTAAATAAGCCTTTAGGTCTTTTTTTCCTTAAGTATTGATAAATGTTATCCTGACCTAAATGGTCAGATATATTTGCTTCTGACTTTCTCAGTAGCTTTGACTGTGTTTAATAAATACCACATGCCTTCAAGCTGCCGCTTTGTAGCAGAGATGATGCAATTGTATTTCATCCTTCTACCAGAAAATGCAAGTTTAGTATGTAGTGTGGTAGCTGAAGAACAGAGGTAAATTGTTCCCTTCCTGAATGTTGATGTAGAAGAAGCATACATGACTGTTCACATCTGTAGCGAATGTTTGTATTCATTCAGTCATATGCCTACTTTAAAAATAAATTTAAAAAGTAATATTGGGAGGCAGAAAGTTGAAAGGGAAAATATGCTTAAGGTACAAAAATATTTTGTTAGTTTGATTGGCAACTGTATCTATTACCACCTTATCTAAGGCCAAGATAGAAACATCTCTATAATAGTTTCCTTTCTGTGAAAAAAAGAGTATGTTTCTCTTTTAGAAAACATTGTCTGAGCATTCTAATCATACACAAAAGAATCTCTGAATTAATATTTTCCCTAGCAAGTATTTAAACATTTTGTTTTAGATTATTAGAGATAATCCTGTTGCTCAAGCAGTCCCTGAAGTTTCTAGGGAATTACAGGCATGTAAGCTGGAGGATTTTACCAGGCAAATTTAGTAGAGGCTGTAATAAAATAGAATTAGTGAATGCCTGGCTAAATATAGTCCACTTGGGAGAAGTCAGCATGGCTTCTGCAAAGGGAAATCCGACTTGTAGTGTTTGAAGGACTAACAAACGTGGGTAAGGGTTATCCAAGTAATACAGCTATGTCTACATTAGGAAGGAATGCCATCCAACAGGAGCCATCTTCAAAGCAAAACCATGCAGAGGACTAGACACCCAATAGGTTTGGTGCAGGGCAAGCAGAGGGCACTTAGAATAGTTCTCATCTGTCTGGATGGACCACAAAACAAAAAGAAAAACAAACAAAACAAAACCCAACCCAAATCAACCCAAATGTTAGGAATTATAAAGCAAGGACTAGGGAACAAAGCACAAAAGACAAAACATCATTAAGTCATCAAAGAAATCCACACCTTGGATAATGCTTATAGTTCTGGCTGTGTCAATTGCAAAAGGCTGTAGTAGAACTGGAAGAAATTTCAGAGAAAGGCAATAAGATAAGCAAAGATAAAGAATGGCTTCTGTATGAGAAACATAGGACTCTTGCTTGGAAGAGAAACAGTTGAAAGGAGGAAACTATAGAAGCTGAAAAAATCAGTCACAGTGTGAGAGGATAAATTAGGATCAACTGTTCACTGTCTCTTCCAAGGTGAAATCAAACTAGTAGAAGCCAGATTCAAAATAAATACAGGTAGTGGACATGTGGCACATCTTGCCAAAGGTGGTTGTAGATGCAAAATGTTTGCTTCCAAGACAAGTTCTTGGAAGATAGTTCTACTGAGTATTGCCTTATAAGACAAACTACAACATGCTCAGGAAATTTTCTGAGCTGGAAACAATTGGATGCTGAAAGATTACATGGGGAAAGTATGATAAATGCATGCCTTGTTCTTCGTTTTCCCTTTTTGTGTCCACTCATGTCCATTATTAGAGGCAGGACACTGGACTGGGTGGATCTTTGATTGAACAAGTGTAGCTATTCTTATGCCCAGTATTGGAAGTTGTGGCTTGGTTTCCAGAATGTACTGAAATATTAAAAGATTTATAAAGAATTGCTGTTCTACAGAGACTTTTCTTGGGTCTAGAGCTGATAGGAGCAACTGTGCTGCTCCTTGTTTCCATTTGCTACTTTTGCCTTTGGTTTTGGTAGAAGTAACAAGTCTGCTAAGACAGAGCTGTGGGAAGGACGAGTTCTGGCAGAATAATATGGATGTGAACACCTGATGCTCAGCTGATGTGGGAAAATACAAACCAACAGCTTACATAAGAACAAAACGGAGAGCTGCAAACTGCCCTTTAAGTGAGCCCCATTATTTCATCCAGCAGAGCTTCAGCTGGAGTGGAATATCTATTTTTGCAGAGTAAGTGCAATTAGTAACACTAATTCAAGCAGTATCTATTGCCCACCAGCTCTTGCCAAAAAAGGTGATTGGAAAAACCTTTAGCACAAGAAAGCTAAAATCCAAAATGAACGTCAGATGTTTCACTCTAATGGCAATGTATCACTCAGCTTTGAGTGTGTTATGCAAAAAATAATTTCTTTTTCTATATTAATACTAGATTTCTTCCTTTGTTGCACCACAATTGTTATTTAATTAAAAATTATTCGGGGTACCCTGGACTTGGACTCATTTTGAAAAGTTTGGAAGAATACAAGTAAAGTCCCCAGGTGAGCATCTGCCCGTGGCTTGTGTTTACATGTGTTGTTTTGAAATATATGTATAATAGCTCAAAGTGAGACAGCATCCCCGAAACAGTGAGTAAGGCATGTTTTAAAGTGTGTTTCTCTAGCAGAATTGTCTGTATATGTGAAGCTATCACTCCTTGCTCGACTTGCCATTTTTATTTGTCCTAGTGTCTTTGACCATCAACCATGTAATTCTGTTTCATTTATTGCCCTGTCTCAGCTCAGGGATTCCAAATCATGTGGGCGTGGCAAAGTGTCTGTGAGTGCCTGTTACTTAGCTGATGCTGTCTTATGTTGGGGTTGGGCAGGGATATTGCAGACGGTGAGAGAAATTAGTGTGGTGGTCCCACAAATATACATTTCTTCCTTTAAAAAAAAAATAATTATCTTTTGTGCTTCACGCATTAACTGGTTTCTTTTAGGAACTTTTAACATGTTTTTGTCTACAGTGCCTTTATTAACGTATGTGTGCTTGTGTTGCACTGCTCACAATCCAAAAAGTCCTGTTTTTTAAGGGGGAGATAAGTGTATATGTATTTATTTGTGCAAGGTCTCTGGTCAAGGCAAACTTCTCTGGACAATTTGAACACAATCATTTTAGCCATCCGTTAGCCTTTGCTCATCATGACTTTTGGGGTTTTTTTTAAATAAAAAAACCAAACACCATAGAAATTAATGCTTGATAGATATTCATGGTGCTTGTTTTCTGTCATAGTGAGAAAACAGCTTAATAATTTTAAAGTAAAATTTTACATTATTGGATTGAAATTTGAATCATTTCTTCAGAAGTAGAAAAGGAGCATACTGTTTCTCTTAAGATAATGACATGCACGTGCTCATGACTGATTCAGTGTTTTGATCTCAGATGCTTTGGACATCTATCATGTAGCTACTGTCATATGAATTACACATTAATATCACTAAGATTTATTCCAGCATTTGCAGTAGTGGAAGTTCCCTTCATGACAGAGTATTAAAAATATTATAGGATATATACCATTTTAATGGAAATTTAATTTAAAAATAAAAAAGCTACCTACCTAAACATACTAAGCAGCTACATCTCATTCAGCTTTCTGATAAAAACATATCTCTGATTTAATTGAAACATTTGGAAACCTTACAGAAGTATTCATTTCATAAATAAGACAAAATCATCTTAATAGGTTAGAATCCAGTCTTCTGCGGTTGGTAAAGGATATGTGATCCGTCAGTTATAAATTTCTGACTGACGTTTTAAGATACTAGTGAAGATTTCCCTGACTAGTAAATTAGCTCATGAGGACATTTGTTACTTTCATATGGCTATTACAGAAAAACTTGTTTAAACAAAGCCTTATCATGTATGCAGGTTTCAGAGCCAATGGAAATATCCAATTATGTGTTTGTATCCAATTATGTTGGGGTATTTTTGTGTTCCCAATCCTTGAACTTTGTTTTCTGTTTCCAGACATTTGTACTGTTTTATAAACGTTAGCTAATTATTTAATAGCAAAGGCAGAAAGAGGAGGCTTGCAGACAGGGATCAGGAGCAAGGAGAGGGGGAAAGATGAGGAAGTGAGCGATACAGAGGGTACATTTTCAACTTTAAATATGAAATCACACTGAAAATACTCATGGTGATGAAGCTGATGCTTATAAATCATACAAAAAAGCCCCATTATATAAGAAAGAAGTATAATGCCTAAACAACTTCCAGGGATGAGGATGTGCCCCACAGGGGCAAGGCAGAGGAATGTTCTGTGGGTAGGACTATATTCAGAAAATACCAGGACCAACAGCTGGCTTTACTCCGTAGTTTTGTTTGACCGATTACAGCATACATGACAGTAGCCATCACTCCTTGAACAGGAGGAGGTAGCTGGAGCCACTAAAAATCTGGGGGAGATTTGTGCAGCTATCCATGGGAGGAATGCTATACCAAATAAGCTGATTCAGTGTAGTATGTTTCTTTTTTTCTTGTAGCTAAAACATGAAATCGAGAAAGAGACATAATTGTTAAGTTATTTACAGTGGCTGAGGAGGAAATGGAAAGGCAATAGGGAATATATGGAGAATATAAAAATAGCAGGTAACTAATAGGAAGTTTGTGATCTTAATTACTTTGCTTGTACCTCATATCTTATTCGCTTGCATTTTTTCTAAAGTTAGTGTTTTAGGGTAGGAATTGAGTCAGCCTTTATGTATAGATCACCTGTACTATAATGAAGTTGCGATGTAGATTAGAGACTTTGAACATTACCACAACATGAATAAATAATAAAATGATACTAATAAGAAACAGCAGTCCATCTGCACAGGATGCACAGCCACCCTAAATTCTATAGATGTCAAGTGTAGATGAGTTGGAAACTTTAGGTTTCTTGAGGTAATGCACATTTCCGGTGTAGAAGTTTCCTTAATCAATAAAAGAGTTCGTCATTGAGAAAGAACTACTTTTGTATGCAAATGCTTATTAAAAGAAAAAAGTGTATATTCTAACACAAAGTACATGTTATCTGGGTCTAGCAGAACTTCCTGCTTTTGAGATTTTAAATTATTAGATTGTAGTCATTCCAAGACAGGAGGTGTTGGGTCATTTTTGAATTGTAAAGCAGTAGCACAATGAAATCTGAAGTAATACGCATGACACAAAATAATTTACTCAAAGGTCTTACCTTCCTTTATGTTCCTTGCTGTCTCGAAATGTGAAGATATCAAGCAGATGACAAAGGGAAATATCAGCTGTCCATGGATAGAGACACCCTAATAAGCACTTAGCAAGATACTTAATGATTAACTGTGTGCATTAATTCGTTACGTGTTATGTGTCATTAATAAATCTATACTTAATTACAATATTAAATACCTTATGTGTTTTATGATTAATTCCATAACTAAAGCAAGCTTTTACATGTTTGTAAATAAGTGATGATTGTAGAGTAATTATCGTTAAATTGACTAAAATGAATTGTTAACTGTGTCATTGTAACCTGCTCCTTTCACTCAGTCTAAGAATGAATGAGAGTTGTGGTTGGGGATGGGGGGGCGGATTTCCCACCTTATTTGTGTATTTGCATGAGAAAATTCAGTGCTGTAAATCCTCCTGTGTACTTTCAGGTTAAGAAAGATAATGTAAAACAGATTCAGAAACAGCAGCCCATTTTTAGCAAAGGTAGAGAATACTGTTTGCTCATAAGTAAGTTAGTATGTTCTTTTTGCAATTTAGTACATTGCTAAATGAATAAGAAAAAAGTAATCCTGGTGTATATTTGGCAAAATGTTGTCTATTTGTGTATAGTTCCTTAAGAGAATAGATAAAAGCGATGTGCATTTCAACTGCGTGTTAAAAGTGATTGTACAAAATGTGCCTTACAGTCTGTTTCTGTCCCATTGAAAGTTGGACAGAGTCTTATTTAACTTCAGCAAAATCAGACCATTATTGTTCTCCACATAAGGAACTAGTTTAGTGGCTTAAGCTACTAAAATGCAATTGAAAAAACTGCAGTTTCTTAGAACTATAAATTAAATTCTTCATCCTTCAGAGGCAGATGACTTGATTGTCCACTAGTTTTTTAAAAAGGAAAAAAAAAAAAAAAGAAAAATCTGGTCCTTTCTGCAGTTTTTTTTCCTATTCAGTTTTCTAAGAATGGCAAGCAGTTTCATTCTTATTCAACAGGTTTCTTTCAATACATGTTCTTCAGTCATTTTCAGGTAATATCTCTGGGCTTATTTCGTATAGTAGGTATCAGAAAATGCTGTGTAACTGAAAAAGCAATAGAAAGATGTTTTGGCCACAGTTGTTTCTGCTATACCTCTTACCTCATCACTAAAAAGCTTAGCTTATTTGTATACTCTTAGGTTTCTCTTATGAAAAACTAATGCTGGCTTAAGTAGAGGAGATTCTGTTTATCAGCTTTCTGTTTCTGGATGCTAACAACATGCCAACATTCAGGAAAGGTTTGCTGTTATTGCCACTGTCATAGCAGATGGGCTTTCATATTGATAGCTTGTCCATCTGACTAGTTTCAGTTTTTCCCATGTGTCGTCATAACAGTAGAGAAAGGGCTGTCTAGGCATGGCCTTGGAATGTCTGGAACATTCAGGGAAATTAAGGCAGACAGTGGTCTTGGAATGCAAAAGGATATTGCAGTTTGTTTCTCTTCCTCCATAAATTATAATTAACTTACTTTGTGGATGGATGTGAATTTCAGTGGAATTACTAAACTTGATTGTTTGCTTGTTTGAACACTTTTTTAGAATAGAAGTGCTGTGTTAATGTCACTTAATAAGCAAATTGAGAAAGAAGGTGGTTTTTGTTGGGAGGAACAAAACCTCCCAAAGTGAACAAGAATCATCTCTATTTCAGATGTGTTCTTTAAATGCAAGCACATTCTCTAGGTTCTTTATCTAAAAGGATCAGGAACAACATTAGCTGCAGTAATGACATTTCAGTCAGCCCTTGATGAAGATGGAAGTTTTCTGAGCAGAGCTGGTGGCCAAGGCTCTTTGCTGACTCAGGAGATCACTAGTGCATTATTTAACAGTTCTTATTTTTAAAGTTATCACTGGAACCATAAGGGCTAGAAATACAGGCCATTTTTACACTTCTAAAACCTACTTTTCTAAATTATGTCATAATGTATTTGCACAAGCCCATTATGATATTTGAGAGCTCTAAAAATTTAAATAAAATGTGTTTCTTCTTCAGGATGGCCATCACTTCTTAATAGTAAAGTTTATGATCCACTTTTACCAAAAAGAGAATTATTTCACTGCGTTTCTCAATGCATATGCAAAGTTCTCACAGAATAGTAGTGGTGTGATATTGATACTTTTAATATGACTGAATATTCAGTGACAGATTGTGAGAAAAATGAGAAAGGTGACAAAGCTGGAAGCATGTAATTAATGTAAGTCTTCTCTTAATTGCAAAATGTAACTGTTCTATCCAGGACTATCTCAGGAATGAGAGAAAGTTTGTCTTTGAGATGAAGATACTGAGTCTGGAGCCATGAAAAAGGCCTTGATTCCTGGCTGAGCAATTTGAATTTTTTGCAGAACCTTGGCTTGGAAGCTTGCTGTTTGGTTTAATTCAATAACACTTGTGAAATCTTCTCAGCTTCTGTTATAAGCACAAAGTATTAGTATTATTTGCCTTGTTGTTGACAATTTGTCCCAGGGATAACTGCATCAGCCAAGTGTTTCCATTTGTATTCATTGGTAGTTATATATATGATATACCCACGGGTCCCATCGGTCCCTGTTGTGATTGTAGTGTGCTCCGAAAAGAAAGTATGAATTACATTTCTGAAGAAATTAAGGCCTCTTCCAAGAAAATGTTCTGTGTGACTCCAATTACATGTAACATAATTAAAAATCAAAATTCTGCTTTGCTGTCCTAAGACTCAGACTTGTTCATTGAGCGGTGCTTCAGAGAGGAGATGATTGTATGATAGGTGCCGTATTCAGGAAGTACCGGCCATATAAGCAAGAGTACAGAGGTATTACATGCATGTGCACAGGTGTACACAGATATACCTGTCTTTCTGTTCTGGCTGGAATCCGTCACACTCTCAGACTGTTTTTTCTAAAGATAACAGACTTGTGTTTGCATTATATAGTTCACAATTTGTTTTACCTCTAATTTCAAATTTTTCTTTATTATAATAGAAGTGTGATTGCAATTCTAAAAACAATTTTTCAGTCATGAAAAATAACACTCATTTTTATCTCAGGGTATGTTTACTCTAGAGAAAGTTAGATTTGGTATTCCCAGACTTTAAACTGCTCATAGAGAAAGTCAGTGCAAAATTTGTTTCTCGGTCACACAACTAGCCTTAACACATACTTTAGATAAAGATAATAAAAATCATAGTAATATATAATATGTTATTAACAATTATTATCAATGCTGTGTTTTTTTCAGCAACCAGAAGAACTTGCAGAAAGCCAACACTGATGCAGGATAGCTGCAGGACACTATTGATTTTACTCTCATCAATTGCAAATTAATTTTGCTGCAGTTTATAAAACACTTGTATTGTTCTACCTCTTGTTCTTAATAGCAGGTGAGAATCTCTAGTTCAACTGAATTAAACGATTACAGCGTTGTGAGATAGAGCCAGAAATGAAATCTGGCTTGCCTGCTCAAGTATTGGAAGTCATGCTTTTTGGAAAGCAGCCCGTAATAACTTAAAGTTTATATAATTTTAACTCCTTAGTATTCTTTAGATGCTCCAAGTTCTCCCGTGGACATCATGGCCCAGATTCATTAACTAAGTTCTGCCAAAGACCTTCTGCCTGGTAATCCCAGCTGACTGCCTCTGTTTCACAATTGCCTTATCCAATAGGGCACAGTGAACGCAGGGTTTTGCAGAGTTAAACAGATGAATCCAGCCTCGCTATGCTACCTCTGAGAAACAGTCAAAATAACTGAATATGTAATTTATTTTTTTTAAAGTACAACTGTCTATTTTAAGTAATAATGTTTTTCAAGATGCATGTTTTAAAGATGCAAGTTTTAAAGACTATTAGCCATGCTATCTTACCTTCTTACCTTATCTGCCGGTCAGTGGCCTGTCAATGCATGAAGGTTGTTCTACTTCCCACTATGCTGCTTCTCCTAATTATATTTTTGAAGACGTTAAAAGAGGAAAAAACAACCAAGCTTCCATTCCATCATTGAACAAGGCTGTGCTGTTAAAGTCTCTGTCCCTTCTCTGTAATATCTAAAAGGTTGTTTTGGCACAGGAGAGAACTACAGAAAATCCAAATTTTGTAAAAATCTAAATTTTTTTTCTTTGTAAACAAGAGATGCATCTTCTGCTTTTGGGAAAACACTGTAAACCTGCCTTTCATTTTGGTAGCATACATTAGATACCTAAGAAAGGTTCTGTGGCAATGTAGGTTTAGAACAGAATTTTCAACATAGTGAAGTTAAAAAATTTTCTTGTATTCCAGTCACAGGCGAGACTGGTGTTCCAGTCAAGACTACTTTGAAGGCTTTCTTATTACTTGGTCTTTTCCTGGCAGGATGTGTAACTATGAACTAGTACAGCTACTATCATTTTCAATTGCCACTGGATTCTCAGTGCATACCATTTTTTACCACATTCATAATAAATACCATAGAAGATCATTCTGTACTCAAAATTATAAAATCACTATGTAATAAGAATCTGGGTAAATGTGTTGAAATACCAAAAGAAATCTGGTGACAAGTCCCTAACAGGGACTATGAATTTGTGTCATAGTCCACATGGTCACAAAGTGAGCAAGAAATGCTTTTCCAAAGATGTGAGTGCTGGTCTGCTCCTATTTACACAGTAAGAAATAATAGGAATTTTTTTTTAAAAAGTGTCAATTTTTTTAACTGCATGCCATCCTATAAATATTTACTGTCTAGCAGTAACTTAGAATCTGACACACACATTCCTTTTCCAGTCCTCTTTTTTTTCCAGTGGAAAATTGCATGTGATACACTTTTGTATTTTCATCGCCTTTCTTTGTGGTGTTCTGTGAATTGCTGAGTGTTTTTACTGGTGAGGTAAAGGCAGAAGAAATGTACTGAGACAAAGTGGTCATTATTGAAGTACATGAATCACCAGGAAGATGCAGCAGTTTCATGTTCCATATGTGGAACATACTTTGAGTTTGGAACTGGTGCTAATTTTTGTATCTCCAGGGCCACCAGACCATGTATAATTCTGAATGTGCACCTAGGATTTTCACAGTAAAAATTATTTCATTGCAGCTTTAAGGAAAATACAGGATGGCATTCATTCATTTATCATGTGCAAATTTAATGAGAGACTTTGGACAAAAATTCTGCAGTCCTAGGGATTAATTTGTTGGATAACTAATATGAAAGCCCTCATTTGCAGAGCTTAAAATCCGCTATGCATGATATATCATTTAAGTAATAATAATAAATACAGCCCTTCTGTTGGAACATTTCAGTACACTCTTGAAATATTGTGAACACATAGAAGACAAAACTTACATGACAGTCATGACTGGCCAGCTAATCCATAGCAGACCTTAAAATTAAACCCAATTTATTTCACACTATTACTAGCCTAGAAATAGCAGTGTTTCCCTCAAATGAGCTTTAAACTTCTATTAACACTTCCAGTTTTTCAGAGTAACCTAAGGAATTCAGTGACAACCATTAGCCTATAGACGATATTAAAGTCAGTGTAGACCAGATCTTTGAGAGTTCATGTTGCTGTTTTCTGCAATAGCTGCAATCTTGGAACTGTGAGTGGTACAAGAAGTAACTGTGGAAGAATACTGAAGCATTACATATTCTGTTGAAGTCAGATAGCAATTATCACTGGCCTTCTAAAGGCACGAGAGGGAAAACAAATGTGAAGTTACCTAAATGAAAATTTCAATAAACTGAAAGAAAAGTTTAAGGGTTCAGTACTCAAAGCTACTTGTTTCTGGTAATACTGACGGTCACCAATAGTAGTTTCAAAAGTGGTTAGTATCTTACATGCCAGCCCTGCATAGGTTCTTTTTAAAAAATCCTTAAGAGTGTGTCCAGTGTTACAAGGATGAACAAAAGAGTTTGTTCTCTTTAATTTCAGCTTTTCTCTTTTCTTGTCTTCTTAAGCCCGCTCCTTTTTTACCCTGCTCTGCAGTTTGATCAGTCAGAAACCATGACACATTTAGGCAACATGTCCCCCAAAACTCTGTTCCTGTTGAAGTATTTGTTTCATTGAAATGAGACTAACAGTTTTCGTGCTGTTGAGGTATGCAAGCTTCTGTTACCTTTAGCTTTGGGGAAAATGTATTGGGATTTTTCCAGAAAAGCAAAGTAAAGTATGTTCCTCTGTGATAAACTGGCAGTTGTGTACTTTATGGGTGAGGATTTCTACAACCACTAAAGGGCAGTGCATGCCATCTTATAATTTCTCTTCTGCAGCTGTTGAACTGTCCTTACTGTTAAGCAGATTGAGATAGAGCCCATTGCTGGGCTTTCTTTTTTGAGAAATTTGTGAGCTTGATGCAGTTTTTAACGCATAAGATTAAAGGTCAACTATTGTGAGCAGGACACGAAGAGGAAAATTCTGCCCTTTTTTTGTTCCCATTCAGGGGCCAACTGCCATGTGCCTGTAGTAAGTAAAAGAGCTGCTTGTTACTGAAACAACATTTTTGTTGGCCAAAAATTGGCTTATGTTGTAAGAGGAATCATAATTTCAGTATCGGTACTGAAACACAAATAGTGTGCAGATCTAAGGGTCTGATTATGCCAAACACAATGTGTGATATTTACTGTGCAATTGAAACTCTTAGCTTCACTAATAAGTAAATACAATCAGGTTTTGGATTAAGCAAGTAAACAAACATGATAAATTAAGAGATTTGAAATCGTGTCTCTTATGTATTCTGACAAGTATACTTTAATTATTGATCAAGATAGCAATATAGTAAATATGCGGTTGCTTACATTAAAAGTTCAGCATCTTTCAACATTTAGCTAACAGTATCTATACAATATTCTTTGTGATATGGCTCTTTTATCACTACATGGCTCCTATTGGACAATGTTGATTTTTTTTTTTTTTTTTTTTAAGGATAATACCACCTTATAGTATACTGCGTAAAAATACTGTCTTCGTAGGACAAGATTCCCTTGAGTCATTGCGCTGTTACATATGACAAGTATTGCCCAAGTATGTGGTATAAGAAAGTGGAGTATCAGAGCTGTGCTCAGTGGTTATTGGTTTAGTAGCTTGCTTGGCCTTTTGGGTTGTTTTTCTTTCAGTTTTCATGGTATATCAAATTTAGGGTTCCATTAAGAGGAACTGAAGAAGTTGTTACTCTAGTAACAAATGAGAAATATATCTTTTTCTTTCTATATGCAGTAAGGGAATAAAATTCTGTAACAATCTGAACAAGAACATCTGGGCAATTTTTCATAATCTGAAGGATAGCTTTTACTTTGATACCATTGTATTTTCAACCAAGTAGTAATGGCAGAAAGAATGAAAAAGACTATTTTCTCAGTTTGAGTATGACAGGAATGCAAATATGAAATAGATACTTAAGTATTTTGGAGAAAATATGCAGCCTGATGGCTGCTAGTCCCTCAGTCTCAGGTCTGATTGCTTACTAGGTGTTTATAAAGCATTGCCATGTTGTCGAGCCCCATGGCATCTAGACTGATGGCTCAGGTTTTTTCTTTGGTTTGTCTTTCGTAAGAAGGGCAGTATTCGAACTAAGTGGTTATAATGAGTTCCTTTTCCAGCAAATAGGAATTCCAGGAATCGGCTTTTTTGTAGGGAAGAGTAAATGACCAAAGAAAGA
This sequence comes from Sagittarius serpentarius, assembly GCA_034782735.1. Taxonomy (NCBI): domain Eukaryota; kingdom Metazoa; phylum Chordata; class Aves; order Accipitriformes; family Sagittariidae; genus Sagittarius; species Sagittarius serpentarius. Next base: position 18,270,771 of record JAVKLA010000093.1, on the reverse strand, counting down.
AAAAGTCATTTGTGCGTTCTGTACAGCTCTACTTAAAAGGAACGGAGACTTGTGAAAAAGTGTTAACTCTAGTACTTGGCGTGCTTCTTTTAAAGCTAGTTCTTTTTATTAAATTACCTGGAGTAAACTAAACACATGGCACCAGTAAAGACAGGCTATTTCATTACATATTTTAATATGCTGAGGTTTTTTTATTGGTGGATTGAGCAGCTGTGTTTTGTTTTTTCTTTATAAAAAAATTTTGGAATTTCTGAAAACAGTATGAAAATGTTCTGCTACAAGAAAAAAAAATCTATCATTAGTGCTTACTGTTGAAGCTTTCACATGGTGATAAGTATTAAAAAAAAAAAATTATCTGGGATCATCAAGGTAGGGAAACAAGGCTTCGTTCAGTGTCCTGCTGAAACATGACTGTTCGGTGTACTCTCTCTTCAGACAGTTTCCAGGCCAGATTTTTATGAGAGAAATGCCTGCAAAATAGCACTCTAGAGGTGACTTTCTCTTTGGAAAAAAAAATTGATGGACTTGATCAACATTCATTTCTCTCAGGCTTTTCTATTTTAAAAAATATTTTAGCAGCACATTAGGATAAAGCATAGTCCTCCCGTGTTGGTCATCCTATGGAGAACTGAATTCAAGTCAGAGCTACTGCATGACTTCCTTTAATTTCCTCTGCTTAAAATTTCCTGGAAAGATTATTATCTTAGCTTGAAGACGACATCCAGCGCTGACAAATTTTGGCTGAAATGGGAAGTTTGACAAAACTATAGATGACAGAGAACAGTCTTATAATTGGAAGTATGAAAACACTTAAATAGTTGTATGGCACTGAAGGAGAATCCCTGAGATAGGAAATTAAGTTCCTTATACTAGGTATCAGATGGGTTGTTCTTCCTGGGGGCATTTTACAGTTGTGGATTGAGATCTTTTACATCTCATCTTTACTTTATCATTTGGGGAACTGATTCGGGGTTTGGGGGTTTGTTTTGCCACTAGTCTAGTAGGTAAAGATACTTAGTAAATGTCTGTCGGAAACACCACTTCTTTTTGTGAGGAGATCAGACTTGACACATGCAGTCCCCGCGTTCCTGGTCGTCACAAAGGTCACATGTCCTATCAGTAATGATTTTGCTTGTTGATGTAGATTGTGTGACTGAGGTATATCCAGTTTGCAGGGATGAAGCTGTTAGCGGTTTGGTCCGTGTCTTTCTGGGGAGTCTGGTGACATTGCAGAGTCATGTATTTCTAGAACACGCCGTGTTCTGTCCGGATGTTCATTTGCTCAGTGTCCCAGGCAGATCACAGACAAAGCGTGAGCCACAGCAGAAGATGCTGCTGTCAGCCTAAGGTCTTCTCGACTCCGGTTGCTGGAGGAGAGGGAGCCACACTGTGAGATCTCAGCATTACAGGCTGGGCTGTTAGGGAAGCGGCAGCAGTTAGCTGTCGAATGAAATGCAGGAGTGGCACCAGCTCCAGCAGATGGGTCTCTGTGGTGTCTGTAGTGGCGTGAGCTTCCAGTCCCCAGTGGACTGACATTAATCTGCAAGGACTTACTACCTAGGGCGAGGCTGAAGAGTTTTAATAAAACAGCAGGCACTTCAGTTCCATGCCATGCATCTTTCTCTGCATTTACACTCGTGTTTTACACCGGTATAAGCCTTAAAGCATAAGAAGATGCATGTTTTACAACTCCATTTTACAAAATATCCATAAAAGTCTGTGTAGAAAAACTTCCAATATTTAGAATAAGCTTTTAAGTCTATTTGTATGTTTATTTTTTAAAAAATTGAATTACAGGAATATGTTACTACTGAATGGTGTATAGCCTTTTAAAGAAAGAAAAGAAAAAATCACTGCCAACTGCTGAACAGCTAATTCACTCAATATAAAACAAAGATGCATTTCTGTAGGGCTAACAACATGCATCCCATCTCCTTGACAACCACTCTAATTACCTCAGCTTGGACGATCAATATTTGATCTTTTTCCCACCATACAAACATGTCACTTTAACTCCATAGCTTTCTCTTAGCTTTTTGATAATTTGCAGCCAAGTGAAAATGGTCCTTTCTATTTGTTCTCCCTGGCTTGAGGCCAAGGGTTCTCTCAATAGTATAATGCAGTTCATTGATATGAATTTGTTGATCTCCTGGGTTGTTTTTCACAAATTTAGGGCAATTAAAAACCTTTAGAAAGCATTTCAGTTGAAGTCAATAATTTTGCTTTTAGAAATTGCTTCATCATTTTATGATCATTTTTGCTTCATCTGTTCATAAAACAACTTCAGAAGAAAGACAAAGCACCATTTTATAGAATAGTTTATATATACATAAAAGACAGCGTTCAAACTTAGAATTAAGCAACAATTTAGAAATACTTTAATTGGAATGTTTAACTTGTAAGAATAAGAAATTTTTAATTCTATTTTGGACTCTGAAAAGTAATACTCTTTCTTTAAATACAAAGATAATGAAACTTGATGAAATTTAACAATAGTTACAGAAACTTTTATATTTTTTTATAAATGATATTTATATCATTTAAGGTACGAAAGGAATCCGGTGTTGGGGTGTGGGGTTGATTTGTGTATTTTGGTTTGAATAATTTTTGTTCAGAGAGGTTTTTTCTCACTAGACTGTTCCAGAGATATTTTAGGATTTACATGTATTACAACAGTATTATTTAATCCACAAAGCATTTTACAGAGCCTCAGAAGTTTTTTAATTTATGTAACAGGTCATGTATAGAGGGGTGCCATCTTTAAACATCAGAGAAGTCAGAAAGGCTATGCAGTTTCATGGTGGGTTTTGTTGCTTATAGAGATCTTCAACTAGTGACATCTGAGTGCAAAATACAAGATATCTCATTGTACAGTCTCATGCAAAGAGGGAGTTACTGAACTTCTTTTGACACCTAGGTGAGGAATCTAGTTTCCTTGAAAAGAAAAGGGGATTTGTGGGGGGAAACCAATAAAGTAATAGTCACACAGAGCTGGAACTTCAACATCTCTTTGTGGAGAACAGAGAGGGACACGGTCAGTCATTCTGGAGTGAATGGTCTGAGGATATTTACTTTGAACTTCTTGTAGCTGTTACACAGGTAAATATGTTGTCAATGAGATGCAGAATAAAGATTGAGTTCTGTGGTGAAAATAAGTTAAACAATTCTTTAACAATTACAATGATGCCTGAGTGACAGAAAATGGTGGAATTTTTTTCTGACAGATGAGCATATGCTAAGATTTCAGACAGTTTCACCTTGCAAGCATTTAATGGAATACTGAGATATCTTACATTTGATAAAGGAAGTAATAACATTCATAAAAGTAAATTAACTATAGCTGATGATGTTTGAAATTATGCAAAAAGTTATTTAAATTTTATACCCAAAAATCACAACAGAAACTACGTACAAAATTCCCCGTGCTGCTTAATTTTCTACACTAAATTAGGAAGTGATCCTGTGAAGTAAGTGGTTGTTTCACACAAAGCTTTCTCAGAAAGTTTTGACATGTGATAATGGTGATCATATTGAATATGCAAAAAGAACAGAATCAGGGTTATGTGGGATGGTTTTGATGGTGCCTCATCTTGGAAGCTTTGCAGTGTGCAACTTGAGGAAGATTCTTTGATTGTGGAGGGTGTTAAGGGGTGGGGAAGCTGAGCACATAATAGTGAAAAACGCAAAATGTGCGCTATAGAACTACCGCTTATTGTCCATTATCCATAATCTCCAGTGAACAGAAGGAATATCTGCCCAAGTAAGCAGACACATGTCCACTCTTTGTACTCCAGGTAGATGCAAGTTTATTACGCCATGTTCTGATGTGTCCAAAAACCGTATTCTATTCTATACAGCACTGAGCCTGTCTTAACGTACCGTTTTGGTGAGATGTGCTTCTTGACTAACTTAGGCTCAGCGCTGCACTAACATAACTTCCCCAACTCTTGATTTTTGACTGTTCTTGCAGCTGGTTGGCCCAAATCATAAGCATGCATCTGCCTGTAAAAGACTGTTCAAAATAATATAAATCTAAACAAACCCATTTAACTGTATCAAACAGTTTATGATGGCATACCATGCTTTCTTGTTGATAGCTGTATTCACCATTTCAGAATGGGTTAATGCAAACCTGAAAGCAGCAAACTCACTGGGAAGTCACAGGTGAAGTACAGCATTATGTGCCAAATAATTTGTTTAAGATATGTTAGGTGTAAACACCAGACTTGTCAAGATGGACTGATCATGCTTCCACTCAGGGAACACTAATAAGTTGTTGAAATTTGTGGAAGTTAGTACAAAGGAAATTACACTCTACAGTCCAAAAAAGCTTTGTGAATTGTTGAAAGTGGCAGGGCAGAAGTAGAAATAGTGAGCACCCAAAATTCAGGCAATGGAATGAAGTGATTTAATCAGGGTAAACTCTTTTTTGTCATGTGGTTTATTTACTCATTTTATTTCCTTGCTTTTTTCCCATGCTCTCATGAGTGGGAATCTATGTTTTTGAAAAATTTTAGGATTACCTTGGGTGGACAATGCAAGATTTTTTGCTATATGGAGTTGTATCGTCATCTTGTTATTTTCTCTTCAGGAATTACTGCTAAGCTCTTGGTGTTTTATGGAAGAGTTTAAATACTTTGTTTAGTGCATGCTGTGTTTATTAAATAGATACACTGTGTTGAATTATAATCTGTTCGTAGAGTAAAAGGCTACTATGCCTAAGGAGACGTTAAAATCTTTCCAACTGCTCATATCTGCAAAACAAAACCTATCACAGTAGATCAAGGCAAAAATCCGTCTAGCCAAATACTCTGTATCTGACAGTGGTCATATATTCCTTAAATATTTATGGAAATGGGGGAAGAAAGAGTCTTTCTTCTGTGGTATCCTGATCGCTTGTGGCTGTCAGCAGTTATGGACTTCACTGATCTGAAGCTGCATCTCCTCACTCAAGAGCATCGTGTTCCCATCATGATATTAAACCATTCATTCATTTGAAGAAAATTTTCATTGGACGTAATAAGATGGTTTATTGAACTTTTTTTTTATACTAACACTGTCAAATTTTTGCTTCTACAGTGTAAAGGATTTTAATACAAATCCTGAGAATCTTGATGAAGATTGCTAGTATTCAGGAGCTACTGAAGCTGTAATTTGGAACAGAGTACAAGAGTAAATCATTCAGGACCTATACCAGACAAGCTGAGTGTTAATAAGATGACACCATTTCACTGAGTGTAGAATCATCTCCTTGAAGGCAAAAAAATAATTTCCCATGAAATACCTTCTTTACTTAGGCTAATTAGATTCACATTTGAAAAAATCTTCACATTTAGCAATGGCCTAATTATTTAGCCAACTAAATACATTACTTAACCAAAGAGACAGTCAAAAAAGGAATTACATCCTGTTATTTGTACGAAGTGCATTTTTTTAACTGCTACAAGAATTTGGGTCCAGCTTTATTACCACAGTTATTCCTGTGGGAAAGTCCAAATCCAGAAGATGTGTAATCCTCAGGGAAGAGAAAGATGTTTAGAGAGGGGATGTTAGAATGAAAAAGTGTATATAGAAAAGGCTAAACCATTACATTCAGTGTATCCTTATATTTTGTTCCTATATTGTCAAAGCACCATTTTCTGTTACAAGAGACATGGCATTGAACTCTGGAGGTTGCTTTTCTTCTTGCTTTTTAACTTGTACCTATGCTACTTCTGAACCAGATGGGTCACTTTGTCCTTTCTTTTTGTTGTAGTTACAGAAAAGGTAAAGGCAGAAAGTATCATTGTGGTATATGGTTGTCAAGTATATGTAGAAGCGATAGCATCTAATTAATAATCTATAACCCAGTCTCTTTAGACAATAAAATATTTTCAGGACCCATTTCAGTATAAGCATTGTATGCAAAATGGTGGAATAGCTTTCATGGACCTTATAATAGTTTGTTAATTAGAAGTAAATAGGGCTCTTAAGTGGAAAATGAAATTATCCCATTGCTTGAAATACCTTGATGCAGTTTTTATTACAGGTTGCATATGGTATCTGTTAGGAATTTGAGCATGGGTTGGTTGTTGAATTATTGTGTGGATTAGCTGTAGTATTTGAAGGTTCTCGACTTTAAAAGCATGTGTCTGTTTTAAATCCTACATAAATTCCTCACAGTTTTTTAGAACGGTCTGTAACTCTAACCAGGGCATTTTTAACACCACAGCTTCAAACAACAGCAGGAGCAAATCTAAAACATTGCTCTGAGTGGTTTCATAACATCATTAAAAGATTTCATTTTAATTAGATAAATTCCCTCTTTCTTTAACTTTTCAACCTTTCTCTCCTAAGTTCTGCAAGGCAAAGGGTGAAAAGACTAACTGAATTGAATTAAATATTAAAACATTAAAATTGGCATTTTAGGGCTCATGAGGAAAAGACAGGGGAAGAAAACTCTTGAAAAACATATATTTCATGCATATTTTAGATTTTATTTTAAGACCTTTCCAAAACTATTATGGATATTCTTAGTAAGAAATATCATAGGCTGTGTTGTCTCCCAGGGCAGCTAAAGTTTCCAAAAGGAAGTTCAGTCTGTAATACATCTTTCACATGTTATTTTAATAAAAAAGCAAATATCATTGTGTGCTTCCAGTGCTAAATGGAGACTCATTGTTTCGTCATGTTTCCCTACATCAGCAAATGTATTTAGAAAGAATAAAGTAAACTTTATTTCAAGTTACACTGGTATAAAGCATGATGTGTATGTTACAGTAAAAGTGATTTGAGATTGAATGTGAAAATAACTTTTGATATTATGAAGCTCTCTCATTTCTCCTCACTCAAGAGTGGAGAAACTTCATTGGTAGTCAAGTACTGTGATCCATAGAAGAGTAAAGGAAAGAGAAGTTATATTTCCTTGGTTTGCTGTTACCATTTCTCCAGAGCAACTTGTAATTTGTATAAAAAAAGTCAAGGGAAGCCATTCACTGCATATAAGCATTGATCTACATTGTAAAACCAATAGCTCTTTCACTGTTGTGGGTCATTAGTCTGAAATGTGCTGAAGGAATTATAACAAGTCTTTGCAGAGTTTAAATGCTCTACAGCATGAATGCAATTTGTCTTACTAACATGTTGTCCCTGGTGTTGGTAGAAAATGGGTCAGTCCCTTTGAAGCCTTGTGAAACATGGTATCGTAGGCAGCATCTGTTGATCTTGTGTATTTATCTTGGTTTTGAGACACAATGAGCACCGACTTAAGAACATAAATTTGGTTCAAACCCATTTGAATGATGAAATCTAGGTTTGTTAACAATGTCAAAGAAAAGCAATGTTATAACTAGGTTTCTTGAGAAAACAGCAATGCTGTGTAGATGGAGTTTGTTTAAGTTTTGTAGGATGGAACTAGAATAAGAAGTTCATCTGTTGGTTAACAAGGGAAGAAGGTAACTACCAACTAGTCTTCATTTATAGAAAACTTTCTTGTTTCATGCTTAGACTCAGGGCCTGTGACTGCGGAAGTCCTGCATGTTGGAGGCACCTGGGGAGAACACTTAAACACCAGTAATTCTGATCATGGTCTTCAGTGTTACCTGTTACCTGTTCATGGCTAGAGCACGATTCTTTTTCTTGCCCCCGCATGTAACAGTAGAAGATTTTAAAGGATGGCTTATGCCGTTCTACTTGTCAAAGAATCCTGGTGTCAGAGTTCAGTTCACAGAGGCCTTAGTTGTCACGACTAACTGAGGGAACAGAAGAATAATACGAACAATTGGTACTGGATTATTTGACTGAATCCCAAATTAAAAAATGTAAATAGCAACAACCTGGGTTTACAAAGTCTGTGGGAGCTGGCAAGAAGTCCTGTGACAGTCAGGGCCTTCTATTTCTACCTCTGACTGTAGAATAAAAGTGACTTGGTTTCCTTTGAGGATTATATATGGTTCAGGTTTATATATTGATCAGTGTTTTTAAATGCTTTTAAGGCTTTTAGACCAGGTGTTATTTGAGGAGTCAGTTTCTCTGGTCCTTTGTGAGCTGTTAGAGTGCTAGGGTATTACTGAGTGATTGACAGGGCATACTTCTGTTTTTGTCACCGACTTTTTATTTAACGCAAAGAAATGAAAGAGAGGAAATACAGAAAAATACATTTATCAGTTTTTTAGTTTTGCGTAATTATTTCTAAATCTCCTTGCTTTTTTTTTTCCCTAATGCCACCATAGAAACTGCAGCCTATTTATGAGGAAATTGAAGTAACTTTTCTAAAAACTGTGTTCTGGAATTAATTTTTATTTGGCTTTCATTTTTTAGTGGACTCTGCATAATTTGCCAAAATCTACCAATTCTTAGTTGACTTATATTACCTTTTAAAAGTTGGGTTTTTTTAAAGTTTGCACTACATGTTATTTGTTAGGAATATAACCTGACATCTCTGATAACTTCTCAGACAGTCTCAAAGCACTTTCTAGATGACATAATTAATACATTATATAAAGAATCAAAAAGAATGAAGCCACTCAGTGACTCACAATGGCACTATATGATAGTTTAGGACAGGAAGTGTGGAATAACTATGTGCAGCTGGATCTACAAGATGAAATTAAATAGTCAGGAAATACTTAACCAGGCTGGAATTTAACCACATCTAAAATGGAATTTGATGTGGAAACTAGCACCTTTAATTATATGAAATTTTTTTCAGAGGAATGCTTGTTATCGTATGTGGCCACAATCTTAATTTTCTTTTGTTGACACTGAAATTCAGTCATTGAACCAAATTTTACTTCTCTTGTGAGAACGTCAGGATCCTAATTGTCTTTGTTACACATCCCTCTTCTGTGCAGTATTTAATTCTTTAATGGAAATGCATTTATGATTTTCCAGGATCAAATTATCAATCAATAATGACTGATTTTATTTTTGCTGTTTAACAAAAGAATTAGAACTATCCCCCCTTGATTTCTTCTGTTGTTTTACTACAGTTGCAGACTGTGGACAGGGCTGACTTTGGTCAGTTTTATGTGATTATGCATGAAGTAAAAACACAATCAAGACCCTTCTCTCTCTCTCTTCTCTGTCCCTGGAGCCTTCTCTATGACCTGTCCCACAAACTTAACTTTTCCTTTTTTCATCCTATTATTGTAGTGCCTTGGAGCCTTAATGACAGATCCAAGTCCTGTTGAGTTACTACTCCAAGAAATACTTCCAGTTGTAGAGCATGCAGTAGGGAAAGCACATAGAAATAAACATAGCGGTGATGTTGGTCTGAGTATCCCAGAATCTCCAGTGCTAAAAGTTTTATAGTGGACCTGGAAAAGGAGAGGCTTATGGGAAGCATTTCACCTGCTTGTGGTACAGAATGGGATAAAACCAAATAGCTAATGGTTTCAAAAGTGAAGTAGCAAGTGGTGAATGCTCACAGATAATCTGGTTTAAGATGGGTATGAAAGCCTGGAAGAGGAGCCAAGTACTGAATAGCTGATGCAGTCAAGAAGGAGATGAATGGAAAGTGATCTGATTAGATATGGACTGGAAATTATTTCTTTTTCAAGATCAGGTGGAATAAGGTGCTGTCTGCTCTGTTTAAGCTGTGTGACTAAAAAGCAAAGGAAATGTTATGCAGAAACTATTAGAAGAATTAAAGTGAAGTCCTAAAAAGATTTGAACTGAGAAAGTGATTTGAAAGTGTGGGTCTCAGCTTGGACGGAATAAGTCAGGACTCGAAGAGAGAGGGCAGGGAGAGAGAAAGGTCCTTCCACCATCAGCTTAAATATGTGTTTGGTAATGATTACCTAGGAATAGGCTAGAGCTAGAGGTAGTGTGAAGATGTCTTAAACCAACCTGTAGAATCATGTTCGGTAACATTGAGGAGGATCTTTCAAAAGATACACTGAAGGAATTGTTGGAGAGATAAGAGCATCAAAAAAGGGCAGAGTTCTGAAAGTCAAGAGAAAGAGAACACTTCAGAAAGAAGAACATGGTCAATTCTACTATAAGATGATTAATGAAGAGAAAACAGGTACTTAGGTTTTCAGAGTTGGGAAGAATTTTTTAGTGGCTTTGATTATGCCTTGGTGATGCAAACTTGCATCGGAGATTTACTATAGCATAAAAGGAGTGGAAAGTGAATTTGGGTTGGATGTTGATGGCCATATTATGGAAAAACAGTGCAATAGCCAAAAAGATAGGAGAGGGGAACTTGGAAAGAATCAGGGACCATTATCAGTGGGTGAGAGAGCAAGATGATGTAATAACCTGTTATTTCTATCATATTTGTATCATCTGACTTTAATCCTCATGAATTATAGCATAAATTATAAAATGTGCTGCTTGAAAATTAAGATACCTTTATAATAAATTCTTTTCTATTGTCTTGCCTTCTATACCCATCCTTTCCTTTCCTTTTCCTTGTTAAAAGAGTTGGCAAATCTTTAGCTTTCTAAGTTGCACATTATGTCATTGGTACATTGAGGCACATGTATCAGCACAGTTCATAAATGGAAGCAGCTGGTTTCCTCTGCACTTAAGAGAATGTACAAACACACAACCAAGATCTTCAAATCCTCTGTATGCTTTGGATACAATTCCTATCCTGAAAAGCCATGCTGTGATTTCAATTAGTGCAGATGTGCACCAAGCCACCTTATTGGCTCAGAAAAGAATTCTTTTGTTTCAACACTTTAACTGCTAGATCTGGTTAATGTTACCAAATGAAAAAAAAATAACATCACACCTATGGTATTAGTCTTATACTCCAGTATCTGAAAAAGCCTTGGCAGGGGAAAAAAAATGTTATCATCTCATAGGGAAAAGCTGAATTCATACACAGGAACTGCAGGATTACTTCGACATTTTACTAGTCCCCTGTAACACCAGCAAGTCCCATAAATGCCTAATGGAAAAACAGCAGAAAATGAGATCTGCAGCAGGCCTTTAGAGATCAAATTTATGTTGCTGAACACTTTTTTCAGGTCAGGTTTAAAGGTCAAAAGAAAGTGGATAGATTAAATTTGCTGATTTTGCCGACTTTAAAGGCCCCTTTTAGAGGTTTTCTGTTTCTGTGGGAAGCCCCAATATGCTTTTGGATAGTTTTGTGCAAGAACTGAAATGTATAGAATCTTTACTGTGTTTTTCTCATGTGAGACACACACTCATATAACAATACTTAGTTATCCCCAGTGTGCCCTTGAGCAACATCTGATTTAGATCCAAGGTATGTTATCATCTTGAAGTAATTAATACTTCCTATTAATAAAGTTAGTGTATATTCATTTCATGTGCAGACTAAGACTCCTCCATCACAGGGTCAGCTGTGACATCACAGTGACAAAAATAGTTACGCCGATTCATTTTCACACTTGTGTTAAAATTTAAATCCCTGTTTCTCACAAAATATTTTTCCCTTCTGTATCTCCAAGCAGAAAAGTTATCTCCTAGTGAGCATCACTAACGTTTACATTCTGTGCTCCCTTAAATGTGAATAGAATTGAACTATAATATTCTCAGTTGAGAAGGAAGAAAGTGGAATGCCAAAACTTACCAGAAAGGATATTCTAGATCATCAGTCTCTGCAAACGCTGGTAACAAAATGAATGACTGGGAGCAGAAGGATGACTGTTGGACAGTATCTTCAGAATCCTAAGTAATTTGGGCATAATGCCAAAAATGTCATTTTTAGAAACAAAACACCCTCTTTTCTACAGGGTAGTAATACTACACAGAGACAAGTTGAATTAGAAGCTTAGTTGCTGTACATGAAGCCATGCAGAACAAACAGCATGTTTGTATACCTGTATTTTATTGCGTGGATATATTTATATGGAGTTATTTCATCAGTCTTCAAATGTATGAGTAATTCAGTGCATGATTGTTCAATATTAGCTCAATATAAAGTCTTCATACTTCCCAATTCAAAAAATGTTGACCTAGCCTCCTCAGTATGTCCCCTTAGGAAAATCTAGAATATGTAGCAACTGCAGTTGTACTCTCAGTGTATATAACTACTTGTAAATTATCATGCTCAAATTCATAGTAAATATTCACTCAAAAAGCCTTTTAAAAAATTACTTTGAATTGCTACTTTTTTTTTAACTTTCTAGTGGATACTTTTCTACTATGTGATAATTTTTAGGACACGAATTTTTCAGAGTAGTTCAGAATTTTATTAGTATGAAATTCAGCAAAGACCATAGACACCTGTGTTGGCAAAGACCATAGACAACTGTGTTGGCTTTCAACTGTGTGAGTTTCCTACATACTTTTTAACATTAGGTATGTCTTTGAAATGGAGGAATTAATTGACATCTTTAAGTACATATTTACCAGTATATCCATAGTTTGAAGTACATTATTAGCCACTCATTTAAGAAAAGCTTTTGATGTAAAGCCATAAAGACTGAAGAATGTTACTCTTTCAGTTCAGTTCTTTAGCAAAACTTCTGCTAGGATTTGAAGAGCTAGCTGTGATGAGATCTTTGTGTCTTGCATGTAGTCCTGTGGGACGTTTTGGTGTTTGAACTCTGCTGCTAGTTAAGATGATTTTCAAACTCAGCCGAAGTGAACATAATAATTCCAGTTTCAGTGCTAACTGAAAAATTTACTGAAATGGGAGCCCAAATATCCAAGCACTTGTGGTGAAATATAGCTGTCTTTTACAGTCACAAACACAGAAGGTTGTCTGACCAGATATGGACCTTGCTAAACCAAGTGAAATAAAACTTAATGCTTGGGTTTCAGCTTAGGAACAACTTATCACAAAATGTGCACAAACTCAGGGTAAATCTGAAAATTCTTTCAGAATGGAGCTGATGGGACAAATTTTAATAAAATTGGATACATCTGCAGTGGTATCATATATCAACCAAGAGGCAGACAAAAGAAGTAGGAATTTATTGGAGGAATCCATCTGACTTTTCTTGTGGGCAGAATTACATCTGGCATTTGTGAGGGTGTGCCATTTCCCAGATCTTCACAGTATGTTGGCAGACTATTTTAACAGGCTGGGATGTTCATTTGGGAGAGCATGATCTCTGAATAGATACATAATTCACTGTAGTAAAACCAAGGTACAGATCTCCTCAGAACAGACTCTTTTGCCGTAAGAAGAATATCCAAAGGCAAATACAAATTTTTAGCAGGCCGTCAGAAAAGCAGACAAAGTATTACTGTGTCAAAATGCCAGACATTCAGAAGATGTTTTATAAAAGTCTAGTTTTTCAAACAGCTCCTTGTCATCCATATCCTCTTTCCAGAACATAGAATGATTATGATGGTAATTGTGGAAAATTACTAGTCATCAGTGCTGTTAAATATCTAAATTCTAAAATGTATCACACAGTCTTGAAATTGTTGAATATTTTCCAAGGACTGTTACTCACAGTGGATATTCCAAAGTTCCTTTGCTTTGAGATTAAAGTGGACAGGGATATGGCAGGGTACATGAGATATAAGCAGTCATCATTGTGGAGAGTAGGTGCCAGAAAAGCAATTTCACAGGAAGACTTCTGCAACTCTTGCGCATGTGAATGCAATTTGTCAGGAGTAAATAGGGTCAGAAGACACCTCAGACTCCGTTTCTTACACATATGCCAAAGTACTGCTGTTCTGCAACCCATTCTCTGAAGTCTGCTTTTTCAGCAGCCTGAACCATACCATAGTATTATTACTCAGAGGTTATGGATGTGCATTAGACTAGATTGCAGTAGCGTTGGATTTATAAAGTTAAGTGCATAGTTTCACAGATGTGAGGCTCTCATTCAAGGAGGAGTCATGTAATTTCTCTGCTTCTAGACAAGGCCAGGGCTGCAGTTTCTAGTAAGTAACAGTAATTACCTCTGGCTAAACCTAGCAGTCAGGTGACATAAACATATTCTCCTCTGATTATGTATATCGATTTTAAGCTAGGAAGGTGTGGATGAGCATGCCCTTGTTCTTGTGGGGGACTTCAATTTCCCAGATGTCTGCTGGAAATACAACACAGCAGAGAGGGAACAGT
>JAVKLA010000093.1:18236889-18256690 GCA_034782735.1 Sagittarius serpentarius | reverse complement strand
GAGGCCCCATCCCTGGATGTTTTTAAAAGTCATGTAGATGTAGTGCTTAGGGACATGGTTTAGTGGGGGACTTGTCACTGCTAGGTTAAACGATTGGACCAGATGATCTTATAGGTCTTTTCCAATCTAAGCAATTCTGTGATTCTATGAAGCAGACAATTAACTGGTTCTAGTTCACACTGGAAGAAATCAGTTGGGTGCTGGCAGTAGAAAATCTTGACTGTCTTTATTGGGTATTAAGTGTCTGAAGTATTGGTGTGGTCAAGCTAGAGCCTAAAACCTAACCTAAATCATCATATTCAGAGTAAGTTCTTTCTGTTGGAGCAGTTTTGTCTGTTTTGGTGCCCAGAAGGGAAACTTCTCATCAGACCGCATGTCAAGAAAGTCAATTTCTAAACTTGAGTTCAGCAAACGTTACAAAATTAGGGCCAGTTTCACTGTTGGCACAGTGGTGCTCATTTATAAAAGCTAACATAAAGCCTATGCCAGCAAGAAATTTATTCTTCTCTTTACATTTCTTTTTTGTGCCCTGGAGACTGATTAAAAAAATTAGCTTTTTTTTTTTAAGTCTTGGTGCTTCATAGCATCCATGGAGAATAAGTATATGGGTAGGCACATTAAGGATCAAGTTTACCTTCACAGGAGTCAGTATCCTGCAATAAACAATTTTTCAATAAGTGTCATTTGCAATTTTTAGGAAAATCTATCAGTGTCTATTTCCAGTACGGAACAACTGTGCTGACTGTGCTCAGAGCTGGGGGAGCTGAATGTGCCCGCGTGGTACTTTCACCTGAGTGACAGGTCAGAAAGAATACCTCTCCAGCCTGCCTGGTGGCTATTTGGGTATGGAAACAATGGACAAGCAATCCATCTGTTTGTACCTCCTGTTTAAATTATTGACGAGGACAGGTAATGTTTTATAAACCAGTTATTTCCAGTTATAAATTTTTTGCATTGAGTTTCATGGAGTAAGACTTCCTTACTACAAAAATACAGAGCATGAAAGGAAAAGGAGTGAAAGGCAGTTTGTGCTTCAAATTAGTACATCTAAAGTGAACAAAGCCATCCATTGTGTTGCTTTTGTGTCACTGTTGTTAGATATTAATTTGATAAGGACAGAGTATGTTAAAATGGGGACTGGAAAAAAATGTTGAACTTCTTTTTTTCCTGACTGCTTTATCAGACATTATAATGTTTATTGTTGAGATTAAGTACTCTCTATTCAAGCAGTAACAAGTTTCATAGTGGAACAAAAGTAAGCAGTGCTCACAAAATTCATTTTAACAAAAAGTATGAACAGAAAGATATGAAAACTATTGATTATGTTGTCTGTGGTGACATACAAACAAAGTGATAACTGTTCACATCAATAAAAGTTGAAGAATGGCAATGTCAGATTGTGCAGAGATTAACATAAGAATCTGACATCTTTGGTGAAAATTTATAATTACATTTGACGCTTTGGTAGAGATTGGGATGAGGGTGGAATCTTGTCAAGTAATTTTTTTGTTGCTCATGTCATTACCGACTACTTAACCCTTTGATTAACAACAATTATTACTATGGGTAAATGCAACTGTTGGAGAGAGGAATATGTTGTCCTGTGATTTATAGCAATATTTAAACATCTGTTTCAGAATGGAGCTTCTTAAGTTTAATTTTGTTCTGCAGAAAATGTTCTAAGTAGTGTCATATAGATATTGCTGTCAAGGAAAGTTTTGTGAAAATAGATTATGCGTGTCTCCACTGCCCTTTCTGAAAAAAATTAGAGCTCTAAGTATCAGAAAATTCAAGAAATGTAAAATATTTGTCCGTGGCTTCTGAACTCTGGTTTGGAGGTACCATCATCGCTTTCTTTTCCTGTTATTTGTAGAAGTGTTTGATACCACTCTGCCAGTGTTTGGTTTCTTACTAGACTCCTGACTTTGTTGGACTATGGATGTTGATGCAGAGGCATTGCAGGGGCAGGAGTAAAGAGGCAGTCCTTGATTTCCATGGTTAGCTGTTCTGAAGAGAGCAAGCTCCAATAAATACTGAATCATCAGGCTTTCCTATAAATGAAAGCATGTCATTGATACAGATAAACAAAAATACATCAAAAAATTGAGACAGAGATTTTCCATGCCTGCTTTAAGGAGTGCATGCTGCATTTTACTTTGACATGGACCAATAATTTTCATTCCCTAAAATGAGGTATTTATTACAAAGTTCCAAAATGTTCTAGTTTGGCTGTTTAAAAAGTAGAAATTATGTTTATTTAGCATAAGGAATGGATTTAAACTCTCAGAACTGAGGAGGTGACTTTGAGAGATCCCAACTTCCTTTTCTTATAAAAGCACTAAAACATGAGCTTAAATGCTGATTTAAAAGGGAGTGCTTTCTCGTTTGTCTTTATACGTGTCCAATATGTCAAAGTTATTAATTGATATTCTAATATAGCAAATCATGGTTATAGTGTGTAAATTAGCACACGAGTTAACACTGTTAAATACATTATCAAAACGTTAGTATCTATTTTTCTTAATCTTTCTGTTTTCAAGGACACATATTAGATGGGCAGAGATTCAAGTAGAGCGCAAAAAGAGCAGGGAATATTTTTTCATAATTAATAATCTTGGAGCAGAGCTCATTCCTGTCCAAAGGACTGTCTACATATAGGGCTGCAGGCATTAAGATCTCATTGACTTCATAATTTGGAATTCAGGGAAGCTCCCTGTGAGGTTGAAGGACCACAGGAGGACCTTAACTTCTAAGGTGTTTCTCTACTCCTAATGCATTTATATGGTTTATTTGCAAAGTGTATACATAGTGTTGTGTCTGTTTTGGGGTAAAATAGCTAATTTCTTACATGATTGTCAGAGGTATATGCATATCTGGGATGCTCTGCTCTGAAATACTCTCTTAGAAGTTGATAGAACATTGGAGGATACATGCTTTGTCCACATATTTTTTGTCGGTATTTTTCAAATACACACAGATGTAGTATATTATAGACTTCTAGAACAATTCAGGTTGGAATGGACCACCAGAGGTTTGTTACAGCAAACTCAAAGTTTACACAGTTGCTTTATGTTCAATCATTTTGAATATTTCTAAGGATATTCTAATGTTTGACCTCTATTGTGAAAATTATTTTTCCATGTGAAATTTCTTCAAATGTTATAAAACTTATGTGAGTTTCAAAAACAGTTTGTTTGAATTATATAATTTCAAATACAATTTTTTAAGAGCATTACCTCATATATCCGTCGTCTTCTTCTCTGTACGCTTCCAACATTTCAAGAACAAGCAAATTTAATTAAACCAGACAAACTAATTTGGGCACTAACAAATAGGACAGACGTTGGTTCAAGGGGTTAGGCCTATCTTCCAAAACTAGAATTGCCATGTTGGAAATATCTCCTTGAGTGTAACTTTATTTCCATAAAGTAACAGTTTTGGAGGCTTAAGTGTGTCCTAAGAAGTCACTAATTACAAGTTACTAGTGATTTTCTTAATTATTTGTATTCTGCTTTGTTGCTCTTTACCTGTAAATTGATTTGGAACTATAAATTCTCATTTATGTGACAGTTTATGAAATCCATTTGTCTGTCATACATTGAGCAGAAAATACTGCCCATATGTTTCTGTCATTGCAGAAAAAAGGTATAACATTACACAGGGTTTTTAAAATCAGTAGCATGTAATCCTACCGTCAAAAATTGCATCACAATATATATATATGTGAGCATCCTCATTCAGTGTTTCCTGAATTCCATGTTGCCAGACACTAGTGTTTTTAATGGAGTATCTGTGATTTGCAAGTGTTCCTATCAGAAGCTGTACGTCACATGAACATTTAGTACTAAACACACCATAACATCCACAGAAGGGACCTGTACCCCATGGAACTGGGATACCTACTTACAAAGACTGAGAAGCTGCATGGGTGCATTATACTTCTAAGGTGGCTAAAGGGGTGTTGTCACAGGCCACGCATTCTTAGGGGACAAATAGGTATTTGCTCACTAAGTTTCAGGGGTTTCCTGTTCTCAAAATGATTATACTTGAAAAGTCAGATGTATTTTGCATCAAGAAAGGTTAGTTCTTTACCATAGGCTGACCACCTAACTTGATCTTTTATTGATATTAAATTGTTGTTAAAATATTACACATTTTAATAAAATGGAAAAAAATGTTTGCTCAGTCATACTTTGTGTATCTGTAGTCTAATTTTCCATGAAGGTGGGCAAATAATGTGACAGGAGTGGAGTCATTTTCAAGTAGAGAATTATGGAAAATATTCAGCAGAAAATTAAAACTTACTTAAGAGTATTCAGGCATCTTGAATAGCAGTGCAAATTGAAGCCCCTGAAACCTGCTACTCCCACAATAATATGACATTGCAGAAAATAGTGTCTTAGCAAAGAAGTTTCCCCTCAGGTTGTAAGATCTGGGAGTAAAAGACTAACACTACTCTCCCTGGTTACAGTAGCGGTCCTACTATTAAAACTGGGGTTCTGAGGTGCAAGCGCATGAGTTCATTAGAAACAGTAACTTAATGTAAGTATTATTTGGCTCTAAAAAGCTAATAGGGGTATTCCCCCCCTGCCCTTTTGAATTTGAAGAAAGTACTCATTCAGACTATAATAATTAATGCTAAGCACTTACATAGAACACTTTGAATACAATGAGCTACAGACAGTTATTATTACCCAAATTAATTTAAGTGAAAGTACCTTTGTTTAGAGTTCAGCAACTGTCCACATTTCAACTATATTTCTTAATAATTATTAGAATTAACATAGGTCCTGACCCTCATTTATTTGTGTGTTCAGAAACAAAGTCATGCAACAGTCTTTATATAATGAAAATTAAAAGGCCAAGCAATAACATTAATGTTCTTTTAAATAATTAATTTTAATGTGTGGAAGTGTGAGCAATAAATGTTTTATTGTAAACTCTGATGTGGTAATTAATCCAAATGATTAGGACCTAATTGCATGTTCACAGTAAATGTTATATTTATTTGCTGTGAAAGAAGTTTTTTTGGAACTGTGGTTCTGGGGCTAGAGTTGTGAGAAAAGTGATGCTTAAAAGGAAATGTTAACGCGCTTACTTTTAAACTTGGTAAGCCAGAAATTGAAAGAAATACATCCTTTATTATTTTGCCAATTACTTTTTTAGTTCTTCTGAGCATTTTATTTTACTGTGCACTTAATTTTATGCAGTAGTGGTACTTATACATTAAATTAAATATATCATAAGGATATGTAGGCTGTTTAAAATCAGCTAGCAAATACCTTGGGGAGTGGGAGAGGGTATTTGTTTTATTAATCATTTACACCTTAATTTGCAAATAGCAAAAGCCCCATTATTCCATGAAACTTGTCATTACTTTAATGCAAAGAATAAGTCATCCTGTGAACAATGTTAGTTTTAGGTGCACAGGTTGCTCTTTGAGTAGCCCTGTTGCACACCAAATGAATTCAGATCGCCACTGAAGCTTTAGAGCTGCTCTGCATTTTCACTGATATAATTTATGGAGTTTGGATCGTTGGTTTTTTGTTGTGTTTTTTTCCCCAGCAAAATTATGTTTTGTAGATACACTGTATGCTTCTGTGGTTCTATATAGAGCTGTTTTGCCCATGGTGAGTCTGCTTTACTTAAAAGACTCAGTTAAAGGATGAGTTAGCATTTGAATAGAGCAATAAGCTTCAGACATCTTTTTTGTTGCCTCTTGATAATTTCTTTTTTTCTCTTCATACCTACCATGCTACAGTTTCAGTGTAGTCTTTCTGATGATATGATCTTTATTAGTAAAATAATATGCTCTTTCTTTGGGCTCTTGAAATGTATTCTAACAATGATGGTAATGACTTTGATTAATATTTAATCCCCATGCTGCTATGTTCTTATAATTTACAAGATCTCAAAGGTAGTTGCGGGGAGGGGAGAAAGGTTTCTGCTTAAGTGTTTCAGTATGAGAGTGCTTAGGGAAAAACATACCTATGTTTTATTATACCTTATATCTGTTTTCTAACCTGAATTTAAGTGAAACCTTTCATGACCACGTTGTTGACTGGGAAATCTGTAAGGTATAGAAGTCATGCTGGAGTTGACTTATTTTTCATGGCATTGGACTCATTCCTGTATTTGTTTATATTACATAACAGATGCATTCCTCTGCGTCACCTGGGAATCCTGACACTCTGAGGGCACAGGTATAGCAGTGTATACTAGTATAGGGCAGGAGGTTGGTGAGGATTTTTTTTCCCTTTCTTGTGAGCAGGGGAACTAATATTTATAAACACAGCAGGGAAAGCCCAAAGTAGTTTCCCCCTCCACTCCAAAAGTCACAATATTTGTGTGCATAGTCACATAATCAAAAAGTCTCTTGCACGTACACAGCAGAAGAATTTTTACGATTTTTGGGCCGTGGAATATTAAAACCAAAATTCTTAAGTCAGCAGTACTGATACGCAAGCTTTGAACGGTTCTCCTCAAGACTTTGTACAACCATATCAAATAATCTGTATTTTTTACAATGTCTTTGGATACCCAGTCAGTCAGTGGTGGTTATCTGCTAATATACCAATGGTCAGTCATTGTGTCAGTCTTTGAGTGTTTTACCTGTATTTATAAAATAAACCATTGTGCTGATATAAGCACATCTAATTAAAAAGATATTCATATTTGTTCTCTTCTTATTCAAGGCTATTTGAGTAAGCAAGGAATAGGCTTGTTTCAAATGTTTGCTTATAGAGCTTTCAAACTGAGGGTTAACTGTCTAGAGAATTAGAAATTCTCTGTGCATTTGTAGTTACATAGATTCTCTCAATTTACTAATATACCATAAATATTATGTACACACCAAACTTGAATGAATTCAACATATGGTTGATGTTTACATAATTAATGAGATGCCAAATTATATTAATGTAACTAGCCATACACAAAAAAGCAAATGTTGCACAACCATCAAGGGCCTAAATTAACCATACCTTATTCTATACTTCCTGAAATGCTTATTTGCCAGAACAGGGACCCTGGGATTGTGCTCAAAATTCTGGAAATCAAGATTGAAAATCAATTATCTCATTGTTCCAAATATCATAAATAATATAATTACCAATTTTTAGACTTCTGGTTAGTGTTTCATTAAACAATAATTGGTATGTCTGAGTCTACTTTTTGGTCCAAACACAATGTTATCCTCATATTAATAGATGGGATAGGCAAACCTAATTTTGATAAAAGTTATTTTAAAAGGATGAAAGGTGAAAGAAACAGTTTCTCTTTTTAATCAATGATTTAACAAATATTTTAAGATGCATTGCTTTCTCAGTAAGGATTAAATTGTTTTTCAGTGAAGAAAAAGTGTGGCAAAGTGGTTTTGGGATACTAGGAGAAAAGAACAAAAGTGGCTTGCTCTTTATCATAGCTTGTTTGATTTGCAGCTTATATTTTATTGATGGTAATACCCTGTACTTTATAATACCTTTCAACACAGAATTTCAGTCTTTTTCAGTCATGTTAAGTAATTAAACCTCCCACTGGTTCTACCAATGGAGGTGTATTTATCATTATAATTATTTTGCAAGTGGGTAAACAGAGGCAAAAAAGGTTGAATTATTAATCAAAGTAATAAAACCTCTAGGCTCCTGTCTCCCAGATGATGTTTAATACTTCCTCCAAAATTTTGTTATAAATCCAGTACAAATAAAAATAGACATCTCACTCCCTGAGCTTAATAAACTCACATAAAACTGTATACTGAACTTTAGAGAGAATATAGAGATTTTTTGCTCCCTCACAGAGGGGCAGACTTTAGAGAGCTACGTCAAACCATCATCTTAAGATCTTAATTCATCTTGCCAAAATGAGCTTAACTAACTTTGTAGTTTCCAGGGAAATAGGAGAATTTTTAATTTGGGATGACATTTCCCTCCACCAAACTAGGTATATTACTGCTCTCTCGCATATGTGTTTACACCTCCACCTACCTCGTTGTTAAAGTTCTCATCTATACACTCTGCAAGTATACATCTCATAAGTAAAGTCACACAATTATTTTGTCCTGAATCTGGCTTGGAAGAACTTCCTGGAGTGTGCTTAATTTCGTCAATAATAATCAGAATTGAAAAAGATTTCCCAGTTGTTTAATATTAAAAAGAAAATGCTAATATATGCATAAAATAATTATTTTCTTTAGCATATAATGTCAAATATTGGAGGTTTTCTGCTACTGTTGTAATCTAATAGATACCAATATGGCAGCCATCGGAGTTCACTTTAGCAACAAAGAAGCTGTTCAAGTCTGAAAGCAATCCTCTCCTTCTGACATGTTGGCACCATCATAGAGGAAAATGTCACGGTCAATATAAGCACATTTACTGACAGTTAGGTTTTTTCCTATGTTACTGAAAACTGTTTGAATATTGGCTTTTATCAAAACCAGAAACACTGGCCACTCAGAATGATAAAACAATAGCTTACAGCTTAGTCATTTTCCAGTTATAAAGCAATACTTTCATAAAAATAAACAATGAATACAGGAACAAGCCAAAACAGTTACTCGGAGAAATTGTTGCATTCTTGCTGTCCTTGCTTCCTGATTTAAAACAACTGTCTCCAGTAGGAACTGGACGAAAAGCAGCGGGTTTTGTTTCATTAAGTAACCACTTGCTGATCACTACAAGATAAAATATAGTTCCAAAATGCAATTGATACTGTGTAGGTACTTTCTAAGTTCCTAAATGACCTATTACATGAAGAACTGGTACATAGATTAAAATAACGTTCATGTGTTTCACTAATTTACAGACTGAACATTTCCCAAGTGGATAGTTATAAAGAGCTTTTGTCCTTCCTAGAGAAAGTAAAAAATGACTTAAAGCACAAGCACCTTCATTAATAAAGGTCATATTGTTTATTTAATTTGTGGAGTTTTGTTAATAATTTCTGGAGTTTTTTTCCACATCGTGAGTATTTTAATACCTCTATCATTTGATACCATTCTGCCATATCTCAGTAAGGAAAACAATTCAACAAATAATTTCAAGTAGGGACAGGTTGCAAGTATAAATGCTCAAAGCTCAGAGGAAGGGGTAAGGGGGTCAGTGTGTCTGTTAACTTGACAGTGTTGCACATTCCAAGTATTGTGCTCAGATAGCTCAGTGTAAAGATAGTTTTTAAATTGTTCCCTGCTATTTTAAGCTCACATAAGTACTAAGACAGATGAAGAGCTTTTGCTCTAATGTTCCAAGAAGGTTCGTTCTGGTTCCTGTTCTGAAGGAAGATGATTTCATTGCCTTGTCTCACAGTGCTCCGTGCAGTTCAGAGGCTAGAAGGCAGAAGTCTTTCAGTCTCTTCTGGTTGTGAGGGCACCTGGAAGCCCTGTGTAAGTTCTTCTGTCTGGAGCACTTACGGAGTGGTTCGTTCTCCATCCCAAGAATTGCCATGTGTTGCAGCTTCACTCCTTCCAAGCCCTAGTATTTCTGCTAGACAGCAGCAGATGAGATCAGTGACAGAGCAGAGCTGAGACAAGTCTATTCTGCCCAAGTGTGTGGCTTGAAGTTCTCTTTGTGTACAGCCTATAGGAAACTTAACCAGGTCCAAAAGCTCTGACTTGGTTATGTCTGTCATTTAACAGAGCAAGTTCTTTTGGCACCTTAGCAGTCTCACTCTTTTACTGGAACTGCCAGCATACTTGAAGTTAGATGATTTCTGTAGGGCTTTACTGAATCACAGCATTTATCAGGACTGTCGCTACGTAACTGTCAAACTTTCTGTGCCTGAAAAATTCCACTCTTTAGATGGATGAGAGTATGATGTCATCATAATTGCATTTTTATGTAAATGCTTGCTATAAAATAATTTTGGATTAAATTATGTGTTCCTTTCATGTTGGCAGAATATAATTTATCTTAAATGGCAGCAGACTGTTGTATATGTGTTTCTGAAAGTTAAATATTTTGATTCACACTTGCGATTTATTGATTTTACATTGTTACCAAATGGCATTTCAAGATCAGCTCGGAATACCATGGTTCAAAATCCTGTCACTCATATGATAAAGTTATTTTCATGTAACCCACTCTGCAAATGGGAGTGGCAAGGGAAGAGGAAGAGCTAGAAATAAGAGAGGGCAAATGCATTTTAGTGGGTAGCAGGTTTGAAAACAGTCCTAATTTTTATTATCTCTGTATTTTCTTATGCAAACATTGCTCCTGTGCTGTTAATAATAAATCCAAAATTGCAAAGCTGTTTGTTATCATCTCAGCCTGGATTTGTCTAGATGTACACTAGATCACAGATTTCAGT
Organism: Sagittarius serpentarius; assembly: GCA_034782735.1. NCBI lineage: Eukaryota > Metazoa > Chordata > Aves > Accipitriformes > Sagittariidae > Sagittarius > Sagittarius serpentarius. The sequence goes on along the minus strand of JAVKLA010000093.1, from coordinate 18,246,385 downwards.
TTTGGCTTTAAGGAAATACTCACTGGCTTAAAAAAAAAAAAAAAACTAAACTTGATCCTCATTGTGCAAACATTGCATGTATGTAATCCAGATGAATTCAGTGCAAGCACGTTATTTCATGTGAACAAATGATGGCAAGACTTCTCAGTTTGGACAGAACATCTTATACAGGATTACTTCCACCAAGGCCAGAGTTGTTCTGGCTTCATGAGGTCCTTCAACACTCTGATTCTGTGCTGCTGACACTTTTGACACCTTTAGTTTGCTGCCCTCACATCTGCTATAGCTAGTGCTGTATGAGCCTAGTGTAGGTCAGAAGAAACCTTTTGGGTCTGCGAGAGATAAAAATGAGAGAGATGACTTGCAAAGACAAATCGCTTGTGTGTAAACCCACCAAATCCTTCCAGTAATGCTAGTGTCTATAAAAAAAAGACTTGAGTGTAAAAGACCATCCTATATTCACAGTACCCTGGCATTTTTTAAAAGGTGCATCACAGAATTCCTGAATATTGTAAAAGTGAGATTAATATGATATTCTCTCTTGTCTTTGTCTGCTACTGTCATGTGCATCTTAATATTGAATTTTAAAAGCTCTTAAGTTACAAACAAGCTACTGTATCTCCCATAGCCATGTGTCTGCAATACACAAATGTGGTTTTCTTATTTCTTCTTTTTTGTTTCTCTTTGTCCCACAACGAAAATGTTTTTCTCCACCAAAGGACTGTATCTAAACAGAAGGACTGCTTATAGTGCATAAGAAAAATATTGTTGTGTTTTGCACATGTATACGTACAAACATGCATATAAATAATTCAGTCTATCATCCTGTTTTCCTGGTGTATGTATTAGTTCAGCCTTGCTCGCTGGCTTGTGGTACAATGGTACCTTCCTCCTGGCATAGAAAAAAGGCTCATTACGTTTTGAGCAGCAGCAAATAGGGGCACATCATGAAGCTGCAATAACATGGTCTGTGGCTTATCTAGTTGTAATTCAAAGTTAGGAACCTGGGTTTCTGTAACTATACTGGCCTTAGCTGTAATTGGAATTTCACTAAAAATAGTCATACTCAATTTGAATACTTGAGAAGGGGGGTCTAATTAGATTTCTTTAAACCCAAACCTGTTCAGTTCAGATTTTATACATTTTCTTCCTACTTCAATTCCATTGTGTGAATTGTACTGCTACAACTTTTTTTTGCGAAGAAATGTTATACTTGGCAAAGAGTTCTCATACACACAGCTCTTAATTTCTAGATGTTTTAATGTCAAATAGTTATTTAAATAAAGATACAAAAAAAATCTTGGAAGAATGCAATTAAATGGCAGAAATGATTTTTAGGAAACCCAGAAGACAGAGCTGTAGCCTTTGAGAGTTCCTGGCCTTTACTTTGCAGGATCTGAAAAGCAAGCTCTCCTATCTGCATCTCAGTGCTTTTATCTTGCCTTTCCAGGAAAAGGGAGTTGGATGCAGGCCTGTGTTATATCTCACGGGGATAGTGTTCTGTACCTTAAATTACAATCAGATGTATTTTAGTTCAGATGAAGTTTTCAGCCTGAAATTGGTAAGAAGCCTAATTATTTGACCAGGTTACTATTTACATAGACCACTGTATAGCAATCTGTGATTTATCCACAGCTGGCAACATGTTAGCCTTGAAAAGTTTTTATTTTGTATTTGGAACCATTTTTAAAAAATCCAACTCTGTTCATTAAATGAAAAACTAAAAGATGGTAGAGATTGCTATGGAGACGAGATGTTATATAAACTGTTCATTTTAATTCTTCAGAATGTAAAAATAGCAAAGAAGCTTGGATGTTTACAGGCTTCCAGTCGTTCAAGGTACTGAGTAACTCCACACGATGCAAATCATTCTTGCACGCTTTGGTCTTTTATTGTCATGTAGCAAATTGTGCCCAGATTTTGAAATCAGTCATGTGTTTGTTAGACTGGAGAGCGTGGAGTAAGGAGAAATAAACAGAAAGACTTTCTAAGTAGTTTTTAATCTGTAGACTCTTCATTATATTATTTTTTCCAGTAAGTAGAATGCCTAAGATGATCTGTTAGCTGAAGTATGCAGGATAAAAATACAGATATTCTGTGATCCAAAGACATAATAATATGGATAAAAACTGGAAAACAAGACTGTATCACTATTATACCTTTTACAGTGTCTTGGTGGGATGTTACAGAATGGACTGAAATAGTTTTTTGTTTATCAGAACCCCCCCCTCAAAGTTGTTGGTTACTGTGCCTTAGACATTATCTCTGGCCTTAAATTTAACACTTGCTGCTTTTGCTTGAAACTTACTATTCTTCACTGAGTTTTGAGAACAGTTAGTAAAATTGCTTTGGGGATTATAAAAATGAAACATACAAAATTTGTTTAATTAGTGTAAAGACTAAGCCTTTGTCTAGTTAGTAGATTAATGAAACTGTAGGGGATCTTTGCATAAATCCTGGAACACGTGCGGTTGAGGTAACCATCTGCAATGCTAAAGTCAAAATGGCAGCCTTGAACTGTTCTTCCTGCAGGGTTGAAATAGGCATTCACGATTTAGTAGAAAAATAGTCATTTCTGGTTGAGTTCTGTTTATTTTGTTTCACAATTGATACTTACTTGAATGTTCATATTCAGAATAGAGCACAATCCTCTGGGGAGCGGGGGAAATAAAATACATGTGCGGAAATGTGAAAACCCCTAGGTTTTTCCTGCAAATCAATAACAACTACTACAATCACAGCATACTCAACTTATTTATTGTAAACAAGGTAATAATTTTTCAGGCAAGGGATTTCATTAATCTCCTAGCTGTGTATAGAGCCATCGTACTGGACTTTGGAATTAAGCAGCACAGTCTGATTGACTCTATTACTAAAAAGGGGTGTTTAGAATTAGAATGTATCACCTTTTAAAATACGAACATTAGTCTTAGCTGCCATGGGAAAGTGTACTACATGGAATGCAGAGGCAGGGAGTCATGTTTAATTTTGGAGGGCTGTGATTCTAGGCGTATGCATATTCTTTGTCACCTCCATAATGCCTTAATGGAACGGCAGTATTATCCGGAAGCTTTTATCTGTGCACGTGTGTGACAAAGGTGGGTTGGAGGAGACCTTCTAGAAGCAGCATACTTTATGTGGTTCCTAATATGAAATTAGTAACATACATTGATTTGTTTGGATGCTTGCAGGGATTCTTCCTGACAGTGTCACCAGAAGCAGTATTAAAAGTGGCTGCTCAGGCTTCTGCAAACAACAAGATCTTCAGCTTGAATCTTTCTGCACCATTTATTAGCCAGTTCTACAAAGAGCCTATGATGAAGGTCATGCCTTATGTCGACGTCCTTTTTGGAAATGAGACGGTGAGTCTTACAAAAGTAATTGAAGTATTTTTATCTGTTGCACTTAGCTGTTTGTGTCTAGGAGCCTGATTCCTGATTCTCCATTATTTATAGAGAGAGACTGACCATGTGAAGTGTCACCAGAAAATGAAATCCATGGTCACAGGACTGTGATATTTCAGTAGATGCCAAAGATGTCACTTGACCTGTTAGAGGTTTACAACTTGCTCATTCTAGTGTGGAGACATGTGAACAAGCTACTCTAGGTTAAAAGAGGAAATATTCAACATGTTGACTGCTTTGTAATAACTGTCCATGTGCATGATGTACTCACCCAGAAGTTAACTCTGCTGGAAGAGAACATATGAAGGGCTACCACAGAGCTGCTGAGGTTCTGTAAGTTGTTTCCATACCCATACTGCTGCTATTAATAGCATTTTCTGTGATGAAGACGACTCTTCGGGGAAAAGTGGGAGGAGAAAACTAAGAAATGGTTAATTGGTTTAGAAGGTTCTCATTGATTTTATGGTATATGGACTGGCAGTCCATCTAAGGAAGGCTTCTCTTTCCTATGCAACAGTTGGCAAACAAATTGCATGAAATTCTGCCTGGAAGTCCATGATAATAGACCAAATGAATTCAGATTTCACTCATTGTAGTGCTATCACTTTTTGATTTTTTTCCCACTTCAGAAAGTGCTTTTAAATATTTATTAGTTTGCTCAGCAGAAAAAAGCCTTGGAAAGTGTGACACACCTAAATGGAGTGTGGGCTTGTCTCTCAAGATAACTACATTAGTACAGGAAAATTATGGAAAAGTGGCATTCCTGTCAGTGGTTATTCCTGATTGTGACACAGTGAGTTGCACCAACACAAGTCAGTTTTTACACTGTTGTCCACATATCCACATCAAGGGCTAGCATTGTTACAGATACAGGACTTTAAAAAAAGAATTTTTTTTTAATGAAGAAAATTGCAATGTTTTTAGATACAGTAGGATAAGGAAAACCTTTTTAATTGTAGTTAATGATAAAAAAGAAGTATTTTCTAGACATTTTGCTGCTATTGCCAACTGTTACTTTATTCTGTTTTTCACAATACTGTCCTCACAAAGATGCTACTGAATATTTTTGTTTAATAGCAATATAATCTCAACAAAAAAAACTTGTCAGATTTCACAAATTAAGTGATACCAAGTCTAGTCAGTGTTTGGGTGGAAGGGCTTCATAGAAACTTCTGGGATTAAACCTTGCTGGTCTTTTATATAAATATTACCCCCTTGACCTATTAGGAGAATTCAGATCACAGTGGTTCATTAGGTGCTGTTTTTCAGAAGATAAAACATGGGTGGTTACTTTTTTTATATTTGTGCTTCTTTATAAGCAATAGTCCACTATACTGGTGACATTCCAGTTTTAGAAATTATATTCAGACTACCTTAATTTCCCCTGCCATCTCAGTTTGCTATGGTATTATTCACCTGCTGTCATAAAATATTGTATAGGACTGTTGTATATATTAAAGTTGAAAGTCCCCCTGCATTTTCTGTGTATAAATTCTGAAGTATTTTGGTGACTTTCAGCGTAAAAGATACTATTTAAACTTAAGCGATCATCCTTAAACATGGTGGTACAATACATATATATACTTCAGAGTACCAGCCTCTTGTGATTTGTTACTTATATTAATCAGTGAAAACCCTGGTCATTTTTTAGTCTGTGCTTTCTGCTAGATAAGCTGGCCATTGCTGCTTTTGAGTTGTTGAAATGCCATTTGCAGTGGTTTATTCTCTTGTCTTTCTGTGTCACTTGAAACCACGCTTTTGGCATGGTGTGCTTCTAGTTTTTAGTAGCTGCTGTATCTTGTGATTGTCAGTATTTCTGCTCTCTGCATATGGTTTGTGGTAAAGAGTAGTTGCAAAACTCAAGAGAAGCTCATCCTGACATGTTCTGCCTTCTAGTAGCTGCCTTTGGTTTTGGTTTGGTGGGTTTTTTTCTCCTATATTCATTTCATCTACAAGTACATTCAGGATTTTTTTGTGTTTATATATGCCTTGATGGGCAATGAACCACTTCAGCTAGCCAACACCAAATTTTTACCCATTTACTGTGATTTCCGTTTGCTTTTTGCTACATTTTCCATCAGTTTTGCTAGTTTAGTTAAATACTGAAAATGCATACATTAACACATAAGCAAGGCATACTAAGTGGTGTGGTTGTTAATTTATTAGTAGTACAAACAATACTCTTAGACACGATTTTTATTCTTCCCTATATTTATCTTCACACCACATTATAGACCAATACAATTTTATTGTTAAGCACTGAGCTGTTTATTTTTTGAGTAATACAAAAACATCCAAGAGCAGCAAAACTCCAAATTGCTGCAATTCCTAAACTAAAAACAATTGGCAAAGTGATTTTAAATTACATCTTCTACTTAAAAATTTACATCTGAATGGAGATTGGTTATTTCAAGTTTCACCCAGATGGTAATTAAAATGGGCAAGTTATAAACCTCTCGGAATAAATGTTGTAGTTTAGAATGTGAGTGCCAGCATACCCTGAACTGCAGTGGAGACACTGAGTGCTGTATGACTACTCAGTACATGTATCAGTTTCAACATTAGCTGTGACCACTGGTGTTTTGATCGTTTGTTTAAATCCCTTTTATAACTAGCCAAACATCTTGTCTTGGATTTTTGATACTTATTAACTGTACTTCGTATAATAAATTTAGTACAGAACATTCAGAATAGCAATAATTATATGTTCATTGCTGCTAGCCAATTAGGGCCATTCTGCAGTCATTATCTAGCGATACATGACTGGAGAACTTGATTATTGTCATTGCTTTTAATTTTTATTAAATTATGGTTTTTTTTAATAGTGTCATTTTGCAAATGGTTCTTAGCATTAATACCTTCCAAGCTACCGTAATCACTGGATAATTAACCTGCCAGGATTAAGCACACTCTACTTTGCCTCAGGATGCTTAACTCTCAAATAAGGTCAATTATCTCCTGATGATAACTGCTTTGTCACAAGTTGCTGCTTAATTCGTCTGTAAAAGCTCACCTTAGAGTACATATTTTACAACTCAAAGTAACTTTCAGTAACAGAATGGTCAAAGGAGTGAAAGCCTTTGAAATTAAATCTCTGCACAGAGTTGTGGAATGTTTCCTACTCAGCAATTATACTAGGCAAGTGAAGGAGCCTAAATTTGCATTTATTTCTTTCCCAGACCTCTTTCCACTTTCCCAGTTAGGGCTAAAGCTTGATGTCTCTGATATACTTGAACCATCGAAGTCAAAAAGGGCATAGGAATCTGAGCTCAATTTCCAGTCTCCCCAAAAGATGTGAATTACAATGGCATCTCCTCAGGGAAGGAACTGCTTTTGCGGGGAACGGTCTGTGTATTGTGGGACATGCAGCTGGGAAGCACTTTCTTTTTTATGGAGATCTTCAGAATTCAAGGGACACTACAAAGCTTTCACATGATTGAACCCTGCATATGGCAGTCATTCGTGACTCAGAGGAAAATTTATTAAGATGCTGATGTGGGTAAAGATCTTCTGGGTTCTCTTCCTACGTGTAGGTAGGACATTGCTGAGAAATTTTAGAATTTAGAAACTTCAGAATTACAGACGTGCTGAGCTCCTCATCTATTGCTTTACAACAAAAAACATAACCAAATAATATAGCTTGCAGGATACCATGTACAGCGATCAATAAAAGTTGAGGAGATTATATAGAAGAGAGATCGTGATTTTTCTAAAGCACAAATATAATAAAGAAAACTAAGATAACAATTATTCTTGGAAATTAGATCCTCTTCCTCTCTAGTGTAAGGAGCTGTTACTTCTAAACACCCAGTCTCTGAACAAATTAATTATAGGATTGTAAGCTGAAGTTCTGCAAAGACAGATGCTTCTGCAAGCTCATTGGGAAATTGATGCTGGTGTGACAGCAAATGTGCTGAAAAGACGGACAGTTGCGTGCAAGACTTCTATGTTTTAAAAAGCAATGACAGTATCTTTAGTGGTGGTTCTGGAGTTACGAATCCTGATCTTTAAAAAGATGGGTGCTTTTGTATGCAACCAGATATCAAACGGGTCTTGTCATCATTTCATCTTACAATTATACCAAAATGGTACATTGTGCCTCCTTAATTTAAAATATCTTCACGTGAGGTATCAAATACTAACATAAACATCCCTACAAATACATGTGGTTTGGACACAGCCTTTAAGAACCCTTATAAGCCTTTATAAAGGCAAGTCTTTTTAATGACATGGAAAATTCTCTTTAATGCAAGGAAAAACAGTAAATCTAAAACTGATAACGGTGGTTAACAAGCTCCTGATTTTGAACTTGCAGTCAGTCTGTAGTTTTGTGCTTATTTTAACCAGGGAGTGAATGGAAATGTTGCTAAGTTTTCTGGCATAAAACTGTGTTCAACACACTAGGATTTACACCTTAATGACAGTTTCCAAACAAATTGGTCTATTCCCTTTCTGTAACCTATACCACATGTTTGTAAACAACTTTCACTCTACATACTTTGATATATTACGTTAAGATATGACACTGTGGACAACCTTCCATCCCACCTGCAAATTTCCTCTGCTGGATTATCACCTGGGACCAGACTGATACCTGCAGGCTTAGGAACCTGCCCACAGCTCACAAGAGTCTTGAATGAGACGTGATCACTTTTGTAAGATAAATGAGCCTCATGGTGATTCTTTTTAAACTAGTGTGCATTCATAATGGCATAAGTGAATTGATCTGAATTTATACCAGTGTAATTGCTACTATTTATAGACCGAGCAGATAGTTTTCCATGATACCTTTCACACTAGTGAATTGTCTGATTCTGAGGAAACGATTAAGAGGTAAGAGACAGGAGAAAATCAGGTGGCAGATGTAATTTGGTGTGTGGAGGAAGGGAAATGCAGTTTGACTTTCAATAAATAATGACAGGGAGACAAACATTTCAGTCTGTTCTTCTGTATCAGATGGGGCCAAGAAGTAAGAAACATAGCAAAAGATGACTGGTCATGCCATAAATATCACCAAATGTATGTTTATGTTTGAAGTATTTTTAAGTAAGCATTTAAAATTATTTTTGAATGTTTGAAATTATTACTAGAAAGCTTATACTAGATCATATTTGAAACGGAGTATCTTGAAGAGGCTCATTTTACTGTACTGCTAACTTGCATGTATGGAGCCCTTAAGAGACCTTGATTCTTTCTTTTTACCTTACTAGAACTGGTCCATATTGAGGGGTTATTTTCAGTCAGTGGTTGTTTGCAAGCTATCTTCCTTATGAGTTCAACCTTTACCTTCAGCTTCTACATGTTTACTTATTTTGAATTAAGTTTTCAGAAACATTAATCATTATAAATGAAATTAAGTTGGGTGTCTGGTTTGCATTTCAATTTATATGCCAGTATTTTCCTTTTCGTTATGCTTTCAGAAGTTCTCAGAAACTTGCCCCACAGGTGAGGGTAATTACCTTCATTTCATAGGCTGAGTGAGAGACTGAGGTTTGCACAGTCCCCTACAGGGAGTCTGCAGTTAAGTTAAAAATCATAGTCAGATACTCTGACCCAGTTTATTAAATACACATGGGAAAAAATTTTGTAAGGAGACATCTCATCTTCTCTTCTCTTTTAACAGGTAGAGGTTTTTAAGGTCAGCTGCTGCTGGTGTTTGCTTTTCTAAACTGCAGTAAACAGATAGCAATTTCTTTTTATAAATCCTACACTTAAGATTTCTGCAAAGTCTTTGGAGAGAGTCTGGGAATTAAAAATTGTAATTCTGAATAGAGGAAAAAGAAATATTATTTTTCTTTGATCTCTTTGCAGAATTTTGACGCTTATTTCCTGGTACGGGTATTGTGTTTTCAATTATAGGAAAGCTGTGGTATTGTAATATTGCTGCTTAATTCATAGAATTAATGTTCTCAGTATTGGAATATCTAATAAATTGTGGCCAACTGAAAAATGAGAGGGTCTTTAGCACAAGGGAGGTTGATAATGTCAATAGCATGCTGTAAAGATGTGCTGTGGGAAGGATGCTGAAACAGCCCAAGGCTATTTCAGCTGCAAGACGCTGAATCTGCTTCTCTGTATCGCTGCTCTTCCTG
>JAVKLA010000093.1:18220408-18235296 GCA_034782735.1 Sagittarius serpentarius | reverse complement strand
GCAATTGCATTGTGCATCACTTGTCTTGTGTATTCCAATCCTTTTATTATTATTGTCACTTTATTGTTGTTATTAGCATCACTGCTAGTTTCTTCCTTTCTGTTCTGTTACTGTTCTTATCTCAACCCACGAGCTTTACCTTTCTTCCGATTCTCTCCCCCATCCCACTGGGTGGGGGGGAAGTGAGTGAGCAACTGCGTGGTGCTGAGTTGCTGGCTGGGGTTAAACCATGACAAATACATAGGTTTCAATAAAGGTTTTGTTTTCCAGTGCAGCCAAGGTCTATTCAGTGACTCCACATTTCAAGCCCTATTTGGGACAGATGCAGCCAGTTTCTGATTCAGAGCATTGTTAGGTCATTCTAAAGCCTTTTATGTCAACATATACTGGGGATTTTCCTCCTGTTACAGCCCTTACAGTGAATTGGAATGCTGCAGTGCCATGTTATCCCCGTGCATAACATTTAAATGTGAGCTGATGCAGACTTCTCTCACCTGCCCTTATCACATAGTCTCATCTGCCCCCTTTAGTCAGATTTAGCAATTTTATGTCCATAGCAAGAGTGGGTTCTGTGGGCTAGATTACTGTTAAATCACTGAGCCGGTCCGGCTTTCCAAGGCAACACGATCACTAGATCTGACTAGATGAGAGGGTAATACATGGTGGTACAGAGGACTTTGAAAGAGAAAGCCTGATAACCATTCTGTTTCATCTGATCTAACCAGCCTATATTGTTAGGGTCTCCCAAGCAGTATAGGAAATAAACACAGTCGGGGACATTGTCTGACTTAAAGATTTTATTTCTATTGTGCAGTATTTACAGCAATATCCTTTTTAATCCAGACTTACGGTATATATGCAGCCACTTAATATAGTTTTATCTGCAGGTATTTAGTTGAATGTTGTTAGGCTGTAAAGTTCTTGGACAGAGTTTTTTATATAAAAGAGCTTGTATTTGACTAAGAAGTATGTATTGATGCTTCCTACGTTTATAAATTTGAGTCTGAACAAAGGATACTTGAAAGAGAAGAAAAGGGAAGGATTGTCAAGGAGCCAGTAGTAAGTCTGTGATGATGTTCAGAACCCTGTGATCATGGTGTAGACAGGTCTGGAGGCTGCTCTAAACTAACCTGCTCTGAACTAAACTTTTCAAGAAAGTATGCAATATAACATTATAAAAGCAGACTAAAAGTAGATGTGTTTTTCTGTCTGTATGAGTGCAAATGTTTCAGTAATTATTTTAATAGTGAAGCTGCTTAAGAAAAATACGTACAAAATGCAAACATGTAATTGTACAAAAGCAAGTTGAAACTGCATTAGAACGGCTTTTGATTTTTGTTTTTGAAACTTTTATAAGGAAACAATCTCGAAAACACAGTTTGGGGATTTTGGAACAGAATTGGCAATATCTTTCTTACGTTAACATTTTTCTGTACTATTACATAGCACTGTTTTTTCAAAACTACAGTTTCAACCTTGTTTCTTTTCTCATGTTATCTTTCTCTATCAACACCTTCCTTCACCCTGCTTATATAGCTCAAATAATGTTTTTATTCCTTCAAGAGAGTTTCACATCTGAATACAAATCTATTAAGTAGTTTCATTTTTCTGACTTTCTTCAACAAAGAAGAGCAAAACTAGGCCCCTCCTATAAATGGCATTAAAAGGAAAGCTAAATATGCATTATATTGCGAAGTTTATGCAATGGGTCATAAATATATGTAGGGGTTGCAAAAATATTTTATTAATTTCTAAACAATTTTTCAAAGAGTTGTCAGAAACTTAGGAAGGGAGCGTGGAAAAGTAGTGGAAGAAAGTACAATTGCAGCGTACCTAAACTATGTGAAAGATACATAAAAGCATCTGTGGTTTTCCCAAAGGTATTAATTGATCTCTAAAACCTTGCCTTATTTATAAACGTAAGCCACCCCATTTACAACAGCCTTTGGGTGATAATTTTGCAGCCACATGAAACTGTCTCCTTAAGCTATATTTTGAGGTTTAGTGGTCATATTCTGACTTACAATACCATTTGTTTTAATATTGACCTCCCAGGGAAGCAATGTGGAGAAATTGCTTTGCTATAGGTTTTTGTTCGAAGTTAACAGAACTCGTCTCTGCTAGTCATTACACTTTTTTTTCTTTGATTCTCCACAGAAATGATCTACTAATTCTCCACAGAAATGATCTACTAAACCTTCACTTTAGTAAAAGTACTGTGAGCACATACATGATAAGTAACGATGTAACGATGTCAAAATGTTTCTCATGAAGTCCTCAAACCCTCATTTGACACCTCATATTTCATGTCAAAACCAGCAACATATGCAGTCACATTAGGGAAACATGCATATATGAGTCAGTTTGCTTTCCATGCTGAAGTAGTTTCCAGGTGAAGGAGCTTTCCTCTAAAGGAAAGAATTGTAGCAGTCTAATGGCTGGGATGGTAGAAAGTTTGAAACACATAAATCTGTTTCTTGGTTGTTTCTAGCTGTGTAGAGGGGGACCCCCTACTCTGAATTTGAAATTCAACAAACAGTTGTATTCATCATCCTCAAGTTATTTCATTCAAAGGCAGCAGTTTCACAAGTTTCTTCTCCCACCCGCAGCTAAGAAGGACTTCCTTGCCACCCTTACAAAGGAAATGGCCATCAGCATCTGCTTCTGGTTCAAGTCTTAGAGCTCGGAGCCAGCAGGTTTTCCCTGCTCCATAAGGCCGCAGGCTTTCCTTGTCAATAAGCAAAAGCCTTTAGCATTTGAGAAACTCACTTGAAAGCAATGGGAAAGCAGTACACATTCCAATGGAAGACCCTTAGGATCCCCAGCTAATCTGTTCTTAGGGATACTTTTCAAGCCTTGTTAGTTGAACAGGCTATCTGAGGATGTCCCAAATATTTTTGGAGTTAGGAGTTTTATTTTAAATTTTTCTGATGCTGAAGATTGATGGATCTTGATTCAGGGGAAACATTGTTTTTTCTTGAGAAATTCTGCTTCTTCATGGTGATACTATCATCCTTTGAGTCTAAGCCAGTCTGCAGGTGCCAGTCAACAGCATGCTTATTTCCCTTTCTCTGTGGCTGTCCTTCTGAAGGACACTATGTTTGTAATTCTGAGAGGCCAAGCTATTAGCAGTATCTTTGGTTACTGACAGGTAAGAGACCTCACAGAATTTGGTCCTCTTCAGGATCTCTTTTAACAAAGTGTGTTTCTGCTCCGGAATTCCTCTGAGAGTCCACGGCATTTTTATCTTGTCTAGTCAGACCGTTGACCTCTCCAGCTTGTGCGACATTCTTTTTTTTTAAAAAAGAATCAGAATTTTCATGACAAATGAAGCTGTAGCCATAAATTGTGTTGTTGGGGCAGTTCTGATTGCTCTGAAAGGAGCAACTGGAAAAATACCTGAAATTTCAAGGAATTGCAGGTATCTGTCACCATCAGTTCATCTGAAGTTTTTTCTTTTTTTGAAACATGTATGACCTATGTGTATGGGTAGTCAGATGGTCTCAACACACACAATGTTTAATATATGTCATTTTGGAGCAGCTATGATTAACATATCTTTTTCCTCTTGTTGGAATTTCTACTAGACCAGTAGATACATCTGTGAGTGGTCTTGGACACATACCAGTTTCAGATAAATGGATCAGTCAATTTAAATTCTGCACATATAGTTGCCAAACACTATGCATTTGATTTGAACATCAAAGTAAATGCCAGATTTGGATGGAGCTGCATCTTGGTATATGTGAATTACGATAATGAGTCAAACTACTGAATCTAACTGCTCAAAAAAAACCACTCATCATCTGGAACCAAATTAATTTCTTCTAGAATCTGAACTGGTGAAAATAACTGAAGAAGCATATAGCCTTATGCTGGCCAGTTGTAGCTCATCTCTGAACATGCATTATCTGAGATGTGGGTGGACACACGTATGAGCATTCTAAAGGGTAGCACTGGTGGGAGGTGGACCATTATGCAGAGTACACCATGGAAACTGTAACTTTCAGGAGTCCATATTAACTCTACTTGCAGATGAGATTCTTTCACATTTCAAACAGGAATTTCGTGTCCCAGGGTGAGTGGAGTGTGTGTATATTTCAGGTAGAGCAAGCTAAAATAGCGATCAAAGTGTTTAGTGTAACATCATCTTCAGCTGTGTTCTTGGGATAATTTTTAAGCTGGCATGGAACTGACAACGTAAGTTATCCCAAAGTTATCTTTTTATTTATGGTAAAAATACTAAGTATTGGGGCGGGGGGGAGGTGTGCACTGGCACCTTCCTTGTAACAGACTTTATTCAAAGCGTACCTATTGATTTTGCAACTCTTCCATTGAAGCTGTTTTTTTACAAAGTTAAATGTCAATTATCTCTTTTTAACCTGCCTTCACCTCTACTATTCTTAAATAAGAGTTTCTCTTTCTTGTTTGGAACTTAAAAGTGCACTGTATAGAATTCTGTAACATAACAGAAGTTTGTTGCTTTGGAGGGGGGCATTTGGATAGATCTAGAGTCAGAGAATAATATGTAGTAGGATAACGAGGAATGTTATCACACCAGGAAGATGCTTAATTCAGGAGTAAATTATGCAGACATTCTTTCTTGTGGCTATTGTTCAAGGTAACAATTTTTAGAATTGTATTTCATGTAGTGAAACACAAAGCAAACCCCCTAATTTTTCTGTTTCAAAATCTATATGTTCAATGATACAGTAATGATTTTGAGTGTTAGGTGGATGATAAGAATTGGATAATTAGACAATATGACTATCCACAGTTAATACCCTGTAACACTCAATTTTCAGGGTAAAAGGCAACTCTTCAATGGGAGTTTAAAGGGAACCAGACTGTTCTGTAAACTTTCAGTTCCCTTCAGTTTTCTTTGTAACAGTTTTCCAAAGACAGGGTCCTGGACTAGATAGATTGCTATTCTGAACCATTATGGCCAGTTCTGTGGTCCTTGAACAAAGGTATTTCTTTGAAGAAAAGTTTAGCCAGATAATTAGAACTCTCTCATTTTACAGTTTATACAACATGTGGAAAGTTTGCTAATGAATTATTTTTTAATTAAAATTGAACAACTGTTTTCAGTGCTACTGTTTTGTTCATCTGTTAATAAGACCTCTTGCAATAAATCCTTGTTCAGGATAATGAGTAAGAAAAATTATACTTCATGTAAATAAAATTCCCCAAAGTAGATTTGAAATATATCCAACTCATCCTGCAAACTGTTTGAAATGTAACTAATTTTGTCTATACTAATCTGTCCAAACCATGTTACTAATTTAAATCAAGATCATAACGAGTTATGATGCTTACCTTTTCATAACATTTCCTTAACTACATTTTTTTTCTTGTATATTTCTTGCATTCCATTTTTCTGGAATCAAACACATCATACTCAGCAACAGCCTGGGGTGCAAAATTGGTATAACTGTGCAATGTTTTCCTATTTTAATTCCACATTTTACAAACACTTCTATGGATCTTATGTTGCCTGTCTCAGCTATGTGTAAAGTATAACAAGGTCTTCAGTAGTACTTATTACTGAGCATAGTTACTGTTCTCTCTCAACAGAGCCAGCTTCTATGCTCTGAGCTAGCCATCTTTCTGTAATAAACCATCCCTTGAAAACCCTATGTTCCTGCTCCCAGTAATCTCCCTGCAAATATGAAATGCCTCCCTAAAATCATACTGGCTAGAGACATAAGGTATGCAATGTTTAGGCCTGCATCAGTATCTTTGGTCCTCGGATGGCTGTAAATGGAAGATTGACATTATTGTAGAGGGGAGATCCCCAGCTTGCCAGCAAGATACACAGAACTGCCTGCCCTTCAAGGCCTCCAGGATATTAAGCCTTACATACGAGTTTATTTATCAATAAGCTATTATGGGATAACCTTAGAAGGTTTCTAAAACATTTTCCCCTGAGCCTCATAAAACTTCCTGACTTTACAGACAGAGGCATATGAGAAATTGTATCAATAAAATTTTCAAATTCTCTAAAATAGTTTTCCTCTGAAACATGTCATATGCAGAATATATGATAGGTTGGTATGTGAAAATCGTTTTGTGGATCCCTTTCTAAGGCAACTTACATTGCTAGCTTGCAAATTGACCATTTGAGTAATGTGTCCATCCCAAGACAGCTTTTCTAAGAAACCATCACGTGTTCTTTTTTCTTGCCTATCTCCTACCCTTATTATTACAGCAGTTAACTTTATAGAAAGTATTTGGAGTACTATAGGCTGTACAAAACAGAGTAAGAGGCATGTCCTGTCCTGAGAAACTTAATTTTAAACAGAGATAACAAACAAAAGACTGGAAAAGTAATGACCAGAGAGAGGTGAAATGCCATAACAGTGATCATACACTTGCTCGGTGCCATTACCAAAAATGTAGCTAAGGTTTTTGCCCTGTAATCTCATATATCCATTTTTAACAGAAATGCAATCAACAGAAAAGAAAAAAAAGTAATGATGGGCTATGCTAAGTCTAGATACACAAGTCCCTTCACTATAGATTTTTTTAGTAATTCTTTTGCACGTTTTCTTTTCCCAGTCTTAAATGTCATGCAGAATTAAAGCAGTTCATGATCAGTTAAAATTTTAAATATTTAAGAAAGCAGATTTAACTGTTCTCCATTTACTGACCGTTACTTGGAACCAAAAAAATCTTGTATTTTTGTAAGCATAGTAAGCTACACTGTTTTTCTTTAAACTTTAGGGTATGAATTATATTCCTATAATGACAGCTGCAGGGTGGAATGTTTTAACACACTGGAGTGAGATATATCTTGGACACATTCTTGGTATCTTAAGTTCAACATGCTCCATATGGTGCCACTGAGCAGTGATTTTGAAGAAAACAGTCAAAGACTGCTGAAACAGCGTAAAATACAAATTAGTCTTTGCTATATAAGTAAAAAAATTCACTGTCAATCTTTTCAGCTTTCTGCATGAATACTTCCAACAACTTTTAATAGTAGTACCCATATTTTAAAACAACTGTTGAATTCTAGCAGAACAGAGTAAAAGATGGTGGGCTAAGAATGCATTCTCATTATTAACTGTATTATGCCTAAGTCTTATGCAGGAGAGCAAAGGGAAAGAAGGTTGGGCTTCCCTGTATTGTCACATTAGTCTTTAATGTGGCAGCAGGGATCGTGTGTTGCAAGATTTGTGAGAAGTAGGTTGCTCTTTGTTAACTTGGTCCTCTGTCAGCACAGAAGAGCCATGAAAGAGCTGTGTCACAGGGAGGTGTCTTCTCAGTCCTACTATTGAGAATAGTGATGATAGGGTACCCTGTAGTAAAACTATGTAATAACCACTGTTATGACTTAAATATTTTAGTGTTTGTGGTACTGGATTAGCTGGAAATCATGTTTTCAGAACATTGGACTTTTTTCATATATGTTTTTGTTCATAGTATTATGACAGGTAGGAGTTAATGTACGAGTAACTTGCTTGTCTTCTATCTTAATGTAATTGGATTTTTTTCAATTTAAACTTAACCCTGAGTTTCCTGAGTTTGTATTCGTGCTTATGGATTTCAGAATTCTTACAGCATACCTGCAGTTCTTAATACTGAAGTTATTTGTTCGTACCCTGATTTTAACCCTATATTGACCTGATGTAAATTTTAATCCTGGATTATTATTATTATTATTAGGGCTTTTTTTAAAGCATCATACATGGACTCCAAACAAGAAACCCAAGGATTACACAGCCATGCAAAAGTTCTCTTTCAAGTAGTATCAACCTTAAATCATTTTGTATTGATGTTGATCCTTAAGAACAGATTTACAAATATAACAGCATAAGACAAACAGCCACAGTGCACCAACCTGTTAACCTATACTTGTGTACCTTTTCTATCAGCAGAGCAGTATAATGAAATGAGAGCATTACTGATGAATCAGACCCTTAAGGTGGTGATTTGCAGAATTATATTAATGTGAAGTTGCACATTACAGCCTCAGTTGATCTAGGATTTTACTGCCAGAGGAAGATGGAGATCTCGCGCCCTGTTCTTCCCTTTTTCAGACTTGTAGCTTCTGTCTCAGGTTCCCTCTGCGCAGTGGATATAAGGCAGCAGAGGCATGGGGGATATTTTAAAGGAAAGGCCCACGGAGCTGTGGCCACATGATTTTTAAACAGGGATGTAATTTGAGACAGTCAATCTAGAAGTAAGAAACCAAAACACAGTCCCTGGGCTTCTTCCCCACTGCTAAATTGTTACGATCTATAAAATGATTAGACAAGGACTAACAGGTAACTAGCATTTTAGTAATCCCATATTAGACTTAACCTGCACTGCTGTAGTTCTGCTAGATATGATTAGATAAAACAATAATCGACAGTTTGTTTAAATTTCTATCTTTAAATATGGCCTGAATGTCAAATTTCAAATGACAGTGACTTAGGACATGTTTGTGAAATCCTTTGGGATACAGCCAACGTTGGTACCTGTAGTAAAGGACCTAGTTGCCAATGGATTCATAAATGAAGTTCTTGTATGCTCTCAGAAAGCACATTCAAAGCATGCAAAGTCTTGATACAGTATTTCTCATAGTAAACAGGTCAAATCTCTGCTTTAAGTGAAAAACAGAACTGTATTGGTGTTAGAGACATGACCAGGACATCAATGATACATTAAGGTGGCTGCTTTTGCCTCATACATTAAAGTATAATTACCACTTTTTTTTTTTCTTGCAGCAGTTGGATTCTCAAGTTTAAATTTGTTTTATCTGTTGGTGTTCATCCAGTCACTGGATGTACATTGGTATGTTTTCTATGAAGGACTTATTCAGCTGTACCTCCTTCATCAGTGATAACTCTGTAGGCCTTCCAGTCTCCACAGCCATCCTAATCCATTTGATATGATGATAGAATGCAGCTGTCACAAAACGCTATCCCCTTTCTTTCAGAAACATAAGTCTTCCAAGCCATACATGTAATCTAACCCAAGGAAACGATCCCAAGGGATCCACTTGACCTATCGGTGCCAGCCTTCATTTTGTGCCATGGGTAGGCCGGTCCCTTCAGTTATCTGCTCAGCAGGATTGCAGTCCTTGTCTAAATTGGAACACAACTGTGCTTTCCTTCTCTTGAGTATCAGTTCTTCATCACTATGTGTGAGAAGCTTGTGTTAAGCTATGTGTTAAGCTTGCACTTAACTGCTCCAAAACAAGTTTGTGTATGGCAAAACCTAAAAATTGTGTTACATTGCTCAGCTGGGAGAAAAGGAGGACCTCTGTAAGCCAAACACTCTTTATGATGAAGAGCAGGGCATGAAAGGAGACCAAAACCTCTTTCTGCACATTACTGCTGTTTGCTAAAGGAGGCAGGGTCCAGCCTGTTCTTTTCTAATTCCACATTTTATCTGTTGGTGGATTATTTGAGGAGACAAAGAATAAGGGGAAGACTTGAGAAGATCAGATGGACCTCTCTACCTGAAAATGGCTCTGTATTTCCTAGGGATGGAGAACTTTCCATAGCCTTTCAAACTTTCCACAGTGGTTCAGCCTTGCCTCCATGCATCAGGGGTTGGGAGTGGTTTTCTTCATGCAGGCCAGAAGCCTGTTCATATTTTGCTGCTTACAGGCCAATAAATTACTTCTCCAAAAAGTTCCTTTCTTGATAAATCAATCTGCTCATGTGTTTGCACTATATTATGTAAGAGGAGCCTTGTCATCTTATTGAAATAATAAGACACTGCGAGATACCAACTATTTATGGCTAGATTTAACGATTTTAAAGGAAGCAAATTATTGCAGCTCCAGGGCAGCATTAACTTACATAGTGACAACTTATACATGTTTTATGTACCTATTTACTTCAATGTTCACTACAAAAGTATAGTTACCATAGCAATGACCATGTCACCAGATTTCTTTGCTAGTTCTGAAATACAAAATACAAAATACCCATATGCCACCTGAACTGTGATTATTTTCTGCACAAGTACTGAAACTAGAAGTTGAGAGTGTCACACACTTCTCTAAACAAACACTACCACATTGATTTACAGAACATTTTATGGTGAAAAGCAATTGGTGCAAGTGGATCTCAGGTTGCTAGCATCCCTAGTATTGTAAATCCTGTGCCTCTAAGCTGAAAGAAAAGCTTCACTGGCTCCTATCAGCAGAGACTCCACTAGTATACACTTAACCTTTAGTCTTCTGTGGAATATTGGTACTTGCATACAATAGTCCAGGAAAATAACGTGTGGTATTCAGGAGGATGTTTTCTCTGATTTGAAGTGTGAACTCATAAACAAAGCCATCTTTTGGCTGTTTACAGCTTGTTAATGTTATATAAAATAGCGTCACAAAAAGTGGTGCATTTTTTCCCTGCTGCTGCTTCCTCTTCAGAAATGGCAAATTTTTGAAGAATTTAGGTAGTAACCTTCTATACCTTGGGGTGCAGCTCACTAACACCAATAGAATTGAGAAGCCAAGTACTAGATTTCCCAAGTCAGCACTAACCACTGGGGCAGTTGCAGGCTACCCCGATGTGACTTGTGACAGTGGGCAAATAAAAGGTGAAAAGTCTTTTACTGCAGATCTAGAGTTCTTCTTACAGCTGAGTTGTGTTTTCTGACGTGTAGACAATGTGAGATAACCTGAATACGTATAACAATTGTGAATACAATTGAATATGTGAATACAATAACAATTGAAGAAAAGCAGTTTGTGAGACTGCAGACTTAATCCACCATTTCAGTCATTCTCCTTTAATAAAGACTTGTCTACACAGGAAAATTAGTCTGAACTGAGATAGCACATTATTTTAAGCACAAAAGCTTTAACTCAGATTTGTATTCTGTCCATTTGTGGACAGTCTCATGCTGGAACAGGAGTGGTTTGTTCCTGTTTAACTTACTTTGAAAATGTGTTTAACTAAAGAGGAGCAGGGCACATGAATTGTTGAACAAACATGTCAACACATGGAGGCAGCCATTAGCAATTCCTTGTGAAGATGCAAAAGTAAAATTGAGGCACATTCATGTAATGGTTGATCTCCTCTTCCTCGCATCATGCAGTGTCAGAATTCTTCCCACAAAGAAGCAATCTCGCTTTGCTGGGTAGGGAAGTGGATGTGGTGCTGTTAGGTGTTAAGTTTATCTGTATGAGTTGTAGGGAAGAGTTAGGAAATTACTTCAGCTGGGAAGTTTGTTCCAACCTCCCTAAGCCCTTGAACTGGAGATGGAGACTGAGTGGTTCAGATTCCATCTTTATGTAGCAATGCCACCATTTAGACTCTTTAAATCAGATCAGAGGCCCCCAAAGGAAAATGAAGTCTTAAATTAGAAAGAAGGAAACTTCTTTTCACAGCTTCCATGTTGACTGCAAATTGTGAAAGGATCAAAAAAACCCTCTTTCATTGTGTTATAATTAGTAATCAGTTTTTATTTGGATTCTTTCTGTTCTATATTTCTCTTTCTCAGAAAAAAAACTCAGTATTTTTAGTTTTATCTAGACAGCAAGTGGAATTTGCAAATAATCTTTTAAGAGCATTGATGTACTCTTCAACCAAAGACATTTGAACTGACCCTGGACAGGTGACCTGCAAAACTAGATGATACAATTTGCTGGTGCAAGTGCTGTGCTTCAGGAGTACCTTAAGCTGTGTGACTCTGCATGAATTACCAGCTCAGGCCGCTGGCTCAGGTGGTTCTGAGATCTCTGATGCTCGACTGCCTGATATAAACATGCCCAAAGACTTACATTGTCTCTGACCTTTGCACCGACATACAGGTACTAGTCCCTATATAATTTTCTAGATAGCCTTCAACAGTGACCTATCCATTGTAAGGGTAAGCTCCAGCAAGTCAATGGAGTACGACCACCCATCTTCATGCCCGTGGGCAGGTATGGTGGGCAACTTTGTCCAGAAAGCCCCCTCTCTCTACAGCTGATCGGCTGTGTGATAGATAAGGTCACTCTGTCTATGTCTCTCTACTTTTACCATATACCACTTTCATAGTCAAGAGTGTGTTTGTTCCAGCTGTGATGTTAAAAAGTGTAACTCCATTTACACCTAGAGGAATAGTCTGGCCAGAGTGGTTTTTATCATTACTGGCAAATACACTCAATATGGAAGCACATGCATCTTGTATACGGTTGAAGGTATAATGGACACCCACATTTGTTGGCACTGCAACAGACTTAGGAATAAATCTGCCTCAATTTCTGTATGAAGGCTGTCTTTCTCCTACTAAAATCTGACATCCAGTTCTTGTTCTGTACCTACTCGAGTATTGTATTTCTTCTCTGTCCTCTTGCTGGTGCAGCCACCTGGTCTGGGGTGGATTCCATGTGTGTGATGCTCACACACATGCTGCTTTGCTGCCAGGAGCAGAAGACCTAATTTTTCATCACATGAAAAGAAACTTGCTGGTACAGTACATTACTAAATGCTAGAGACTTATTTCATGAAATGGGAACACCGCAGGGGAATCTGGCAAGGAAGATGTGTTTATGTAACTGAATTGAGTGTTGCAACTGCCATCACTTAGTTCCCTTGGCTGCAGTGAGCGAGTTGTGAGAGAAAAACAGTCCAAACAGAGGTCTTCAGACACTGAGGGCAGCTCTAATTACATACAAATTATTAATAAAAATGAAATGCAATGTTATTAGAAAATATGAATACCATTCATTTTCTTACATGATCATGTGTACCGAGCTCATTGATAGGAACAGAAACACCCAGGCTTTTGCACTTTTATGGAAGTACATATTCTTTGGGTGTCTTCAGCACATTCTGATATCCCAGGGAGATTCATGACACAAGAGTAATTGCACATAATGTAAACAAGATCTGCATTAGTTGGCTCTTTTACTCAGAATCCTTTTCCAAGTCCAGATGTGTGATGTGTAAATGTTAGGAGAACAGAGTCCTTATGAAGTAGCTTTATCAAATGCAGCTAGTCTTCCAGCAAAACAGAGAAAATATAAATTAGAGCTCAAGACCTTGGTCAAATCTGGTGCATAAAATTTTATAGTTATATTTAATGTTCCATATGTGCTTTGGACAAGTGCCATGTTTGTAAAGAACTGCTTCAATATTATTTTTAAAAAGTGACACTTTTAACACAGTATCCTCTGCAAACTGTTCACTGCTCGCCATGTAAGCCAGCCAGGCTCCAAATAAACTGTTTGTTTTCATGGTCTAAACCTAAGATCAAAGTGCCTTTTAGAGCATGGCGGTTTTCAAAACATGGCATGGTAGGTGTCATATGTGACTTTTCGAAGCATAATTCAGAAGGCTTGATTAACTTGACTGAAAGCAGGGAGTGTACGATACAGAAATCTGACAAGAGACAAGGAATTAGGAAGATGTATACATATCTGCTAGCGTTGGATATCTGTTCTGGCTTGTTTATAACATAATTAGATTTTACTATATTATATGAGTATTACATTCCTCCTAGCTCTTTTAGGAAAAACAAACTTCAAACCAAAAAGATTCTGCAAATTCGTGCCACTTTTTAGAGGTCTTAACCTTTTTTTTTTCTTCATTTCCCTAAATCCCTAAATAGCTGTCTTTTTAAAAAACTTCCAGTGCAGCATCTGGTGTGCTGTTATTGCCACTACTTATGCTCTGAAAGCACAGCACTACTGTTTTAGAATGTTCCCATTCATTTGTTGTCTGGTATTTGGCCAAAAAATGTATTTCTAATATAAGAGAAAGAAGTAAATTTTCAAGAGCCCAAATCAGAATGCATTCTGGACAAAAGAACACCACTGCCTTGACCCTACAGCTCTTTTCAAATTTTGCATAAAATGGAAGAGTCATAGTGTCTTGGAAGAAATCACAGGAATTCTTTGTGTTGGAAAGTATGAGGCAAACTAAATAGATTGAAATAACTTCTGTTATATTTAAACACAAATATAATGCTACAGGCAGAGAAAAAAAAAGATTATTTACACTTCTGAGCACTCAGGAGGTGTGAGAAATCTGTAGTGAAGGGCTTGAGCAAGTACTTAGCTAAAAATAACCTGTCCAAAACTGAATTACAACTACTATTACTACAACTACTAATTTCAGCTTCAGAATAACTTGCAGTCGTACATTTGTCATGTAATAAAAAAAGAAATGTATCAGGTGCAATTTCAGGTTCGTTTGCAGTATGCTAACATATACTAAGCATATAGTAATGGTTAACGAATATATAAATGTATATTAAAATATAATGTCAGTCTGTTATCTCAGTAATGAAAAAATAGTTGTGAGACAAATCCTAAAATAAATGTAACATTTTAAAGACGCAGAAGTAGAGGTTAAAATGGTAACTGTTCTGAAGTATAGCTGAGGATTAAAAAATGTTCTTTGAGTCTGGGAGTACGTGGAGAATGTGCATATGGTAGAATCAGAGATGGTAAGGTTTTTGTATGCTTATATACAAAATTTATAAAATGTTATTTCTTGAAAGCTATGATACATTTTTATGATCCTTCAGAATATACAACTGGTGCCACTATGAGAGCATCCTTGCTTAGCAGAGATTTAGAGAATTGTTCTTGCAAATAGAGCACAGTTGAAACTCAGAAGTTTTCTTTTATTCAAATGTAGACCAAATCTTTAATTTCTCTTGTGTTTGGTCTGAGTCCAAATTTTACTTTTCAACTTTGCTTTAAAAGTTATCTGTGTGAATTTACGAACTGAAGAACAATAGCACATAGCAAATTGTACAGCCACCTCGGTCATTACACTGTAAGAAAAATGTATATACATTTTGATATTTTATAACTAGTGAATGTATCTAATGATATTTTTAAGACAGATGTCATGGTTTAACCCCAGTCAGCAACTCAGCACCACGCAGCTGCTCACTCACTTCCCCCCCACCCAGTGGGATGGGGGAGAGAATCAGAAAAAAGG
>JAVKLA010000093.1:18149176-18214621 GCA_034782735.1 Sagittarius serpentarius | reverse complement strand
CATCAAATCCATACCTCTCCAATTTGGAGAGAAGGATGTTGTGGGGAACCATGTCAAAGGCCTTACAGAAGTCCAGAGAGATGACATCCGTAGCTTTTCCCTTGTCTACCCATGTAGTGACTCCATCGTAGAAGGCCACTAGGTTGGTCAGGCAGGACTTGCCCTTGGTGAAGCCATGCTGGCTGTCTGGCATCACCTCCCTGTCTTCCATGTGCCTCAGTATTCAGTGTAAACTGGCCTGGAGCTGGAAGAGTGAAAACATGGCATGGCACAGCACGGCTCACTAGCCCCCCTTCTTAAAAACTAGCTTAGCTCCTGCACTGTGACAAGTGTTTTATAAAGGAAGTACCAGAAGAAGGACACATGGTAATCTTGATAAGTCATTCTTCATGACTTATCTTCTGACAAAAAAAGGAGGGAGATTTTAACAAAAGAAGATGTCTTCTATTGGCGCATATTCAGAATTACTGGGCCCAAGAGATACTGCTGAAATCAGAGGTTCTCGGTACCTGTGGAGTATATAAAACTAAGGGTATAGCTCTGAAAGCACAGAATTTTATAAAAAAGCTCTTTGTTGGGGACAGGGAAAGATGACAGAAGAGACAGGCAGATAGGAAGGACAAATGTGCCTACCTAAGGAAAGCTGAACTACAAGTGTTAGTAATTATAGTAAAGCAGAAGACTTTCGTGTCTCTATAGTGCAGTGAGACAAATAATACAGGAATTGTTGGTTGGTTGGTCGGTTGTTGTTTGTTTTGTTCTAGGAAGTTTTACAAGTATACTGTCCTTTAGGAAATAATGAATAAAAATGTCTGTTTCAGAAATACGAATCTTCAGCACCTCTCTTAAAGAAGACTGTCAATTTAAAACAACTTTGATTATTTGAGTCAGTCTTCTACAGAATGAAGTTGTAGATATCAGTGTGCATGAAAGTCTTCCCTATATTGCCATTTGCTTATTTTTCTTTGTTGTCGCACATTTCATTTAGTTATCTAAATTTTTTTTTTTTTTAATGTTTAATGTTAGAGAAGATTTGTGAAACTAACTTTGTTGCTGCAAACAAGGCAATCTGTAGAAAAGCAAGAGAGGATACAAAGAACACAAAGTTATATGAGGATTGGAGATGAACTCATGAGTGGGATGAATAGTACTAAATGACTATACTGAAGAAAAAGGGAATTATCTGAGCGACGTAATCGTAGCATTTAATGTGCTCAAGGAAACAATGTAAATGGAAGAAAACTAACAACTCATACTTCTGAAATGTATGAAAAGAAGGAAATGTTTAAGATTGATTTTTAGAAGATTTTAGCAGTTAAAAAAGTCTTGTAAGGTATAGTGGTGGAAGTACTATTCAAGTCATAATCAAACATGGCTGGTACAAGTAGGAATGGTTCCATCAAATGCAGACACTAAGGGGATGGTCCTCATAGTAATGTACTGTTTTTTCATTGAGTGAGTTCACTCAAGTTTGCTTTTTTATTTCTTGTTGTTGTTATGCATTGTACACTGAGCTACAAGGATCTTCCTCTGCAGTCACACATGCTGTATGTGTGTGTGCAGGTTTAAGATTACATTGATTCATGGCCTGGGCTGGACTCACTAAGTCATAGATTTGTTGTGCAGAGGAAGAGGATGATATTCCTGAAAATGTGAATAGGGCTTGTTTTGGATAAGTCAGGAAGTTTACAGTTATTGCAATAGGAACTTCCTCAAAACCTGCCAGTAATCTCCCAATTAAAAAAAAAAAAGTAAATCCAATCTAGGGGGTCTTTTTCCTTTTTTTTTCCCCCAAGGATAAATGGAGAATTAGAGAGAGCTGCACAGGGTGGTACTGTAATATGTGAGTTTAGGTTGTTCTATGGGATGTTTCCTCTACCAAGAAGGATGCCAGGGGAGGGATTAGATTCAGTGTCCCCTGCTTTTGCTTCCTTGTGTAATTATGGGAAATGCATTCATTGTGCAAGGGTATCATTGCTGTCCTGCTGTTTTATCATTTCTTTATGAGATAATGTTGATTTCAGCAATGAAATGCAAATTTAGTTTACAGTGCTCCTTTTCTCCATATAAAGGTTAAAATGCATATTGTAGATAATACTGTTGGTGGTGCTTTTGAAACAGTCTTTGTCAGCTAATTTTGGATATACATGGTTTTAAATGCTGTTCAATGCAACTGCATGAGTTTTGTGTTGGCCTACAGGAATTAATTTTAACCCAGCATGCATGTTGTTACCATTTTGGCTATAATTTGATCAAGTCATCATAAAACCTTGGTACCAACAAAAAAAAATTAAATGTGTCAAGATTATTTAATATATAGTGTACCTTCTGTGTGTTATGGCAAACCAAATGTATGATTAAAGTTGAGCCATCTTAACTCTATAATCATAAAATTCTTCTAATACAGGGGGCTAACAAATACTTCTAGGAATGCAGATGCTAATGGTTTCTGTGTTTGGAGAGTATGTTTATGTTTGCTTACAAACAAATAGTTTGTATTGCTGGTGATAAAAGGACTCAGAATTTTAACAAGTCCTGTTACAAATAGCCCCAGTGTAGATTATAGGCAGCTCCATTCACTAAATGCTGGGACTCCAACAGCGGTAAAATACATGCAAGAATGGAAATAGTTTTCAGCTGGCAAACGAGTTCTAACATAACAGCAAGGCCAGCACTAACGGAAGTTGTCTTTTTTATTGTTATCTCTTTAATTTATCTCGCTTTCCTGTGTAAACTGCTCACTATTGTGCAAAGAGAGGGTGTGTGTTAACTTTGGTGACATTGTGTTACTCCCATTAAGTAATGCTGTACACGGTTTTTTTCAGCATGACTGTACTTAGGATTTTATTTTTTTTTCCCCAAACTGCATGAGCCAAATAGTGTTTCATAACTAATAACAAATCCCATTTCTACTTTAGGTGGTACAGCAATAAATTCACTGTTGCAGTTAAGTAAAAAGATTCTATAGAAGGGGTGTGAGTTTTTAATGTATTTAGCATGAAAGAGTAAAAAGGTGGGGGAGAGTGTTTATGAAATGAGATGTTCTGTTGTGGACAATAATGGAAAATAGCTCTGAAAATGTTGAGTTCGAGTAATGAATGAATAATGTCTAAAGTTTATCAAAACTGAAAGAACTCCTGATGTGAAATGAAGCCTCCTAAGAAAATTCTGTTCTGTCGCTGTTTTGCTTTGCTGTTGTCGCATGTCACGCATGAATGAAAATGCTGCATTCTCTGGGGAGCAGTAAAGCTTCTGTGTAGGTTGTTTATTTCCTTAATCCCTCCTTCTTCGTGATTTCCAATGTCAGATATAAAATGGAAAGCCTGTAAATATGGTGATTATCATACTGATTATCACCTGCATCAGGGAACGCCCTGGCTGGCCGTTGTAACCCTAGCAGCCTCCGCATGTTACAGCCACTTAGATTTTAACCTGACTACTTTATTAGAGACGTAAAGCTCAGTATGAGGTGCCCTAGGGCTGCACAGATGGGTTCTGCTTGTTTCCTATTCTCACTGTTATTGTGAATAGATACTAAAAGGTTCTCATCGCTTTTATCTGGTTAATTTACTTTGAACTGGCCCTGGCATTCAGGGCCTGCCTCACATTTCTCACCGTTTTGCAAACACCAAACTGTAGTCTCCAAACGTGTGTTTTGAGCTTTATTATCTTTGCTACTGGAAGGGCCTTAATTCTTAAAGGGAAGTCATTCTGAGAGAGGCTGATTCTTAGGGGGCTGTAGGCAGAGTCCCTACTGAAAGAAGCTGCTCAGGAGTTATTCTGAGGTTCGGTTGATAGGAGAGAAGAAAATTAAGATTGCTGTTGTTCTTCAGTGCATTCAGACACCCTTAGATTAGAGGTCAACTGCAGGGAAATCTATGATTGTATGCTAGCTACCATTATTCATGTAGCTGGGCAGCAGACCAGGCTAAAAGATGACGCTCTAACAGGAAAATCTGAAGATGAGATACTTTTTAACAAATGTGCAATCATTTATCCTTTCTTGTGGAAGGGCCAGGTCTTTCAAACCACATGTGCTATGCATGGGTGCCCCAGTACAGAAAATTAAGATGAATTCTCTCAAAGTCTCCCACATAAGGAAACACTACTTAACTGGAATAGTTTTTATTTCACAGATGTAAGAATGTAGTGGTGTCCAGTTTCCTGGCCAAACAATAGTTTAACACAGATGTTAATGTCCTGCTGCATTGGGACATTAAAGAAGTCCCCTTAGGACAGATCAGTGTAACTTCTGATTTCAGTTGCATGACCAAAAACCTGAAGGTAAAGAAGTAATTTGGCTATAGTACATAATTTTTAGTCTGTTTTCTTATTCTCTGCCCCCTTATCACTCCCTTATTTCTCTTTTTTTTTTTTTTTCCCTGTGTCCTGGTCCCATTTGGGGTATTCTTGATTGTGTTGCAGTTCATTGTAAGTGCATCACTTTAGAGTGGAAGCTTGCAGGCTCCTTTTTTCATACGAGCATAGGCTTTGTTAATCACATGCTGGTTTAGGAAAACACTGCATGATATCTTTGAACCCTACACTCCTTCTTGACAGCCAGGCTAGCAAATGTCATTGACTGTGTGATGTACAAGAAGGAATTCAATTGTAAGTAAATTGTCAAAGTGGCTAACCTTGCCCGCACCCAATTGTCAGGACCATGATTCAGTTTTTCTGTCAACATCAGCTAAGGCTAACCCGGTCAGCCTTATGTTTCTGCAGTGAAGCAGCCTGAGGAGTTGTGCTTTTCAGCTTATCACATTTTATTAACCTCAACTTACTGTTGTTATAATCAGTTGTACCCACTTCAAATTCTTATATTGCCTCCAAATTGCCAGATCATATAGGTCCACAAGTATGTATTTTCTGTAGCACTAAAAGCTGTCGTAGGGACACTGGACTTAAATGGTTTGGTACAGTAGTTATTTTTGTTTATCTAGATCAACTCACCAGTTTGGCTCAAGACTTATCCCTCTATTAATATCACTTGGCAAAGATAATCTGGAAGAATGCAAGTTAAAACATAAAGACAATGAGGGTTTTCTGCAGTATCTGCAATGTTAAGGTAGAAAGTGAGTAAGGGAAAAACATTGCTATTGTCTTCTCTCTCCTTGCTTTTATTTCAAAACAGATTTTAATTGCTTCAATTAATATAAATAAGAAATGAGGACATTCTGATACCCTGATGTTTCCTCTGTTCTTTCAGGAAAAGAACATAGTTAAATTGCCTAATGCAGTGATTAAGACATGAGAGTATTTTAAAATGCTCGTCTGATTCCACCACAAGGGTTTGAACACATTTTGTGATCCTATTTTTTTAATGCACTATCGATGACAAATGATTTTTTAAAATGGCTTGATAACCTGTATCCCATGAAGTGCCCTACATAAATGGAGATATGATACAATTTCAATTAAAAAAACGTCTGAAGGATGTTTGCCTAGATTTGAAGTAGTGGTTTCCTAGTCAAAGTCCTATCTCCAGAAGTAACTTTCCTCGCCTGGAAAAAACATATTGTATCTTCTTTATTTGAACTTGTGAAATGTGTTGACGTTGTACTGTTGTTGGGCTGGAGGGAGGGAGGGAGGGGGAAGCTTTTGGTGCGACTATCAGATTTGAACAACTGTATATGGGTATATTGAGATAACCATGTAAAAGGAAAACTGGCTGAATGAGTTTCAAAATGTGTTATTTCTTCATTATCTAGCACTTTATAATTAACTGTTCTTTTTTTATTATTTCAGGAAGCTGCCACTTTTGCTAGAGAGCAAGGCTTTGAGGTGAGTTAACCCACAATTGCACACTAAACAGATCCTAAAGGTTTTTTTTCTTGCTGATAATGAAGTTCTTTTGGACAATGATTGATGTGCTATTATACTCTCCAAGCCTCGCAGCGGTTGCCATGGAAACTTGGCAGTCGTCATGGTTTCTTTGTTCTGCCAGCTCAGTGTTATGACGCACTCTGCTAGGTCTGCACCCAACATCGCCTACAGATGTTATTTATTGAATTTTGAAAAGCCTCTTGGGAAGCCGAGAGGTTGGGCACGGTTTCAAGCTGCCTCTGCAGATATGGGACCTGTCAGTTTGCTCAGTTAAAAAGCTACCTCATTAGCTGCATTACACTCCATAAGGATTCACTGCTAAAGCAGTGATGAAGCAAGACTAAATAGTGAAATATAACACCGCTTAAATAACTTAAACCCTGCCATATGCGGATTATCATTATGCAAATGAATTTTAGAAAGGTTGTATATAAAATTGTTAGGTACTGATTAATGTAAACCATGCTTCTACAAACAGCTTCTTTTAGAAGGGGTAGTGTGGAATTTGTGTTTCAAAACATATTCGAGTTGGTGTTTTCCATCTGTGCTCTAAAAATGTATGATCCTCTACTTTCTTGAAGTAAACACAGTTGATTCTACAGTGATTTTCAGAGCTTTTGATTTCATCTTCTTGAGGTATTTATTTGAATAGTATCTCCCATTGGCTAAATTCAGATAACTTAATCTGGAGACCTATCAGCTATTGGTCTCTAATGCTGAATTCAAATAGGCAGGTTTTAAATACTATAATTAATGTGACAACGGTTGTGCTAATTTTGCAGATAGTAAGTGATCTTACTGAAATCTAAATTGCAGAACTGAACACACATAAATCCTTTTACACGTTTTTTCACTGGAATAAGACCCACCTTAATTGATTTGTTTGCAGTGTGAAAGAATAGATAGGAGTTTGACTGCTCAACACCCATTTTGCATAAATAAGAGAAGCCGCGCAGTTCAAACCGCATCGCTCTAAGAACGTGCCACTTTTGTGTGTGGATGGTTGCATATAAAAAAAGAGGGAAAGACTGACAGCTTTTGTTCTACAATTTAGATTTCTTTAGAACAATACACCAGCAGGTACATCAGTGCCATCAGTGGTTTAGATATTAAAACTGTGGGCTGTCCCATTTTATTTTATGTTTCCCAAATTCATGTGGCTGCTTTGTAGAAATCAAGACTTTTTATCACTGTCAATTTTCATTTGTATAATCTGTATTGTTAGCATAAAAATACACTTTGAGTTTATTCTATCAAATGAATGAATTTCACAGATGCCTCCAAATATAATATGAAGCATAACAAATTATTGGTACCCTCTGGTAGCTAGACAATAAAAAAGAAAGGAAGTAGTGTATTAAGTCTACCCATTCTATATTTTTATTGCCCCCTTGAGCTAAAGACTTTGAATGTGCCTGGTTTAAATTCAGTTCTAGTGACAAACTGCTTTTGCTGGTGTCTGCTAACTACCATCATATTAACCTTTCCATTAGTGCTTGCTTAGAGATTTTAGCACAGTTCCTTCTGAACATCCTAAATCTGCCACATTTGATTACAGCATATCAGTAAAGTGCACAATGATTATGATCTTATCTCTTATTACCCCCTTGCCTGGCAACAACTCACATGTCAAGTTTGCTGACAGAGATGTGTAAAACTTGATAAGTGTCCACAGTCTTGTTTTCCCATTGTGCTGTGGAGGAAGGAAAAAAAAAAAAAAAAACAACCAAAAAAATCACACTACTAATAAAGTATCTTAGGAAAAATTTAAAGAGCTTCAATTAGCCTTTCAATTAAAACCAAGGAAAATTTTCCAGCAACTCTCAAAAGCATGTAGACTTGATTCTGTGACTTATATTGAGAATAGAAAACTGGTGAAAGATAGAAAAGGAAAGGAAAGGACTGGAGCAACCAGGGCAAAAATCAAGAGGATATTTATCATAGAAGTGATGAAAAGTTGCTGATAGCTGAATTTGAATGCAGCCTGGAAAGAATTTTATTTTTTAACAAAAATAATCAGAAATCTTTTAGCATAGAGAATTAGTTGTGACCAGCTGCTTTTTTTTTTTTTTAATCGTCTCCTTTTTTACCTCCCAATTTCAATAGTTTGTGTGGACTTAATGCATCTTTTAAACATGGATTGAGTTAAGTATATCTGAAACAATTTTTGAAGAAAAGTACAATCAAGTCAACTTCAGGAAAAAATACACCTTTTCTGAAGAAATAAAATCTTGCCATAGGCAGGAGAAAACAATTCCATGACACAAATCTGGGGGTTTTATATGTAAGAAAAAACACGTTCAAAAGAATTTTTATTTTTATGCTTCACCTTACCAAGAGTTAGTTTTCATTGTACTTTGCTGAAATACCTTGTAAGGTATTTTTGTAAAATCAGCCATGATATCTGAAGCCTATTATTTCCTTCATTTTATCTCCTGACCAACACTTATCTGTAATAATCAAAAGCAGAACATTACTTCTGATGCAGTCTCTTCCTGGAGTGCATTACTGTTTTCTTTTTTTGTGAATTTCATGTTCTATGACATTTTAAAAATATTAAATAAAGAGTAAATTCACTGTCTGTGAAGACAGTGCTTCATCCTAATTGTATGTTGCAGTCATGTCAGTAATCCATTGTAATAGTCACAATTTTTATCCCAGGGAAGCTCTTGGACTTGGTTCCCCTTGAAGTGGTAGAATGGTTGTTAGTGTATTTTAACTGGATGTTTGTAATATGTTTCAAATAAAAAAATTGCCAGGACAAAGGTTTATTAGGTTTTGTTTTTACAAAATGGTAACTTGCTGTTTATTCTATGTAGGAATTAGGAAAAAAAAATCCTACTTTAACATAAAACTTAGGGTTCAATACTGTCTGTCAACCCAAAAAGTAAAATGAAGTGAATGGAACAGTAGGTATCTAACAGGTTAGTAGCAGCTGCCATGCAAAAATAGTTTTTCCTGTTAGAGGCAGAGGTCTCCTTCTAAGTAGGTATTGGTTGGAGAACCAAATTAAAGGGTTTTGGTACCCTGGATCAAATTTAGGTTTTCAAGTTAACGAGGTACACTGCACAGGTCCACTGTTTTCAGTGGATTTATGCCTGTTTAGGTCAGGGCTTATGGTAGTCCCAGCTGCTGTGTATCTGTTCAGAGGCAAAGATCAGAAGACATAGTTTGACTAGCAGTTTTAACTGTATGCGGTTCTTCACATACTTCTGATCCTGGGATATCTGATGTACTTTCTTTACATGCACAGATTCCACTTACTTGCTGGAATGAATGCCATATGCAAGGTTTTTCAGGTGTAGCATCAATAGGCAAATCATGCTTTTGTGAGATTTGTATGTCAGCCTTGTTAAATCAGACTCCAGTATATAACTGGATATGTGTGAGTATCCTGTGAATTTGGGACATGTTATAGAGGCTTTAGGACCACAAACCAGTAGTCTTACCATTCAGCCATGTCTGTAGATACAGGATGTATAAGAAAGTGCAAGTATGAGTCAGTGCAAAACAAATATTATTCATTTCAGCTATTTGAAAATATTATGTATATTCTGAACAGAAACAGGAGGTGACAACATTTCATGATGTTTTCATGCCTGACAATGAAATGAAAGGCGCAGTACCTCTGCAGTCTTAAGCTGTAAATATTCACATATATTGTGGAAAAGTTAAAGCCTCCTCAACACTGAGATTGCAGCTCTTCCACTATATAAGCTCTATTTTATTCTCTTCCTTTTTGAAAATTTTACTATAGAAAGTGATTTTGGCTAAAAATGGCCAAGTTAATTCTGACGGAAGATGCTGTTCAGTTACTTTTAAAGTCTGCACAATCAGACACAAGTCTGCTTTTTAAAAATCTGCCTTTTTCCCCGTAAATACCTTCCTTCTACTGTTACAGGCTTATTATATATTTAATTCGTCCTGAAAACATACGTGCTTTTTAATTTCTTTCACTGTCTACTTTATTTCATCCTTTACCATCATTCTTCACTGATCTTTTTCCTCAGGGTCCTTTTTCCCTCATATAAGTTCATCTTTATTCTTCCTTAACCTGAAGAAATAATCTCTTGATTGTGCCGTTTTCTCCTATTATAACTTCCTCATTTTCCTTTCAAAATCCAAAGTGCGTGTAAATACATTGCAAAAATACCTTCAAGTTCTTTGGTTTCTGTGCCTGCTTTGCTCCACTGTAAATGTGCTTAATAAAGTCACTAGTAGCCACTTTCTACTTAGCAAAAACTAAACACCTCTCTCCTATTTGATCTCCACGATGCTTTATTGCATTTTCTAGTTCATGGATCTCTTAATTATCAAGGCCTGAAATAGTTCAGAATTTAGGTGAACCTTCAGAAGCCTACCACAAACTGGAGTACCGTCCATCCCCTATTCAACAGCCTGTGCCACCAGCTGATACCTGCTGTTCACGAATCTCTTAAAAAGGCATTTCAAAACAGAAGAGAAGCATTTCATTTTTTTTCTCCGCCATCTTTAAGGGACTCCTCACCTTTTGAGAATTAGGGGTAAGATGGCCCCTGTTCACTGTCCTCAGTCCACACAGGGGTTCGAGGTTCTTCTTTTTCTTCTCTGGTGGAAGATGTTGCCTTCTAAAAGCTACATTAACAGTCTAAGCAGGAGGAAGGAAGAAATAAGTAATAGTGTAGTATATGGGAATGAAAAGTAGGAGAGAACTTTAAAAAGAGGTGAAGAGACCAATAAGTAAGGGGAAATTATTTTCATGTTTGGCAAATACATATAAATCGATGGGCTCACTGACTACTAGAGTTGAGGGAGAAATTAAAGGGAGGCTAGGAGTATTGCAAAAAAGCTAGATAATTTTCACATAAATAGATACTGGTAAATATGTAGCCCAGGCATATTCTCTGTCCATAAGAAAGGTGAAGTGCTTGAAGATCAAGATTATCAAAAATCAGTAAGTAACCAGGACTGAATGGTATGCAGATTATAGTTCTTGAAGAGTTTGACTGACCTGCTGATAAAAAATAATCAGTCTCTTGTTAAAATCCACAGCTGCAGTCAAAATGGCACATATGGTACCTGGGTTTCAAAATAACACTATATGCTGATTTTGGAAGATAAAAATCAGTTTATTAATAACATAAATTAATTGTAACAACTCTGGTAAATTACTTGAAACCACTCTGGATAGCTTTATAAATGAACTGTATTCATTATATAATTGTGTTAAAAAATTATTTGGGATTCATAACAAACAGGACATAAAACAACGCAGGAAGTATTGTTATGTTTTCATATATTCAACGCTAGGCCCTCACCACATCAGCTATGTTTTGCTACAGTTGCTTGTACGCAGGAGCAAACTGGGGAAAAAAGTATGGTGTTATTTCACACAGATATGAATAAAGTGGGACATAGTAAGTAGCACAGAGAATAATCGTGGTCTTTCTTACTTTCCTTAATGTTAAAAAAATATATATATATATAAATGATGGCAAGAAATAGGTTTACATATACCAAAGTTAATTTGTAGAACTTACTGACTCGAGATAGATCTGAGAACAAAAGCTTCCAACATAGCATTATAAAAGGATTTGATGCTTATACAAATAACAGGAATACCTGTATTTAGATTAGATTGAAAACTGAGTAAATTAGAAATTGAAATCCTTGTGTTTCAGATCATAGGGCAACTATGGGAATAGGAAGGATAATATTCTAATGACAAGTTGTGCTATTAGCATTTCTTGCATCAAATTAAACGTTTCAAACTTGTTACTGTCAAAGACATTGGATGGATGAGAGGTTTGGTTCAGTATGCTAGTTTCTCTGTTCCTAGCTACATGCGCTATGGTGTACAGACAAAGTCCCTTTAAAGCAAAGATGCCTGAAATTTTTGCATCTTAGCCTTACTTCAGAATATCAGGGATGTTCTGTGCCCCACTGAATATAGCTTTCACCCTTTGCTTCCCTGCATCTCAATTATGCGACCAGCCAGTGAGCGCAGAGCGTGTTCACCTGGGCACCACTCCCCTGAAGGTGCTGCAGTGTACGGTCAGTTTACTTGCTGAGATGAGTTGCTGTAGGGAAGTTAGAGAAGCAGTATTTGTAATCCTGCTGAAATCAGGGGGATTGTAGTACTATAAAACCTGGCTAAATTGGATGAAAATCAGGCTCAGAGTTTATCCAAAGAATTCTCTTACCAATTTTATTTTTAATTTTATGATAGGTAAGGTTAGAATCCAGTCAGCAGCAAAGAAACCCACTAATTGCTCATTAGGAAATGCTCTGTAATTCCTTTGTTAGCTTTGCAGTTTTGCAGCAATTGGAATAGCTGAACTATCATTACCAAGATTAAAAACAATGGTCTCATAGTAATACATAAACCCTTAGGAGAATGAAGTATTCCTCCTTTTAAAAATCTTCCTCTACTGACAATAAAGTCTATTTTATACCTAGCCATAAGAAAATAAATCTTTGATCTGCTAATAAAGTTCTAATCTCTCACCACTCTAGCATGCTGGTAACAAGAATTTTCTTTCTCTCTGTTAATAGACTGAAGACATTAAAGAGATAGCCCGGAAGACACAAGCCCTGCCAAAGGTGAACACTAAAAGGCAACGAATCGTGGTCTTTACCCAGGGGAAAGATGACACTGTAATGGCTACAGGTATCTTTTTCAAATCTCCATTGTCGCTGACAGTAAATACTCTAGTTAATCAATTACAAGTTGTGGTTTTACAGATTATAACTGTTAAATGGTAGTCAGAGCGTTTGCCTTTTGATGTTAGTCCGTGTTTCTCGTCTGTTATGCTTTTAATTGTTATAAGATTCTGAATTTAAGAAGTTAATATTTCACAAGAATGCCTGAGAATTTAGTTCTGAACGTCTTAAGTTCTTTTTTTATAACATAGATCTTAAATATTGATCCAGTTGGTTTTACTCAGATTTTTGTGACTTGAGATTTTATCTGTGTAGCCATCTTTGCTGCAAACAAGAACACACTATGCCTGCTGAGAACAGCTGTGCAACAGTATAGTATATTTAAACATTTGTGAAGAGGAGGAAGTGAAATCCAGTACTAAGTGAATTTCCAGGCTTTTTTGCTTTGAGCAGAAAGTCTCACTTCAGCTTTTCTCAGCCGTCTGCTCTTCTATTCTCAAAGGAGTACGTGGGAAAAAGGTGTTCTAGCGAGGATACAGGTAGTTTGTGCTGTCTAAATTGATGATGTACAACACACGGATTTAAGCATTATAAACATGACTGCCTACCTTTTGACAGTCTCTTTAATTCTGTCCACCTATGCTTCTAGACTAAATAAAGCCATTAAAAACGTGCTGTGGCAAGCCATTTTATTCGTTCGTTCCTTCACAAGGTAAGTTATTAGTCAGGGCTGAATTCCTCCTTTGGAAATGAAGTGAAGTTGAGGAAGCTTTGCACCTGAGGGACTGGTGCTTACTCATACGATATTAGCCTCCAAATCAGAATTGGCTTCAGACTGTGGCTGCAGGGCTAGGCACTAAGTAGGTATGTCACTGCTATGTAGATCGCTCTTAGCAGCAGTTTGAACGATTTCTCCAGTAGTTTGCTGCTTCCCCTATTTTGTTAGCTACAAACTGGTTTACAGGAAATAGAAAGCAGCCATTGAGAGTTGGGTATGTGTATCTCACTGAATAATGATGGAAGTGTTGCTTCCAGAAAATTACTGCATTATGTGAATGGCCCGTATGGAGGCACTCCACTCGAGTATTGTACAGTTGGCTGAAAAACAGCAGTATAAAAATGTTTTCATACATGAGCTAGTAATAATGGTAGTAAACCTAAATCTTATATGTAACCCTCCTATGCTCTTATTTAATTTTCACTGTGTACTTATTTTATTCTTCAAACTGGAGTTGTTAACAAATCCATTAATCCTTTCTTTGATATTTTTACAACTGGGAGCTGATTTGAGAACTGACACTTGCTAATCTTAGCTGTTTGTTCGCTATGAAATGAACTTAAATTAGAGAATGCACTTTATATGCATGATAAATGCAAGATGGATAGAGAGTGTATGCAATGGTGTCAGCTACAAAAGCAAACATGATAAATGTTAAGGCAGTTTTGAGCCGTGGGATAAGCTATTCAGTGCACAAGCATAGCTGAATCTCTTTGCTATGTTGTTATTCATGGCAGCCAAATAAATGTCAATAATAAAAGAGAATTAAAGATTTTCATTTCCCAGAGGCAGTCCTCTAATACAGCTTGATCTTTCATTTCATTTGTAATGCGTTCTCATGTCAGGATGCAATCATTCGCCAGGCTCTGTGTGTCATGTTAAGTCATTTAATAATGATTAAGAACATAAAAATGTTTGGCCTGTGGGGCAATTCTCAAAAGAGATAACAATTTGTTATTGTTTTCCCCCTTTTTCCTTCCTTTGGTGTGGATCATCTTTTTCCCACCTCCTTACATTAAAATAATAATGAAAGAAGGAAAATGTGTCCCTTAATTTAGCATATGATGATACCACAGAATGGCATAGAGTACTGCTAACACACTTATTTCAACATTAATTAGGTCTAGTTGTGCTTTGAAACCTGCAGTGGAAAGTGTAAAAAGTTTCTAAATGACCTTTGGAAGAATTACTGCATTTAGGAATGGTTACCAGTATAAAATTCATTTCCTTTTCCTAATGCACAGAGGAGGAGGAGTAGATTTTTTGAAAAAGCAGGCTGTGTTCAGTTGTTTATCCTGCCTTTCTGAGGAAACAATATAGTCTCAAAGAGTTTGTGCCTAGATTAAAATAGTATTTGCAAAGTCAGCTATGGATTTGGATATGTTTTTTGGTACCTTCTGCTCTATATTTTGTCCAGGTTAGTATTAATAGCAACAAGATGTTTATTAGTTGGAAGATGTTTCTGTCAGTAGTGACTCAGCCAGACGGGATCAGTATCCAGGCAAAGGACTCTATTCTTTCTTCCCTTCTACTACTGCCTTTAACCATCCTTCATCAGCTGTTGGGCAGATCACATATTCCAGTGGTCTTAGATTATGTCTGAAAGAGCACAGGATGGAGCTGGAGCTTGCAGCTGTAAGAGTAAAAGACTCCAAGGTGGATTTGGCCTTTTTGAGTTTTCTACCTTTTGTTCCGCCTCCCTTTCCCCATTTTCCCCATGAAAAGGTCTCTGCTCCCTGGCAGCAGCGCAGAGTAGCATTACTGTGAGCCATGGGAGTAGAAATGAATGACTTGGATTGGGCTGCACTCTGTGAAGAAGGAGACACAGCCGCATGGCCACCCCCTGCTTCTTTCGTTCCCCCTGCCCACGCATGGCAAGATGAGTTAGGCAATACTGAGGCTGTAAGAGCATCCTTACCAGAGCTCTGTTTCCTCTGTCATCCTGTCCAGGACAAGGCAGCCATGGGGCTAGGCTGAGAGAGGCTGGGTTACAAGAGGAGGAGTGCACCTCTGTGATGAGTTATGTGTAGGCTGAATGGCGGATCAGGTAATGGAAATAATGAGGGGACACACTTTGATACAGCTCTGGCTGGAAGGAGAGGAAATAAGATGGATAAAAGGGGTTGTTGCAAGTTGCCAGCTTATTCGTGAAAGGGCACACAATTATACGTGCTGGAAATTAGATGTGGAAATTTATTTGGGGGGGGGTGGGGGTGAAGAAGGCCAGATACAGCTAATCATTACATGTGGAAAGGACTGTGGCAATAGTTGTTGATTCCTGGACATTCCAGAGAATGGAATTATCAACAGGCATTTGAGGAGTAGAGCGTAGGGCAGAAAGGCACAGTTTGTTACCGAAAGGAAAGAAAGATTGACCAAGAAGTTCTGAGACTATAGCTCTCACAGACAAGCGAGAGAGCTTAGACTAAGACAGCTAAAACATCTGCTTCCTCCAAAAATCTGGGCCAGACGTACTGCAAAGATGTTTAGTCATCTCATGAATTGCTGCAGTTTACACAGCATTGTTTTAATGCCCGCCAAAAACACTGGTGGCTCACCTCAAACAGACCACAAGCTGTAGGCACTCAGGCACAGTTTGACAAGCATCTTAGAGGTCCATGCAGCTGGAGCAGATCATGAAAATGGTGAGAAGCAGTAACTGCATCAGCAATCCGAATCAAAGCCGTTCCCGTTTGTCAGTCCACTGTCTTTGGGTGTCTAAATTATTTGTGTTTTCAGTGGAAAAATTTCTCTCTCTTTATCATGGAGCGCATTGGGTCTTCCTACTGTCTGTTCATATCTCCTCCGTCACAGTACGATGGCCCCAAGGCCCCTTTTCTCTCCCCTTCCTTCCTGTTCTCTGTCAGGAGGAATAATTGCAAGGAAAAGGCAAGCTCCAATTCAAGCTGAGTGTGATCAGTGTGTTTTATCAGGAGGGAAAGGAGTGTTTAGGATTGGCACACAGGAGCTGTGGCAGATGAAATGTTGACTAAATTAACTGTCAGCTTCTTAATAAGACTCCACAGAGCATGTGCAAATGCTTGTTGTCTGAAGTTTTCCTCTTCATGTCATAGAATCACAGAACGGCTTGGGTTGGAAGGGACCTTCAAAGGCCATCTACTCCAACCCCCCTGCGGTGAGCAGGGACACCTTCAACTAGATCACATTGCTCAGAGCCCCATCCAGCCTGGCCTTGAATCTTCCCAGGGGTGGGGCATCTATAACATCTCTGGGCAACCTGAGGTGCATTTTTTGATGAAGTCAAATTTTATCTTTTTACTGAAGAACGTCAAGGCATTGGATCTTCCCAGTGACCCTATGAATTAGCATTGACAAAACCACTGTAATTGTCTCTTAACATTGGCCCCCAACATGACTGAATTCTGATAAAACTCTCTTGGATAAAAGTAGCCTGTGAGAGACACCTGTGACAAAACCTTTCAGTACAGAGGATTATGCTTTGGGCAATGTACTGGTAACTGAAAATAGGACCTATGGACTTGCTTACCAGAGGAGTTTATTTGAGGAACAGTATTGGGTTAATTCTTTGTGCAGATGCTGCTTGTCCATACTGGGAATTACTTGACTATGAAGACTCTTGTCCCACTACTACAGCCTTGTTCCATTATATCCCTCTTCCCAGGCCTGAGAGTCTGGATTTGACTGAGGGTTCCTGAGCTTATGGGATACACTCATTTCATGTTTCAACACTTTTTTCTGTAACCACAAAAAATACATATGCGGGGAAAGCAGAGAGAGTTAATGAAAACATGCAATCTCCTGATTTCAGCAGCTGGAGCTTTTAAGAAACGCACCAAAAATCACAAGCTCTGGCAAGAACATGTATGTCATACCTATATGTGTGCTATAACATTTGTCAGAATTAAATGCTGTGAAAGCTATCCCTTTTACAGAGTTGCTCATAACATTTTTAAACAAATTACTTTTAGTCAGATACATTTTATGACTGGTCTTGGCCCAAAGGGAAATCTTCGGCAAGTCTGAGCAAAATCAGTTCAGCAATGGAAAAACATACTTTTATATTGAAATATTTGCATAATTCAAAAACAGCTGAAGCTACAAACTTTAAACTTGGCTTGTTTTATAGCTTTAATAGAGGAAAGAAAAACAATCCAAATTTAAAGAAAATCACTTCAGCATTTTTCAAGTTATGAATGATGAAATCTGGTATGTTCAGGCATGGACATAGAATTTTCCATTCTTTCCCCCCCCAGTGTTTGCAAGACCACCTCTGTTAAGGGCACATTTATAATAACCTCGTTTGTTAGAATATGGCAATAAAAATTGATTTTTTTAAGGATTCAAGCATTAAAGCCGCCTCAGTTCAGGATTACTAACCACTTACATCATCTTCAGTGTTTGGGATACATTACTTGAGATATTTCAGTAATTGTATTAGCAGTGCTGGCGAATGTGGTAAAATGAGAAAGGTCCAACTTAAAAATTTCGTAGTGCGCCTACCACGTAGTACATACTGAAATAGTTTTGTGAATTTCTACTTGTTATTACTGTTAGTTAATCTATTCCATAAATTAAACAGCATGTGCAGTGTAGCCAAATTAATGTTGCAATAAAACTTGCAACATTACCAAATTTTAGAGCCTGCCTACCAAGCTTTTGATGTTGGAGTGATACTAGGCATTTGTCTCTACCTGTTATCTGAAACAGGATAGTGAGCTAATGGATGTTGGTGTCGCCCAGTACAACCATTCTTAAGGTAATGTACGCAGATACGTTCATAAAAGTTTATATGTTTGGATAGAACCAAAACCTGATCTAAATGAAAATAACAACAAAGGTATGGATAGTATATTTTTATGAATGATGAAGCTTCTTTTACTTTTAAGGATATGTGAGATCTTAAATATTTTAGGAGAGTTTTTAAACCATTTGTTTTAGAAGGGTTGTCAAAATTGTGGAAACTAGAGAGATTTTAAGAGCTGTTCTTAAATCATAATGGCATGATGCTGTAAGTTTTGGGGGGAATAAAAAGGACTGATGTTCAAGCGTATAACTTACTCTAAGCAGAGGTCAGTAGGTTTTCTTTGTCAGGTTGTGCTGCAATCATAGACCAGCATGTTACCTTGTAAGGCTATCTATAAAACAGAAGTATTTATTACTATTGACACTGCTGACATTTTATGGTGGGCCTGTTTGCAGCTCCTCTTTCTGTAAGTGACTTGAGTATTGTGTGTTCTCCCCTAAGAAGCAAAAAAAAAGTGTTACTTACTTGCAGCTTTCATGCTTAGCCTTCCAGACGGGAAAACCTTGACTAGCTCTTTTTATCAGCCAGCCTTCCTATGTGTTTACACAAACAAAAGCAGTGTCTAGGACCTGGGGAAATAGTAGTTGGGTTATATTACAGCGTGGTCTCTTTTTCACAGGCTTACACCCTTTCACTCTCCTCTATCCATTTATATTCACAAATAGAAAGAAAAGTTTAGAAAACAAAATGGATTTAGGAAAAAAGGAAATTTTAGTCCACTAATGGCATAACAAATGAGCCAGAAAGCCCAACAGAATTTTTTTTAGTTTAGTTGTGACTTAGGAAACCACAAAACCTAAATTAGTAATGAACATTTGTTGATAGGGATTAATGAATAGCAAAGCTGGTAATACCTTTTTGTAACTGAGACCATTTATGCTTTCATGCTGTGGGGAGAGGAGGTCTGAGCATTTTATTAGACAGCTGAAACACAGTATTAAAACCTAAGTTCCTGGATACTGGCATCTTGACTGGTCTTCAAAGTGTGTCAACAGTTGCATCTCAAAGAATGCATATACATATATGTAAATA
Organism: Sagittarius serpentarius; assembly: GCA_034782735.1. Taxonomy (NCBI): domain Eukaryota; kingdom Metazoa; phylum Chordata; class Aves; order Accipitriformes; family Sagittariidae; genus Sagittarius; species Sagittarius serpentarius. Next base: position 18,195,557 of record JAVKLA010000093.1, on the reverse strand, counting down.
GGTATATGTATATATATGTAATGTGTGTGTGTTTCAGTAATTTCATATTGACTTCAGAAAGGGATGTCTTTTCTAGTCTAATGTGTTAATGCACCAGTTTAGCCCAGAAATTGAGAGTGAAGCTGGGAAATCTCTTTGTGTATAATCACTAGTAATAAGGAATTTTCGAGGCAACACTGTGCTTCTTATTAAACCTAGCTGGAATTTCAGGTGCTACAATGAATTTACATTCTCACATTCTGAGGAAAAATTACCACTTTAAGCTGTGAAAACTGCATGTTTGTTGAAGGACAATAAATACAGGCCCCTGTCCCATTCCTTAGGACTAGGCAGTACTTCCTCTTACATAGAAGAATTTCTGTATTTGTTTCTCAGATACAAATATATAGATTTAGGAAGTCAGGTTTTGTACAATAATTCTAAAAAAGATTCTTGGAGGCATAACTGTTAATATACAAATCCACTGCTTAGGTAGTAGAAATTCTGTGATGTTGAAGAGGCAATATAGAGTGAAAGACTGGGAGCAGGACTGAAGCAGACCAACTTGTTCTTTGTTTGCTCCATAATTCTGACACCCTGAGCCACCCTTCACTGCACCTTTTTTCAGGTCTGCTGTAATCTTTGTGAATGGGGGACCAGAATGTTCAACTTGCCAGTGCCTTAGAAGTTTACAAAGTGGTTTAATTTTGTTGTTTCCTTTGTTCCATATTCCTCTCTTAATAATTCTTAACATTCTATTTGCTTTTCTGGCTGCCGCTGATGATTGATCTGATATTTTCATAGAATTATCTGTTGTAACTTCAAATTTTCTTTATGGTATGGTAATAGGTGGTTTAGAGCCCATCATTGTGTATTTAAAGCTAGAATTGTTTTTTGTATATGCACCTTTTTTACATTGATTGACAAAGAACTTTATAGCCCATTAGTGTGAGACACTTTTGCAATTCTTCACACTCAACTTTTGTTTTCACTCTCCCAAATGAGTCTAAATGTATCACAAGAAGATGGCACACACTACACTGAAGAGGTCCCCTCAGAAGTGGTACGTATAGCCTGGAGGTGCTACCCATAACAGGCATGCACAGTTAACATCAAGACTGGACTTAGGCAGGGGGATTTCAATAAGGCCATCTCAAACCACTTGAGGCCTATCTTGATTGACTCTGGAGAGCAAAGTTGAATGAATTTACAGTAAGGTACCAATTCAGGTGCCATTAAATCCCAAATGAACACTTTGGTTCAGGAAGGAAAGTACCTTAGTAGGCTGTAGCTTAATTTTTTTATTTTCTTGAGAAATGAGGCCTTCCCTGTGGTATTATTCCTCAATTAGAGCATTAGAGATTAATTTATCATAAATTTCTGATGCCTCCTGTATACATGGCAGTGACACTTTAAAACTGTTACCATTTTACTGGTGACCCAAGTGAGTTGTGAGGTACTTCGTAAAGAAAAAACGACAATGGCACAGTATTGTTCTGTTTGCTCAAACCACGAAGCAGCAGTACTACCTACCAGAAATCCTGAGAAGACAAAATTGTAGTAATTAAGCCTTGTGGTTACCAAGGCAGGCCTCTACTGTTCTGGGCAGTCACGGAAGGAACGAGGATTCACCTTGTTCGTTCTCTGGCTACATAGCCCTCAGAGCACGAGAGACTGAGACTTGCGTCCCTGGCAGTTTTAAACTGATAGACAAATCAGAAATCAGTGGCTTCTCCTAGGACACACATTTCCATCCCCTACTTTTCCTCCACCCTGCCAGCACTTCTCCGCCCGCATGGGGAACCAGTTCAGCAGTCTGCACAGACTGGCAGAGACCTAGTCTGGTAAAGCAGTGAGCTCTCTGAACCAGCTCGTTGCAGGGTCCAGATGAGTACGAGTGCCAGCATGGGAGGAGAGAACGCAGCATTTGCAGTAGAAGGAGACAAGGATGAGACTATAGTATCTGCAGACTATAGCAGCTGAAGTTGCTGTGGAGCCTCACTCTGAGGCATAAAACATGACGTTTTATTTTGAACTTCTATCTAGCAACAAAGACTGTAGTTCCAAAGTTGGAAAGCAAGTTGCTCCAGGATCAGCTGGTAATATTGTAGAATTATGTCTGCAGAGCAAAGATCAAAGAATAAGGGGACAGAGCCATGAATATACTATTAGAAGGGAAACAATCTCTTTGTCATCTCATACGCTGAAACCCACCAATTTTATCATAGAACTGTATTAAAAGAATGGTGAGACAGCAGAATCGGTCATTCAGTAATTGGGAAGCACTGGAACTAATGACAGCCTTCCACATTTAATTTCTGCTTTTCACCTGTACATGTAATTGACACAACTTTGTCAAGGTTATCCCCTGTTTTCCGAAAATGACACCTACCCCTCTTCATGTACACCAAACAGGAAATTCTGGTGACTTTTAGTTTTTCAGCAACTGTTTATGCAGCTACAATGTTATGTCAGTCTAAATGTATCTTTCTGACTTTTTGAACAAACTGGAGAGAATCCAAAACTACAGTATTCTGTTTCATATAAAAGAATTATCCTACAAACTTTTCATTAAATGTATGCTTTAAGTTTAAAGTTCAGCATTGTCATTTTCTATACGTGCATTCTGTGTTGCTGCAATGTTCAGTATTGGATTCTACCCATTTCTCCTTAAAAGCACATGCTTTAATGAGTTGAAATCTGAAACCCATGCTTTAGAGGTTTACAGTGCATAGCCTTCTCACCTCCCGACACTTAGGTTCAAATCGTACTAACAGGGTAGCTATTTTATGAAATTAATCAGATAGTAATTTTTTTACCAATAATTTTTAAGAAATGTATTTTCTCTTTACCTTAATTTGGTATGATTATTTTTTTCATTGTAAGAAATTAAATGTATGGCTTGTTCAGCAGGTTTCATAATAGATCAATAATCTGTTGGCTTAACTTTTTTTTCCTGTGGAGATGTGGGAAGATCAATGTCTGTAGTGCCCTAGGTCATGATCAATACTTTTAATAAAACTTCCTTTTTTTTCTTTTTCTTTTTTTTTTTTTTGCCTTTGTACCTTTGTACGGTTTTGCTTTTATTAATGAGCTTTTCCTTTAGTTTCAGACCATTAATGGTTTTCAGATAATGTCATACTGCCCAAGGTCAAGGCCAATTTGAACTTATAACTCTACTTATCAGCGATTAAATCTATTGGATGGGCTTAGGTGTGTTAGAAGACGAGTTTGAAGCACCGCTTTTTAAAGGCTCAAAATTAAAACAAAATCTCAACCTTTTGGGAGGATGATACATTAAGGCTTTTTATTCATTTCCATCTTAAATAAATAACAGTTGTCTTATTTATGGATCGCATATTGACATTGACATCACAAGTAACTACTGTGGCCTTGACTGCTCTTCAATTAAAGATATTAAATGCTCCGTATTGAGTTTTATAATGGTATATTGCTCATTTTGCAAAACCAGTTTGAAATAAGATAACGTATCTTTTGTTCATTGCTGAAATTATGGATGGGGGATAGCAGCTTATCAAAGTATGTGTTATCAGCTGGAGTGCTTGCAGAGAATGTGGTATTATTGTCTCTGAGGCTCAAGCCCCCATGTCTTTTGAAATCAATGGAAAGATCTCATTAACTTCATTGGATATCGATTATGGCCATGGAGAACTTAAAACATTCATGAATATTAATGGTTTATACTGATCCATATGTCTTTTTGTGTGTTGTACCTTGTCTGCAATCTCCAGTTCAATTTTTGTAGTCTACCTAGAGGTTATACAAAAAGCGAACTTTATGTATGCTGAAAGATGTGGTAACATATTTTACCTTAAGGTATCTTCTTTGTTGTCTGTTACAAATGAGGTGCGTAAAGGACTGGACCCTCTCACCACTGGCACCTAGGCAGAATATCTTCTGTAGAAGATCTTTTTTTCCATTATTTTGGCAGTGTTAGCCTTTTTTTATTAGGCAGCAGTTCACTTCATAACAAATCATCACAGAGGAGTCTGAACAGCAGAACCTCTACTCAGAAGGTGCCCTACAGACTCTGATAGCCTATCATCTTTAATTTAGAGATTTTATTTCCCATCTTGTGATTACAGTTGAATGAACATTGTAGGAAAGTTTAAATTGTAGCTATCCATGTCATGGTTTTGCCATAAATGATGGAACTTATGTTTTCAAGCCTCTAATCTTCACCTGCCCAAATAGTCACTATAAAATAATTGCACAGAATGGAAGGAGAGTAAAATGTGGGTATGTATGGTGACCCTGGATGAAAATTAACTGCAGGAACTGACACTTGTCTGCTGTAGCATCCAGTTGCAGGCAATAGAAGTTGTGGGAAATAGGTGGCTAAATGGAAGACAAATCCTTAGCTCCAGGAGGGACAGAGCAGAGATCCTGGCTAGTGGAAAAAGTGGACAAAGGGGAGGTTTGAATGGGTCCTGCTTCGCCTGACTTTGGGAATTTAGGATACATTTTGTATAGGACAACAAAACATCTAGAGTTAACTTGGTGGGGGGGGAGATTAACTGCAGTTCTCAAAAATGGTTAAAAGTGGAATTGTGATATGTTATGATTAGTTTGGCTCAGTGATTTGCACAGTGGGTTTTGCAGATAAAGCAAAGTGGAAATTGTTTAAATGCCATATCTGAAAAGTATGCTGGGCATGTTACTCATATACCAATGACCTGGCCTTGACACACCTGAGCATAATATAGAATATGAAGTGCCGGTTTAGATATAAAGCTCTGGATACCACAAAAATAACATTTATGTAGTTGATACCATTGGAATGAAAGTAGGCTCAGGCTTACTTTCACCATAGCTGTTTTCTTTGTTATGAATAATAAAGTCAGTGAAGTAAGCAGACCTGACGCAGTATATACAGACAGCAGATTTAGTGAATACAGTAAACATGAACTGTTTTTATATTGTTAGGTTTTGGCTATACCTACTGAATGATATAATACTAATGTTTGTTTAAAAAGAATACACTGAGCAGTTGGAAATCAGATTTAAAGTTTGGGAGGCTGCTTACGTTGGTTTTGTTTGCTGTAGTCTGCTACCCTGTGCCCCCCACTGCCCTCCTAATCCATTCTGATTCCTCTGCCTGCCCCAGTGATTAGCAGGCAAAACTAAATCAGAGAGGAGTCTATGGAACCAAATATTTATGACCCTTGTAATCCAACACTGTGATATTGTACTGTGAACCTGAAAAGATGCCAGGCCATGCATTGTGGCTAATAGCAAGTGATCACAAATGAAACTGCAGAACGCTATTCCAAATTGTTGGCTTTATAAATTTGATAATAAGTACATTTCCTGATAGATTAGAAAAGTGCAATAAACTATGCATGCCCTCTCTTTCCTCCCCACCTGTCCAATTGCAGAACGCTGTTTGTACAGTATATTGTTGTTGCTGACAACTGAATAAGAATTTTTAGGAGCAGTTGGCTATCAAATGTTGGCAAATTTAAAGGTTATGCAAATTGTGCCAGTACAGCCCAGCTTGTTTCAGACCTCTTTTCTTTATTATCATATCAATTGAGTCAGCTCATAGTAGACAAAGCAAGGTTATGGGAACCACCTAGAGCATCATGCACCATTAAACATCAATGCAGCATACATGAACATCTGCAACAACGATCTTATTAACAGAGGGTATAACGGAAGGCAATAAACAGCTTTCTTAGTCACTTAATTGTAAAAAATGTAATAACCTAATACTTGCATTATTTATCAACAGCAAGTTGGTCAAAAATTATGCAGTTGTGGTGGATTAGATTACAATACCTATTGCACACTGTAAATTACTACAAAAATATGAAAATCCATTCGTGAGCAGTTGAACACTGTAGTTACAGGAGTGCTAAAAATGCAATTTTCTTTTAATCTCTGGTGCATCATGGAATATAAGTATCTGGGGTTTGCACTGACATTTTTATATTTGGCTAAAACCAAATACAAAAAACCTAAAGACTGTTTTCGGATTTCCTGCTTGACTAGACAGCTTAAACATTTCAAAAATCAAGGCACAGTTCTTTTGTTGTGAAAAGTAGAATACAGAAACCATTAAATGGTCTTTGTGTGTGCAACCAAAACAGATGTTTGGAGGAACAAAGTAAAGCATGTTAGATGTTCATACCGGATATGTATTGTGTGTTGGCTTCTGGAATAGTCACTGGACTGGTCTAGAAGTTGAGAGCATGTGAAGCTGTGATCTCAAATGGCTTTGGGAAATGAATACAGAAATTAAAATACGTTAGAAATTGATGATAAAGAGAAACGAGGTTTGGTTCTTCAAGGCCAAGCCAAACTGCTAGGAATAGGCTAGGGTTGGAGCACACCCTTTGCTGGAATCAGATAAATTGGTGGTGAGTGACAGCCCTCCTCTCCTTGGAGACTGGGGACGCTGGTGGATTCCCTGGTTTTAGTTAACAGGGAACTGGAGGCCTACTCATAAAAGGTTGGAGCTACGGGAGGAAAGCACCGCTCTCCCGATTTCAACCTGAACATGCAAAATGTACAGGCATTTAAGAATAAAATCAGAACAAGGAAATAAGAGACTGGATGGGTAAAGCAATACAGGCTCAAAGGTCTAGTTTGACAAGTGCATTCAGCAGAAAAACCTGCTCCAAACATTAGTCTGCTCCCAAGCAGCTTTGTTCCTTCCTGGTGCCCTCTGCTCCTGCCTCTGCTGCCACTGAGTAGCAGCTATCGGATCAGATTTGTATTTATAAGGAAAAAGAATGAATCCTCCTAAGTTTTTGTCGCATAAAAATCCAAACCGTGCTAGGATCGTTGGCTACAGTCAGCCTCCAGATCAGCAGTAGACACCTCGGTCACTTCTCTAATCAGTAGGAATCAAAGGCAACAGAGAAGGATGAGGGGAAAGAGGGTGAATGAAATACAGTTGCAGCAAAGATGAGTAAAAGCTTGGTACAAGTATAAATTTGGCAAGTTGAGAGTTACAGAAGTTAATTTTGTTTCCATAAAAAAAAGGAAAGTTTTTCTTCAAAAATGTTAAATTGAAAGTCTTAAATATTTTTTAATCTGGGTTTATTTCCTCTAGGAAAAGATGGCAAAAAAGCAGGCAGTATGTCTAAATAACCACTGAGTGTATGTTTTATACTTACATGGTTCTTTAAAGGAACAAGTAACATGCTTTTTCTAATCTTGTTTCCACATTTTTAAGTTACAGTTGAAATGATCTCACTCTGTAGGCTAACCAGAGTTTTTTCCTGCATATGTATCTGGTTATTAAAGCAGTATCTGCTTCTTGCCTTTCTTCATAACTTTTCATAACTTAATTATATCAGCAGAGTATTTTATTTATACATACCTATTTACTTGCTTACCAACCTTGCTTTTCAGATTGGAAACTCTTCAGAGCAGGAAACTTTTTTCTTTTTCTTCTAATACATATCTTGGTGGTCACCTTGACAATATGAGAATACAAATTAGGTTTAAAAGATCACAAGTTGAACTTGGCTATACATGCCAACTAAAGTTTAATTGATTTTTAAATGGTTTATTGCTTCTAAAAAGAAAATCAATGTGTTGTTTTGGGTTTTAGGTTGAAATAAGTTAAAACTGTATGATTCAGCAATTCAATACTACAGAAATAAAGCTTTAAAGAAAAGTAAGTGAGAGTGACAGGTGATGGTAGGGGTTCCACAGAGATAGAGGCTGGAAACTTTTAACTTGTCTGCTAGGTTAGTTATCTTGGTTTTGTCAAGCAGCCTGTTTTTATAGTGTTGGGGTTTACTTTAAATCACAGCACATGCACTGTAAAGCCTGTTGTGTTACCTTTATGAGTGCCTATATGCTACTGCCATGCTTTAAAGGGCTTGTTACACAAACATACAATTCAAGAGCTCTTGCCAGAAACTGTTTGTCAAAACTGCTATTGCAATAACTGTATCCAAATGAATTTAATTCACTATGTAGTCAATAACTGTATAAATTCAGGGCTGCATAATTTACATTGAAATGTATTTGGCATTATTTTAAAAGGTGGTAGATTGACCATCCTGCTTATTAGGTAATACCTTTAAACTGATTCAGTGATACTACAGAGATCATAGTTTGGGATATTTATTTATCTAAGAAATTATCTGCAACTAATGTAGGGGAAAAATAAAGTCCTTCATTTGGGGCCAGATTCTCTTTCTAGACCGGCATAACGCTTAAAGAATGCCATTAAACCAGTGGAGTTGCTCTGTTTTTAACTGGCATTTTAAGAGCAGAATATTTTCCCATTGAGATTAGAACAAATTTCAGCCTCCACTGCAGTGACATCTTCTAATAGATTTAAAACCTGCAAAATCCTGAGAAAATTCATTTAGCAAGCATGTTTCATTCTTCAAAAATAAATAAGTAGTCTAGGGAGATCTTAATTAAAGGCAACACAGAATTTACAAATACAGCGTGAGAAGAAAAAGATAATTGTAAAAGTTCTAGAGCTGAGCTCTGAGTTAAAAGGATGAAAAATTAAAATTTCTACATGTAATTTGAATATTTAAAGGCAATGCTGTAGATCAGCAGTGTCCAACTAGTATCCAATTAATTTTTTTTTTGAAGGAGAAATATATATACACATTAAGTTATTTTTAGTAATGTTTCTAGGGAAGGCTGTCTCTTTCATTCCAATGGACAGATTTTACTTATGAAACTAAGTATAAATTCTCCCAGAAGAAAAAGCTCCTTCAGAACTGCTCTGTAGTGACCTAATGTTCATTCCTTCTCTTTTCAGTCTTACTGATGCTCAAGTAAAATAGAAGTGCCTTGGGCCCATTTCTGCCTCCACTGACAACCCATGCTTCTCAGATTATCATGTAGCATAAACAAAGCTGTCATATAACATGGCATTTATTTAAATGATGTGATTTCTGTGTTCACCACTCTGAAACTGAGGTATAGCTAAGAAACCTTGCAAGTTTTGACAGGTGTGTTTGCCCCACTAGGGCAATATGCTTAATGTATAAAAAATGTGAGGCATAATACAGCTTTTGTCTTGCTCAAAATCAAATTATAAGGGGGGGGGGGGTGTGTCTTTTTTTTTTTTTTTCCCCTAGCTAATGCCCTGATAGGCTTTTGGGTTGGAATTGCTTTGACCTGATTATAGGTTGATATTTGTCAGAAAATTCTCCCATAGTGTTTTGATGGTCCAGCTATGCAGTGGTTTAAAATACGTCTGTAGAGTATCATGAAATGGAGAACAAACATACATGCGTTCCTGCTAGAGTGTGGGTCAGTGCAAACAGTAAGTGAAGTGCACAGTCTTTCTGAGCTGACAGGTGCTTCATTTTTGCACCATCCCCATAGTCAAGTTTCAGAAGGTTAAAGAGCATGTGTGAGCTAGTACATATGTGTCGGCGTAACTTGGACATACATTTGTGGTTTATTCTTTACATTAGACATTGACATTCCAACTCTCATCATTTGTGTGTGTTTTCAGTTCTTGAGCTACCTATTTAGGGGTAGAAATATATTTGTTTGTATTTCCCATTCCCATATACAGCTCAAAAAATAATAGTGGGGGGGGGGGGTTGGGTTGGTTTTTTACACATAAGGGTCAAATAAGATGTACAGTGGCCAAACCAATACACGCAGGATTTACAGTGCAGGAAGAGATTATTTGTATTTGCTGATATCCAAGGCCAGGTCTGGTTTTGTGTCACCCCATACTTTCACTGGCGTGGCTAGGCTCACTGCAGTAGAGCATGGTCTTGATAGAGAGGAGGATCATATGCTTCATGGGTTTTGTTTTTTGTAACCTCTCTCTTCTGTCTTCAGGACCGATTTTGATCTGAGCTCTTCACAGTAATTCCAAGACTGTCATTGTGTTGTATCAGTGAAACATCTGCAGAAGCTTTCTTAATTTTGGTGCCTTTGACTTCACACCCTTTACCTTTTCTGAGTCCTCAACCCCTTTCCTGGTCCAGACAGAGATCACAGGAAAAGGATTTAGCTCTGAACACTACCTTATGTCTTCAGCAGCCATGCAGAGTTAGAGGAGTGCGTTTTCTGGCAGTTCAGTGGGCGCAGTTTCAGCTCCCTCGGAAATCTGTGCCTAGCGGGCAAATGGCAATACTCTTGTGTGCTCGGAAAGGCTTTTTCAACAGAGTTCATTGCCATTCTAAACTTTAAACATTGTGACACATGCCAGAAAAATTCAGTGGCTTGTTCTTTCGGGCAGTTTTTCCATATATGTATGCACATATATATTTTTTTTTTAAATGTTATATTAGCACCAAACTGAAGCAAAACTAGTAGTGTTTTCTGTTGACCTTTTCCTTCCCTGTCTTCTACACCCAGTCATAGTGTTTTGTTTACTTATGCAAACAAAGAATTATTTAATATGAGAAATAAAGCAGAGCTTCAACTCATGGCACTGGCAGTGATGATACAAAAAATACTGACATTTAAGGGGCTCCCACACCTTCTATAAAGTAAATAAAACACATTTTGGCCTATAGAAGCTACTCATGAGTCATTAGTTGATGCTGTTACATTTTTTACAATTGTAAATAGATACAGAGTTCTGAGTCTGATCTCATGCTGGTATAAATCAAGAGTTATTTCAAAGGAGTTTTGTTGAATTAACAGGAGTGCAGACAGAATCAGACGTAGGTTCAGAGGATATATGCTGGGTGCAAAAATAGTGTTTAATTTTACATAAGTCCTAATAGTTGATGTGTATGAGTGCACGAGTTCCTTTGGAGGAACCTTCTTTCCCCTATTAATTCTAATCCTATGAATCACACTTCAGTGAGATGCTGTGAATATGAATTCTGAATAAAAATACTCTTCACTAGATAATGGGACAGTGTGTATGTCTGAGGAGAGCTATAAAGGGAAGACAAGTCTCATTGAACATCTTTGGATTAACTTCACCTCCTAGGAGAGAGGGAAAATGGGGTCTGCACACTGTCATTTCCCCTATGGATATCTACAGGACCATAAGCAGAGCCACAGGAGATTCAAAGTCTTTGGCATCATATTTCTTCTCTGCTTCTACTGAAAATGAACTAGCTGCCTCTGAGGAACAGTACTTTGCGCCCTGGCCAACACAGCTATATGGACTTACTTTTGCTTAGCAAGCTACAAAGAGAATTTTAGCCTGATTGCACTACTTGGGTCTTTTATTATGGAAATAAATTAGTATTTGTATTAATTGCATCATGCCATAGACATATAAATGCATTATAAATGACAACTACTTAATAACTTGTTTAGGTTAACGTTTATTATAGCAATAAAGGCTTAACTTATTCTACACTACTAGCTATAAAGTTCTCTTGGCTGCATGTTGAATTCATTAGAATACAACATCATTTGTTGTGTATTAGAATATTTGATTAGAAAGATCTCAAAGCATGTGGCTGACTTGCATCTTGCTTGTTATACTATTTGACTCCACTGACTGGCACAAATAAATTCCTTGTTTTTCTGACAAGCCCTACATAGCTACAGCACCAGGCCAAACAACGCACAGAACTAGACGGAGGAGAGAGGAGATGTTGGCATGCAAAACAAGGCAAAGTTAACGTGCACGCAGAAAGTGCCAGGGGGGCTGGAGTGTTCATCCAGTACAGCTATCTGAAAGTCCCAGCCTGAAGATGCAGGCTCTCATTCTGTTTGCTTAGAAATGACAGGTTGAATCAGCACTGCCAGGTTTGAAATGCATCATCACTGGAAGTCTTAAGGATTGCTAAGCAGAGGTTCAGGGCACAGTGCCGTGCCCCACGTTACCTTCTAACTTTGGACAGTGCTGTGCTGATATGGAGGGGGAGTTGCGGTATCTATTTGATTTACGTTATAAAGCGTGGTATGTTTGTGTGAAATACAGCAACAACAGTATTTTTCACTGTAGAAAAAAACCAAGAGAAAGTGTTGTTATACTAATGATTTTTAAAGATATATTAATGTGCTGAAGAAGGTGCAGAGACTTGGAGCCTATATAGGCTTCTGGATTTTACCTTCTGGAGAGAGGCAAGAGCTCAGAATCATCTTGACTGACATGGGCTTGTTTCAAATACTTTTCTCACTATTTCTTACCTTATAGCTGCCCAGAGACATTTTGAGTTCAGGTTTCTAAGTTCTGTTAAGTACTTCCTGTCTCTCTTTTTTTTTTTTTTGCCTCCTTTCTTTTTATCTGTTTTTGGCCCCTGATCTGAGGAAAATTAGAGAGGATGGAGGTGGGGAGGAGATGAGACAGAATTCTGTTTCACAAGTGTTCCTTTTTTTACAAGTTAAAGTTCACAAAAGAAACCTGAATGTGTCTCCATCTTGTAAGCATCTGTGGTACCACTGCCAGCCCACGGATCAAAAGATTATTTGAGGAAATAGCTAGACATTTGTGTATATACTTTAGGGCTCCCTTCTTCCTTTTATTTTATTTTAATACAAAATTAAGGACACTCCAACATGTTGCCCATAAGAGTTCTGTTACAGGTAATTAAATGTAAGTTTACACATTTAATCTACTTTTAAGAGCAAGAGAGACTGGTAAATGACCCAGTTAAGGAAAGTACTCAGCCTAATTGGATGTAATGATTGCTTGCTGGTGTTTATTACTGTACTAAGAGTAGACGTGTAGTCTGTGATTCTAATTTGGTTTAAAGACAGACCTGTAGTATTTGCAGCTATCATCAGAGTTCGATTGTTTCAGTTAACATCACGAAGTAGGCTTGTGTTCATTTGGGAACTTAAACGTAGAACGGAAGGAGCACTGTTTTTTCAGTTAATATTGCTTTCCAATTATTATCTCTCCAGACTGTTTTACCTGCAAAAATACCTTATGCTAGATATGCTAGCACATACTTTTGCCTGAAGAAAATATAGATTTCACATCTTTATGTACATAATGCAACAAATTAACAATAACTAAATTACCAATGAGCTAATTCCTTCTGATTTATCTATGAATATTGTCTTCAGCCTATGAAATCACCACATTGATGTTTGCTTTGGATTATTTATGTAACATTCTAAAATAGCTGAGTTCCTCACTAATGTAAAATCATTGAGAGTTGAATCAAAGTCCCAAAATTTTAGATTTCATTACTGCTTGTTACTAAAACTTCCCTAATTATAGACACCTTGTTGCAATTTGCACTCACAGTTCTGGGCTTCCAGGAAATGATATCCAAGTGGAATGTGTTGTATCCCAGGTTGTTTACCACAGAAGATATTTGTTGCTTAAAAACAGAATACTGGATTTTATGCCCAGAGGAGCAGCACTTGGACTTCAAAACACTTATGTAATTATTCTTTATTTCATAAGCTCTCAGAATGATAAATGAAATCAGAACTGACTTTGAAAAGCAAGGCCACTGATGACCAGTGCACTTAGCCAAGGTGTCTCTATGTTCGCTATGATGGATTTGGAAGTTTTGTAACATAATAGATCACACACAAAAATGAAGTTAAAGCAACATTAAAGTCACAAAAGCAAGGATATTCAGAGTGGAGACTTCTGCTTCATCTTAATTCACCCTGTTGTGCCTAGTTGTTACAAAACAGATCAGTAAGAGATGTTAGCTATTTTTATGCTATTACACAGACATAGCAAGTTAATTTAATGGCAGCTTTAATTCTAACTGACTTTATTTATTGTGGAGGAAAGAAAAAAAACCACCTCAGTATTATTTTGTTGTATCTTTCAATATGTATTATTGTTAACTATAGTTTAGTAGACTCTACTATGCTAGTAGAAGTTCTCCTAAGGTTAAAGAAAGATAATTTGCCTATTGGATGTGTGCAGATGGTAATGTCTTCATAATGTAGTATGTGCTCCAAAGCCATGCTGGCTCCTTCTGAAACTTTAGTACTTCAAAATATGAGATTATTGCTCCTCTTGAAAATATATAAAGTTAAAGAGGCAGAATGTATGACCCAGATAAGGAAGGAAAACTGTGATCAGAAAAAAAAGATTGTTCTCATACCAGCTGAATTTCTTGATGTATTTGGGGTTTTAGATTAATTCGGTTACTTACAATTACATCTACTGCAGAAAGAATAGAAAAGAGCTCATAGTGCAGTACTTACCTGCAAGTACTAGAGGGAGCTGAGGGAAGGAATCAAGACAGAGGAGGAAAAGAAAGGAGAAAGATCATGGTGAGAACTTTCATTTGTGTTAGTTTGCTTGAGTCGAGTCTTATTTGAGGCCAAGTCCCATTTACAACATTCAAAATATAATGTCTGTGCATTATTCACTCTCTGTGCCCAAACACATACATTTGTATGTATATGCAAGTCTCTACTGTGTATTTAACGTAGAACATCTGAGTGTGCCCGTGCACACTTGGGAAGGAAGCAGGTTAGTTTATTACAAGGTGTCTTCAGCAGAGTTATCGCTTTGTTCATTGTTTTACTATTATCTAGAGCAAATCATCTATACCTTCTCATGAAATGGATGAATACACTCTGCTCGTCTGGCAGAGTTTAACGCAAGACCTCTCCTTTCTTGATTTCCAATTCAAATGAATCCTGTTAAAATTACTAAAAAACATTGCTGTTGAAGACTATCTTAAGAGCACAACACAGCATTGAATCACGTTTCTAAATAGCTTTCTTAACAGGATAGAGAGTAGGATGCATAGAGAACTGACTGAAACCTGTTCTTTAATTGGAATATTCATCTTATGTTTTTCATTACCCTTTTTCCTTTGCCTCTCATGGATGGTTGTTGCTAATGTTCCCCTCCCCTCCCCTCCTGGTGGGCCAGCCAACAGTTCCCTCTGGAGGCAGCATCATTATATCTGCCTGGTTCACTTAGTAGCAGATGGTGAAGAGCAGTAGAGCTGATACACTGCATTTCGCAGAAACTAGGATCCTTCTGGTACCTCTGCAGCATACACAGACTTGCCTGATTTGAGACTGTGAATTCTTTATATGCCTCCCAATCTAGGTTTCCTTGTTTGCTACTGCGTATGTCAGTGTAAGAGTGATTTTTATGATCTGCTCTGTTGCTGGACAGTGAGGAAACTACTCATCTCCAGCCTTCAGCTACTGGAGGACCTATTTCCCATTTTATTTCTATTTTTACCAAAAACTAAAAGAAAACAGCCCTGGTGGTTTTCATTTTCACTGGTTGACAGGCTTTTCTTCCCCCTCCCCTTTTTTTAATTCCTGCTGTCTGCCAAAGGACAATCTGTTTGCTCTGAGACAGTTTAATGCATACTGACTACCAGAGGCAGAACTTCCATTGGCTCTGTTACAGGGGTAATTTACACTTTAACAAGGTATTGTGACAAGGTGGTAATTATATTTTTATCACGTCATTATGACATTACCACCTGGAAAGCCATAGCTGATTAATTAGTGGCATATATTAAATTTATAACCCTAGAACTCTAAAGTTATCTTACCTAAGTGGTGTAATTATGTTGAACTGTGGTGTGGCAGTGAATTGGAGGTGAAGATGCTGAGTATCCACCTATTGCAATAGGTTTAACGAGTGCCAGTAGAGGGCAGGGAGCTGCAGAGAAGGAAATTTATTTTTTTTAAAAAATACTAAGGAAGAGGATGAAGTCATTGAAATCTTGAAACCAAATCTAGTCAGATGGCAAGTTGCAAGGCTTCTTACATATATGTGTTTTTTCAAAAAGATATAATTTGGGAGCACTTTGGTTTACACTAGTTCCTGCTTTTTATTTCACAGCTTTATTTTAGTTAGTTCATGTGCATTTTGGTTTTTACAATGCGATTCCTGTTGAACCTTTGCAGGCTCGAACTGGCCATTCTGGAGGCTATGTCACCTTGCTGCAACTAATAGGAAGCACTGGTTTCGGCAGGATGGATTTTTCTTAGTCTTGTCCATAAAGCCCAGGTGTTTTATGTTGTTCCTCCTGATTTACTTTTTTTCTCTTGCCTTTAATATTAGGAGATAAAGAAAAGAAATTAGGCTTTAAGTAATTAATGAAAATGTCCACGACAAATGATCAAATGTGTTCCCGTATCCGTGTGCAGTGAATACAGACAGCATTATAAACCAAATCTATTTTTATCCAAATCATGGTGTTAAAGGTCAGAGCTCCAGTTTTGAATTGTTTTGATTTTCACTGTTTGTTGTGCTTTTCAAAGTTCATATTTCCAAGTAACTCATGTTTTATTCTCCCCTTCCACTACAGAAAATGAAGTGACTACTTTCCCTGTGTTGGTGAGTGATCAGAGTGAAATTGTGGATACCAATGGAGCTGGAGATGCATTTGTTGGAGGTATTTCTTACTTCTTTCTCTTGTTTGGAGATTATCCTATTATTCTCTCTGTATAAAATCTACCATTTTTTCATTCAGCTGTCCTTCAGAATGAGCTTCATTCCTTTAGAGCTTTTCTCTGCATCCTGAAGTTGTATGATTTAATTAAGTTCTGATTTTCGAAGGGAAAGTATGTTCTATTGCTTTAAAAATAATATGCCATTATGCTGTACTCTGGTCGTTTTCATGAGATTAATTGTATCTGTCAGACTGTTGCATAAACAAGCTGCATAAAGTACTGTATAGTGTACAGAAATCCCTCCTGGCTTAAATGTTAACACATTGTTGTTCTTTAAAACAGGTTGTAGTGAATATTAAACAGTATGTTAATAAGTGAGCATAATGTCTTCTGATCATGTCAATTTTGGTAGAACATCTGCTTCCAATACAATTATTTGGACATCAGAAAAGAACACAAAGGGTTAATTTGTTAAAACAAACCCAGAAAATATCTGGCATTGCTTAATATCCATTTGCAAACTTACTATTTTTTTTGGCACAAGCTCTAAGGAAAAAAGAGGATGTTATGTCTATGCCTGTTTTAAAAAAGGATTCAATATAAGCCAAAACCCAATCTAATCCAAAAGTTCTGTCATTCATTGTAACCTTCATACATGTAGTTCTGTGATGCACTGTTGCATCCTGAAGGCTCTAATATCCAGTACGTAGAAGCTGTAAGGGGCTCCATTAGTCACTAATTTACTGGAAACATTACCAAAGAGACTTTATAAATAGAATAGCAGGGCTCAGTCTTCTAGCTATGAAGAAGATAACAAGCAGTGTGTTAACAAATTAAAGCTTCAGAATTGTGTCCTGCTTCAAGAAAGCATTCAACATAAGCTTAATCTTAAGCATGTGAGTAATTCCCCTCCTTACTTAATAAATCACTTAAACCAGTGATAAATTTTCAGTATATGCTTAAATCTGGCTGAAAATAGGAATGTTATTACTCATTTCTTTGGTGCTTTCGTGAATCAAAAAGGACAGAAATAGAGGCAAACATGTTAGGTCATATTATTCATATACCTTTTAGTGTACGCTTGTCACTCTCTGTTGTTCCTAAATCACAAACAAGACTAAATTTGAACCAGTAAGTAACAGTGATTATAACATAAATAAGATCTTCAAGTGCTTGTCCTTGTATACATGTGCTCTGTGTATCAGCTATGCCAGTAAGCTGCTGTTCTTGTGGGAAGAAAAAAAAAAAAAAGATAAAAGGTCTTGCCTATTTTGTTTTCAGATCCTGAAAATCAAATAGTACTGGATAGGGCCCAGGTGGGCAATAAGGTAGACACCAACCAAGCTTTGCCTCAGCAGGAAGCAGCTTTTCATGTGTCTGCCTTATGTATCTCAGGTTGTATTTATTCTCAGTTCTTCAGATTTTTTTTAAATGAGGACTTTTTTTTTTAATAATCCTACTTTTGCTCTTTCCTAGTTTAGCTGCAGGAAGACTATTGCAACTAAATAATCAGGCTTTAAGAACTGCTTGGTCTCTCATAACCCTTCCTCTTTAAATTATATCCTTTTCCCTGGTACTGCCATAGCTGCTGTTTTTCTGTAGAAGGGCTAAAATGTTGACTTCAGTAATTATTCAGAACATCCTGAATGGAAAGGCTGATATAAGCCACATCATACTCTATTCCAAACTGCTGCCTTCCACCAGCAGTGTAAGGAGTTCAGACACATCTTCTCAGGCTGGTCTTGGATCAGTTGTGAGATTCCTTTCTCCAAGGGTAAAAGTGATGTGGAAAATGCTAAACTCTGTTGGGAAGGAAGGAAAGAAAATAGGTCTTCTAAAAGATCGGCTCCCTTTTGTCATTCTAAATCTGCTGAGATAACGTGTCTGGATACAGCAAGCTTCAGTGTATTTGGGGTAATCTTAACAAAGGTCCTACATCACTGTTTATGAACATCGTATTTTCTTCTGTTCCCCCCACAAATAGCACTGAGTCATCAAATGCTTTTTGTATGGAGCACAAGTGCAATGCAGTCCAGTGGTAGCATGGCATTGTACAGTTCTCCCTTGATACCAGGGAAAGAGAGGACCACAGCTGCTTTTCCCTCTGTAATGGAAGTTGGGTCAGCAGTTGCAAACCTGCCTGAAATCTCATTGCGGTTAGACACTTAACTGAGTATGTGAGCTTAGGTTCTTGTTGCACCCTATTTCTCTCTGCTGTGACTCAAAGCAACATGAGCTTTAGAATATCCATAGTTCTTCCTTTAGCTTCTGAGATATCTTAGTTCTCCTCTGTCACTCCATAAATAATAAACTGGTCGTTTATTCTCCTCAGAGAACAGATTTTCCTGAGTTTAGTCCAGATGGGAGATTTGGGAGTCATAACAGTCTAGATACACACCTGATTCTAGTCTTATATACTGTGGTCTCCTCCTTCATGCAGTCATTTCATTTTCCTTCACATATGTAGGAAATAGGATACTGGACTGGATAGGCTTTGATTTGGTCTGTGTTTCATTTGGGGGAAATGTCTGTATTTTATCTATATCACACTTTTCATGTGTTTTGAAAGTTTTCAAAATTTGCAACAGGAAAAGTTCTTTATTGTCTCCTTACCAGAAAGCCCTATGCAGTAATGTTGGTAATACTACTCAACATACGTATCTTCTGTTGATTCTAGCATTGAGCCAGATGCAGCATTATTGTCCTGACAGAATTTTTATAATGGGAAGGTTATATTCTCCTCAGTGTTTTTCTAGCTTCTGTCTTTGATTGAGGTTTTTATCAAGTTTCAACAGTACATGTAATATTTTGATTTTAGTGTTCTTGTAGTAAAATGTTTCCAAATTCATCCCTTAACTAAAAAATGCACTCAATGTTGTAATACACTCTCCTGGAAACGTAGTTCCTTTATTCAAACAGCAGAGACCAAGACTCCCACGGCAAAGCTTCCCATACTTCTCTGGGACTGGTATATTAACATTACTGAACAGTGGTTTTGTTGGAGCAAATGTCTTGGCTGAGAGGGGGATGTGGGATATAATGAGAATTAACCCCATCAAGCAGGATTTATTTTACGTTAGGAGGTCGGGTTTGTTAGACTCTATCATATTTTGAAAGGTCTTTCACAGAGGCACTCTCTTCCAGAGGTATAACTTGCAGATTGTAAGGAAATTCCTTCTCGATCATTATGCCAACTTGGCAAATCACTCCTCGTGTTTCTCCACGTGAAAGCGCAAAATAAGAAATCTGTTGTTTTGTTTTGTTTTTTCTAGAACCTATCTAAGTACTGAAGGTCTTGAAACCTTAAAGTCATTAAAAAGTTTAAAGACACAAAGTTTCTCGGCACTTGTAACTCTGTGAGTTGATTCATGAGTTCAGCATTTCTGAACATGAAGCTGCTGGCCTCCAAGGAGAACTAGCTCACTCCAGCAGCTAGCAACAAGAAATAAACTGCATTCTTCAGTTGAAATGTGTTTTTATTAAGTTGGCACCAGGAATATCTCTGAATTTCTTGCCTTTTACTGCAGGCACCAAGTCATCTGCCACTCAGGCTGGTGCAATGCATGAATGAGAAACTGGGTTTTAAAATTGCTGCAGGTATCTTTATGTTAAAAACACTTCTCTAGACAGCACTAACAGAGTTCTGCATTTATTGCTTTCCAGCAACACTGCTACCTTTTAGAAGTTTAAGCAATAATGATTTACTTTGTAGCATCTCAGCACCTTTTGTGGATTTCAGGGGTACCACAGATTTTTGGTTATAAATCCCTGAAATACCCATAAATTAAAGTTGCAATTCCACCTCTGGGTTCTGATGACATTGACAAATCACTTGAGCTCTGCTGACATGGCTTATGTCGCAAGAGTCCTCTTAATGGAATTACAGCCTTCGTTTGTAGAGTTTGGGGAACATTCTATTACTCATTAAATTAACATTTATTTATTACTAGTCAGCCCCAGTTTGAACCTTTGCAATAATGATAATCAAAGCATATTTAATGACAATAAGTAGATTGAAATACGGACAGTTTGACCATCTTACGCTTTCCTTTATGCCACCCTGCTCTCTTTAGCCAGAGTAGGTCTCCCTTCTGTTTGGACTCCCCTTTGTCATTGCCACCGTAACTAATGAAAACAATAAGCATCTTTTCTGATAGTTACTGCCATTGTTCCCTGCTGAATCTCTCTCCTAGAATCTGTCTACTCAGTGGAACTGGGTAGAGAGCTCATAATAAATGAATAGGAGAAGGTGTAAAATCAATGTTTCTTCAGGTTCTGTCAATATAAATACATTGACTTAGTAATCTACTATGATTTAGTCATATACTGCATGAAAAGTACTAGAGTATGAAATGTAACTACAAATCATTTTAAAGTAGTGTGATGAAGCAGTGACAGAATGATCACAGCAAGTGTATAGTACTTATCACCGTGCTATAAAGATGTTATATTATTCTCAAGGAAAAGAAATCCCTGGATAGAAGGAGCTCTTCATTAAGCATTGTACGGTGCCAAATACGAGCCGATAGCAATTTGCCTCTGTCGGTATCAAAGCTGAGGTCGACGGCTCAAACCACCTGTCAATTTAAAAATTGCACTGGCAGCTTTCATGTACTGAGGAATCTCGTAAAGCTACTAGCTATAGTTTGAAAGCTACATTCAGAATTTTTTTTGGTGCACATGCTTACAGAATAAGCAGTTCTCTCTCTCTTTCTTGGGAAACCTAGTGTGAATCTTCCTATGAGATGGCGAACTACTGTCTCAGCTATCAGAGAACTACTCTGATAGAATACAGGGACAGCAACAAAAGAGGTATTGTCATCTTTTATACATGTCCTTGCATAAGCGTGCCTCATGGCATCCTTACCTTTTCTCTAGAGACCACAGGGCTTAGTGGACATAGTTCCCTCCTTCTGTTTCTGTTGCCAAACTGACTCAATAAAGCCATTCCCTCATCCTTAATATAGAGGTTGATTCTAAACGTTATTTTTCCATGTTAATCTAAATGCCTCTACAAATTAGATAAAGACCTTGGACTCCTAAGAGTTTGCCTAAAGTTCATCACATGTTCAAATTCTAGCCTGTTTTCATGAGATAAATGGAAATGATTTTCTGTAGGGTGACATCCAGCTTTGATTTCCAAGCTAAGTAATATTTGGTATACTTCTACATTATTGAAATGTTACAATATTATCCTTAATGTGAAACATTCTTTAAATATATTGTACATATACATACATGTATATTTATAAAAACACAGCACAAGAAATATAAATGTAGGTTTGCAAAGAACCCAGAGTGCACAGAAAAATTACTCATCATTACTCCTCTACTATTAACAGTTCGATTCAGAAACCTTTTTCAAAAAAGGTCTGGTTCTGTTTTCTGAACACACTAGTATAATTTTGGAATACCTTGACCGAAGCCAGTGTATTTAAGCAAGTATCCTACTGATAAAAATGGAAACAGAATTGAATCCAGTATAATAATTCTTATGCTGTTGTTCTGCAGAATCCATCATTTATGGAAGGAATCCAAGAACCTTTAAAAGAAAAAAATCATCTAGGTAGGATTTCACATGATCTGAGTTGGCCCTGCTTTAAGCCAGGGGCCAGAGCAAGAGACCTCCAGAGGTCCCTTCCAACCTAAATTGTGCTATGGTCCTATGAGTTCTAATCCTATAGGAATTAGGTTCCCAGGTGCTGTTTCCTGCTCCTCTGAAAATCCGGCCTCAGTCATCTTCAGAGGGCAGTGCTGGTGGCTAAAGAGTAGAAGCTGACTGAATGAAAAAATGAAGCTTATGCAATAGGAATTCCATCTTCACACAGTAAATCTGATATAGGGCAAAGCTGGACTGTATTCATGACTTTGTCTAGTAAGTCTCTTATGTATTTCATGTGAAGGAATTGTGCGGATGGAGGCAGGTATACATGTGAAAAATGAAATAAGTTCTTATGGATAGTTGCTATATGGCTATACCAGGAGTGCTAAACATGCCAAAAAGATCTGATAATGCCTTCAGCAGAGACAGATGATTTGATGGCTTTGTCAGAATACTAAATTATGAGTGAGCTTGTGACTACATTAAAAAGAAGGTTCCTTAATGGATTTATAGGGCTCTTTAAGATGTGGAAGAATCTGTTTTCACTAAAAACATTGCAAAGAAATGAAATGTTCCTCTTATTTGTTGTATTTTAATCCCTGTATGAATCTCTGTTGTAAGAGCTGCCCTCTCTCCAGTACTCGCCCCTGCTAAAACCTTCTAGATTTGTTGAAATAGGAGTTCGAGGAACTAGGAACAGTTCTTTACTGAACAGCAGGAGTGTGATATCAGAAGCTACTTAATCCACTTACAGTGGTCTTTAATTTGTATAAGGTTTTTATACTTGTTTAAGATACCTTGGGAAGTCGTCATCTTTTTTTTTTTTTTGCTGATATCAATTAAATATGTATGTGCATGTAACTTGTTATGGCTGATTTTTGCTACAAAATTTATCTTCACGAGCAAAGAGACAAGGGGATACTACTTTGAATTGTTCTGTCTTTTTTTTGAAGTAAAGATAAATGTTATAACAGAAATCAGCACTCTCTTACTCTTCATTTATACAACATGGGTGGCTAATTGCCTCTGAGCAATCCTGTTGTTACTGAGATCATGGCTGATGAGATACGAAGCTTTGAAATAAAAATACCTTCTTAATGTCATCAGCATTTGACTGACAGCCCGTTTTGCCCATCTTTAATACTCCTGTTTTATAAACTGCATACATGAGTATAATCTGAGCTGCAGATAGGGCATCAGTCTTTGCTTACTAGGTGAGTACCTGTCAACATGTTCATGACTTAGCGCCCGTGTGTTCCGATGGCATTCGTAACTCTCTCAGATGAAGATCACATATAAACTTAGGGTATTAGATGACCACGTTATCTCTGTAACCGACCTTCTACAAACTAGAAAATTACCAGATTATGTGTTCCTAGTTGATTTTTCTCAGTCTCAGCTAGAGGCACATCATTATTCCAATCAATAGTGCAGCCAGTCGCTAGTAATTTCAACATTAGTACTGGCACAATTTAGAAATTTGCCACAGTTTGAATTGCAGCTACTAAAACAAAAACATAAAAATAGGTATCACTCAGGAAAAACATGGAATATTCCTGTTTTCTTTTTTAATTCCCTACTTCACTTTTTACTAATTTCCATTCAAAATTATTTCTTTGGAAATAATACGCTCTTCTGTGCTGGCATTATACTTAAAACTGGTAGCAAGTGTTGTCCAAGTATAATTTAATTGTGATCCAGTCTGGTTTAATTGTTTTGTCTTAATTGCTGCCCTTCTCTTGGTTTCTAACTGTTTATCTTCAGTTTATTACGTATGTATTTTTTATCAAAATATAGTAACTTGAATGTGGTAATTCACATTTGCACCTATGCAATTTAAAAATCCAGAAAAATACATAGCAGAATTAATGTACGGCAAAACATTAGTATACTTGCTGTCATTTTTTAAATAACATGTAGAAGTGAGAGATCCATCATCAGGATGGATCAGTGTATGGAGTTAAAAACCCTCAGAAGTTTCTAATTAGACTGAAGCAGGACCTGATCCTTCTAGCCACTGTGCCTCTTTTCCTGTCAGTGACAACATTAGTGTTGAGGGAGCCTCAGTACACAGCAAGAGGCTTAATATTTTGCAAAATCGGGTTTTAAAAGGCCTAATTTACCTCACCATAAATTCACTGACATTCTGGACAGGCTTTGTGAGAAATAAACGTCGAATAGGTTGCATACATTTTAAAAAAACAAATCCACTGTGTTAAAAATAGATTTTCAAAACCAATTATAAAGTTCCAATTTTTGCTGTAATAGCTATGGGACAATTACAAATTGACTTAATGCCTCAAAGCAAATCATCACCATTTAAAATACTTTGTCATGCCTACTATCCCTATCCTCATAACATTTCATTTTATGTTAATGTGTCATGTGTTGGAAAATCATGTAATGATAAAGAAAATGTTCATGTGGAAGGTTAGAAATTACTTTAATGAGTTATTATTACCTTGCTCGCAGACTGTTGGTAATATTTTTGTGTTATTTTAATGTATTCTGAGTAGAGACAGAGGCACTAGTCAGATTGCATCATCAAGAACATTCCCCTGGGAATCAGGGCAGGACATAGTCCCCTAAGAAACCATGTGTCAGATTAAGCTAATGCTATATTCGCGGGAGATACAACAACACACAATGAAATATAAAAATACACAGAAATGTTATCTATTTCACGTCTAATATGACCTGGTGTGGTGCTGTGGAGATTGACACAGTGACCATAAAGGTACTTCTCAGGCTGTGGGATTAGCTAGCAGGATCCTCGCTCCCTTGCAGCTGCCTCTATTATATAATAGGATGGTAACGTCTCCCATAATTTGTTCACTTCCCCCACACAGAAATGGGCTCATACTTGAAGTGGGAAGATGGCAAGGTTGCAATAAAAAAGAAGTAAAAGACAAAACATGGTCCCAGTTGAAAGCAGTGGTGGTAGCAGTGCTTGTAGGTTGGTTTGACACTGATCTCCTACTCTGCTTAAAGGGACATTACTGTTATTGGTGATCAGTAAATGATTAGTATCAATCCAGGACTGTAACAGATATTTAAAGAGGCAAAAGATATTAAATGCCACTGTATTAAAATAGGAGCATTATGAATATAATGCTAGGGTAGGCTGTTTCAGCCCACAGAAGTCAAGAAATTCATACGCTCTCTAGCTACCGTATTCCCACTGCATTGGGTGTTGCTTTTTGATTCTCTTTGCATACTGCTGGCTTGATTGTGTGGAAGTGTATCTGCAAATAAAACCTTACTTGAGAGATGGTCACTCCGCAAACACAACTTCAAATCTCCTAGCTTTTGTGCATGTGAATCTCAACTATGAAGTTACATTCACGTAGCCTTTTTTGTACTTGATAATATGTTAAAAACTGAATAGAGGATAGTATGTAGTATTCCATTTTGTTATGCTTAGAACTACATTATTTCTACATTAAATTAGTGAAATTCTCTTCCTCTTATCCCAAGCAGTAGGTGTAGTAATCTGCACCATTTAATGACAATACAACAGATCTGTTTTGAGGCTCAGAAAATTTCCTCAGGTACTAATAACAGAAAGCTTATTTCATGCTGCTGTCTCAAAAACGGCTAAGGAGAATTTTAGCTTTCAAAGAACACTTCTAGGAAACTTTCTAGGAAATGTTTTTAGGAAAAACAAAGAGAAACATCAGCCTGGAAAATAGTTTTTTCAGCTAGTTAGAGAAGATGCTTTCAATGAAAATGCCTGTATTTGTTTTGGCATATACAGTACCTTGAATACTCCTTGTAAGCTTGGAGGGTTGGGTTTTTTTAATCAAATGTTTCCCCCTGATCCTGGCTGTTGGAGACAAGCCCAAAGCCACCAGATTCTGATCCAAATGGGAATTTCCCGAAGTTTATCGTGTGGACTTAAAAATTAAAAAATAGGACCAAACCATCAGAAGCTACAACTTTGTTATCAGTTTCCTCCCTCACATCTTTCTTGAAGCATGTTGTAGACAGCAATGATTCTTTTTTTTGAAAATAAGATGCGCTGGGGAGTTTAATAGAGGTGATACACAGCAGGTTATAAATAGAGTCCACTGAGGATGGTTAATGTGGAGGGTGTCAGCATAAAATGCTTAAGCCTGTCCTCCAGCTTTGGGCTTTTCCCTCTCAAAGGATGGATAGTACTCAGTCAAGGGATAGGCCAGTGATAGGAAAACTCCCATCAGCCTCAGCAGGCTTCAAATCAAGATCTAAGTTTTCTCCATCCATCACGCAGCCTTCAGGAGCAAACCACTGTAGAGTTACAACCACCGTTCCTACTTGCACAAAGGCGGAAAAGAAACAAGACCGCTAGTTTTCCTTTGAGAGAGTCTCTGATGAGCCCAAGCATCTATACAGGCCTTGGGAAGTACGATGACACCTTATTCTACGAGCTGCAGTGAGCTGGCCCACTAGGTCCAAACAGTGGTAATCATATATGCAATGCAATAAAATTATTCAGCCTTGAGTAACTGATTCCTAATGGAATAAGAGGAATGTAGTGGAGTTTTATTTCAGTTTTTTTTATTGTCACATTTTTGCAGGAATCTTTCATTAGCTTTTTCCACATGTAATGGTTTAAAGCATTAGAGTCTGAACTCTTTTTTGCTTTGTGTATTCAACACCTCGTCTCCATTCCAGGAAAAGGCTGCTAAACTGAAAACACTCCTTTCACTTATTCATGGTTGTCTAGTAAATGCAAAGTTGTATTATTTGCATGTGTCCATAAATGACTGAGTAACCTCAGACTAAAGAAGACATGCACCCATCTGAGTGATCCTTACAGAAATTCAGTGCATTCAAAATGTGTCTGTAAATATAAAGAAAACAGGAGGGATAGGGACAGCAATACCAATACTAACTGCTTTTCTTGAAAACCAAGTATGGTTTAGTATTCATGCTGGTGATTAGAAAATAAGAAGTTTGTGTAAGAGGCTTGTACATAGACAGTGAAATGCATTTAGCATGTGACCATTTTATATATAAAGTAAATATAGACTTCCGAAACATTTTATTCATGATCTCATGGTTTTGTCATTCTCTGGAAGTAAAAATATTGACATTTACCAGGCTGTTTGTTCCAGCTTTCTGATCTCCTGCAGTTTATTTTTATAACAACCTTATCGATGAGCCTCTTACTCAGCTCTCTAGGTTTAACTGAGTTGAGTCGATTTGTTACCACAGCTTCAAGGAGCTGTTACAGAACAAGCGAGACATCCTAATAAAGCTGTAAATGTGTTTACTCAAACATGGTATTGATTTTACTTGGAGAGGGAGAAGCTAGTGCTTAGCATGGTGTCAGGGAGGATGAATTTAACTGCAGTTTTTCATTGTCATCTGTCATGGTTGTGAAACACTAAGTGAAGCCACGAGAGGATAATTAGAATTGCCAGAAATTTAGCCCCTAAAATCAGTTAACCACTTGAGATTTTTGTAGTTTAATTAGTTTTTATTAAAACTTTCCTCCAGTGGTATAGTCAGGAAGGGTTTTCTAATGTTCTTTTCAGTGAGAGTGAGATTTCAAGGTTGCCACTTGAAAGATACACATCTTAAATGACTGTTTTTCTGAAAGGGTTGGTAACCTTTTTTCTCTCGCTTGTAAGTAGCCTGGTACTACAGTTCTGTAGAAGCACAGCGCCGTTTCATTTTGAAAGAGAGGGAAAGACACTTGTTTGTACACATATACCTTTGTAGTTAATAACATATATGTGCATCTGTGGAATAATGCACACATTTTCTCTATATATTTTGAGAGAGAAAGTGCTAAGGTGTGTGAAGGTTGAAAGAATTATAGTGTATTTAAGGATGCTTACGTTTAATTTGCCTTATATACTGTAAGTCTAATGTGTCAGACCACAGTGCCAAAATACATGAAAACAGAAGCCAAATCCCACCCTTAATCAAAAACGTTTCCATTTAGAATAGCCAAAATTCGGTTTGATAGCAATGGGCAGGGCCTCTGGCTTACCACAGTTCTTGGCTGTAATATCCACCATCTGCCACAAAATTAAAAAAGGAGAAACCTCAGCATGTTGACGTACGGTCGTTCAGTGATTCTATTGCAGAATCATCTGATGCCAACATCTTTTACAAAATCTAGGTTGGCTGGTTGGCTCTTGGCACCAGCGTTGCTAACCACCTGATTACAACTGACCAGACTGGTGCTACCACAACATTAACCCACTCCAACAGTGCTAAAAGACATCCAAAAAAGCCTCAGTCATATCAGCTACAAGACTTTAAATTGCTAGGGTAATGTTTCTTGAAAACTGCATCTTCCCACACTGCTGGCCTGGAAAGCTAGTGGGATCACATAAAAATAGATGAGCGTTCGAGCAACTGTGATAAATGCTGTATATGAACGAGAGCGTGAAAAGGTGCTTGCAACTGTCCCCCATGGTGGAGTAACAGCCACTTAAAAAAGGCAGTGCACAAATTAAGCTGTAGAAACTTTTAAATACAAAAAAGAGGAGGCAGTTCAGCTGCTCATGATCCTTCCTGTGGCTGGGATAATTTTGCGGGTGAATGGCCTGGCTAGCATGGATTATATGAGGTGCTTCAGGGTTCAGCTGGAAGAGGAGGATTGTCTGGGAACATCACATAGCTAAAAGGTTTTGAGGGGCTCTGACTCAGGGTCAGCTAGTAATTGTTTATAATTAATGCATTTGATAATTGCTTTTTTTCTGCTTTTCTCTCTTGCATTTAAAAAAATACATTAATTTTGCCTTGGGCATTTTATAAAGGTTGGAAGTGTGAGAGAAACTGCAGAAAGACAAGTAGTGGGGGAGCTGGGTGTCAGAGGCTATAAACGGATTTCCAGCCAGCATTAGTAATTAACAGTCATTAAAATTAATTGTCAAGTGTACAATTTGAAATGAAACATTTGGCTTTAATATGAGCTGTTTTTAAGTGTTGTTAAACCATTACTGAAGCAGACCAGAACTGTTTTAAAATCTCCGCTATTAGACTCCCACATTCCTATCCAACTGCACTAGCACTAGGCGTTCATTCAGAATAACCACTGATAATCTGGAAGCAAAACTTTCAAAGAAATTACTAATTTCAGTGAAATTGCCTCCGAAATGTCTGTTTTGCTGACCACAAGAAAATTAACTTGATTCTCCTTTAATGTTTTTTAGTGCTACTCAGCTCTTAGAAGTAACAATGTGTAAAGACAACACCTTTTGTGTCAGTCAGTGGACTATCTTGCTGTGTCTTTTCAGGCTTACATTGACATCCCCAAAGAGTTTTGAGCTGGTTTCAGTGAGGGCCTTGGTTTGGGTCTGGATTTTAAGGCTCAAGCACCACTTGGCTTACAGGACCTTTAATTTGGTGGTGAGCACAAAAAGGAAGAAAGCAGCTTGACTTTTCCATCCCTCATTCTGTTTGCAGACCTAACAATTATAAACATTGTCTTTGGGCATATGTAGTAAGGAAGCTGGATATAATAAAGATTAACTCTCAATTATTTCAGGCATGCTTTTCAGAGCAAAGTGATTTCAGAGGCACTTTACTGAGCAGAAAAGAAATAATTATGGGCCAAAAATAGCTATTGGTGTGTTATAATCACTTCTATCATCTGGGAATGCAAATACATTTTGTACCACTCTGAGGTTTAAAGCAGCTTTTGAAGCAAAGTTGTCTTTGCTTTCTAGGAAGATGCTGAATAAGTGGGATGGATTGGACACAGTTCCAAGTAAGTTCTTATCGTGACTAGGTGAAAGGTGGTTACTTGGCTGTCCATGCCTGTGAGGGACAAAAGGCCTCCCTGTCTGCTCTGAAAGCTTACTGAGATGGCTAATTACAGTAAGGTGGCCTACTAGATATCCTGCAACTGCCATTCGTCTTACTCCATGAACAATAAACGCTTTGGATGTCAGGGTAGGAGGCAGACAAGTGGGGAAGCCTTGAGTTTGGTCCTTGCCTTTGTGTTCTAGTGTGAAGAGACTGGTACACGATGCATGTAATATCGTCCACGGCTTCAGCAGTGTAGAAATGCTAGTGCAGAATAGCTGCAATTAGAAGATGGTAGACAGTATTGCCTGAAGTTGTTTTGGTAAAATATTTGAAGTGAGATTGTCTTGTGTAGCCAAAATATACTACTGTTTTCTGCACTCCATTCCAATGATAGCCAGAAACTAGTTCAGGCCATGGCAGAAGTTAAAATAGTTGCTGAGCTACTTTAGTATGTGCCGGGATGATCTAGTTCTGTGATTCCAGGCCCGTGATACAGGATCAGAGTTCAATCCTGCCTTTTCTGTCTGAGAAACTGTAGGAGGAGTGTGAAGTCTGAAGCCGTGTTCACTTATCTTCTTGCCTTTCCAGTCATGGCACCTTAAAGAGATTACAGCCTTCAACTGCTTATCATCTTCCCTCCACTGCCCTGCTCGCTGGTAGAGCTGTTTGAGTATTCACTAACCCACTTCAGTTTAAATCAGCTGGGTTAGCAAAGACCTACTATTCAACAGCTTACTGTTTAAACTGATCTGGCTCGTTTTGACAGTGTATCAGGTTATACAAGCAGCAAAGAAGGACGGTGAAAAACAGATGGGGCAGTAACTTCTTCAGCTGTAACTCAAAGATCTGAATCCATGCCTTGAGAGTATGACTCATGGGGTTTGCATCACAGTAGCTTACACACTGGAGAAGGCAAACTCTGAATTATATTCCGACCGTGTTGCTTTTTACTGCATTAACTAAAAAGAACATTCTGCAGCAAGGCAGCAAACCTGATAGAGGTCTTTGTTTCTCTGCTCAAACAACAATACTTTCTGGTGTTCCCTCGGGGTCTGCTTTGCCAACTGCCTAGTCTCAGTACGTGATGTAGTTCTGTGTTTGTGATATGTGTGTTTGTATTGTCATTTGATGCGGTATTGTGTCAGATATGTTATTTCTGTTTCATCTATGAAACACATACCTTTTAAGAGAAACTCAACAGACAAGAGAATGGTTTGCGGGCGAACTCCCCACTGCAGTTTCTACATATCTCATATATGACAGCTGTGCTTAATGTCATTTCTCCACCACTCTGAAATCACACAGATCACTCATTTCTATCCCCAATCAGAACAGGATGTTTTTTCACCTGATTCTGCTCTCACTTAGATCAGAATAAATAAGAAGTAGTTTCACTGAAGACAAAAGATACGTACTAGCTTGAAACTACAGTGAGCCTGGGAGGTGATGACAGTCTCAGTCTAGTTGGTACTGAAAAATAATTCAGTTTTATGGTCCTTTGCTCCTTGGATTTTCTCATCTTCATTTATGTTTGATGCCTTGATCATAAACATAGAGGACATTGTTCTTTCTTGTATAAATCCCTCTCTGAATTCATGCTCTGCACAAAACCTAGCCTCATGTTTGCCTTTGGAGGCCTGCCCAGTGCATCTTTGATACTTACTGAGTCAGAAATGGACTGTCTTAACAGCCTCATTTTACATACAGTTACAGCTTGCTTTCAAGTTTTAACCACCCAGAAGCACACTGGCAAGCTCCTGCCTCCCAGGCAGTTTAAATTTAATGATTGACATTCTCCACGTATCCAAGAAAGTTTCTCTGAAGAATGCATGTTAATTTAATGGAGAGCAGACCATTTTCATCTCATTATTCAGAAATGGTCTGATTTCTGCCAGGCATGCTGTTTGAATTTCTCAACTGTTACCCAAGTATTACAGCTGGACCATCCTGCCACAGTTGTGTTGTCTGTCATCCCCTGACTGCCATCAGTGATAGTGCTCACAGCACAATTCCTTGAAAACTCCTGTCTTCTCCGCTTGTGCTTATGGACTTAACTTTTGTTGGTGAGGCAGTAATTTTTTTTCCCAGCTAGTGTCAGTCAGTATCTGTGAAATTCCAGCTAACACGTAGTTCTCTAGAAAAGTATTGATGTCAGAAACATAGTTTTCTCCTAGTCGTCAGCTAAAACGCCTACTTTCTATGGCCTCCCTATTCCAATGAAAAGTATTGGATTTATAGATTTAGTAGTTTCAAACTCTTCTCCCATTCAGTGCAGTTTAGAGAAAACTATACATCAACTAGGCTTCTTTTCACTATCAGTCATGAGCAAGAAGCCAAGATAGATCTCGGTAATTCATGAAAACAGGGTCTTTTGCTCACCAGTATTATCCTTCATCAGTCTAACCTTACTTTTCATGGTTTACGTCATTTTTAATCTTCCAGGAGCAGACATTATTGCAAAGGGTAAAATATTTTTATCATCTTCTAAAAATATGCTCTAATGTGCCACAAAAGGAAGTATTTAGAAAAGAAGCACAGGTTAAATGAGAGCATCACAATATGATTTAAGTCTTTGTTTCAATAGTAGGCAAGCTGAACACAGAAAGTGTATTTGGAAGCAAGCTAGCAAAACATATAATCTTTGCATCAAAATTTGTAATATGTCAGAAATTGGTACCTACGAGCTACATAGTACTTATGAGAGACATGGTTTCAAGACTAGATTTGTACTGTCAAGGCCCGAGGTCTGTCAGAGCATGACACAGGAACTTGAAATGGTGGATGAAAGCTTGAAAAAGAACGTGTTTCAGCTTGCTAGAATTCTGATTTTCCTGGGCAAGTCTCACTTCCCTTCTGTGATTGGATGAGGAAAAGAAATACATCTGAAACATATTAAACACAGGATAAAAGTGAATAAAATATTACCTCTAGAATGACAGAGTGGAGCTTTAAATTATAAGAGACTAAGTTTACTTTTCACATCTTGAAAACCGCTTCCAAATTTAAAATACATATTTCACCTCTGCCATAAGTTCTGTCATGCTTTCGATCACAATAGTTTCAGCCAAGACAAAATGTTTCAGAAATGAGGGACTCAATCCATAAAATTTCTGGTGCCACTTGTACTAAACTTTTTCAAGTACCTATGAATAATCTCCTTTTTAGGACTCTCTGCTTATATTCATTTAAAGAGGTGCTCTGGTTTTCAAAACACTCAGCTCCCAGGATTTTCTGGTTTTCTAAGCCATGCATGCTAGGGCTTTGTTAGCTAAAGCAGTTAACCAAGTGTCCTGATTCTGAGAGGTGCTTGGTTCTCCATACGGTTTGCTGTTTACGTAGGTATCTAAACATGCTAAGAGGTACCCCACTGTTTCCAAAGTCTTAGGTTAACTTTCCCATAATCAAGGGCAACAGATGTCATCTAACTTTACTCATCAGGTAAAAAAATCTCACCTTCTTTTTATTGTGAACACCTGTAACTGTAAATATAGATACGGTTTACTTGTTATGTGCCTCTCTCTTTTTTGGAGAAAAGCTTGCAGAGTGACAGTTGTGTGGGGCTGTAGCTGTAGCCAGTATGAATGGAGGGGACTCTCTTCAGCAGGGAAAACTGCTTCTTTGTTTTTAAAATGGTATTTGAGGAATCAGGGGTTCTCTCTGGAAAAGAAAAGAGCAAGAACTCTGGCAAAATCATTTGGAGGGTACTAATAAAGATCAGTCTTGATAACATGTAGTTTACTTGAAGCTACCAAACGGAGACTTCAGGTGGAAATAACAGCAGCAGCACTCCAACTCAACAGGTCACTCAAGCGCAGTACTAAATTTAAACTAGGCAGGCTACCCGTGTACATACAGTTAGGCCAGTATTTCAGTGCTTTGCCCGTGACAAACTGATGCACTCAAAAAACCTAGTCTAACCATTTTCTTCCTTCTCTTTCTCTCCCACTTTATTCCATAGGCTTTCTCTCACAGCTCGTCTATGATCGGCCAGTGACCGAGTGCATCCGGGCTGGACATTACGCAGCCAGCGTAATTATCAAGCGTTCAGGTTGCACATTCCCAGAGAAGCCTGACTTCCACTGATACTGGTGAATTGGAGGGATCAAGAGCAATTCCCATGTTGCCATGGGATTGCTGACTAAATTTTTCCTCCTTCCCTTTCCTCACCTTTCCAATTACCTGCATCAACGCTTCTGTACTTCTGTTCATTGTATTCTAAACAAAATATATATTTCTATGGTGTTTTCCTTTTCATACCACTACAATGTCTCAGTAGTCTTAACTTTTGGAAACAGTGCTAAGTGAAGCTTATTCTCCATCCGTCAGGAAAAATTGTTCTATTTACACAGTTTATAAGGAAGTCCCATGTAAATGACACTGCTGATTAACACCATTAAAATACTTCTGTTGAATTATCTAGTTTGTATCCAGCTGTGGCCAAATCCTACTCAACTTACATGAAATCAACAGACCTGACTTTATTTGTCACTTAACATTATAAACTAGGAATTATTCTTTCTATATAGTGGAGTCACACTAGTGTAAAGAGCGGTGTAAATGTCCCAAGAATTTCCTTACATACTTGAGTGTACAAGAACCAGCCATCAGATCCAGCCCAGCTTCCATGAAAGTAAATAGCTATTTTGTCAGTAATTTAAGGACCTGATCCAACAATGCTGTCATGCATTCAGTTGTCTTGTACTGGTGCCAGTAGCTTTGGGTCTGGCATTATGTCGGAGAAGGGTCTGGCCACTCTACATGCAGTCACATTCATCTGTCAGGTGAGCTAGCAGATAGGTACTTCCAGTGATTTCAGGGCAGATGCATGAGTTGATGATCATAAACATACAGATAGATCCTATCTCCTCCACGTGAGCTTTCTAGAAGCTGTATTTAATTAAGGTACACATAGTGAAAAAGAGGTACAGAAATATTTATGCAGGATATATTGACAGGATATGCCAAACAGAATCTCTGAAACGCACATTTTTAAACTTTTAATTTACTTCGGATAACTAAGCAATATGGTGGATTTTGTTTGTATTTACAGTATTCAAAGAGGTGATCTGACACTGCATTCATTACTTTGCTATGTAATTTGATA
Organism: Sagittarius serpentarius; assembly: GCA_034782735.1. Lineage (NCBI taxonomy): Eukaryota > Metazoa > Chordata > Aves > Accipitriformes > Sagittariidae > Sagittarius > Sagittarius serpentarius. The sequence goes on along the minus strand of JAVKLA010000093.1, from coordinate 18,160,887 downwards.
CTGATAAATAAAAAATTGTCATACAGTAACTTCTGGTTTTGTGTTGGTAGTGTCCGGCTTTCCTCCACATATCATACTGAAATGGGAACGGGAAATGGGTGCTTAACCCAGAGTACATGCTAGATCTCCACATTTTATACATGACTTTCAGCGTCCAGGTGGGTCTTCAAGGGTGATCACAGCAGTAAGGAAGGGAAGGAACAACTGTTTGCTGTTTGTACCACAGGAGAGATGAAAAATTAATGGCTAGGGTTCATCAAAGAATGTTAAGTCAGTGCGGGCTTCGCACTTTACTGCATAGCATGGAACAAGGGACGCACAGAGACTGAATGTTTTGTATTACAGTTTGTGTATTGTAAAGAGCATGGGGAGAGATCAAGGCTATGACCTCGATTCCCTTGTTTGGCCCAGTATCCAGTCTGATACATTGGACAACAGGCTCTGTGGTCTTAGAGATCACCTGGTGGGATCCCTGCAAGTACACCAAGGAGCTTCAAACCAGCCCCTTCTGAAAATCCTCATGGGGCCATGGAACTCCACCATCGCAAGCACAGGTCACTGCATCCTAAGTACGGTTTGCTCTTCGAAGGACTCGGGCTCACAGTTTCTGTCTGAAAAATGTTGCATGTACAGGCCTTGTCTATCTGTGGACCTACTTGTGAACCGCTTTGTGCAAATAAGAATTGTCTGTTTTCTTCACAGTGCTACTCTCAAAAGAGCTTTGGACTTTACATTTGTCATGCTCTAGCATAGAAGAGAGGAAGAGGAATGACTATATTGGAGTGAAAATGGAACTGCAGACAAAACTGAAAGGCTACAGTGTGCATGGTCTTCAGGCTTTATGGGTTGATCAGAAGAATGTTATTTTTACATCTCATGGTTAATTTTTAATTGATGTATCCATGCAATATATTTTAATCAAGGAAATCTGACAGGCTGAGGAAGAATGTGTTGCAGTCCCTGCTTTTAATGTATGGTCACATATGCCACACCACGCTTACTGCATGAATTTGGCTGTCAGTAAGGAAAAACTCAACGGTCTAGTGGTTAAATTTGCTGTTCCCTTTGCTCTGCATCTGTGACACTTTCCATTCCTTTTGAAACAACTTTATCAATGTCCTGGCTAGATAATTATGGCCCATTTAAAACAATATAAATATGTAGACATCCTTTACTGTACCGCTGAAACTACAAGACAGCATAACTACTGTAAATGAAGGGAGGATATGTAATGGAAGGTAGTCATAACAGAGCAGGGGGGGTTCTTTCTTTTTTTCTTTCTTTCTCTAGGCTATTCCTTGTTTTCAGTTCAGGATGCGAGAGGGTCAAGTTGGAGGTTCTGTTCTGAGCTTCTCCACTGACATGCTTGGTGAGTTTGGGCTCCTGACATTTGGCTCTGAGTGTCAGCCACAAAGCATAATTTGAAGCCAGTGCAAGCAGCTGAGGAAAAAACTACTACCCAATTCATGGAAGGGCATCAGAGTCTGACCTGCTCTATTTAGCTGTTCATTATTTCTCCAATACCTGTCAATGGTTATTCTTGCATGATACATAGATACTTAGAAACGTGTTGCCAAATCATGCTAAATAATTTCAATTTGTGCTGTGAAATTGCCTGACGGTTTCATTCTGGATTATTTTCAGGATCTGTATTTCTTTCCTGCTTCTCACTGGTGAAGGGGGGTTTTATCCATATAATGGATAATGGTGCCATCCTTAATACGCTCTCACAAATATTCTTCCTCTCTCTTTGGTCCTCTATCAGCTTATTCCACACAGACGTGTGTTAGAAAACTGGGCTTCCTGAAAAACGTCATTGAAAGAGTCGTCTGCCAGTGACATGTGCCACAGTCTCAAATCCCAGATGGGATAACTGAAGTGAGTCTGTCACTGAGCTTGAGCCATCATTCAAACCCAGAGTTCTTACCTGGGTTACCTTCAGGAAAACAGATACTGGAAATCCATTCCCACTAGCCACCGACCAAAGCATACCACCCTCACTCAGATAAAACTCCTCCCTTTTGCTGGAAATAAGACTGCATATCCTGTGCCCAGCATCCTGCATTTTAGGCTTGGTTTAGTACCACATAAGTGGGTAGCAATGCTGCTGAGATCAACAGGCAAGGAAGTAGGCCCGGTATTCAAAAAGCCACAGGCTAAATAGCTGAGAAGAATTAAGAGGTGGGAATCAGGAAATAAAGGTTGTGATTCCATTTCTGCAGGTGACCCACTTTGTTACTTTGGGCAGATCACTTTCCTCTCTCAATCTCGTTTCTCTCTGTGAAGAAGATGGTAAGCTCAATTAGATGGTAAACTCAGAGATGTAGGTGGTAAGAATTCAAGTAGGGCAGTGTCAGCCACATCTCTGCCTGAACTCATTGCTGGTCTTTTGATTATTTGAATTTTCCCTTTTGTACATGAGCTAATTTAAAGCTATTTGTTTACCCTTAAAAAACAGTGCTAGCTGTTACTACTTGTTTGAGGGTTAAGGTAGGGAAGGGAAGGGAGGGGAAAGGAAAGAAAAAAAATCTTTACTTACAAAGTGAAGTAAAATATGCTACATGAAAATGACAATAGAAATGCACACTGTTTGAAGATGACAAGTCTGAGAACAATCTTTAATTTAAAGGGTCTTATCCACAGTTTTCTTAAAGAAATGTTAATTAAAAGTGTGATGACATGTTTGGGATTTAAAGGAAATCATTCTGCAAAGGATTTATAGCAATCACAGCTCCAGAGCATTAGGATTACAGATCCTTGTGCTGTTCCTTTTCAGCTATCATGTGATTGGCCTGCTGTTAAATATAGCTCCCATTTAGTGAATTGAGACAGGCATGGGAAAGGTAGGGATAGTTTCCCTTTAACCAGCGGGATTTCAGAGGTGTTGGAGATTACACAATTCATTAGTTTTTACATAAGATCAAAGGGAGAGAGGAAGTCTTAATTTGGGCACCAACTGCTACTGTCTGAAAGTCTTGCAGATTAAATGAGAAGTGAACATGTGCAGTGCTAACTGCTTGTATTAGAGCATGAGCCTATTGTTTTATATCTCACTAACTCATTGTTCTCTTCCCGGAGATAATTCTCACACTTAAGACCTTTGGAGATAGCTATGTCTATTGTGAGTACTTCAGCAACCAACTGGCTCAGAGGTTATTGCCTAAGCATCTTTCCCTTGGTCTAATCCCCTGCAAGGTTTTTTTCTGAGCCGTGTTGTTAATCTAAAATGACTGCTAACTGATTCCTGTGTCAAACATTATTCATTATGTGCTTTAAATGCTTCCTGCAGAGGCCAAAATAAATTTTGCTTTTTAAAAGCGGACCGCAAGGAGTGCCTATGTAGGATACTTCCTAAAAGATTAGACTCAAAATGGCAGTTAAGATGATGAGGGGAAAAAACTGTGCTCAAAACAAAGCTTCACAGTTTAACCAGGGACATACAAAATGGACAAACCTCAGTTATCAAAACCCACTTTTCATATAGAATTATCTATAAGCTGTTCCTGTGAGAGAAAACATGCACCCTTACAGGGCAGGAGAAATACGTCTATAAAGACACGGAATAAGTGACCTTATTAGAAAACGAAGGCCAAATGAACGAAAATTTTAAAAGCAGTAATTCTTTTGTGTCTTGTTTTTTTTTTTTCAGGTGTCACTGGTGTTGGCATAAAGCAAGAGGGGTTTCTTGTGTCAATGGCACTGACAGGCCTTGCATGCATAATGACAGTATGGGAAGAGAGACAGACAGATAGATTTGAATAGCAATAAGGTGGGTTTTCTTCCAGTGTGAAAAGAGCATGGGATTCATGTGTACTGAGATGAAGTATAGCCTTGCTGCACAGTGCAAATATTTAATGCTGTTCTAACTATCCCTTGGTTATTGGAGTGTGACAGTTAATAGCCGTCAGCTGCCAAGCCCAGTGAACAGTTTGGTTCCCTAAAAAGAAAATGAAAAGTTAAAAAATGAAGCCAAGTCAGACTAGAAACCCGCAAATCATAAATGTGCTATAGCTTAGCAGGCAGATCATCTCCAAAGTTGAGAGCCATGTCGACCTGAGCTGCTTCTCAAATGAGAGAAGGATCGAGTACATCTGTCTTTTAGTCCTAGCTTTGCCAGGTACTCGCAGGCACGCTTTGGCTGGGCTTTCTGCCCCCCCGAGGTCCTATTACTCCCTACTGATGTTTGTAAAGGAGATTGAGTAAAGGCTGGAATGAAGAAAAGCAAAGCGTTATCGTTATTCTAGATCAAATATCTCAAGTCAGTGGTGCAGCATAAATGCATAGAAAAATGGAAGAGCTCCTAAACTGAGTGTGAGAGAAATTGTGTGCTTAGAAGGCCTTCCTGTCTATGGTGCCATGGAGATGTTAACATCGGTGTAAAATATCCCCCTAAAAGAAGCATTACTGTGGAATAATAACGGCATATGAGAGAATATTTCAAGAAACAGATTCGGCTTGAAAATCACCTCTCATTCTACGTACTATTTTTCTTGTTCATGCTAGAAGTAACACTTCACTCTACTTAAAAATTGCTCTATTTCGAATGTACCTACTTTTGGGTCCTTGGGAATAGTCACATACCCTCTTTGCTTATGTATTTGCTGGCTGTTCTTATGTGATGGTAGGTACCAAACGTAAGCAATCAGAAGGCCATGCTCTCCAGGCTCCCTGTGTAGCCACTGGAGAGCGTGCCTCCCGAGAACAAGTTAGAGCAGGAAGCTGAGCAGTAACTCCTGGAATGCTCTGCAGGCACCTCCGCTGACTCTAGAGGGAAGGTAGGATGGCACCTGCCTACTCTAAGGCTGTCAGCCATCTAAAGCGGGGGCAGAGAGGGGGACTGCTCTTCCCTGGCCTTTTCCCTTTGTCGGTATTGCACTTTGCACAGAAAGGCAAGAGGAGGGAAAACAAATAACAGGCAAATAAAGCAGCAAAAACTATAACCAGCAGCAGAATGGCTCACATTTGAATTACCTTGATCTCAGTTTCTTAAAATTACTTGGATTGCAAGTTAATGATGATTCTTCTAATCTCTCCTCTTCATATTAATACTTGTGGTAGATATTGCACAAAACCCCATTGCTCATCTGCTGTTTGGGCAGCACTTCCTACACAACTTTTTGTTTCCGTAGGATTTATCTCTTTCATGAAGTATTTCCCCACAAGCACATCTCCTGTCCCAGTTAGCTTCGTAAAAAGAGTAGGTTGGGGGGTTTTTAAGGGGTGAGGCACTTACCAATCACAATAGGTTTTCCCAGAAATTAGATTGTTGTCGTATCTGTGGATCAGTGAATTATAAATGAAAACATTTGATCCAGCTTTGGGATTCATTTTCAGGGATATCACCTATTGCTGGGACTATTAATGGCACTCAAATAACTTGCAGAATTTCCGGGGTTCTTCTACCAGCCTATCACATGGACAGACCTATTTTACTCTGGCCTGTCCGAAAGCATAGCCAGCTGCTGTGGCTGTCTCGCAGGGTAAGGACAAAAAGTGCTTTCCTATTCATCTCCCAAGGTCAGTACAATAACAAACACACTTTACGTCTGATAGTGAAAAGCATTTATTAGTGCAACTTTTGCGTTCTGTAAATGGCCACAGATTTCACAAGATGGACACCCTGGATTTAGGGAAGGCTGTGCTCCAGTTACATGGTGATTTGTATGTATCATGAATACATACGTGATACATTTCATTGCCTAAAATTAGCAGTTAAACAGCCTCTTGAGGCTTGATGTTTACTATGCACCACAGTGTTTCAGGACAAAGCAAGAAAGAAGATTTTACCACATAACCCAGCAAATTCAGCTTGGGAAGGAAGAAATTAATTTGAAATGACTTGTCATAGTATGTTTACTATAAAAATTTATGCCAGCTCAGAAGTTAGCCCTTCTACCCCCCAGCTGCAGCAGCAGCTTAAATTGGGCCATGGGAGTCTCACAGAGTAGGAAGATACTTGAGTTTCCCTGAGGCTCAGAGTTCTGCCCTGAAAAGAAGCCTCGCATATTGTTGTCTCAAAGGAAAAAGATAAATTGTAGTGTGCTTGGGTATTAACTTGCACAGTATCAGCTACAGCTTTGCAGTTTAGGCTGACATGCAGAAGTACTGTGTCATCCTTTGCATGACATATCTGCACATCTCTGCCTGACACAGCGTTTGCTTGTCCCTTTTGATCCCACCTCTAAAGTCTCAAGTAGCATGTTTTATTTATCCTAGACTTGTAACTTTTTCCTAATGACCTCATTTTTCTAAAAGAGATGAAGATGGGGCAGTGATGTAGAGGACGCATCTCCTGTATCGTAGTCCATACCTTCCGAGACAGCTTCCCTGAAGACTCACTCTTTGCTGAACTGATGATTGAAGAACTACTCTGTGCTAAAAAGGCCAGTGAGATTTCTAATGATCCATTGCTGGTTACGCCTCTTCCCATGTTTCACGCTGTCGTGAGAAATCAACTCTGTTGAACCAGCAGGCAGCCCTACCAAAGGACTAACCTCTTTTCTTTAATTGGTTTTAATTCTTGTTCTTTAATTTTCCTTGAATATATCCTGCCCATGTACTAGCCCATCCTGATGCTGTGATACCGAATGGGACCAGAGCACAGAGCATTTGACATTGCAGCCCCATATTGCAGCTGGATAAAGCTGAGTAGTACACAGAGCAGCAAGGATCACCAGGGGCTTGGTTTACTTTGCCTCCAAACACTACTGGTAAAAAGAAAACAGATACAAATGCCTCTTGCACAGGTCTCTTGCCTCTCAATTCTGCTCATTTAGCTCAGCTTAATGATACTTTTTGGCTGCCCCTTCCCTTCAAACCATAGCTGTGAATATTCATCTTTCAAAGTAAAGCACCATAGAAGTCGGCCTTCATACAGGACTCTCGCCGGCTGCCACTCCTGCTGACAAAAAAGAGTGCAAGAAGCAAGAATTTGAATAAAGGACAAACGTCACATATGCTGTGTGCTATGGAGGACAAATGCTGAATACAAAATATGTTTAATTGCTGAGTTAATTATCTCACTAAAGTCTAAATGTTGTTTTTCGGCACTCCCCCCCCCCAGTTGTTTACTTTTATCAGTTAGAAAATAAAAAATCAATGTCATGAAAAACATAATTATATTCCTACTAATCTGGAGTGTTTTCTCATTTGAGTACTGCAGTCTGATGCGTTTTATCACTTTCCATCAGATTATAGCAGTGGAAATTGCCAACTAAAAGCTATGGCTTTAGAGCAAAAAAGGGGAAGAAGAAAACCCACCCCAAAGCCATGTGCCTTGCCAATCAAATCTTACTCCTAATGACAAAGCTCCTGCGATTTCCTTTCTGACAATACATGAATAGCTAGTGAGTAATTGGTTCAACAGGAGCTTCATTAAAGTCCAAGGGAGAAAGCAGGATCTTTCATGTGAATAATTTGGAATGATTGGTAAAGATGAGGCATTATTATAGGATTGCCTTCTGCTCCACAGTCAGAAATACGCAGCCTCTTCCTTGCTGAAGTATGAAAACATTTTGTAAATAGTTCTAGCTACTCCCAAGTGGTGGATGATCTTGCTACTTCGTGAAATGACTTTTTGCTTGCTACTCTTTCTGGATTAAATGCACCCATTCTCTACACAAATGGAAAGTAATTGAGCTTTTTTTGGGGAGCCCAGCTGCAGACACATCCTCCCACTCCCAGCTTGAACAGGTTTTGGTGTACGCCTTGGGTGCTTCTCCACCACTGCAGCACAAAGCGTAGTGACACTGACCCACAGAAACCCAGACCCTGTGACTACGTGCCCCGGCTCACCCCACCACACTGCTTCACTCTGTGCCATCCAGTCTGGGCTGGAGATTACATACAGGGTAAGTGCATCAGCATGTCCTCAACAGCTCTGCCACTTCAGCCTTCCTGTTGGGCAGAAACGCTATAGAAAGCTCAGCCTGGCACCTGGTCAGCAGAGAGAACGTTACCCGTGAGAGTGACCTGTGGTCATTTACTGGAGCAAAGGAGTCCACGTCAAACATCCCCCTCAACGTGAACCACTCTCTCCTCCCAGCACTCTTACCATGACCCCCATGTAGCAGGGCAGCGCAATACAGCAGGGTCCTGCCAGTAAACCACACAACTGCTCATGTCACCCTCCTGGCAAGTTAGGAAAAGGCAAAAGGAGCAGAGACAAGCTCGGGGACATCAGGGAGTGACCAAGCCCTGGGACTGGGAGCTGACACGCTGTAAAGACAGGCCAATTTTTGAATTTCAGCTTTGGGCTCCCTCCTCCGCGACAAGAGCCCAGGCCTGCCGGGCCCAATATTTCTGACTAGAGCCAATTAACTTCATGGCCTTGCTTGGGATTTCGTATGCCCCTAGGTTTGCCGTATGGCATCCTAAGCTCTACATATACCTCAGATTTTAACAAATAACCATTTTTTTTAAAGGAAGGACCAGTTAGTTTCTTTAACCTGCAATAATAGATGCTTCACCTGACGTGAAGAATCAGTGATTCTGGCAGCCCCTGAGCTGAGTCGCCTGACCCCAGCCGTCTTAGATGGATGTGACCTCAACATGGAGAAACTCAGCAGGAGGGCAGCCGTCTCCTGTCTGTACCCCTGAGGATAATGAAGCCTTCTCCAGTATGTCATCTCAAGACATCACCTGTGAAGCTTTAAAACAGCTAGTGAATGCATCAAAATATCACTTTAAAGATAATCTCATAGGGTCATTCACAGTCTTGAGGCAGCGCTTTGTTAGTGATGCACAGTGTCGGGGCTTAGGGGTTCAGAGTTTCTTACTGTCTGTTGAGTCTTTTCTAGGTCAAGTTGGAGAAGGCCTTAAGCAGTACCAGTATGGCTCTAAGTGCCCCCAAGGAAACAACCCCACATCCCGGCTGGACCCTTTCCCCAGAGAACCACAGTGTAAAGGCAGGTCTCAAGGAGAGCATATTGGATGAGCACCTGGTGAGAGTGACCATATATGTGCCAGTAAACACACGTGCCCTCCTGCTCTGGCCTCTGCCTGTTTTGCCAGGAGCCAAAAATCAGGGAATAGATTTTTCACCCAGTGTACCCACTATAGCTCACCACAGTTATGCTAACGTACAGAGACATACGCTACCTGCCAGAATTTGGTTAATTCCTGCCAAATTAATGACAGTAATAAATAACAACAGCAATGTTGAACATGATCCTACTCCTCTGGGCAGTAAACAAAACAGCCTTCCCAACTCAGAAGCTGTGGCCTGATGTCAAGTGGCTGCAATGCAGCCAACTCAGAGCAGCTGAGGAGGCTACTTATACTGGAGGGCATTCACTGCAGGGTAACTTACAGAGGGAGAAGCAAGTTTCATTTGCTATGAGCGCTCATTTGCAGGGACAACAGTTAATCTGAGCTGTCCCTTTACCATGCTGAGGCTCCTTACCCCGTGTGTGCTTGAAATGTGGAGCACCACACTATCCCTGCAGGACTGAGAATCTCCAGAGGGTTTAGAGCCTTGGCAGATCTTTCTCTGTTGTTTTTGAGTTTACGGTGTTCATGTTCATTTTCACATCCTTACAGCCTACTTTTTAGACCATTTACCCTGCCTTTTTCTCTTTTCACAGGTCTTCAGGTGGCTGGTCAGCAGAGTGTGCATTGCTGGCATTAAATAGCCCTGTCTGAGAGATGAGAACTAATAGTAGCAGGATTGATACATGAAAAACATCAACAAATTCAGGGCATGTAGCAACAGTGAGCAGGATTTCTGTGAACAGTTTTGCCATTCATTACCAAAAAGAAAATATTCATTGCTGTTCCCCAGAATGTTTTTACAATGGCAGCTGCTACCTGAGCTGGTATTTGGGTTGCTGAGCAAGTGAGCAGCATCCTAAGGAAATAAACACACAGGCAGGTGTGCAACCATGCTCATTTGCTGCTTTTTGAGGGCAGGGGAAGGGTGATGTAATTAGCAGACACATGTTTAAATTTTTAATTAAGAGTTTTAATGGATTATTCACTGCCTACCAGAACACACATGCTCTTACTTTCTTGCTCTTTTAGGCTGGGTTCCTAAGGAAACCAGGCTTAGTCAGTAATGCTGCCTGCCAGCCAGCCAGCCTTCCTTCCTAATCAGTGTTGAACTCTTTGGGGTTCATGACAGGGAAACACCAGTTTTGTGGTAAAATCGTGACTGCATCACAACACAGTGGTAGGAAAAGATCTGAGCAGCTGCTGTAGGAGTTTAGCAATAGGCATAAAAAGACTTTTTTCCAGGAGCAGAGCCCAAGCCTCCAGCAAAATCAGCTGGGGCAGAGGGAGGAAGGCGTGAGAGGAGAATGGGAAGAAGGAAGGAGCATCCTGAGATGTTGACCACGGTTTCCCTGGACTCCCTCTGACTTATTCTTCAAAGAGGATTTTTTTTATATTTTTTTTTTAGTCTCACGACACTTGCTGGTGCAGTGATACTCTTTGTGGTGCCAGTGTGATACAGGTTGCAGCTGAGGCTAGAAGGGCATGTAACTGAAAAACCGATTGGGCTCCCAGAGTTGTAAGTGCTGCTGCTCATACAAGTTGTTTTCTTCTACTTGTGAATGAATGGCATTTCTTTCCCGGATGTCTCTATACTTTGGGTATAGAAAGGCTGGAGGACTAAGAAAAAGAGTTTCCGAAGTTTCTAGCCCTGTCTTCTTATCGCTGAGAGAGGGGAAACAATGTAAGACTATTAATTTTGCTCCTTCCATGGTTCAGTAGCATAAGTGGTAGGTTTGATTCCTGGCTGAATCCACCATTTCTGTTCTGTGAAGGAAAATGGGTTGATGTTTTTGTTGAGATCATCAGTCTTTAAAAGCTGTGGAGATTTTGAGAGGAACAGCCTCTCAGGGAGCAGCAAGAGCGGGCTCCCTGCAAGGGAAAGTGAGCTGGGAGCTGAGCACAGTAACACAGCTGGCAGGGCAGGAGTCTCACCAGTCCCACAGCCCCCAAGTGAGGCAAGCAAGGCAGATCCAGTGAGGGTAACGAGGATCAGGCCCAGCCCAGTGAGTACCAGGCAAGTTCACGGTGATAAAGCAGCTCTGAGATCAGGCTGGAAGTCAGCTGCGGTTCGGGGTCTAGGTCCAGAGCAAGGGTCCCAAAGACAGGGACAGGCATGGCTGTGCCATAGCAGGAGCTTTAGCTCAGATGGAGGCCAAATGGAAGGGGCTTAGCTTAAAAGCAGGTCCTGCGGGAAGTGGTATCAGCCCTGGCTGAAGCCTCTTCCCTGCAGCGCTGTGTCCAAGGCCAGCAAAGGAGGTGGGGCAGCTCTCAGCTGCGCTAGCTCCAAGTTGGCCCTGAGCCCAGGCAGCCAAACAGCCAGGAAGGGGGGTGCTCTCAGGGCCTTTTGACAGCCCTTGTCGCTCTGTGTTTGCTCTTGCTGAAGCATGGAGGAATAAGTTGGAAAGTTGCTATGTGATGTGGAATGTCCCTGATGGCTTTAAACCCCATAATCTTCCCTTTTGGGTGTGGGCTTGCCAGATATAACTGCTGCTTGTTGCCTGGTGGTCCAGCAAATGATTTTTCCAATCCTATGGAGTCTGAGGAAATCATGAGCCTACTCAGCACCTGCTGGTGAACATTCTGGTTGATACAGCATGGAGAGGACCCTGGCCGTTAGCGCAATGTGAGATGGATGACCACCTGGGAAGTCCACAGTGCAGAGTCATAAATATTAAACCACGGAAGCTGAACAGCCAGAAATGAAGCACATTGTTACAGCT